>CM068742.1:68961544-69561544 GCA_035084275.1 Hydrolagus colliei
GGAGGGAGAGAAGGGAGAGAGGGAGGGAGAGAAGGAGAGAGGGGAGGGTGGGAGGGGAGGAGAGTGGAGGGGGAGGGAGAGAAGGAGAGGGGAAAGGAGGGAGAGAAGGAGAGAGGAGAAAAGGGAGAGAAGGAGAGGGGGAGGTAGGGAGCAAACAACATCGTATAATTCAACAGACCTTGACACCAACATTACAAACTTTCTGGACCTAGAGCATGCATTTCGAAATGTGCGTGCACCGCGACTGCGCGCGCATCGTCAGTGCGCACGCAAGGTCAATGCGCGCGCACCGCGACTGGCGCGCGTGCCATCAATGCACGCGCACTTCGAATGCACGCGCATGCGCAGTATAAAAACTCGATAGATCGGTTTAAGCAGGTATGAGCCAACCGATATAACCATATCCGGAAAAATCCCATATCGCCGTTCCCTAGGTCCGACGATATATCGATATATCGCTAAAACCCGATATAATTTTCATATTGATATGCTGATATAGGCATTACGGAAATATCGATATATCGAAAAATCGGTAAAAAATCGGTAAAAAATCGGAATTCGCGCACACTGATCTACAAGATCCAGAAAGCTCATCTCTATACACAATGCACAGACCAAGGTGCAAAGCCGCTGGGGAGATAGACGGCTAGGGGGGGGAGGTGGGGAAAGACGGCTGGGTGGGGGGTGAGGGGGAGAGTGACGACTGGGGGGGGGTGAGGGGGAGAGAGACGGCTGGGGGGGTGAAGGGGGGAGAGAGACGACGGGGCGGGCGGGGTGGGAGAGAGGGACGGCGGCGGGGGGTGGGGGGAGAGACGGGGTGGATCTGATAATATACAGATAGATAGAGATGGGGGGGTTGTGAGAGAGGTCAGAGACACAGAGACACAGACAGAAAAACACAGAGATGGAGAGAGTGAGAGACACAGAGAGAGAAAGATATTTACCTCCTGAGGAGATAGGCCCCGAATGCGCGCGCACCCGGAATGCGTGTGCATCCGGAACACGCGCGCATCCCGAATACTCGCGCCGCATGCGCAGTACGAAAAACCCGAAAATATCGATATTTCGGTATATCTCGATATGAGCCCATCGAGATATCTAAATCGGAAAATTTCCATATCGACGGACCCTAGTGAATACTCTGTTCATTTCTTTTTTTCTGCTTCATTATTTCTTCTTGTTTATTTCCACTCCAGTTGGCTCACTGATTTTCTCCACTCAAATACCACTGATTTGGATGTCAGGAAGAGAGTTAAAATTCTAAGAAAGGATCAGGGGGAGGAGGCAACAAAACAATACTGTGGGAGAAAAATATAGGAAAGGAAAGTGGTTGAGAATCAAGAGAACAATGGTAGATTACAAACTGCTGAAATCAGTGCTTGTGTAAAAATCAACTATGTCAACACAGTCACAATTTGCTGATTGGACTAGAATCTGACAGCAAAGTTAAACCGAGCTAACTGTGAAAGTTAGTTAGAGTTGCTTCTGTGCATAAACGCTGAGAATGAAGTCTGGGCTACTCATTAGCTGTCACAAGAAACTTGTGAGTCCCCTTCCAATGTTTCCTTCCGCCCCAAACCACAGCTGGATTCATATCTTGTCTACATATAGTAGCATAAAAATGCTTGGATATCCCAAAAGTCCCACAACACACTGTAAAATAGGTGAACTATCCTAGTTTTTCTATGTTAAAGGAATTAGTTTATTGCGAAAAGCAAAGTGGAAGGATTATTTTGTCACTAAATTATTCCAGAAAAACCCCCAATAATAAATTGGTCATTTCAATCCACAACTGATTGTGGGACACTGCTTCAACATTAGCTTACTCAAAGTCTCCTGCTGAATCTGACATGCCATCGGAGGGCTTTCATCCACCTGGCACCTGTTCTCTGGAACTCCATTCTAACGTTCTTTCGATTTGCTCCCTCCCTCAGCTTTTTCAAGGTGTGCGTCAAAACATATTCCCTTGAGCTCCATTGCTTGGGATGTCCTCCTGACGTGAAAGGTGCTATACAAATCAAATTTTGTTGTTGCTCAGCCAGAAAGCACATTCGAACGTCTTCCTGGCAAACAATACTATATAAACCTAAATTGTATTGTATAAATATATTTAATATATTTAATATATAAATCCAACCCACAACCGTGGCCACGCTCTCGACCTCATCATCACCCACGGCCTTGACATTTCTGACCTCAGCATCTCGGACAAGGCCATCTCGGACCACTTTCTTGTCTCCTTCTCCTCTTCCATCCCTCTCTCCTCCACCAAGCCCTCAAATGTACTTTTCCGCCCATGGAAAAGTCACCACCCTGAGACCCTCACAGAGGCCCTCACATCCTCTGACCTCCTACCCCTCTGGTCTTCCATCCACAGCGATCTTGAAGCAGTTGTCCAGCTGCTCCACGATCGCCTCTCCTCCACCTTCAACTCTCTCGTCCACTTAAATCCAGGTCTATCTCCAAACCCACCCGCTCATCCTGGTACAACATTCATCTCCCCACCCTCAAATGCCAAACACGGTTGCACGAGCGCTGGTGGCTGAAAACCGGCCTCACGGTTCACCACCAACTATGGCTCGAGCATCTCCGCAGCTACCGCCGTTCCTTGTATCGAGCGAAAACGGCCTACTACTCCAACATCATCCTGGAGGCAAATAACAACCCCAAAGTCCTCTTTTCCACCACCCACCACCTCCTCTGTACACCCCCTCAGGCATCCTGAATCTTCACTTCAAATGCGAAGTGCGAGGAGGTCATGGACTTCTTTTCCTTCAAAATCCACAATATCCGCCAGCCAGCCTCATCTTCCTGCCTCTCGTCACCCACTACCACACCCACTCCATCCCCCTCACCCTCGCCATCATCAGCTCCTACCTCAACCCCCTTCCTACACTCCTTTTCTCTAGTCTCTCTTTCCTCCCTCTCACGCACTCTCACCTCCATGAAACCACCACCTGCTGCCTTGATCCCATTCCCACCAATCTACTGCTCACCCAGTACCCCCTCCTCTGCCCACAACTGGCTGATATCATCAACCCTCTCCACAGAATCAGTCCCTGCCCCCCACAAAACTGCTGCCATCACCCCCACTCCTTAAAAAACCCTCCCTAGATCCCTCAAACCCTAGCCACTACCACCCTATTTCAAACCTGCTCTTCCTTTCAAAAGCCCTGGAATGCGTTGTTGCAAACCAACTCCGCGCACACCTCTCCTCCCACTCCCTCTTCGAACCCCTCCAGTCCGGTTTCTGCCCTGCCCACAGTACAGAGATGGCGCTTGTGAAAGTCACAAACGACATCCTCTCCATCTGCGACCAGGGCTCCCTCTGCTTCCTTTTCCTCCTGGACTTGTCCGCTGTGTTCCACACAGTCGACCATGCCATCCTCCTCTACCACCTGTCCTCCAACATCCACCTCAGTGGGACCGCACACTCCTGGTTCGAGTCCTACCTCACAAACCACCAGCAGTACATCTCCACAAACGGCTTTTCCTCCCGCTCTTACCCAGTTACCTGTGGGGTACCCCAGGGATCTATCCTTGGCCCCCTCCTCTTCCTCATCTATATGCTCCCTCTTGGGGATGTCAGCCGCAGACATGGGGCACACTTCCACATGCACGCAGATGACACCCAACTCTATTTCTCCACTTCACTTTGTGACCCCCCCAGTCCCCTGATGTTCTGTCAGCCTGCCTGTCAGACATCAGGAGCTGGATGAGCGCAAATTTCTTGCAGCTGAATGTTGACAAGACGCAGGCCATACTCTTTGGCTCTCGTCAACGTATCCATTCGCACAACCTCCTCCACCTTCCTGGCCTGCCCCTAAAACTCTCCGAACCTGTGCGCAACCTAGGTGTCAGATTCGACCCCCAACTGTCCTTCCTCTCCCACATCTGGTTCCTCACCAGCACCACCTTCTACCATCTCCAATGGATCGCCCGTCTCCGGCAATACCTCACCCTAAAAGCCACTGAAACCTTGGTCCATTTGTCACCTCTCGGCTGGACTATTGCAACGCCCTCCTCTCCGGTCTCCCTGCCACCACAATCCACAAAATCCAGCGAATCCAAAACTCTGCTGCCTGCATACTCATCCGTACCAAGCTTCGCTCCCCCGTTACCCCAGTCCTTGCCAGATTTCATTGGCTCCCTGTCCCTGAGAGGATCAATTTCAAGATCCTCACCATTGTTTTCAAGTCCCCCCACTCCTCTGTACCCTCCTACCTTTCTGATCTCCTCTCTCCCCAAAACAGCACCCGCTGCCTTTGCTCCTCTGGGTCTCTCGAATCCTCCCCTCCACCCTCGGCAGCCGTGCCTTCCGCTACTATGCCCCAAGGCTCTGGAACTCCCTTCCTCACTCCCTTTGCCTCGCCCCCTCTCTTCCCAGTTTCAGGTCACAGTTAACGACCTTTCTCTTCGACCTCGCCTTTGGTCACCTTTCTACCCCTGCCCCTGGCTCGGTCCTGGGATCTGCTATTGTGAAGCACTCTGAGATGCCGTCCGGCGTGGTGGGCGCTATATAAATCAAAGTTATTGTTGTTGTTTTACTATTTACCAAACTGCGCTCGCTCCTTCTGCTGATTACTGACTGTGACTTTTTTTTAAATGTTATTGGAGAGACTGTCACTCAACTAACCTGTTTAAGATTGAAAAACAAACACTTGATTTTAGTGTTCTGCAAAAGTGCTTAAATTGAGTGTTTGGAATTTTTCTATTGTATTCTGAACAAAGTATGCCAGCCTGGCTCAGTTCTTAGCACTCTTGCAATTGAAAGTTGGCATTCCATCCCAACAATTCAAGTGTGGAATTTCTATGTGTAGATCAGATACATGGAATTCTTAGTTTGCTTTTCATTCATCTTAACCACGATGATGGATTTCCACGTGTGTCAGACACACGACTGATCAAAAAAACAAGAGTTAGAAAGTTGTGGGTTCGAGCCTCATATAGTCTATGATGATTTGCCTAAAAATCCCACGGTAGTCTTCAAAAAGAGAAGGGAGTTTGTGCTGTTGACCTTGCTAACAATTTCATTCATGTCTATTTGTGCGACATTGTGGTACATAATATGGCTGCAGTGTTCACCTATGAAGTACAGCCATTACAATTATCCTGTGAAGCACTTCTAAACATCTCCCTGACGTGAGAGGCTCTATATCTATATATTAGCATGATATTTGATTGTTCTGGCAGCTCAGAATCACATTCAACATAATATTTCTGTTAACTTAGCCCTTCCTTCAGATCCCACACCCTGGGTGCATCATAACTTTCAATTCACCTGTTAAGTCATTAAATCTTAATCTCCTTCTTTCCCTTTGATGGGCTATAAAATCTAGACTCTTTTAACTAGTAGAAGACAGTTTCTTTCTGTTTCTTGTAACTCCAATCAACAGCTGCCACCTCTAGATGGCTCCACGCTTAGGTCATTAGCTAATACATTCTTGGGATCACCATCTTCCCCATAACTGCAAATGAATGATCCCATCTCTAGTATTACCAAAGCTGTCACCTCAAACATAGCTTTCTTCTTTCACACCAACTACTTATTTTTTCCTCTGTTGTTTTAAACTCTACAATACCTATTCCCAAGATGTAAATGCTGATGTCTATACTTTAGGAGAGGCTTCTCATGCCTTTCTCATATCCTTGTGCCAGATATGGCACACACAAACACATCTAAAGTAAATGGAAACAGAGGGCAGATGCATGAAATGGAGGTTACATAAACTGTCTGCTCTGTCAGCAGCAGTGCCCTGCAGTACAGCAGACCTCGTTGGCTCAGACACCAGATTACCGAGACTGCCACAAATGGTGAATTTGATTCTAACGTTTAAAAATATATTGTTTGCTATTTTGCCCTCCTCCTCTTCAGAAGGTGCTGACTCAAACTAAAGGACAATTATATGGCCATCAGCAGTCTTGGTGAATTCTTCATCTTATCTTATTCATATTCAGTCGGTGACTTTCAGCAGATATTTAACATGGCTAATGTGTGTGTGTGTGTGTGTGTGGTGGGGGGAGGGGTGGGGGAGGGTGGCGCGGTGTTGGTTGGGTTCGTTTATGTCAGAGTTAAATCTGATACTGTTGTCATTTGGAGTGCATGTTCTCACAGATATTTTCCTCTTCACATGATAGTGATCACAGAAACCCTGGCTGATATTTTTTCTTACTCTGCAGAAAGGCCTGAGGTTCTGAGGATGCACACTCCATCTCACCAAGCCAGTCATGCACCTTGGTGTCCTGTTCGACCTTCAAATGTCCTTTCTCCCCCACATCCGTGCTAAGACCTGCACTGCCTTCCCTCAGTTCCGCTACATTGCCCGACTCCGTCACTACCTCACCGCTCTGGCCGCCGAAAGTCTCATACATGCCTTTGTTACAACAAGGCTCAATGATGACAATGCCCTACTTGTCAGTCTTCCCAACTCTTCTGTCCACAAGCTGCATTCAGGGCCTGCAGTCTCCCTGCTTACACCCTTTGGAACTCCATCCCACATTTTGCTCGTCTCGCAATTTCCCTTGCCTCCTTCAAGACATACCTCAAAACCCTCCTCTTCGACCATGCCATTGGCCACTCTCCTACCCTCTCTGCCCTTCAGCGTCCCTGAATCCCAACCCTCCCACCCGCTCCCCACACCCATGCGCCCCACCTCCCAGGGCAGTTCTAATCTTTGACTGTCAGCCTGGGACATCCTCCCGACATGAAAGCCACTTTACAATTGGAATTTTGTATTGTATTATAAAGGCCAGTGACGCCAATTGTAACACTCAATCTGCTGCCTCAGATGAGATCAACTGATTTTGTGTAGCCTGGGATTCAAACCTGCAATGTTTTGGTCTTGACACTAATGCTTTCACCTGGAGGCCCCTTTGCTCATGAAGCCATCAGTGAAGCTTCAGATCCATGTTCATCCAGTTGTTTTCTAAAGGTATTATTTTACACACAGCAAAACATTACATTTGGTACTATTCCTTCTTACTTCAAATCTGGAATGATCATTGTTAACTTCATATTTATGTGCAGTAGATCACCACCTAGTCTTATGTTGGCTATTCTACTTACATTTATATTATCCATTCCTTTCAACATGTAACCTGCTCTTCTGCCAACAAGCTATGAACGCACACACATTTTTTTCATTCAATTATATTAAAGGATCTTATAGCACAATGCATATCGCATATATAATTAAATCTTGGCCACATGTTTTAATATTAATCAAATTGCTGCCTCCACACAAAAATGTCCTGAAATTCTAATACTGTATCTAGAAATAAGATAGCAAAAAGGAATTCAACTGTTGATCAGTGTGCAGATGAAAGTTATTCAAATGCTGCTGCCTTAGTGTGAAAAATAACTTTTGAGCAAATTAACAAAGGAAAGATGAAAAGGTTATGAATTACACAGAAGATTAGGTCTTGCATTTTATCATTGAGTGAAATATTGCACTTCCAGTAGAATTGATTTTCACTGAAAAGAAGCATCCTATTCAAACATTCCTCCAGAACTTCAAAATACACAATATAATGGCAAGAAGATGAAAATTAGATGTCGAAGAATAACTTAATTTACTTCTTGTTGCAGTTCTATTTCTCTTGTCACAGACTGCTTGCCATCTGTATTCTCCTCAAGGAAACACATCATATGAGCCTCCCTTCCAATATGAGCTACAACACAACGTTCCTAGTACTTTTTAATGGTTTAATGGATGCCTCAATTCTTTTTTCACTTTTAAGAACTGTTCCAGTCTTTGACAGCTGCTCAGTGTTTATTTTCCTTACTCCAACGTTTGGTTCACAGTGAGGGAATGGGGGTCAAATAAGCCAAAACTGCTGCAAAATATCTATTATCCACTTTTTTTCCCAAAGCTCTTTCACATTGACCTTCTTCCAAACAATTCTGAGCTGCTCCAATTTTTGGTAGCTTAGAGGGAGTATCCAAATCCTCTCAATACCAGCAGAGTTAGCATTTTTTATATTTTCATTAACCTTTTTATTCTTAATAGTCTCTTGGTCATCAGTAGGAGACCAGTCTGAAGATGGATAACGGTGCAAGTATCTTCCCAATAGATCTCTTATAGTTGATCTCAAAGAATTCTTGATGAATTGTTATAATATTAGTTCCATCATCCTTTTCTTAGACACAGTGAAACCAGAATGGGTGGTTGAGGTCAGAACAACTGAATCATTTATAAAATAACTTGCTGCTATCATGGGAGAACAGAGGCTTGGGTATTTTAGAGGGTTGATGTCATTTGAACTTTTCTTGTGATCTTTTATATTGTGTGAAACAATTTCATCTTTGCTAAAGAGCGCACAGTCATTTTTTTTACATTTCACAAAGCACTTTTTCAGAATATTTAAACATCTTAAAGCCTTTGCGGAATCTCCTGTAAAGTGTCAGGATTGTAATTGGTAGGCGAACACAGCAGCTAATTTGTGCACAATCATGTCCCACAAGCAGCAATGAAGTGTAGTGACCAATAGTATCTGGGCAATTGTTGGATAGGACACTGGGTGAAACTCCCTTCTCTTTTCAAATAGTGACACAGAATCTTTAAAATCCATCGTAACAGCAAAAATGGGACCTTAGTTTTTCATCATCTAATTTGAACATCATCTCTTTGAAGGTGGCAGGACAGGTAGACAAGGCTGTTAAGAAGGCATATGGGATACTAGGCTTTATAAATAGGGGTATAGAGTACAAAAGTCAGGAAGTGCTGACTAACCTCTATAGGACTTTGGTGAGGCCTCAGCTGGAATACTGTGTTCAATTCTGGTCACCACACTACAGAAAGGATGTGAAGGCATTGGAAAGGGTACAACGAAGATTTACTAGGATGGTGCCAGGATTGAGGGACTTCAGCTATGAGGAGAGGCTAGATAGGCTAGGGTTATTCTCTCTGGAGCAGAGAAGATTGAGGGGAGACCTAATAGAGGTTTATAAGATCATGAGGGGTTTCGACAGGGCAAATAGAGAAAAACTATTTCCACTCGTGGGTGAATCTGTGACTCGTGGTCACAGATTTAAAATAGTTTCAAGGCGCAGTAGAGGGGAGCTGAGGAGAAATTTTTTCACTCAGCGAGTTGTTCGAATCTGGAATGCATTGCCTGAAAAGGTGGTGGAGGCTGATTCGATAACAACTTTTAAAAGGGAATTAGATCTTTATTTAGGAAGAACGGGTCTATTAGGCTATGGGGAGCGGGCAGGGCAATGGGATTGAATCGCTCTTTTCAAAGAGCCGGCACAGACCAGATGGGCCGAATGGCCTCCTTTTGTGCCGTAAAATTCTATGATTCTATGATTCTATGATTCTTTGACAGTGCAGCCCTCCTGAACATTGCTCTAATGTGCAAAAGTAGACCAGAGCTCAAAGTCCTGACCTGGGACTTGACCTTACATCTTTCTGATTCAGAGACAATAATGTTATCATCTGACCTACACTAACACCTGTTTACAAGTTAAAATGAAATGCTAGCTCTCATGTTCATTATTCTTGGAGTGCTACTATAGGAACTATGAGGATGGATAAGAGAGTTTCCAGCTGAGCAATTTGTTTATAGGATCATTTATTAAAATATTTCTGCTCATTGACTGTAAAGCTGAGACCACATAATATATATATATGTGTATATATATATATATATAAATATCTGTGACAAAAAAGCTTCTCAAATGCCAAGTGCAGCTTTAGTACAGAATAAGACAGCACTAAATATTTACAACCAATTTAAATTTAAAAAAATTAATACTTCTGCTTGCCTTATCTTCTCTTTCCCCTAGTTCTCTGTTCTGTTTATTACATAACTTGATCTTACTCTAATCCAATTTACCACTCTCTATCTATGCTAGTCCTTTTTCCAAACTTTCTCAACTTTATGGAGCAGCTGAGTGGGAAAAGTTCCTCCCCCACTCACACTGCCCTTGCACATCCTGCCCATTAGCTAGCCTGGTTGGGCTGCCATCAGCAGTTTTCTTGTATTACAGACCCTCCTGGCTCACAAAGTAGATTATGAAGACCAGAGGGTTGGCTCGATTCTGACATTCATTGCCAAACATGTCTCCTTGGAGGCAGTTGAGCTCCAAGGAGACCCCACTCATCTCACCTTCATTTATGTGTGAAATGCTAACAGTGCAGTTGTGGACCTGAGTGATAACATGTCCACAGTGCATCCATGGTTAATGTTTACATTTTAGTTTTGGACTTAGCAAAATTTGCAGTGATTGCAATATCAGCATATTTTATCCTTCAAATAGCTCTCAAATGTTATCTAAAAATTTCAAGCCGCAAAACAGAAAGCATAGCTTGATCTACAGCAAACTGGTTGCAGTTCTTGGCTTGGTCGCGGTGTCATCAAGCGCTGTGGGTGGAGCTCGAGCTTTTTTGTTGGCTTCAGTACTGTGTTTACAGTTCACGTGTAGATGGGGCGGGCCTTCCCCATTTCTAGGTTAGGTTCTAAATACTGTAACAGCAAAATCCGGAATCTGGAAGGTGAATGGGCCCAACTGCACTGGATTATCAAGGTTTCACTGTACTTTAATTGCTCATTATTTATAGATTTAATATAGTTCACTATTCAAACCAGCACATGACTTGTAGGAATTCTGTTTTAGATAATGGTCTATCATTCTCTTTGATGTGCAAAGAAGGTTATAAAAACAGTGTACTCTCTAAAACGTTGGATGACATGGTGGCGTTTAATGATTTCCTAAAACAACTTTTTATTCTTCTTCTTCTGAAAAAAGCCAACATTCAGCCAAGAAATTTCAAATATCAAATACATAATTTAGAGAATATGACAGTTCGATAGCTCGAAGTGAGAGAAGTTTCAAGCTTGGTTAACAGAGTTGATAAAAGTGCAAAGACAAAGTCTACTATGATCAGCAAAATATCCAAGAATCGGCACTGCATGAGTTTCGAATACAGGTGCAACAAACATTTTACGGTCTTAACTTCATCAAAAGTCTGTGTTTTCTCTGAGTCTTATTAGTAACTTAAAAGGAAACAATGCATAATCCATCCAGTCATCTGTATTTGAGCTAAGATTTCCATTTAGAATGACAATAGCAAAATTTTATGAAGTGAGTTCAACATGTGATTTCTGACTCAGAGAATTCCCTGACATTAGTTGATTGTACTGTACATGAAGTACTTTCCTCACTGGGACAGACAGAGAATTCAAGGTGGAGACTATAGTAATAATAATCCTTGTCTGTTCATATGTACTTTAATGGCTTTATTCAAAAAGAGAAGGGAATTTAACCCAGTATCTTATCCAGTATCTTCTTCCACCTCTGACGGATTGCCTGTCTCCGGCAAAACCTCACCCCAAAAGCCATCGAAATCCTTGTCCCCGTCTTCGTCACCTCACGGCTGGACTATTCAAATGCCCTCCTCGCCAGTCTCCCCTCCACCACAATCCATAAAATCCAACTCATCCCAAACTCTGCCGCCCGCATACTCACCCGCACCAAACTTCGCTTCCCCCATTACCCCACTCCTTGTTAGACTTTACTAGCTCCCTATCCCAGAGAGGATCGACTTCAAGATCCTCACCCTTGTCTTCAAATCCCTCCACTCCTCTGCACACCTCTACCTCCCTGACCTCCTCTCTCCTCAAACCAGCTCCCGTTGTCTTCGCTCCACCAGGTCTAGCTCCCTCCATGTACCCTGAATCCTCCGCTCCACCCTCGGCAGCCGGGCCTTCAGCCACTATGCCCCGAGGCTCTGGAATTCCCTCCCTAACTACCTTTGTCTTGCCCCCTCTTTTTTCAGTTTCAGGTCTGAGCTGAAGACCTTTCTGTTCGACCGCGCCTTTGGTCAGCTTACTACCCCTGCCCCTGGCTCAGTCCCAGGATCCGCTATTGTGAAGCGTTCTGAGACGTCGTCCGGCGTGGAGGGCGCCATGTAAATAAAAGTTGTTGTTGTTGTTGTAGCAAGCCTCCAGATAACATTGATCATTGATTTCACGGTTATTTGTGGGACATTTCTGTGTACAAATTGGCTATTATGTTAATAATAATAATTCTTGTATTTGATTATAGTACTTTTCACACCTTCTAGATATCTCAAAGAGTTTCATAGAATATACTGTACAGTAAATTGAATATATATTTGTGGGTAAAACGCAGCAGCCAATTGCGCACAGCAGTATCTCACATACAGTCGTGGATTGAAATGACCAAATTATTGTTTTATTTTACTTATTTTTTCCTCAAGGATTATTATCAAGTGTGTGGAGTAAGGAAATTTGCCTGAGGTTTCGTCCTGCCACAAATTAACCCAGGTCTCTCGCTTGCAAGGTGAGTGCTACAGGACTGGGCTACAGGATCCCACAAGTTCACCTACAAACACACATTAACTACATTTTACAGTAAATCCTGAAGCACTCGGTTATTTCAATGATAAGGTAAAATTTGGTAAGGTCAAATACATGGACTATTATCAAATACCTTGGGACATCCTCCTGACATGAAAGGCGCTATACAAATGTAATTTTGTTGTTTGTTTTATTCATCACATCTAGGCTCGACTACGGGAACTCTCTCCTTGTCAGCCCTCCCAGCTCCTCCCTTCACAAGCTGCAGATTATTCAGAACTCTGCAGCTCGTGTACTCTCCTGCACGAGGCTCCACGACTACATCACTTCCACCCTCGCCCATCTCCACTGGCTCCCCATCTCCCAGAGGGTCAAATTCGTCCACACTTTCAAGGCTATTCATGGCCTTGACCTCGCCTATCTCTCCGACCTGCCGTCTCCCTATCAGCCTGCCTGTCACCTTGATTCAGCGGGCTCTGGCCTGCTCTATAAATGTAATTTTGTTGTTGTAAGGATTACTGTTACATTTGATCCTAAGCAGGATGCTACATGTCAACACATTACAAGGCACATTAAATCTATCCTTTCTACTCCATGTTCCTGCCATGACCTGTTCTGCTTTTCCCTACCTCCACAGATTTACCCGGATCCACCACTGTCTCACACCGCAGGCTGGAGATACCCTCATACAGCGATTCATAACATCCGGGCTTCACTATACAAATTCCCAGCTTGTGGGTTTTCCCAACTCCTCCCTCGGTAGGCTGCAGCCCATGTCCTCTCCCACACCAGGCTCAGTGACCCTATCATCCCCATTCTTGCCTGATTCCAATGGTCCTCACTTTCAAAGTCCTCCATGGCCTGCTGCCCACTACATCTGTGACCTCCTAACCTCTACCAACCTGCCTGCCCCCTCCACTCAATGGGCCTGCTTCATATCCTCTGCCGCACCCACCCAACTGTTGGCAGGCAGGCCTTCAGTGATTCAGCCCCCACTATTCCGCAGTCTCTTCTCCTCGTCCCCTCCTTTGCCTGTTTCAAGATCCTCCTCTTTGACTGTGCCTATGATCATCCTCCTTCCCACCCTGCTTTCAACGATCTGATCCTGACCCCCAGCTTGAGTGTGAAACATTGATTGACCAGCACCTTGGGATGTCCTCCCAATGTGAAAGATGCTATACAAATATAATTTTATTGTTGCTGTTTGTATTTATCTTCATTATACTGATAAAATTTACCTACAAATACACAGTCACTACACTTTACACTATGAAGCATTTCTCCCAATGTGAAAGGTGCTGTACCAAATGTAACGATTAGATGATAAAATTACTTATTGGTCATTAATACAAATGCAGTTTGCAGTTTCATTTTATACAACAGTGATGAATATATGAGTGAAATTGAAAGATGCTACTTATTAATCTCCATATATTACATTGGATAAAGCAGTTGCTAAAAATACATACAAAACTCCAATCATCTATGTGTTCATGACAGATTTTTTTTCTTACAGTTTAGTGTGAATTTCAAATGCTGGAATGAGATTGTAAGATACGATGCAGATGAATGCATTTGATGGATTGCCTCATTCTTCTTTCTATTAAGAATCGCTAGAATAAAGGAATGAGCTCTCAGTGTCGGAAGCCAAATATCCCTTCATTAAAATGTTGAAGGACTTTCAACTGCTGTGGAAATGTCAAAGTCAGGAAGACATCTGATGGTGAGCAACAGTTGAAAACTAAGTTTAGTTACAGTGTGGGTTCTGGGAAGTAACTATGGAGACAGAAGGGTCTCGCAAGTGGCAACTTCAAACAGGATTACTTCATTAGGGAAACCGGAATTACACACGATCACTGCTCTAACACCATACAAGGTTGGAGTGGAGCGTTTTCTGGTCATCAGAAAGACCCCCCACTTTAATTCCTTATGAAGAAACCCTGTGAGACACACCTGAAAGTGAACCCCTATTTGATTAATTACCTTTGATTTTGAATAACTGTGTAGATTTATAATCACAGGGCAATCCTCAAAATTTTACAACTGATTTTGAAAATAATTATTGAATTTGTGGACCACCTTCAATTCAGCTGTGATACAAGTTTCTTTGTGAAACTAGATGCCGGTTATTTACTGTACACCATTCACACACAGTGGGTGTTCAGCTCTCTAGCAGTGGTTCATTGAAATTGTAGCTTCTACTGACCACTTTCAAAATATATTTCCTAACAGAGATGCATTTCCAAGATTATAAAAATGGTGAATACCATTTTAAAAATGCTGTCCTTCAGGCAGTAATTAAGCAAGTCCTGGGTTGAGCTGATGGACTCCAAACCACCAGAATTGTAGCTAATCATCCTACAGTAAAATAAATACAATAGCACAAGGTGTTTTGATTGGTCACCCAGATATCTAATCCAAAGGAAACCTCCCTACCTCCTCTCTTTCCAGGTAAGCCTTACAACGTACCACTTTGACTATACTTTCGGTCATCTTCAACCCCCTCAGTTCCAATCCTCAGTGCCTTGGGATGTCCGCTCGATGTGAAAGACGCTATACAAATGTAATTTTGTTGTTGTTATTGTTGCCCACAGTGCGAAACGTTCTATATAATTGTAACTTGTATTGTATTTACAATTCGCTCAGCATCAAACCACACTGCTGTTAAGCGCCCTGAGACTACTCATGAGAAAGGTACTATATAAATGCAAAGGATGTTGTTGAAATGGATGAGCAATACTTGTATTGATAAGGATGGAGTTTAGCATTTAACCAGTTCAAATATTAGTTTTGTTCAGATTAAATCTTTTCAATATAATTTCTGATGAAGTTCACTAACCCTCATAATGATCTTGGCACGATTAAACCAAATGATTGTACAGTATGTCCATTATACATAACTAATTTCCTTTCAGTTCATTTGCCAGTGCTGTATTTACCTCACTGTTACAGTAATAGTAGCTGTAAAAAAGAATTAGAATAGGATAGTTGTTCAATAGGAATTAGAATAGGATATACAGTATTCAATTCATGCAATTATTAGCTCTGAACTAAAAATGCCAATGAACTCTGTGTAGGAAACTGCTTGCATTTCATATGGTGCCAACAATACTTAAATGTCTTAAATCATTCTACATATTACCATCAAGAACGTAAGAATTAGGAGCAGGAGTCGGCCATTCAGCCCCTCGAGCCTGCCCCACCAGGTATAAGATCATGACTGATCTTCTGACCTAACTCTAATTATCTGCCCTATCCTCATATCCCCTAATCCCTCTATATTTAAAAAAATCTATCAGTCTTAGCCTTGAAAATGTTCAAGGATTGAGCATCTACAGCCTTCTGGGGTAGTGAATTCCATAAATTCACTAGCCTTTGAGTGAAGAAATGTTTCCCCAACTCTGTTCTAAAAGGCTGACCCATAATTTTAAGATTGTGACCCCTGGTTATAGATTCTCCTACCACTGTCTACTTTATCCACCCCTTTAAGAATCTTATATGTTTTAATAAGATCTCTCCTAATTCTTCTGTACTCTAGAGAATACAGCCCTAGTCTATTCAACCTATCCTCATAGGTCAGTCCCCTCATCCGAGGAACTAATCTGGTGAATCTACGCTGCACCCCCTCAAAGGCAAGTATGTCCCTTTATTAAATAAGGAGACCAAAACTGCACACAATACTCTAGGTCTCACCAAGACCCTATACAGTTGCAGCAAGACTTCCCTACTCTTGTACTCTAACCTTTTACGATGACGCTAACATGCTGTTTGCCTTCTTAGTTGCTTGCTGGCACCTACAAACTAACTTTTTAAGACTGGTGTACCAGGACACCCAAATCCCTTTGTACACTAACACTAACTGACCTCTCCCCATCCAGAAAATAATTTGCTTTTTTATTTTTGCTACCTAGATCTTAAATCTCGTGTTTGTGTACGTCTAAGGTTGTTCAACTACAGTGAGTTTGAGCTGAGTCTTTTTTGTTGCTGGATATGTATTTTGAACTCTTTTAATAGGACATAAAGCAGTTTAGGTCTGATCTTAAGAACTCTGATTATTGGAAATGGTTGCTGTTTCTTGCTGGTTGCAAGATTATTATTTCCCTTTGCTTCATATTGTTAGCTGTTAGCATGTGTGGAGATCTATTGAAGTCCGCAACTGTGAAAGAGCATGTTACAGTCAGTACAAATAGTAGCCTCCATTTTTATGCAAGCCATTTGCTCCACTATGTTAGTTTTGATAGTGCATTAAATTGTCAATTCATGCACATTTCAGTGCCTATTAGTGCATCTCGTTGCATTCAGGATTTAATGTCATAATCACAGATTGTGTTTACATAATACAACACTAAAAGTAAATAGATATTAAGCTTTATGAAATGGATCAAATGCAACCACTTTGATGTGCAGCCCCACCAAAGTTTTTCAGAACTGTTTGATTTCAACAAAATAATTGCTATGTTTTGCTATCTTCATGAAACAGTGTTGTTGAGATTCTTTCTAGTTTGTGTAAAGCCAGAAGAGTTGCACTTTTCATGTGTCATTTGGTCACATTGTATATAAGTCGCACAACCACATTGCGATGAGATTTTTGATGATTTGTAAACGAATAAATTAACAAATGAAATAAAGGCAGTGCTTCTTCTACAAACCATTTCATTATTGAAGTTTATCATCAGCACAATTACTCTTGGAACTGAGCAACTGATGTTTGTATTTTCTCTCTCTTTTCCGCATTTCAGCATTTCCAAGCGTTGCAACAAAAGCATAGTCACAAGGCCACAAATAGTCCCTGGTAATATTCTAGCATCTATCTTTGTGCAACTCTCACGACTTCTTCCTTAAATGATCAAATTATATGATTTGCAATGTTGATCCTTTCCAAAAGCATCAGAAGAAATAGGCCAGCTGAGTTGGCAATTGGAATATCAAGGCATTTTAAGTGCATCACATGGAGTTTATACTGTAATTTGGGATTTTTTTGATGTTCACTTACATTTATTTTGATAACTTTATAAAGTTCCCTAGGAATATGATGTTACCAAAAATATTTCCCAATTTGCACTGTCTTAAAACATGGTGTAAAGACAGTGAGCTTCAACACAAGTCATCTGACAAATCATATCTTTAAATACACATTCACCACTCAATTTAAAGGCTAAATGTATCATGTGGTACAACAACTGAACAAAATCTATCTGATTTATGAAGTATCGCAGCCTGACAGACTATACAAGAAAATGCACAAATAGTGTAAGTTTCTGATAGAGCCAAGTCCCATGTCAGGACTTGGAACGTATATGCTGACTCTCCAATACAGTGTGCTGAATTGTTGGATGTGCCATCCTTCAGATGAGGCATTAAATCAAGGTCTCATCCACCTGTTCATGAGCACATTAAAGATTCCATGGTACTATTCAAAAAGAGAAGTGAGTTTCTTTAGATGTCCAGGCAAATAAGGCTACATTCACACTCCATGGCTGGTTATTTGTCATTGTTGTGTACATATTGGCTGTCACATACTCCAGAAAATACATATAGTCGCTCCATCTTATAATTGTTCCTTTGAAGTGCCTTGAGACATTTTGATGATGTGATGAGATGATTTATCAAATGCAAACATTATTATTCATGAGTTTACACTGCAACCACAAGTTTTGCTATCATCATACTACAATATTATAAATTAGGAAATTGAAAGACTGATGTTTGTGTATGGAGTCTTCCTAATTATCTGCAGGTACAATGTCAGAGATAAACCATTCTGTGCAATTTTCCTCTATCTGTGTGAATTCCAAATTGGTGGCAGTGTATATAGGTAGTACTGTACTTATTTTTTCTCAGCAGTGATTTCTCCTAAGGCCAAAGCTTAATACATCTGGGATAAACACAAGCATCAAGCTGCATACCCCATTCCATAGATGGAGAGGCACATTTCTCCCATTCTGAAGGTCCTTCGATTTTAACCACTTCCTCAGGTGATTGAACACGATTTCTTAAGCATGCTCTGAAGCTGAGGAGAAGAATCAGAACAGTAGCAAAGGCTCATAACTCCAACCTGGTGATGGCCTGAAAGTCTGCTGCAGGTACTTCAATACACTGATAACAAAATTTATAGAGTGTGATATTCACATGTAAGCCTGCCTGTCTGTGAAGATCACACTGTTCAAACACTTCAAATGCACTGAAAATATAACACTGGTTTCCCAGTCAAGCAACGTTTAGATACTGCTGGTTTGTTTATTTGCATCATGAATGCCTGATGGAAACATCAATACCAACGTGCACTTACCGACTTATGCACGTTAGGAGAATGTCTCAAACTGCTCCAAGGTGACAGAGTGGAAACTTTAACATGGTGGGAGATGGGAAGGGTAGCAGAGAAGTGACCAAATATGCCATGAAAGAAAGAAGTTTGTCAAAATGTTTTTTAAACAGAGAGGAAGGGTACAGGGCAGAGGCATTTGGAAAGAGAGAGCAGAAACAAAGTGTTAGAAAGCTTGCCAGCCCAATGGATGTAAAGAAGGTGTGTGTGAGTTAACTACTAGAACAATTCACCATCAGAATTACTTTAATTTCCAATTCAGATTTTGAGCCTACCCAGAACATTCTTGTGCAGACCAACAACAACTTGCACTTATATGCACTTATATTCTGAGAGTAGCATCTCAGAGTGCTTAACAGTGGCAAAGCCTGACACCGAGCCGGGTGGGGGGGAGGGGGGGGAGGGGGGGGGGGGGGAGGGGGGGGGGGGGGAGGGAGGGATTGGGAAGTGATTAGGTCAGAGAGGTAGGGAGGAGTCAAGGAGTGAATGTGTTTGAACAGTGTGAGGATCTTGAAGTCGATCTGTTCAGTGTTGGGGAGCCAATGGAGTCTGGCCAGAATTGTTGAGATGGGGGGTACAGTGGACATCAGAATTCTGAATGAGTTGGATTTTTTTGAATAGTGGAGCTGGGGAGACCAGCAAGGAGTGTGTTTGCGTAATTTAAATCCCTAGGGCACTTGGCATAAACCTTATCAAACACCTTCAGGAAGTGCATGTAGACGACATTGATAGACACGCTCTTATCCACCATGTTGGTGACCTACACAAACAAATCAATTATGTTTGTCAGACATGACCTAACTTTCACAAATACACACAGACTCTCTTTCATTAACTCATACTTGTCCAGGTGCTCTATCTGTACAATAACCCATAGTATATTTTGACTGTGGAGTAGCACAACTTCAGCCAACAAACATATATTAGATCTTTATGCCAAATGCTACAGGGATTTAAATCTTCCACCCTGTGGCTTATGTGACTCAGATCTGCAATAGATGCAGACTTTATCCCTAGGGCCTTTGGAGAAAGACTACTTACTGCATTTAACTCCTATAGCGCAGTGGTTAGCCCAGCAAGTGAGAAGACCTGGGTTCGAGTCCCAGGCAGGGAGAAGCGTTGGGCAGGTTTCCTTACTCCACACACCTCTATTTATCTAGCAGTAATTAGGAACCCAGTTGTTAGTCGATTGGGGGATCACTTTCCGGGGGTGATAACAATCCCTTCAAAAATAAAAGTATCAATAATTTGGTCACTCAGTCTACGACTGTTTGTGGGATACTTCTGTGCACAATTGACTGCCGTGTTTTGCCCACAAAATATGCAGTCAATTCACTTTACAATATATTCTATGAAGCACCTTGAGATGTCTCGAAGACATGATAAGGCGCTACATCAAATGAAAAAAAAATTATTAAGTGGCATAAATAATACAAAATTCGTCCTTCAAGCATCATTGCAATTTAATGCAATGCATTCCTTTCAATTATTTTTCTGTTGATATCCCACAACCTTTATAACAAAGCAGCCACAATGCTAGAACTCGATAAATTCAAGGAAAATATGTCTGCAAAGTAGGAGAATTAATACATTTTCACATTACAGATTGTAACCATGAAAAAAACGTATTCTGCCTCTTTCACAACCTGCCTTATTCTCAGAACAAAGCACTATATCAATTGCAAACGCAAGGATTATTTATGGTTCTATTTCACACTATGTGACGTCTCATCAACAATTTTGTATTCCATTTATTACGTCTGCCTTTTTGCCAAGCATTTACAATGATATAATTCAGTACATCTAACAGAAATCCTACTTCATGTTCCACATTACATCCACTCTAACCTACATCGGACATTGTTTACCTTTGCAGCTCTAGCTCTCTTGTTGATGGAGCAGTAGATACTGAGTTGCGAGAGTCGGAGAGTTTCTGGTATGAAAAGCTATGGTGCTTGAAACTATGAGCTGATCCCTTGCTCTTAGTAACCTGATCATGCTTTCCAACATGTACAGACATCTATCTGACCAGACATCTTATAGGGAGGATGTACTAAACTGTAAGCACCACCTTTTAGACCAGCAACATATTTTCATATTTTGGACCATATTTTCTATTCTCTTTTTCTCTGAGACCATCTGCCAGGCTTTTTCTATTCTCATTCCCTTAGTGGAGGAATGTTCTTCTGAGATTTTTTTAAAAAGAAATCAAAAATAACCAGAAAAGTTTCTCACAGAATCCTGGACAGGCATTAGGTCAACGTCCTTCAACGTCTTTCCTCCCACCTCAACCTTCAAGGCACAGTCGTTGACTGGTTCCATTCTTATTTGACCCACCGTTTACATTTTGTTTCTTCCAATGGTTTTTCTTCAAACCCCCGCACAGTTTCTCACGGCGTCCCTCAGGGCTCTGTTTTAGGCACCCTCCTTTTCACCCTTTACACGCTCCCTCTGGGCGACGTCATCAGCAAACATGGGGTAAATTTCCACATGTATGCGGATGACACCCAGTTGTACCTTTCTGCCTCATCCCTCAACCCCCAGACCATCGATGTTCTGACAGCATGTCTGTCCGACATCGAGTCCTGGACGAGGGACAACTTTTTGCAATTGAACGTGAGTAAGACCGAGGCCCTCCTGATTGGCTCAAGCCAGCGCCTCCGCACATCGGGCGCTGCCAGCCTCAACATCCAAGGCTGCACTCTCCACCTCACAAAGCCAATCAGGAACCTCGGCATCATGTTCGATCAAAAACTTTCCTTCCTCCCCCACATCCACGCCTTGATCAGCACCGCTTATTTCCACCTGCGCAATATTGCCAGGCTCCGCAATTATCTTACCCCCAGCGCTGCCGAAACACTCATGCACGCATACATCACCTCACGGATGGACTACAGAAACTCTGTCCTCGTCGGCCTCCCCAGTTCCTCCATTCACAGGCTGCAGGTCATCCAAAACTCTGCAGCTCGTGTACTATCCCGCACCCACCTCCGCGACCACATAACCCCCACCCTCGCCCGTCTCCATTGGCTCCCCATCCTCCAGAGGATCGAGTTCAAGATCCTTGTCCTCACCTACAAGGCCTTACACGGCCTTGCCCCGCCCTATTTAACCGATCTACTCTCCCCCTACAAGCCCACCCGGACCATCCGTTCAACAGGACTTGGCCTGCTCCAAGCCCCCCGCCCAAACCGCCCCACCATCGGAGGCCGAGCCTTCAGTTTCTCCACTCCCATCCTATGGAATGCCATCCCTCAATCCCTCCGTTTCGTTTCTTCCTTTTCCTCTTTCAAGGCCGGTTTGAAAACTTTCCTCTTCGATCGTGCCTTTTGTTCCACCCCAAACTTTTCTACCTCCCCTTCGTGTTTCACCCCTTCCCAAACACTCCCCTCTCAGCTCGGGTCATACGCCTCCTGTGCAGCGCCTTGGGACGTCCTCCCGATGTGAAAGGCGCTCTATAAATGTAATTTGTTGTTGTTGTTGTTGTAGGTATGCATAAACACTCAATCTGTTGAAAGGCTCAAATTCAAACAGCAGTATTAATAGCACCTCGTTCTCTTCGACCTGAAGGTCATGTTTTACAGGGAATCCTCTGTGTGTAAGGTGATCTTGGGTTGAAAAAGATTTCTCAAGTATGACTGACATGTGGTTCCCTGCAGGAGGTCCTTTTTCCAGCCCTTGGACCATTTGCTATTCCTTCAATAGGTTGCAGGTTCCAGCCCCAAGTTAGGATTTTATGACTTCACATAGTTTTTTTCCACAAATATACAACCAATTAACTTTACAGTATATTCTGTGAAGCACTTTGAGACATCTCAAGGACGTGATAAGGTGCTGTATCAAATGTAAGGATTATTATTATCAACTAGTCACAACCTGTCCTCCGCCATCCACTTCAGTGGGACTGCACTCGCCTGGTTCGAGTCCTACCTCACAAACCGGCAGTAGTACATCTGCACAAATGGTTTTTCCTCCCGCACTCACCCAGTTACCAGCGGGGTACCCCAGGGATCCATCCTTGGCCCCCTCCTTTTCCTCATCTACACGCTTCCTCTTGGGGATGTGATCCACAGACCTGGAGCACAGTTCCATATGTACGCGGATGACACCCAACTCTATCTCTCCACTTCACTTTGTGACCCCCAGTCCCCCGATGTTCTGTCAGCCTGCCTTTCGGACATCAGGGGCTATATGAGCACAAATTTCTTGCAGCTGAATGTTGACAAGACGGAGGCCATACTCCTTGGCTCTCGTCAACGTCTCCATTCGCACGGCTCTCACCTCCTCCACCTTCCCGGCCTGCCCCTAAAACTCACCGAAACTGTGCGCAACCTTGGCATCAGGTTCGACCCCCAACTGTCCTTCCTCCCCCACATCCAGTCCATCACCAGCACTGCCATCTACCACCTCCAACGGATCGCCCGTCTCCAGCAATACTTCACCTTAAAAGCCGCCGAAACCTTAGTCCACGCCTTTGTCACCTCTCGGCTGGACTATTGCAACGCCCTCCTCACCGGTCTCCCCTCCACCACAATCCACAAAATCCAGCTTATCCAGAACATCCACATACTCACCCGCTCTAAGCTTCGATCCCCCATTACCCCAATCCTTGCCAGACTTCACTGGCTCCCTATCCCAGAGATGATCGACTTCAAGATCCTCACCCTTGTTTTCAAAGCCCTCCACTCCTCTGCACCCCCCTATCTCTCTGATCTCCTCTCCCCACAACCCAGCACCTGCTGCCTTCGCTCCACTGGGTATGGCCTCCTCCATGTCCCCCGAGTCCTCCGCTCAACCCTCGGTGGCCGTGCCTTTAGCCACTATGCCCCGAGGCTCTGGAACTCCCTTCCTCACTCGCTTCACCTCGCCCCCTCTCTTCCCAGTTTCAGGTCACAGTTGAAGACATTTCTCTTCGACCGTGCTTTTGGTCACCTTCCTGCCCCTGCTCCTGGCTCGGTCCCGGGATCCGCTACTGTGAAGCGCTCTGAGACGCCTTCTGGCGTGGAGGGCGCTATATAAATCGAAGTTGTTGTTGTTGTTGCTGTAGTCTGTCTTTGCACTGCTTTCCTGAAGGTTTGCTTCATTGTTGGAAGTAGTTTTGTTCAGGTAGGTGTCAAAGTTCCTATGGCACTATTTGAAAAGAGAAGGAATTTTCTCCCGGTGTTCTAATTAAAAATTCTATGGATAAAATTGATCATTCGCATCACTGTGGGATAATGCTGTGTTCAAATTGATTGCTGCATTCACCTACAAAATGCAGTCACAACGAATTTTAAGTTTCTTCATTTACAGTGAAGAAACTTAAAATATCCCCCTGATGTGAAACTCTCCATATCAAATGCATGGAACATTAGGATTATTTATTTTCTCCTTCCAGAGCTTTTTCAAACACACTCTTACCTCATATTAAAAAGAGAACTCTTATGGTCACATAATTCAAAAACAACAAACAAAAGAACTGAAGCTTCTCGTGTGCAGGATGTCTCCGTGCAGCTCAGTAAGAGTGAAAACAGTTTCTGCCCTGAAATGCTCTGAATGGAACAGATGTCTCAGTGTTCTTCGAAGTTGCTTCAGTTAATTTACTCATGGCATGTGAATTACTGCAAATTAGGAAATATTTGCATAAAGAATATTTCCACACTTAAGCCTTTGCGCAAAATTTATTTAGCACAGAGTTGTTTAGCAGTGGGGGAATATCAGCAGCCCAATGTAATCTGCAAAATAAATAATATTTTTGACATGGTCCTGAGTGAGTAGCACAAATTGAACGAGCTGTGAAAACAAATTCCATTTAGACTATTTTAAGAATAATCGCTATCGATGCACTAACCTAAGGTAATGAGAAAAGGAATATGAGGAATTCAAACAAATTAAAGGAGTTCTATATTTTAAAAAATTACACTTAAGGTGTTAACATGTGGAATTCCCTGTAACAAACTTTTGTTCAAGCAGTGTTGACTTTTTTTTTAAAAAAGGGGAATTCAACAGATGTTTTTAAAAAAAATGAAGAGGTTTTGGGAGTAAGAAAATTGTATTAGACCAGGTGGCGCATGTGGAAAAAAGACCAAAACAGATCTGATGAGCTGAATTGGATTTTAGCCGAACCTAAGCATCAGCTATCCTGAAATCAGAAAACATTCTGCAGATATTTTTCTGCCTTCCAATCCTGTGACTTTCAATAACTTACCATAAGTATCTTTTGCTTTGTCTACTTTGAGTGACAGACACTGATTCATGCACAGAATTAAACTGCTAACATTGATTATAACAGCACAATTCAGTATCAGTCAGCTGAAATAAAAATATGTATATTTTCCATCCATTTATGTAATGAACAGCTAACTACAAATTAGTGGAGATTCAAAGCAACCAAATATTCACATTTGATCAGATGTTTCAGTGTATTAATTTTCATGCAAGCAATCCAAAACCAAATTTAATTGCAAGATTAGACATTGAAATAATAGTTATGTATAATGATACTTGTAAGTACTATAAAATAATTTGCTCAGAAGTGACATTGTTGGTCAGTATACTAATGAAAGATGCATAAATCTTGCGAAATATAATTAAGGAACAAAACATCTCAAGTGGTTCATTATAATATATCAGCAAACTACATTGGAAATCACTGATTTCATCGCTGATTTTTCAAATTAATTGTTTAAACCATCCAACACTCCAGTTTCTGAGACTGATGTTTATGGGTTGAAGCCCAAAATTGGAATTCATATTCTAGAATGACACACCAGGGCGGTGTTGGGTTGTGCTGAATTGCTGGCATGCTGTCCTTCAAATAAGTTGTTCAACCAAGGTCCCATCTGCCTGTTCAGGCAGACATTAAAGTTGCCATTGCACTGTTCAAAAACAGAAGGGAGTTTCTCCCGGTATCCTTGCCCATAAACCCACAAATAAAATTGATCAGTCACTTCAAGATTATTTGCTGTGGGCAAATTAACTGCTTGTTTGTCTATAATATATACTCACTTTACAGTGTATCATGTGAAGTGCTTTGAGGCATTTTCCTGATGTGAACGATGCTATATCAAATTTAAGGATTATAATTATTATTTGAATGTTCATAGGTGCATAAATCTAAGTATCATTGAGGAATAAAATATCTGAAGAGGTTCATTATATTCTAACAACAAGAAACTACGCAGAAATCATCACACATTTTCATCAGTTATTTTTGTTAATCATCTAAATCTCAAGAATGTCTATTGTTTCTAACACTTTGAATCCTATGTGCAAGTCTATTGTATTTCAAGTGGAATGAAAGACCAAGGAGACCAATTTTTGTGATGAATACTTCCCTTAGCAACAGAAATATTAAAATATTAAAAATATCGATATATCGAAAAATCAATATATCGAGGTAAAAAATCAGAATGCGTGCACACTGAACTGCAAGACCCAGAATGATCCTCTCTATACACAATGCACAGACCAAGGTGCAAAGCCGCCATATTGTATTCATAGTCCTCGAATACAATATACAGATGGAGAGAGTGAGTGTGAGAGAGAGAGAGATATTTACCTCCTGAGGAGATAGGCCCCGAATGCCCGCGCACCTCCAAATGCATGCGCACCTCCGAATGCGCGTGCACCTTACGACATGCGCGCATGCGCAGTACAAAAAACCTGAAAATATCGATATTTCGGTATACCTCGATATGAGCCCATCGATATATCTAAATCTGAAAATTTCCATATTGACGGACCCTAGTACCCACATAAGGTGGCAAAGAGTGGCACAAATTGCATTGAGATTATCCTACAGATGTCTTTTAAAATCATTGTGTTGGAAACTATTGAAGCACACGCTTAAGAGAGCGTGTTCTTTATGTAAAATAAAAAATATACTATCTTGGGGTTTTGCACATGTAAATTCAGCACTGGAAACTAGAGAGTTGTCGAACTCTGAAAATTCAACAGTGTCATAAGTCTTAAGGCTCAAATCTGCTGCAACCTCAATACAGAAATTAACTAACTACAATCAAGAACATAAGAATAAGGAGGCAGGAGTAGGGCATTCGGCCCTTGAGCCTGCATTGCCACTCAACGAGATCATGCCTGATTCTAATCTAATCCCACCTACCCGCCTTAGCCCCATATCCCTTAATCCCTTTATCCATAAGAAATCTATAAATTTCAGTCCTGAATATCTTCAAGGACTGAGCATCTACAGCCTGTTGGGATAGAGAATTCCATAAATTCACCACCATCTGAGTGAAGAGGTTTTTTTCTCAATTTAGTGGAAAAAGGCTGATCCCTAATTTTAAAACCGTGACCCCTAGTTATAGATTCTCCTACTAGGGGAAACAAACTCTCACTATCCATTATATCATGCCCCTTAATAATCTTATAGGTTTCTATAAGATCACCTCTAATTCTTCTACATTCTAGAGAATATAGGCCTAGATTACTCAACCTATCCTCATAGCTCAACCCCCTCATCCCAGGAACCAACCAAGTGAATCTCCGCTGCACCCCATCTAAGGCGAGTATGTCCTTTCTTAAATAAGGAGACCAAAACTGCATGCAATATTCTAGGTACGGTCTCAGCAAGGCTCTATACAGTTCCAGCAAGACTTCCCTACTCTTATATTCTAACCCTTTTATCATGAATGCCAACATACCGTTAGCCTTCCTAGTTGCTTGCTGTACCTGCATACTAGGGAACGGCGATTAATCGGTTTTTCGATTAAACCCGATATGATTTTCAGATCGGTATGCCGATATGGTGATTCTAAAAAAACTGTTATATCGAGAGATTCGATTTTAAAAATATACATCGATATATTTTTAATATCGTTCCTGGCAATATATCAACATTGTTGGTATTATCAGTGTAATGCGATCTTTTCCAGCTTACCTTGTCGCCGGCATTGCAACCTCCTAGATCTAGAGCATGGAATGCGCGTACATTCGGTGCGCGCGGACAATTAACGGGCGCGCACATCCGATGCGCGCGCACACTTTACTGTGTATACTCGACGTGAGTCGTGGCGTCTTAACAAAGTCGCATCGCTGAAAATTGTAGTTTGAAAATTTACCTTTCTCATCATGGGGAAAAGAAGCCCCGTGTGGGACTACTTTGAAAACAATGCAGTCAGTAATGGTGTGTATAGATGTACAGTTTGCAAGGGCTTGGATAAGACATCTGATTCGAGCACGAGCAACCTGCGACAACACATTAAGCAGCACCACCCCGCCCAGCACGCTGCCCTCAGAGCGAAATCATTGTCGACAACAGCAGGAAGTCGAACCAGCGCTTCGGAGAAAGCGACAGGTAGTGGGGCCAGTGCAGCTCAAACAATTCCTGCTTTATTTAAGAGGAGAACATTGTACCAGAGAGGGGACAAAAAGTGGCAAAGTATCACGAACGCTGTCACTTTTTGCATAGCAAAGGAGAGCTTGCCAATGGCGAAGGACATTAACTCAGACTACATAAAAATAAGTGGCATTTTGTGGCTGTAAGTGTTATTTTTGTGTGTGAGAGAGTTAGAAGCCAGATTATCACTGCTTCTATGTGTGTGTCTAGTCAGACACACACAGCAGTGATAATCTGGCTTCTAACTCTAACAGTCAGACTGTCTGTCTCTCTCTTTTCTATTGTAATAGATCTCATTTACACGTGGACATTACATGCTAGTTTCAAGCAAGAAATGGAGGAGAATAAATCTCTAGATTTTGTTTTTGGTGTGTGTGTGTTCTATTTTGTGTTTAGAGATGGAGGGAGAGAAGGAGAGGGGGAAAGTTGGGAGAGAAGGAGAGAGGAAGAGAGGAGAGGGATGGAGAGAATGAGAGGGGGAAAGGAGGGAGAGAAGGAGCGAGGGGAAAGGAGGGAGAGAAGGAGAGAGGCGAGGGAGGGAGGGAGGGAGAGAAGGAGAGGGAGAAAGTTGGGAGAGAAGGAGAGAGGAAGAGAGAAGAGGGAGGGAGAGAAGGAGAGGGGGAAAGGAGGGAGAGAAGGAGCGAGGGGAAAGGAGGCAGAGAAGGAGATAGGGGAGGGAGGGAGAGGGGGAAAGTTGGGAGAGAAGGAGAGAGGAAGAGAGGAGAGGGAGGGAGGGAGAGAAGGAGAGGGGGAAAGGAGGGAGAGAAGGAGCGAGGGGAAAGGAGGGAGAGAAGGAGAGAGGGGAGGGAGGGACAGAAGGAGAGAGGGGAGGGAGAGAAGGAGAGAGGGGAGGGAGGGGAGGGAGGGAGGGAGAGAAGGAGAGAGGGGAGGGAGGGGAGGGAGGGAGGGAGGGAGAGAAGGAGAGAGGGGAGGGAGGGAGGGAGGGAGGGAAGGAGAGAGGGGAGGGAGGGAGGGAGGGAAGGAGAGAGGGGAGGGAGGGAGGGAGGGAGGGAGGGAGGGAGAGAAGGAGAGAGGGGAGGGAGGGAGGGAGAGAAGGAGAGAGGGGAGGGAGGGAGGGAGGGAGGGAGAGAAGGAGAGAGGGGAGGGAGGGAGAGAAGGAGAGGGGGGAGGGAGGGAGGGAGAGAAGGAGAGGGGGAAAGGAGGGAGAGGAGACAGGGAGGAGGGAGAGGGAGAGTGGAGGGGGAGGGAGAGAAGGAGAGGGGAAAGGAGGGAGAGAAGGAGAGAGGAGAGGAGGGAGAGAAGGAGAGGGGGAGGTAGGGAGCAAACAACATCATATAATTCAACAGACCTTGACACCAACTTTACAAACTTTCTGGTCCTAGAGCACGCATTTCGAAATGTGCGTGCACCGCGACTGCGCGCGCATCGTCAGTGCGGACGCACCGTCAATGCGCGCGCACCGCGACTGAGCGCGCACCATAAATGCGCGCACGCCATCAATGCACGCGCACTTCGAATGCACGCGCATGCGCAGTATAAAAACTCGATAGATCAGTTTAAGCAGGTATGAGCAAACCGATATATCCATATCCGGAAAAATCCCATATCGCCGTTCCCTACTGCATACTAACCTTTTGTGACTGGTGTACAAGGACATCCAAGTCCTGCTGAACACTAACACTATCTAGTCTCTCCCCTTCTCGAAAATAATCTGCTTTTCCGATTTTACGACCTAGGCGAATAACTTTGCACTTCCCCATATTATGCTACCTTCTGCCACCTTCTTGCCCACTCACCTAGCCTATCTATATCCCATTGCATTTTTTTTGTGACATCCTCAGTGTTTACTCCCCCACCTAGTTTAGTGTTATCCGCAAATTTCGATATTTTAAGTTTGATGTCCTCGTCTAGATCATTGATATAGATTGTAAATAGTTGAGGCCTAAGCACTGATCCTTGTGGCACTCCACTAGTCACATCCTGCCAATCTGAACAGGACCAATTTATCCCTATTCTCTGTTTTCTTCCCGTTAGCCACTCTTCAATCCATGCTAATATATTGCCTTTAATTCCATGGGCCCTAATCCTGTGTATCAGCCTTTTATGCGGCACCTTATCGAATGCCTTCTGAAAATCTAAATATACTATTCTACTGATTCCCCCCTATCCAACCTGCTAGTTACATACTCAAAAAACTCTAAAATATTTGTTAAGCATGTAGAGTCTGCCTAATCATGTTGTCGTCTTCTAAGTACCCCACTACAATGTCCTTAATTGAGGATTGTAGAATTTTCCCGACCACTGATGCCAGACTAACTGGTGTATTATAGTTCTCCATCTTTTCTCTCCCACCCTTCTTAAATAGTGGTGTGACATTTATGATCTTCTACTCAATGGGAGCCATTCCAGAATCCAGAGGATTTGGGAAGATAAAACACAAGGCATCGACTACCTCATCAGCCACTTCTTTTAAAACCCTAGGATGCAGACCATCAGGTCCAGGGGATTTGTCATTTTTCAGTGCCAACAGATTCCCTAGTACAAATTTTTTGCTGATGTTAATTTCCCTATGTTGCTCCCTATCATTAGCTTCAGGTTTACCTTGAAAAAACTGATAATAATACGGCAGCAAGCTAAGGATACAATTTTATTCAGACAATATTGTTAAAAACTCTTTTTATGCTTTACAATTTTCTCCCATTCCTCCTACCTACTGTTCAATGCTATAAATTTCCACATTGTCTCATGGGTAGGTGCAAACTTGTGAAAACACATTCATGTGGTTCATGCACTGAATGGTATTTAAATGGTAAAACTCAAGGTTCAGTGAAATTTCTTGCTCCAGGGGACTAACCTTTATTAGGTACATAGTTAATGGGAAAATCAGTCTCCTTATTTGTACTTTGAAATGATGCATCATGTTTAGTCTGGAGAACTCTATGAAGCAGCAGATTGCTTGGCCCTGCAATTTGTGAAGCAGTTTGTTCTAAGCATCTACTTGCTCACCTCCCACAGTAAATTTGACTTTAGAAAGATTGTTTTATTAATGGTTCCGCAGTTGCTAGTTTCCTCAGCATATTTAAAAGTGACACAAATCTATTTTCATCAGCATTTATTTTAAAAAACATCTATTGCATTTGCTTTTATTTTGACTCATTGCAATACACATGCATCTACTTCTAAAACCTTGTGGGATATTGTCACGTTATGGCTTCTGCATTGTCACAAATCTTCACTGTTTTCTTTAAACTGCAAGAGAAATCCCCTTAAGAGCATTCCTTCATTGGTAATGACAGATTAGAATTTGAACTGCCGATAAACACCTTAAATGTTCAATAGGGGAGTTCTGCATGGATCCAGCTACAATTCTATTCTGACTAACTGATCTTATGCTTTGCCATAGATTTATTCCAATATTCCTTCTGCCAAAATTAAGTAAGCTTATGCTAATTAACTATAAATTGTGATGATAATGAACCCTTTCAAACAGGAGAGGCTCTTGCCAAAAGTGTACCATATTCACAAATCTACTTTGCAAAGAAACCAAACTACTTTGAGCCACATTGTTCTCTGGCCTTGTCTCTCACCAAATGCAGCTAATATCTATGCTTTTGCAACCTCCTGCTTGATATTTAAAACACATGCTTTGCTGGTGTGTCCTCACTCCCGCTGTCCACAAATTCCAGACAATACAAAATTCTGCAGCTCATATCCTCACGTGAAACCATGCTTTGTTTGCCTAACACTCCAATCCTCGCCATCATCCATTGGATGAAAGCTCCCTGTCTTTGAATGGATTGATTTCAAGGTCTTCACCCTCAGATTATAAATCCATTCTTTAATAAAACTAGTACCTCCCTACCTCACTGTCCTGCTCATAGCACACTCTTTTGTCCGCTAACACAGGTTTCCAGCCTGTGTCCTTTACTGTTCAAAACTCTGTGACCTCATCTCCCCCATCCTTGCCCGACTCCATTGGCTCCCCATCATCCAGAGGATCCAATTCAAGATCCTGGTCCTCAGATTTAAAGCCCTCCACAACCTCACCCCACCCTACATCTGTGACCTCCTATCCCCTTACTGACCTGCTCGACCCCTCCGTTCAGCAGGCTCTGGCCTGCTCCACATCTCCTGACCTACCCGCCCAACCATTGGTGGGTGAGCCTTCAGCCACTCTGCCCCCAACCTCTGGAACTCTATCTCAAAGTCCCTCCACCTCGCCCCCTCCCTGGCTTCCTTCAGGTCTAGTCTCAAGACTCTCCTCTTTGATGGACTCATAGGCAACTCCTTCCCAGCCCCACACACACACATCCTCAGCTCGGGTCTGAAGCAGTAACTGTCCAGCACCTTGGGACGTCCTCATGACATGAAAGGCGCTGTACAAATGTAACTTTGTTGTTGTTGTTCCTGAGGGGTATCTCAGCTTCCCAGTTCCAGCAGAGCAAACACGATTCAACCTAATTTTGTTGGATTGCACGCAGAATAAAGATCCCTTTTCTCTGCTTTAACTAAGTGGCAATTTTAGCCTCAATTTTAAAAAACACTTTCACCAATGTGAATTTTCCATTTCACACACCAACCATACTGCGGCTTCTCTGAGTAAGATACCAATTTACTGAGAAAAGCAGTTTGGCTCAATACCATATTGGTTTTATGTTTTTAGCCAGCCAAGTGTCTGGCACAAGTGAAATCCTGCTCACATTTTCCTCTCTTAAGAAAGGAAAAGGACGTATAATTTCTGTATAGAGCCAGTGGGTTTCAAGTGGAAATTGGCAATGTCACTTCAAAGTTGCAAAATCTTTTCTTGCTGTACATCAAACAGCAGGAAAGTATGGGAGTCGGACTGGAAGAACAATATATCTGCTTATTTTCATTAGTAAATTGTCTATCACTGGTTATCAGGACTAAAATCAATAGCCCCACTGGGAAGGATAGGGGCACAAAGAAACAAATTATGAGATTCACAGTAACTGTATACTCAAGCCGGGTTTCTCCTGCCCCACTAAAATGATAGCATCCATCAAAAGAAATGTATGAGAATACTGATAGGTATTGGAAAATGTGAGCAGGGTTTTGATTGGTATTCTGCTAAACATCTGTTGTTTTGTTGTTCTCCTCTTTCCAACAGAAATTGTTGGCTTTGCAAAGCTATTAGCCCAGTTCACTGCCAGAGAGCATGGTGGAGTAAATCTCTGAAGATAAGCAACATAATTACATTTATATAACGCCTTTCACATCAGAAGGACATCCCAAGGCGCTGGACAGTCAATGTTTCAGACCCGAGCTGGGGTCGGCATCGGGGAGGTAAAGGAGGGGATTTGGGGTGACCAATGGGACAGTTGAAGCAAAGGGACTGCGGGATGAAATTCCAGAGGTTAGGGGCAGAGTGGCTGTAGGCTGGTCGGTTGAAGATGGGGCGAGTGGTTCGGGGGACATGGAGCAGGCTGGAGCCCGTTGATCGGAGGGAGCAGGTGGGTTGGTAGCGGGTTAGCAGGTTGCAGAGATAGGATGGGGCATGGCCGTGGAGGGCTTTGAAGGTGAGGACCAGGATCTTGAAGTGAATCCTTTGGATGATTGAGATCCAATGGAGTTGTATGGGAATGGGGAGCTTCGAGTGGTAGAGGATATGGGTCGCAGAGTTCTGGATGATCTGGAACCTATAGAGGGAGGAGTTGGGAAGGCCAACAAGCATGACAATGGCATAGTCAAGCCTGGATGTGATGATGGCATGAATGAGAGTTTCGGTGGCCTGAGAGGTGAGGAGTGGCGGAGTTGGGCAATGTTGTGGAGGTGAGGGAAGGCAGAACAGGTCATGGCTTGGATGTGGGGGAGGAAATACAGTTGAGGATTGAACAAGATGCCTAGGTTCCTGACTGGCTTGGTGAGATGGAGTGTGCAACCATGGAGGTTGATGCTGCCAGTTTCTGAGATGTGAAGGCACTGACACAAGCCAACGTGGGGCTTGGTCTTGTTGACATTCAATTGTAGAAAGTTAGCTCTCATCCACGACTTGATGTCTGGATGCGACATCAATCTCATCCAGAGATGGTCCCGGAATCAAGGGTCCTGGAATCAAGGGTAGTGGCAGAAAGACAGAGTTGGGTTTCATCCGCGTACATGTATAAGTTGACCTCAAGTCACATTGGAAAAGATGATTGCAATTGCAAGCAAGATGTCTAGAAGACGTGAAAAGCGCTAAATCAAATGCAAGGATTATTATTATTAAGTGACACGCTACTCTAGGTGAGCATATTTCACTCTGTGAAATGATACTATCCCACTTTAATAAATTGCAGTGACTGTGTATTTGCAGGTGAACATGTCAGCCAATTTGTGCAACTGAATGTACAGCAAGCATTATTATTAAGTGACACATTACTCTAGGTGAGCATATTTCCCTCTGTGAAATGATGCCATCCCACTTTAATAAAAGTGATGTGCAGCCTCACTTGTCTTATTGGTAAAGACATAATATGGTGCAGAACAAGCTATACAGTCCAGAAGGTTGCATGCAACGGATTCCTGTTATGTGCAAAGGAGACTGACCTTAGCACATGTGCAGCAATCAGCCTTAGCACCGTTGGGAGAGCAAGACCGATCAATAGATTTCTCACTCCTGCTGTTTGATGGTCACCTGCCCTTTCTAGAAAATATGTGGGTGTGAATATTGGTCAGGATTGAGTGGCTGTTTAGTCCGCCATGGGTGAATAGGCTGCTGAGTGAGTTGAGGTATAAGAGGACTGGAAATCATAACCTATCCATCATGAGATCCATCGTGAACATTTTGACAACCCTATCCCTCAAAAAAAAACCTTAACCTAAAATAGCCCTTAATATTGTAGAAGAAAATAATCCTCAAAATCTTCATCTCTGTCTCCTCTAGATCAAACAATATGGTTCAGAAAAATCCATAAATAAAAAGATTGTATAAACTATAAAACATGTTGAAGAAAGATTGTTTTCAGTTTTCATTTCAATGCTAACAAAATGCAATTTAACTTACCAGTTGCAAAATATTTTGTACCATATGAAAATACTGTGAGAATTTTCAGTATATTGTATTTCAGTATAAACTTGATTAACTTGTACAGTATGTGCCAATTTTACTTAACTGTTAGCTATACTGCTGGCAATATATTTTGAAAAAGTCAAAGCAACGTAAACATTTTGTGCACCATTCTACTTGACTGCAATTTACTGAGGATGTCATACATCCTAGTTAGTAAATATAATAATATTTTTTGCATTTGATTTTGTGCATCATCGAGGCATCATTGTGAAAAAATCTCAGCGCTTCACAAGATTTTCTATTAATTGCAATGACTGTGTATTTGCAGATGAACACATCAGCCAATTTGTGCAAGTCAATGTACAGCAAGTATACAAGTGTCAGCCTGGTTCAGTTGTAGGTTGGGTGACAAAGTTGTAGGTTCATGCCCAGGTCAGGACTTTGAGCTCATAGTCCAAGTTAAGATGACACTGCAATGTGGCGCTGGTGTTTGTTTGAATAGTGACTATTCTGGCAATGCCTGGATCAATCATGACTTTTTAGTCCACACTGAAATAGTTTGTATTTAAAAAAATAATAGGCTTCTATGCAGGAAGTTGGCATAGTCACGACTAAATATATTAAATGCATCGATGAGGGTTTTGATTTTTAAAAAGTGTTCATTTTCTGCCATGATTTTAAAAACATTATGTTTATAAGAAAATGAAAAGATTTCATGGATTTAACATTTAGGATTTAACATTTAGAATTGACCATAAGATTTTTATTTTTAAAAATTAATATATTGTGAGAGTTGTCATTTTTTAGAGGAGACTGATAACTGTAATATATTTACCAATTATAAATTTCATTAAGATGGATCCTGTGATGTGTCCCCCTAGCTATGTGAACATCTCACAACAACAAATGATTTATATAGCGCCCTCTAAGCCGGATGGCATCTCAGAGCGCTTCACATTAACGGAATCCGGAGGCAAGCCAGGGGCAGGGGGAGAAAGGTGACCAAAGGTGTAGTCGAAGAGAAAGATCTTTACCTGATACCAGAAACTGGGAAGAGGCGAAGAGAGTGAGGAAGGGAGTTCCAGAGCTTTGGAGCGTAGCAGCTGAAGGCACGGCTGCCGATGGTGGAGCGGAGGATTCAGCGGACAAGGCCAGACCCAGTGGAACAAAAGCAACAGGTGTTGGTTTGAGGAGAGAGGAGGTTGGAGAGGTAGGGAAGTGCAGAGGAGTGGAGGGATTTGAAAACAGGGGTGAAAACAAGGGTAACACCTTTCACATTGAGAAGGTGTTCCAAGTTGCTGTATAGTCAGAAATTTGGATTAGAGCAGGAAGTTGAGATTGGGAGGGGTGGAGGGCAGGGAAGATGGGAGAGTAGCCAATGGCACAGTCAAAAAGAAGGGTCTTGAGACATATCTTGAACAACGCAAGGGAACAAACATGGTGAAGTTAACGCGGGATGGAGTTCCAATTGGTGAGGGCAGAAAGGCTGAAGGCCAAACCAATAATGTTGGAGCTGACAAGGTGGGGGATGTGGAGCAGGTCAGAGTGTACTGAATGGAGGGAGCAGATAGGTAATATGGTGTTAGCAAGTCACCAAGGTAGGAAGGACTAAGCCTGTGGACGAGGATTTCGAATATTCTCTGATGGATGAGAATCGAGAGGAGCCAGACGAGGGTGGGGGTGAAATGGTCACAGAACCTGGTGTGGGAGAAGCCATGGACTACAGAGTTCTGGAGAATCTGCAGCTTGTGGAAGGAAGAGTTCGGAAGGGTGGCAAGCAGTTGGCTTAGTTAAGCCTAAATGTAATAAATGTATGGATGAGGGTTTTGTCAGCCTGAGGGGAGAGACAGTAGCTAAGCTGGGTGTTGTTGTGGGTGTAGGGGGAGGCAGAGTGGGTCAAGGCATGGATGTGAAGCAGAAAAGACAATTGAGAGTCAAACAAGATGCCAAGGTTCCGGACTAGCTCAGTGAAGTAAATTGCAGGACTTTGTATTTGGAACAAAATCTAAAACATCACATTTTACAACAGATGGATTTTGAGACATTCTTCTTGTTGCATATTGCTTTAAGACTTAATTGGCAATTGGACATTAACAATGAGAAGCAAGCAAAAATGAAAGGATTTTGTGAAGCTGGCTGGGCAGGTGGTGAAGAGTAAGATTTAAATAAAGGAAGTACTGAATGCAAACCGTGTTCTCGATTTACAAACATTACACTCCTGACTTGAAAAAAGATACACCAAATGCAAGGATTATAATTATTATTGCAATTTTATTCTAGATGTTCCACACATCTGTCTAGGTAGACCAGGTGGGGGGGTCTAAGACTTGGCGTGTCGTTAAATTACAATTCCAGTAAAGTATACCGCAAAGCAACCTTTCAGCTTAGTAAAATTAATTGGATCCATTTCCTTCCCCTACTCCACAGATAAAAGCTGAACTCAGATTATGTTGCTCAGGTGCAAAAAAACTTTTATTTAGGGAACTTTACGAGTTAATGGGAAGTTTTTAACAGTTACAACCTAAATCATTGATTTATGACTTCTAGTTTTGCTACAAGCTTGTAATTGTGCAATTGTAGGTCCTGACCTTACAATGACATTTCTAAGCCGTAGAACAGAAAGAGCATTCCAAATATTTAGTTATATCTCTGGAGGCATTCCCTCATAGTACTGCTATATCTCCTCTTGCGTACCAGTTTCTGAATTTTTGTTTGGTTGCAATTTACAGGCATTAAACAAAATGGATTAAGATAATTTTGATCTCTTCCAGAACATTAAGAAAGGCTCGTTGAATTCTAAATGAAGAGAATTACAACAAAATTAATTCTGGCATTTTGTAAGCACTTACTTACATAGAGTTGTCATTGCTCCTATTGTTTCCATGCCCAGTGGCATGCAAATAATCGGTAGAATAAATGGAAAAAAAATGTGCAAGATTTTGTTTCAAGACAGCAGCTGCCTGGTCAGATTTTCATTGCAAAACCTGAATTGAAGCACCTTTGGGCAAGGGTAGATATTAAAATATATTTTCTAAAATGTTCCTGGATTATTTTTGTCATATATTTTTGTGCCAAAAAACATGATCCTGGATAAGCCTACGGTACCAATTAAATTGGAATAACCAAACATTTTAACGTTTTGCCAAAGCCTTTGGCGGAAAAAAAAGCTGCAAGCGGCTTTTTGTTCTACAATGAAATATTCTCTTGGCTGATAATTTTTCATAAGCATTCTATTACAATGTGAATGCCAAAGTGAAGGCTGACTGCCAGGGTTGGTGCCATAATGTGAAAACCACATAATTGTGAGTATCAGTGCAGAATGACAAAAATGAACTTGATCTATTTAGAAAAAAACAGTGTTTATATTCCAGTTTCTTCACTCCTAGCGCAGTGATATCCTTGATCTACAACAAAACCAAATTATATTTATAGAGCGCCTTTCATGTTGAGAGGATGTCTACTCACGTCTGCCTATTTCTAATAGATTCATCGATACAGGATGTGGACTTCCTTACCCAGCATATACAGTGCCTTGGGATATCCTCCCAACATGAAAGGCGCTCCATAAATGTAATTTTTTTTTTGTTGTTGTACATTGTTTTGCACAGTTGGACCTTCTTTGCGATGCTGCATGTTTATAGATCTCCCACACTGAAAATGTTTTAAAATTGTTACCAAATAAGAATTAATCATAAACATTTTCCGATTCTGTTATAAAACATGCCCTGGTCCATAGTGCTGTGGTTGACTTGAGACATATCAATAAGTTTTCCCTACTTTTCTGCTGTCTGGTTATTTGAATCACATATGTGAAAAAAAGCCTTGCATTTGATAGTGCCTTTCATGTCAGGATTATGTCTCAAAGCACTTCATGTGATATACTGCTGCAGAGTGTGTGACTGCATATTTTGTAGGCTGTAAAACTACACTTTACAATGTAAAATAAAAAAAAGGTAAACCGTTACACTGATGAGGTGAAGAATACTGATATTCCCCATTGTTCTGAGGTTAAATGAGAAATCACAATGGTGATATCATGTCTCAATTGTTCAAGTGTGTGTCAGAAAGATAAGGTGATAATTATGTACAACTAGAAAGAAACATCCAGAGCACAGGAGAGGAAATGCCCATCAAGTAGGGGAAGGAGGAGTGGGGGAGGGTAGAAGGGTGGCTGGAGGCACGGACACAGATTGCAGGCCATCCAAATAGCCAACCAAGTCACCAATCTTGATGAGCCCAGATAATAAGTGTTTCCTGGCTAATTGGTAGTGAGACATCGTAACTGAGCCCAATCCTTTGTTTAAGAGTCCTGTCACTCAGTGACAGGGTTCAATTCCTGGCAGGGCGAAATCTTGGGCAAATTTCCTTACTCCATATGCCTGAAAATAATCCCGCGAAAAACCGCAATAATAAATTGCTCATTTCAATCCACAACTGTTTGTGGTACTCTGCTGTACACAATTAGCTGCTGCGTTTCCCCACAAACATACAGTCAATTCACTGTACAGTATATTCTGTGAGGCGCTTTGAGACATCTAGAAGATGCGAAAAGCGCTATGTCAAATGCGAGGATTATTATTATTAATAACTATTATTATTAATCACTTTCCTATTATGGATTATGAATTATGATGTAAATCTCCCTGACAATTAGTCCTTCAAGCCTAACACAACATTAGAAGCAGATCAGTATTGGAATATCTGACGAGTTCTAGTGTAGGCAATGTAAATACCCAATTAGAAGTTTCTCACAGACAACATTCAAGCAGTGTTATTTAAATATAGTCTAAGCATTACTCCCTTATGTAAAGAGCATTGAGATGTTCATTCGCCATAATTTGTGAACGGAAGCTTAATTGGGAAAACAATATTATGTAGCACAATACAGAACATAAAATTCATACTAAAATCTTACAACACAAAACTGCTCAACTCCAACCATCAACACAGACTAAAAACATGTTTTGGGCCTCTTCAAATCATATTAATTATTTATCTTCAAAGGAAAATTTGCTTTTCAATTTTACTAATACAGAGTTGTTATACTGTACTTTAAACTACTCAATTGCAGGGAACTTAATATAGTTTTAAAAGACAGGTAGACATTTATTTGGAGAGGACAGGTTTGCGTGGTTATGAGGAGAGAGCTGGGGAGTGGGATTAACTTGCTCTTTTTAATGAGCCGGCACAGACTCAATAGGCTGAATGGCCTCCTTTTGTACTGTAAGATTCTATGAAATGTTGCTCACAATAGCAAAATGTCACTGGAACAGACATTCCAGTGACATTTTGCTGTTGAGCTGGCAAAAATATAATATTCTTGCATTTTGACATAGCGCTTTTCACATCTTATCGACGTCTCAAAGCACTTCACGGAATATACTGTAGAGTGAAAACACAAAATACTGCAGATGCTGGGAATCTGAAACAAAAACAAAAGATGCTGGGGAAACTCAGCAGGTCAGATCTGCCTGACCTGCTAGTTTCCCCAGCAACTTTTGTTTTTGTATCCTGTAAAGTGAATTGACCATATTTGTGGGTGAAACGCAGCAGCCAATTGTGCACAGCCGTGTCCCACAGACAGTCATGGATTGAAATGACAAATTTTATTATTTTGTTTTTTTTTGAGGGATTACCATTAGGTGTGTGGAGTAAGGAAACTTGCCCAAGATTTCGCCCTGATCTGCCTGGATTCGAACACAGATTTCACGCTTGTAAGGTGAGTGCTCTAACCACTGAATCACAAGACTCCATAAAGTATTAGATGGACATTGAATTAAAAGTGAATGTGGGGAAAACAATCTGTTATTAAGGGCAACTGAAAAGAAGACAAATTTGAGAAAGTAAAACACAAATTAGCTGTCTCGGGAACTTAATTGAATGTCAAAAAGTGTCGCTGTAGGAAAAATAATTGACCCAAAACAGCTTGAGGAGCTAACTCGTAAGTTTGGACAAAATGAAAATAGCAGCAGAAAAATGTAAAGATTCTCTGATCAGAAGTTCAAGCAGTATTGAACTATTTCTATCTATTTAGATGTTAAATAGATTTTGTCTGTGCATGAAGGTTTGGTTGGTTTTGCTAAATTGCAGTACAATATTTACATTACAATAAATGTTTAGAGATTTTAGGAGGTGCTATGCTGAAGATTTTAAGTGTAGCTATATAGTATCAATCAAAACAAAATAAAAAGCACAGCCAATATTAATTTACAAATGCATATGGGTGGAAATCATTCATTTAAATGGCCACTTTTAGATAAATTGACTCTCCGCATTAAAATCGTAACTTTCTGAATGGTACAGATTGATTACATGAGGGGTCCTCGCAAGAAGATTGTCTGGTTTGTGGCTCTTTCTTCTGTGTCTTTCCGTCCAAGTCTGGCTCTTAAAGCAAATTCCATCCCTTTCTCTCACAGGATACGTGGTAGATTGGTTTCTGCCAAAGGCTTTTCCGGTACACAGGTACTCCACATAAGTCTGTCACACGGCTTTCAGATATTCTGTTCCATTCTTAGAAATCCCAACTAACCTCTCTGAGATGCTATGGCACAGACATATTGCTAGAATCCTTGATTGGAATTTAGGGCAGCAAAGCAGTGTCACTTCCCTTCCAGATGTCTTGGAAACACCTGATTCTAGGCAATCTTAAGGCTGTCCTGTGACATCTTATTAAATCCATATTTTATTTATCATTAAATCTGAGGTACATGGCATTTTCAGAAATCTAATTACAATATTTCAGCAGTTTAATAGACTGAAATCATCGAGATTTCTTTGACTGACTGTTTTAACTTCACTCCAATGTAATAGTTTAATATTGATGCCAACAATGCTCCAGGACTCCTGGTAGCTTTTGCAATTATTCATACAGCTAATAATATTCCTTACGCCAAAAGCAATAAACAAAAATCATTTGAAAACACACAACTGCTTATTCTCTCAAGATTGCTTTGAAGACCTCTAACCCGTAAATAAGTGGATGTTTGCTGTAATTTGTTGAGTTGTCTTGGTACTCTTCCTACAATAATTTTTTTTATGTTTCGCAAATAAGGGGAAGGGGAAATCTAAGAGTTTGTCATAGTTTACAATAGGAATTCCACACTTCATTCTGTGGATTAGAATTAGAACGTGACAAACAACTACTCTTTTCCTTTCCAATCAGATGGGCATCAGCGATACGAAGATACACGTTTGCACTTGGGTGTCTGATGACAATATTAACTATTCTGTACTCCTAAGTAAATTATGGTGCCATTATACTGCTGTCCAACTCAATTCCCTGTAGAGCTCTTGCTACTGTAATATGTTTTTTCTATTTCCATACAATTTCAGCACAGTCTTCTGAGATATGAGACATATGAATTAGGGCCAGTCTATGCTGTAGCTTCCACACTAGGGACCAGAGTGAAATTGCCTGAAACAATTTTACTTGTGAACCTTATTCAGATGCATATAAACATTGTACAGTATTTGGCAATTAAGGTGTAGAAATATTTTATCACCAAACAAATCTGGCTTATTTATAATTGCTGGCACCAATGACACCCAGCTCAGTTGTCAATTTCAGCTTTCAGGACGCTATTTGATGTGCAGTACACGTTGAATACATATTTGTAAATTGTGCAATTTCTCCTTTTAAGATCAATGTATTATGCCCAAAGAAGCACTACAGAATAGCCTTGAGAATCACTGGTGTTGCTGACACATTTGGAACATTGTGCACTTGGCGGAACCCTCCTGTCAAAAGGACATTGATGAAATAAAGGTCTTTCATGAAGCATGAAAAGGCAAAGAGTATGAAGAGAGATAGACAAAACAGAACTTGATTGCAGTAGATTGAAAGGAAACCTGATCCACATTTGAAAATGGGGAAAGCAATGCCTAATGCCAATAATTAATATTTTAAATATTATTTGACATGAATGCAGCATTGAATATGAATTTTATATGAACATAAAATTAAACAATGCCTGGAGATTAGCAAAGCATTTTTTGCCCTCAGAGTGGTAAATGGATGGAGTGGACTCAAGCTGGAAGAAATTAATAGTAAGTTGTTTACTACATTTAAAATTAGTTGAATGAATATCTTGAATTAACATTCATAAGGATAAGTAGCATTAGGAATAAGGAAATTAAGTTTTTATGAGGCAGGTGGGAATCTTTAATATCTTGTTCAAACCTACCTACTCATAAGTTTGTGAATTCAAGGCACCCACTGCAACTTTGAACTCACAGTCTAGTTTAACACTCCAATGCATGCAATTCAATGTCTGAGGTGTCCATCAGAGGAGATGATAAACCAAGGTACTGACTGCATGTTCAAGGGGACATTAAAGATCTCATGACATCTTATGAAAAATATAGACGTTGCTGTGTACAAATTGGCTGCTATATTATTTGTCGACAAAATACAATCATTACAGCTTTACAATTAAATTATATGTGGCACTCTGAAAAATCAGTTTGACGTATAAGGCACTGTAACAAATACAAAATGTATCAATTTATTAATTTGGTACAGTATCATCAATCACCATGATTCCACATATCTCACATCTCCCAGGAGACAGCAACGCATACTTCACTCATGCTCAAATACTGTTGAACTCACAGCAAATAAAACAAACATATCTCTAGTACTGGGCATCATATTTAAAAACAGAAATGAATTTGTCTCAGTGTCCTGACTAAAAATACTTCTGATAATATTGGTCATTCACTTCATAATTGTTTGTGAAACATTGCTGGAAACAAATTGTCTACCCCATTTGCCTACAAGAAACATAATAACTTAATTCTATACAAAATCTTATGAAGTGATTTGTGTAGTTTTGATGATGTTTAAAGGTGCAGATTCAAATGCAAAGATTGTTATATCTAGTTTACAATGTACCCCTCATCACATTAGGATGACATCCCAAGGTGCTGCAAGAACGATCTTACAGGGAATCTTATAGAAAATTCTTAACAAGAAAGAGCTAATAAAGTCAAATAATACTTTCAGATATCCTAATGCACTTGGACAAAAAGTTATAATTTCAGGGTTTTACAGGTCCTTAAGATTTGAGAGGAAACAACAACAAAATTACATTTGTACAGTGCCTTTCACATCGGGAGGATCTTCCCAAGGTACCAAACAGACCTGAGATAGGGTATGGGGTGGATGCAGGACAGGGAGTAAGGAGGTTGATTGAAAACATGGTCAAAGAGGAGGGCGTTGAGGTAGAAGATCATTTTAGCACATCACCAGGCAATATTGCTTCATACAGTGGACAATCAACAGCTGGAATCGACTACCAGAAAATAGTGATCGGAACTAGGATACTAGACTCTTGTAACAAACAGCTTGTAATCAGAAGACATAGGATACGACAGTAGATTGATATTATGGAAATGGGCTGAAGAGAAGCTTGTTCTCTTGTGAATTGGTGCTATTCCCATGCCACATAACAATAACATGTCATTATGAATAGGCTAGCGATTCTGAACATCAGTGTGTAATTATATTGAATGTAAACTTTTTAAAATGCAATTTGTATAGGGCACATTGGGAATAAAAATATTATAGAAAATGCGCAGAAAGACAATTTCGACAAATTTATAAAATTAAAGGTGACATGGGGGTATAACAAAATCATTCACTGCAGTAATAACTAACATTGGACAATACCTATTTCCAATATGTTTACATTTACTTTTATCTGAGGTGATCATTGGAGTAATACACCCCTGATCACATTACTGTATTCACCTGCAGAAATGTGCTGGCCTTCACAGCAAATTGAACTTTAAAGGCCCCAAGAAGCTCAATTGTTGTTTCAAATTAAAGCACTCCAGCAAATCTTTTCAAACTCAACAGAATGGGTTGCAGCAGGAATAACTTGCTTTGAAGTTAAATACACATCTCATCAATGCATTTAATTGGAATTGCAGATGAAATAATAGTGAACTGATCTGAAGTGACGATCCCATTTAATATTATTGTGATTTTTTGGCTACTGCCCACCTTGTTTTCTAGCTTGCCATTGCATCAGCAGGAGTTTGTGCTTTTCATGTTGGGTAGATGCCTTAAGCCATTTCAGAGAATTTACTGTTAAGTGTGGTTACTGTGTATTTTACAGGCAAACATGAAGGTCAATTTGCACACAGCAATGCCCCACAGCCATGATGTGAATAATAAATTTTATCTGGGGGATTGTTAGCCAGGATTATATGTTAGAGATGTGATATGGGGGTTAAACCTATATCATTTTAATTTAGAGGTGAGTGTGCTACCAACTATGTTAGCCTGACACCTACATTCTTCATTTGAGTTTCCAAGACAATTGAGAGAGGCCTAATAGAGCTGTTTAAGATTATGAAAGGCTTTGATAAACTGAATGTGGATATGCTCTTCCCACTTTTTGGTGAGTCCAAAACTACATGGCATAAATATAAGAAAGACAGTAGCGGATCTCATAAGAAGTTTAGATTGAGGGGGAATATCTTGATGCAGCGAGTGGTGAAAATGTGGAAGTGACTGTCAGAGTCTGGAGTCGAAGGAAAAGCCTTGATGGATTTAAGAGAAAACCTGACACATACTTAAGAACATAGAGGGGAACAGGGGAGATGGGGATGTGTGGAGTGGCATGGACTAGTTTCGTCAAATTGCTTGTTTGTGTGCTGTCTAACTCTATGTAATTTCTGGGGAAAGATTCTTCCTAAGTTCAAAATCAGCAGCATATATGAGATTTTATACTGAAATCACCAAACTCCTGCCCTCTCACTGTTTATACCATCTTTCAACCCACTCATTTAGATGATCAGCTTGTAATACCCTGCCAAGCTTTGAGAATTCTCCAAGAACAACAACAACAACAACTTAAACTTATAAAGCGCCTTTCACGTTGGGAGGACGTCCCAAGGCGCTGCGAAAAACATAGTACTGTACTTGTAGGAGGATATTTCAATTAAAAAATTATATTGCGGTGGTTTAATGTGTCTTACACAGTAATATTAAATAATAAATAATAATTTGTAATAATTAAATAATAATCCTTCTATTTGATATAGCGTCATTAATGTTAGGAGGGCATTACAAAGCACTTCATACAATATACAGTAAAGTGGGAGTCAGTGTATTTAGCAAGTGAACATCTGTTTCACCTTCAGTTCTTCAGAAATCTCACAATTGTCTTACAACTTTTTGTCCACAAAATATACAGTCAATTCACTTTATAGTACAGTAAAAGCCTGTTTATCCGTGACCTGATCAACCGGATTGCGCGACCCCCTCCTGGGGCAATTCCCCATTCCAGCAATCGCAAGTATACTCAATGTGCGCATGCGCGCAATGTGTCCGCATGCGCACTTATTAAGCTTACGAACTCTGGGCTTTTATGCTTTTTTACTGATCATTTTACCGAGTGTAATGGAATCTTTATTGGTAAATATCCATACAGTATTTTGTTACTATTTAGTATATTATAAATATGGTATGTTTTAAAATAAGTAATTTTTTTATGTTGGGTTTGCAGCAACTTGCCACCCGATTATCCGGCACAGTCAATTAGTCGACCCCCCCGGAGGGTGCCGGATAAACGGGCTTTTACTGCATATTTCTGTGAAGCGCTGTGAAACGTCTCGAAGATGTGATAAGTCACTATATCAAATGTAAAGGTTATTATTGTTACAATACAATTTACAATTATGTAGCTCCTTTCAAGTTTAGAGGACACCCCAAAGTGCTTAAGCATCTTCCTGCAAATAAAGATGTATTCAAGCGTCTTTTATTACAATTGTGTGACAAGGCTGTTGTCTTTCCCCATATATGGTTCATCATCATTGTCAATATCCCTTAACAAATATTAAAAATGAAGCAACCTTTGCAACTAAGCACAATTAATCAGAACTTCTTTTTCTTGGATATGTTTTGTTTTTTGTCAAAATTTTACTGTTTCTAAAATATTTGCTGTTTATTTCCTGTCTGGCATCTTTTACCATCTTCATTCCCTCCAAATGGGATAGTGGCAGTGCACTATCTGGAAACGCATAATAATTAGCAGACCAAAACAGAGTCCTTCGCTTCCAAATCATTGATAGTTTTGGGGGGCAAAGATGCAAATTTGTTATGGCTGATGTGGAGTTGAGTGCAGGCATTTAATTCTAAATGACATATCCAATGGAATATGATCTCTAACACCACTATCACTGCTTAATCATACAGTAAAATAATCCATCTTTTTTTCCCAAAAGAACCATTGTGTGCCCTAGCTTTATAGAAGATGAGCAATGCAACCTTTGCAAACGAAAATAATCTTTTTTGTGACAGCCTCCCATTATCAGAGATAACTTCCATCGATACTTAAACCCATGGCTGATCACATCACAGATAAGACAGTTCTGATTGCTGGTTAGTGACAGAATGCTGGAAAATGCATGTTTTGGACAGGATGAAGGTTGGCTGTGACGATCTCAGCAGCTGTGGACATTGATTGACTCATGTGACAAACGGTTTGCTTGGACAAGGTATTAAAGGGTTCCTGACACATGTGGGATCTATAATGCACCACAGACCACTATCTTCAGGAAAAGAAAGAAACACCAAAGGGGAGCAGAAAATAAAATACATTGATGAAAGTAAAAGTTAATCACACCCATGAAATAACACTTGAGAGCCAAGGGCAGAGTTTCAAATAATGCCTGATGCCCAATGCAAAATATGTCTTGTTTGCGATTCTTATCCATGGATAAGAATGAAAGCTTTCATGTCTCACAAGGCCTTTAACAAAAAAAAATGTTTTAACCAAAAACATTCTTTCAAGATGCATAATTTATGCTGGAAAGCAGTAGTTTTGCAGATAATACCATTCAAGATCCTGCTCCTTACCTTCAAAGCACTCTATGGCCTTGATCTCTCCTACCTCTGCCATGATCTCTCCTAACCCCCTACCATGATGCCACTCCCCCTCTCAGTGTTCTCCTTCACACCCCCTGCCTCGCACACCCCAACATTGGTGCCATTTTGCTCCCACCATCTTTAACTCCATTCCGCAGTCCCCTCTCTTGCCTCCTTCACCTTTCTCTTCGACTGTGCTTCACCTTCTTTGCCTCCCATCTCCTGCCTTCACCATCAATACCACCTTAGAGCATGGAGCAGACCCCTAGCTCATATCCGAAAAACTGACTGTCCATTGCCTTGGTGTGTCCTCCCTACATGAAAGGCGCTTTCATGTCTTTTATTATTATTGATGTTTTTTTATTAGTGATCAGAGGAAATCATCTGTTCACTAATAAATTTCTCCAGAGTGACTGTTTTGGACACTTATAATTAGTTATAATTTAAAGCATATTTTAAATGTATTTAAACTCGTCTTAACCACTAAGCAATAATAATCCTTGCATTTGATTTAGTGATAATAATGTTGTGAGATGACTCATTTGCATTTCCTTGATAGGAAAGCAGTGGTCTCCACTCCTCCCATTCACTCCATGAGCCCCTTCAATTGGTTTTCTGTGCTGCCCACAGCATGGAAACTTCTCTGGTCGAAGTCACAAATGACATCTTGTGCATCTGTGACCAGGGCTCCCTCTGCCTCTTCGTCCTCTTCGACCTCCCTGCCACCTTTGATACTGTGGACCACTCAATTCTCCTCCACCGTCTCTCCTCTCACCTCAATCTTCAAGGATCTGTCCTTGACTGGCTTAGGTCCTACCTCTCACATTGTCTCCACTTTGTCTCTGCCAACGGTTTCTCTTCCAGCCCCCGCATCGTCGCTTGCCATGTTCCTCAGGGCTCTGTCCTTGTTCTGCTCCTCTTCAACCTCTACATGCTCTCACTTCGTGATATCATTCGCAGACGTGCGGTAAATTTCCACATGTATCTAGATGACACCCAACTCTATCTCTTCGCCTCCACCTTCAATTCCAGGATTACTTGTGTCCTGACAGACTGTCGATGGGACATCAAGTCCTCACTAAGAAACAACTTTCTACAGCTGAATGTCAGCAAAACTAAGGCCCTCCTGATTGGCTCGTGCCAGCGCTTCCGCACCTCAGGCAGGATCAGCATCCACGGATCCATCACATGACCTAACCGAGCCAGTCAGGAACCAGTCAGGTGTCTTTTGTTTGACCCTGAGCTGTCCTTTCTCCTGTATATCCATGCACGACCAGCACCGCCTTCTGCCACCTCTGCAACATCGCCCATCTCTGTCATTGCCTCACCGCTCAGACTGCTGAAACTTTCACGCATGCATTTGTCTGCTCAAGCCTCGATTACGGCAATTCCTCCTTGTCGGCCTCCTCAACTCTTCCCTCCACAAGCTGAAGATCATCCACGACCCCATCACTCCCACCCTTGCCTAGCTCCACCGGCTCCCCATGCCTTACAGGATCAAATTCAATCATTCAATCATTCATTCATTCAATCAATCAATCATTCAATCAATCAATCAACCAATCAATACTTACATTTTTATAGCACCTTTCACGTCGAGAGGACGTCCCAAGGTGCTGTACATATTCATCCTTAGCGTCCCAAGGCGCTGAGGATGAGTAGTCAAGATACTCATCCTCACTTTCAAGGCCCTCCATGGCTTGCTGACCCATTATCCACCTGTCCGCTCCCTCCACTCACCAGGCTCCAGCCTGCTCCATGTATCCCGCCTGACCCGCACTTTGAGACACCTCAACTTTGTGATGAGGTGCTATGGCAACCGTAACGATTATTATTGTAAGAGAGAATCATTCTCCTGTTGTTTTAGAAGCTATTAGCTTTAACATCATTAAGTGCTTCACACCAGAGTATTAGATTATTTATTGCTATTGAATAATATTTAAGGACATACCTGCTTCTTAATTTATGTTACCAAATTTCACAGATCTCCTGAGACTGACTGATCTACTCAGATTTACAGAGGCATTTCTGGAACTGTCAACAATTTACATTTTTCACTTTCTAATACCTATAAAGATCCATATTCAAACCTCCTGAAGCACTAAATTGTTTTACACCTGCTGAAATTCCTGTGTAATGAGTTATCCAACATGAAGATTGTAAAAAGGCAGGAATACTAGAATGGAATTTTACAATGCAGCAACAGAGAATATCTCACCAATTTGGTCACATTTGTATGGGCGTAACAGCACATAGATAAAGCAATCCAGAAGATATATATACTTAAACTTTCAAAAGGGTTGTCAAATATGCATTAAAATCATTCTTATTTTATGGTCTCTTGAACCTCCTATGTTTATCCTGTTTATATCTTTCCTACTTTATTTCTTATATCTGCTGGGTATTAGATTATTCACAATGCGGTAGTGGTTCCTCTCCTTTCTGGTAGCTTCATGTTGCACCACATGACAATTTGCATTTTTGAAGAGCTGATGGGAGAGCAAGGGTAATGTATGTGGCTTGTGTAGTCTTTAGTCTCAACTCTCAGCAAGTTTCTTTTGAATTGCTGATTAGCTAGAGCACTTAAAATAACCCAGAGCTGCTCTCCTCGCATGTGGTATAATGTATCTTTTCTAATTTCACTGCTTGAATGTACTGTACTTGATCTTGTAGTCAGACCAAAGGCATTATTTCTATTCTCAACTTTCTTATTCATAGATGCATACCCAGTAAACTCAAGATCCTCATGGTGTCATCTGTCATATTGGTGATACAGTATTGAAATCACAGCCTTCTACTTTGGCTTCATTTTCTTTTTGATACTTGCCATCTGTAAAATCCTGCAGCAATCTCCGACACAAAGAAAAAACCCTCATGTTTATTGCATGCAGAATGCATATTGCTCCATTATGTTCTTTGGACTGAAAATATTGATTGGATACTACTCCAGTATACAGATCTTACAATAGGTCTTCAGCAACGAGGCTCTTCAACTATTACATGAGTCTCAAACAAAATATGAAAATCAGTATGAAATGTTTGATTGAGATTGATAACCCAACTTGTATTTATTTTAGTTCCACTCTCATTTCTGTCCTGAAAAAACATTAAAAATCTATTGTTTTGTTTCGGTTAAATGGCTTTCACCTCTCTTTAACAAAGTACTTATAGGATCAACAAAATATGAGTTTGATGCAACTAATTAAAAAGAGCTACAGACATATGAAACATATAGTGTGGTTGGACATCCATTCGATATGAAGGGCAGCAATTTTCTTTTAAGATTCTGAGAACGTTGCTATTTATCTTTCACCAAATTGGGTCTTGTGAAAGTCTGCATTGATTTTTTTCCCCATAGACATATACAAAATGTCTTGAAACAATGAATCCTCCATCATTGTTAGATGAAACTTCAGACTGTAAATTACTTTTGTAATAGGTCTTTCTATATACATGTGAGAAAGGCTAAGATTGGGAATGCTTGGTATCAACATGGTTATCTGAACCCAAGAGAGTGAGAATAATAAGGAATAACAAATACTACAAAAAATTCCCGAACTTGCTGATTTTCCTTGTGACTGATATGAATGCTGACTGAAGGATTGAACTTAGAAAAAAAGCCTTCTAATCAATTGTACCAATAACAACCCTTCTCAATGAGATAAGGTTTAGTGGCAGAAACCAGTCATTGTCTGTGTATCAAGCAATTTGCCCATTAATAATAACAATCAATAATAAAATCCTTGTGTTGGATCATTGATCACTTGATGACAAATAATAACTTGCATTTTTAAAGCATGTGATCTGAAGATGGATGTAGTGGGCGAGTAAGGGGAATGGATTGAGACAGATATCCAGGTTTTCGAGGTGTAGTGACTGAAAATACTGAAATCAACCATTTCTGCAATAGGCAGCTGGTGGAGCCTAAATAGTCAGCATTATTTAAAAGCACAGATATTGATCATATCTGAATAATTTTAAAGTAACCAACATTTGGAATCAAATATGATTTTGGCGAGTGAAATATAAATCCAGTTTCCTGATAAAAATTGCTTCAGATAGTGTTACACGTGACAAACTGAGACAAAAAACTGAAATCTCCGGTGAAGTGTGAATTTAGGAGATTTTCCACATTACAGAGTCATGGCAGCAATTTCTGAACAGTTACAGACCAATAGGTTGTTCTTGTTCACCGAGGTCCATCAATTTTCCAATGACGGGACAATCTCCACTCAATTTTCTTACTTATTGATAATAATATTCTTATTAGGAGAATGCTGGACCCACACATTTGTGTTGTATGTCCACAGCGGAAAGAATTGTTAACTTTTCTTTAGACAGCATGTTGTTAAAGCCCCCAAAATGTATAACACAAATATTTCTGCAACAATGCATAATGTTACCTTTTGCAATGAATAATACATTATTTGATAAAATACTGTTATCTGTTGTATTCATTTTAACTTATTCTAGGGATTTAATATAGTCAAAATAATTTCAACTTACGGAATGCTCTGTAGAACTCTTCCTGTGTCAGATGCTTGTCACTGTTATAGTCATCATATTTTAATAGATCAAAGAGAGAGCATTCTGAGAGATCTTTTCCAAGTCCATCCTGTTTAATGACCTGATAAAGAGACAAATACAGTAAAGATGACTTTAGTTGTGTAAAAGCTACAAACTGAGATCACCACATAATTACATTTGCAATTTAGACACAAGGGAATTTGCAGTGAAGAGAAAATGAGAGAACAAGTACCTTCCTTATGGTAAAAACACAGAAATATAAACCAAGTTCAAATAATTAAAATTTGGTAATTCAATTCACAACTGTTTGTAGTACACTGCTGTGTTTTTGTGCACAAATATACCGTCAATTCACTTTACACAATATTATGTGAAGCGCATAGAGATGTCTAGAAGACGCAAATGTCTTTATCAAATGTAAGGATTACTATTTAACAATTATAATTATAATTGGATGAGCTGAATTTTGTGAATAGTGGAGGAGGGGAAACTGGAGAGGAGGGTGTTGCAGTACTCCAGGATATACAATAGAAGCCTGTTTATCCGGCACCCGCAGGACCTGGCCAATGCCGGTTAAAGCGCCTGCCAGATATTCGGGCGGCCCGTGGCCAAAAACCCACTACAAAAAAATTTAAGTTCTTTTAACACACACCATACACACAAGACTAAGTAATAACAGAATATTATATTGATACTTATTGTTAAAACTACTCTCTTGCGCTTCTCACCTTCACTGATTGAGATTTACAGTCCAGCGGTTCTTTTTTAAATGGAGGACACCAAGCGGGTGAAAAAAACGGCAGCGCGATTTTAATGTCGCGCGACTTTACTAGCTGCAAGCCGATAGCCCTAGACTCTACTAGCGGCAAACTGAAATACTGCACTTGCGCGACAATGTGGATTATCGGCCAGCGTTATCGGCTTGCCACTAGTATGACTTTGAAGTCATACACGCTTCGTTTTTTTCACCCGCTCCATTTTAAAAAGAATTGCTGGACTATAAACCTCAACCACAGTATCATGGCTTCAAGCGCAGCATCTACCAGCAAAGGTAAAAAGCGCAAGAGTGTAGTTTTAACAATAAGTACCGATACAATATTCTGTTATTATGTTATTATTTATGCATTTAAATATGCATAAAATTTATGCTCCATTGCTATTGTTCCAGATAAGTTCTGGTTTCTCGAATGGGGACTTCTTTTTGGCATGCCGGTTATACGGAAGTGCCGATGCATTGAGTCATGGATAAACAGGCTTCTACTGTATTCTGCAATACTACTTTTTCCATGCTATATTCTTTGGAGCCACATGTTTTTTCTTTGATTTTGTCAATTAGGCAATGTCATTTTACATATCTTCTTTTGGTGTTGCGATTTTATAATGACAACATTTTGACCTGCTGTTTCTTTCTTAAATGTAATCCATTAGAGTCAGAAAACCAGTTAGCAGTCCTCCGATAGATCCTATACTGGTTGGAAAGACTAATCCGCTGTAACATGTGTTATGTGTTATGCATTTGAAATTCTTTCTACATTTTAAGACCAGGCAGAACTAGACGTTTTAACAAAGGATGTGAGAAGTCCCAATGTACCTTACAAGAGGCATTATGTAAATGTAAATTGTTTTTGCTGTTGTTGATTAAATATTGGAGAAATGCCTTGTTCCCATAGAGCAGTGTAAACGTGGAGAGATTAACAAAAAGACAAGGTGGCCAAGTTGATTAATCCTTCAAAAATAATTACATGCCATTACAGAACCAGACCATTTCACCCATCAAATTCATGACAGTGTTTATATTGCATGTTCATGTAAATCTACATTGTGCTCTGTCCAGTCAAACAATTTCCTTCCTAAGAATATGGACAGATATTTAATTAGGAATGAGACAGTGTTAAGAGCAGGATAATGTTCAAATATAATTCAATTCAATCCATGACTGTTTGTGGGACACTGCTGTGTGCAATGGGCTGCCCTGTTTCACCTACAAATTTACAGTGAATTCACTTTACAGTATATTCTGTGAAGTGCTTTGAGACATCTAGAAGACATGAAAAGCACTGTATCAAATGCAAGGATTATATAGTTTTTATTATTATTGATTCTGCACACAAACTGTTCCCTGCAATCCTTTGGCAAGGAATGCAGAAATGGGTGACTTTTGGTTGTGGACAGCAGCAGGCCAGGGTTGAATAGTGGAGGGCTAAAATGGATCAATGTTTCACAGTTTTCTTCCACAAACATCAGGGTTTATTTTTGCTGAACTTAATGAAGAGATTTAAATAGGTTAGAGTGCCCATGGGTTGTACAGGGTGTGTGAAAGGAGCAGTCTTTTCTTATTCCATGCATCTTGTTTTTTTTTACATATTTAAATGTATTCATACTCATTTTATAATTTCCTTATTGGTGTGCCTAGCTAACCACTGTATTTTCATAATATTCTTCTAAATTAGAAAAGTTGCTGTTTAAAGTGTTTTAACTATATACGTACCTACTAACTCAAGATTAAAAAGTACAGTTTTTGTATTAAAACAAGGTAGCTAAATTCTTACATTAATAAATATTTCTACAAAAAATCTCTAAATATTTTCCTTCAGATATGTTCAACAATGATTTTTTTTCTCCGTATGTATCCTTACAGTGGGAATCAACAGCGTTTAATACAGTGTGGAGGCCTGCGATTTACACAATGTAGACACTGTTTTCCACAATACAAAGGCTGTGGTTTTAACAATACAGAGACTCTTTTTTCACAGTGTTTTTTTTTACTTAAGCCATTAGACCACTTGCTTTGCAAACAGGAGGACTTGGGTTCAAATCCCAGGCAGGGTGGAACTTTTGGCAACTTTCCTTGCTCCACTGTTCACCTAGCAGTAAGTAGCAACCCAGCTGTTAATCGATTGGAGGATTGTATTTCTAGGCATTATAATCCCTTAAAAAATAGTAATAATAATTTGGTCACTCAATCTATGACTGTTTTTGGACCACTGCTGCTATTTGATGCTGCGTTTCACCCACGAAAGTAACTGTCAATTCAACAACAGCAATTTGAAATTTTATATCACGCTCCATGCCAGCCGACATCTCAAGACACCACAATGGCATCGCCTCGAGGCCGAGCCAGAGGGAGGGAGAATCTGACCGAAGGCGCGTTCGAAGGCACGGGTCAGGTTGGTGGTTGAAGGCGGGAGGGAGTCGCGAAGTTTCTGCAATTCACTTGACAGTATATTCTGTGCAGGGCTTTGGGATGTCTAAAAGACACGATAAGGTTCTATATTAAATGCAAGGAATTATTATCATTGTTGTTAATGTTATTATTATAAGGACTATCATTACTGTATATCAAATTCTAACTAAGTGCAACAGGCAACTATCCAGCATGCAAACAAGGAATGCTAATTCAGATATCAGTGTGCTCATAACCCTTCATGCAGTAGTGCTGTAAATGTGAGCAGAATTGGACCTTAAGGACAGCTAATCATCAGTAAACATCTGTTAAGGAACATCTTGTAATAATCATTGGATCAAATACTGCACTTTGGGATTGCAGGCTGTTTCGGAACCAAATGTTAAGCAAATCCCAAGCAATAAATACACCATCAAAAGTTACATTGTGTATTTCTCTTTGTTGTTAAATAATGATCAATTGTGTTTGGCATTAATTGAGTCATTATTATGTATGTACACTGCATCATTAATCGGGTTATTATTATGTACGCACACCGCCCCATTTCAAACCTTACTTTTCCATCAAAAGTCATGGAACGAATCATGGCTCCCCAGATTTGCTCTTTCCTTTCTCTACATTCACTCCTTGCACCCCTCCAATTTGGGTTTCAACACTGAAACAGCCCTAGTCAAAGTGACAAACGACATTCTGTCCACTTGCAACCAGAGCTCTCTCTGTCTCCTCATCCATCTCAACCTCTCGGCCGCTTTTGATACCGTTGACAAATTTCTTCTTCTCCAACACCTTTACTCTCACCTCCACCTCAATGGGTCTGTTCTTGTCTAGTCTCAATCCTACCTTTCCCGCCATCTGTATGTCAGGCCCACCAATGATAGCTCCTGTAGGCACTGTTCTGTCACCTGTGGCATCCCTCAGGACTCTATCTTCGGTTCCCTCTCTTCAATCTGTGCATGCTCCTACTCGCCATGTCATTTGCAGGCATGGGATCAATTTCCACATGTATTCGGATGACACACAACACTATTTTGATGCTTCCACCATTGACTCCAGGACCGCTAATGATCTGGCTAATTGTCTGCTGATATCAACTGCCAAACGAGAGCCAACCTCCTCCTTTTACATATGCAGTCTTACGTCAAAGTGGAATGATGTATTATTCAGAGAACACTGAAATACCGTAACAGTCATGGAAAATAATCTGTCCTCCCACTAAGGGTCGAAAAATTATAGGGAAAATAATCAGACACATTTTGCAAGTATGATCCCAGGGATGAGGGAGCTTTAATTATACCGTCCTTCAGATGAGACATTAAACAAAGACCCTGACTGCTCATGTGGACAATAAAGATTCTATAGTACTATTCAAAAAACAAAGGGAGTTTCTCCTTGTGTTTTGGCCAACAATCCACCAGATAAAATCTTGCAAACTACAAATCTTTTCGGGTTGGTGAGTAACCAGAGGTTTTATCTTTTTCAATCTAGATTTTTGGTCTTAATTTGTTCGCCAGTGGATGGAAACAAACTACTGTAGGCTACCATCCAGTATTCTGACACAGCGTCCATCCACAATCTTAACATCGCCATTTTGAGTTTGTGCGCAGGAGTGAAAAATGTAATTTTTTAAAATCATGATTGATTTGTGCAATCCTCTATCAATATGAGTCAAAAATGCACAGAAAGTGACAATTGTGAGTCTGGTATTTAAAAAACAGGAAAACTTTACTCTCTATATGAAATTGGATGTTTTAACCCGTTTTGATGCTGTGAGTGTTATGTTATTTAAATTTAGATATTTTTAGATTTTACATTTATGATGTAAAATTATATTGTACTTATAATTTTTTTTTAGAAAATTTTGATGAAAAATGTCCAAAAGAACCTAACTCCAGTTTATACATTAATTCTTATGGTAAAAATGTGTTCGCTTAACGTCATTTTGCTTCAAGTCACACTTTTCAAGAACACAACTATGACGTTAATACAAGATCCTCGTCCTCACTTTCAAGGCCATCCATGGCCTTGCCCCTGACTATCTCTCTGACTTGCTGTCTCCCTATCAGTCTGCCCATCCCCTCCGTTCAGTGGGCTCAATTCTGCTTCATGTCCCCCGCCCGGACCACCCTACCATCGGTGGCCGGGTTTTCAGCCTCTCTGCCCCCACACTCTGGAAGTCCATCCCGCAATTCCTTTGCCTCGCTTCCTTCCTTTCCTCCTTCAAGGCCGGTCTCAAGACGTTCCTCTTCAACCATTCCTTCTTCTCCCCTCCTAATTCTCCCCCCTTCTCCTACTCTCCTTCCTCCTACCATCACCCCTCCCCCCTGCTTGGGTCCCGACCTAACTGTTCAGCTCCTTGGGACGTCCTCCCAATGTGAAAGATGCTCTATAAATGTAATTTTTTTGTTGCTGTTAAGCGAGGACTAATTGTATTTTACATTCCTGTTGCAACAGCAAAAGACTGGTGCAAATTCTGCAAACAACAACAACTTCGATTTGTATAGCGCCATCCACACCGGATGGCGTCTCAGAGCGCTTGAACACTTACCAACACTTAACACTTACCAACCTCTGCAGTCTCTCCCTCACTCCCATTGCACACATACATAGATGCACACATATTTACACACTGACATATATATACACACACAAAAACATATTCTATACACCGACTAGTTCACATGGCTTTCCCAGGATCAGTAGGGTATGTAGATGTTAGCACAGCTTCAAGCCTTTAGACTAAATTAACTGATCAATGGAATGTTTGACTGATGTATTTCATCTCCATTTTGTTTAATTCTTACAATGAGGCTCAGAGTTAGATCAAATTCTCTTAAACCAGTAAACGTACAAAGATCTATGAAGAGAACAATCTCTGTTCTCAGCTCTAATTCTTCCAATTTACACTTGAAAAGAGCAACACAAAACACCCTATTATTGATTCCATTCTCATAGATTCATCCACCCACCTGTGCCAGTTCATTGCTGTCTACAAGTCCATCATCATTTGAATCAAAATATTCAAACATGTTATCCACCAGCAACTTTTTCAGAGTCATTTTGTCTTCATTTTCTTTTTCATTTTCTTGCCGGATGTACTTTTGATTCTGGAGATCAAGCAGCATGTTCTTCAGTTTGCTGTATTCAATCAATTTGCACTTGTCACCTGGAAAACACATGTGCAAAGGAGATGGAAGTGAATTTGTTGCAAGCGGAATCACCAGTTTAAGTATAAAAACCGAACATCTGCAAAACGTCTCCTAATATTCAACAGGTTTTATAATTATATATTTTACGGCAAAACAATAATAATTCTTACAATCACAGCTTGCATCTAAATACAGCCTCTTAATGTAAGATAATTTCCCAGAGCAAAGGAGCAGGAGGAAGTATCTGTATGCAGAGCTGAAGAAGTAGATTTTCAGGTTGCATAGCTAGAAAGGTAGAATGAAGGAGGGAGGGAGTTCCAGGGGATAGGAATCCCTGTTCCTATCCTGTTATATAAGAACCCCTGACAGCCAACTGTTGGTCAGAAGCTGTGTGGGGAGGGGGTTCAATAGAGCAGCCAGTAAGTTTCATGTGGCTGATTAGGATGGAGAGAGATGAGGGAGAAATCGAGGGAAAAGTGGGACATGAGTAAAGTCAGTGGAGGAAGCCAGATGGAGAGGGTTGTAATGGAGTGAAGGGAAGGAAAGAGGAGTGAGGTGCAGCCAGACAGATTTTATTGATCATTCTCACAAGGAAGTCCATGACCCATTTCATATCAGAGGTGAGGATGAAGTGGGGAGAGAGAGACAGGTGGAGACGAAATGTGGAGGTCATTAACATTGGAAAATAAGATTTTGGGTTACACTCCCAACATGAAAGGTGCTCTATAAATGTAATTTTGTTGTTGTTGTTTGTACCGATACCTAACGAATTCTGCAAGACGATTATTTTTGTGACAATTACAGTGCGACAGGCTGTAGAACTGCTAAAGGACAATCCAGATGTGAGAACTTCCCGGTTGTTCTGACACACTCCAGTTTTGATCCTTGATGTACTGCTATTCATACATTTCTTTAAGGTTCTGCTCTATATATTGTCCTCTTTAGCCCATTTACTGTCAGTTTTTGTGATGCAAGGAATATTTTGATTTGAGCTTCAGCACCCAACCATAAAACAATGGAATTCCGCGGTGATTTTTTCATTAATATTCTCACTTCCAGCATTATAATTAGGTTGACTAACTTCACAAAATTTTATCAGCAATATAACTTATACAATATATAAACTTCGTCACTAATGATACTCCAATGCATTCATGTGGATGTGTTACATTGTTGGAGGTGTTCTTTGGATGAGATGTCAAAAGAGATAACTTTATGCCATTTCAGGTAGACATTAGAAGATCAAGTGGCATTCAAAAAAAAATTTGGTCACTCAATCCACGACTATTTGCGGGACACTGCTGTGTGCAATTAGCTGCCATGTACCTCCCACAAAATATACGGTCATTTGTACATTTCATTATTCTGCCAGGGCAAATTATAAAACTAAAAATATATTAGGGTGAGAGCCTCGATCAGTTGGCAGCATTATGTTCTCTGAGTCTGAAGGTAATGGGTTCAAGACCTATAATAGGATGTTGGATTCATATAATCTAGACTAACACTCCAATGCAGTGTTGGGGGAGCACCACATTGTTGGAGGTGTCGTCCTTCAAGTGAGAAACAAAACTAAGGTCCAGTCTGCCTGTTCAGGGTAATGGTAAAGATCCTATGGCAATACTTGAAAAGAGAAATAAATTTTCCCGGTGTCCTGGCCAATAATTCCCAAATAAATTGATCAAGGCTATTTGTGGGACACTGCTGCATGCATATTGACTGCTATGTTTGCCTACAAAAGAAACAATCACTGTACATTACAGTAAAATTTAAGCGCTCTGAGACGCCATCCGGCATGGAGGGCGTTATATAAATTGAAGTTGTTGTTGTTGTTGTAAAATCCTGTGAAGTGCTTTGAGATGTCTCGACGGTGGACTAAGATGCTACATCAAATGTATGGATTGTTATTATTGGAAACTCTTTCCAACGTGACTTCCAATGACATTAAAAACTCTAGGGGCATTTGACTTGCCGTAATGGCCCATCTGTATAATATTGTTTCACACCTTTGATTATTCATATTTTTAATGTGAACTAAATACTTCAACATATTGTATCATTGTAATGAAACAGTTAAAACCAAATGTAGTAGCTTTAGTGCAGTGTGAAGTTCTCAAAGGCACACAGAGTCAAACTTCAATTGTCACTTCCTTCCAATGAGCCTTGAATTGGTCTCCTAGCAATACAGCACTGTATTTGGTCAGGGGTAAGGGGGAAAGCCAACAGAGTCCCGTCATGCTTTGTGATTCTGCATATTCTGACAGCAAATTCTGGCCTGGTATTCATCGTAAGCAGATGCTCAGACTTGAGTGAAAGAGATATCAAGAGAGGATGTGGCACCACTGAGCATCTAACAAAAGAGACAATAAGGTAAAAAATATGTGATGTTGAAACTGAAAAAACATCCATGCAGTGTAGCAGTCACAGAAAACAGTCTGATTTTCTGCTCTGCAAGAGGTGAAGGATACTGTGCATGGTTCAACTATAGAGACTTAACAATGATACAGAGAGGGAAGCATTGTCAGGTTAACAACTTCAAAAGGCAAGTTGTCTTTGTCACCAGAACAACATTCCATTTTCAGTAAGCACTTAGGGAAGGATTTGTATGTTCAAATACATTTGATTTTTTGGAACCTGGAGCCAAACGGAAAACTGTGTCTCCAACGAAATGGAAAAAAATATATCTTATCTGCTTGAAATACAATTGGCACAGGAGTAGAGTTCCAGATCTTGATACAGGTAGCCTTTCTTTCAGATAAAAAATACTAAGATTGTGTTCCTTTGGGAGACAGTCTGGATTCCATTCTAGATATGGGGATGTCCATGAATAGTTGGGGTGTATGAAACTTCCAGACTGGTTTGGATACTCTTAAGCATGGTGATGTGTATCTACAAGTGTCAGACACTCGGCTGGTGAAAATAAAAGTTCCAATCGTTCTGGATTGGAAATATGGGATCCCCATAGATGTCACATTAAGAACATTCATGTGGCAAAACCAGACTGCCCAAAAATGCTTTCAGCACTTGCAAATTAGTAACCCAACGTTAGCTTCAAAAACAAGTTGGCTCCTGTAGATTTAGACACAGTTTCCATCAACAACAACAATTTACATTGTTGAACCTTCACTTAGGGAGGATTTCACACAACTGACCAGGACTCCAAATCCAGAGGGGGAGGGTCATTAAAGAGGACATGCGAAAGGTGTCCGAAAGTACTGAAATGCTACACACACACATGTACACACACACACACGCAACTAGTACGTGTGCTGGGAATATACTGCCGGAGCAATTTGTTACCCCTTCCAGCAGCAAAGCATTTGGAATGGCAAACAGCAGTTCAATTTTCTACTCTGAAATTACATTTGCTATGGGGCTTGAGGGGAGCTGTGTTAACTGGTCCCGAATGTTGCTACTCTAATGTTATAAATGAGTCAGTATGTGACCTGCTCTAAAATAATATCGAAAACCATAAGGAGGATAAGGAATTGTTTTAAATTTAAAAACTCTTTTGGAATCTCCTGCAGTGCAAACCCATTTTACACTGCATTGCATGAAATGATTTAATTCCCGGTTTTGGAAACGGGATTGAAAATCAAATTGATGCTTCCAAAATGTTGTAGCACTGAATCAATGTAACAGTGCAGCTTAAACAGGACAATTGGGGAATTATTCCCAACGTGACATAAGCTGTACAAATGTAATGTAATTCATTTTGTAACTTGTTGGTGTCAATCTGAATCGTGAGGTCAAATAACTAATATGTTGGGATTTATCTTAAAATAACCAGTTATTTATGTGTGACAAAATGATATCATGTAGATTTCCACTTGATTACGATATTATAAAATGATACATTGCTATTCTGTCTTATCTTTCTTCTCAGGCAAATAAACATTTCTCTGGCTAAACATTGTCAGTTCAGGAATTCCATGTTCCTTTAACAGCTATTGTTATCTATATTAATACAGACAAAATGTCCATGTGACTGTCTGTCCACCAAGAGTGCAATAATCTATTGACATAAAGACATGATTTATACCTCGGCGGAAGGTCTTGCATGGCGGATCTCCTATCGTTGATGACCTATGATTTAAACAAACTTAGCACATATATATGGCAGTTTGCTTAAGGTGTACACACAGTGTTTATGGCATGGTTTGTGAAATATCATTGAAATCTACATTTGATATTGGGTCCTTTTGGTTACAAGCATAGCTGGAAAAAGCACAGCTAGTTAATATTTATAAAATGCAATTGATGTGCAAGTTGAACTGTTTCACTTTGAGGCTTCCTATTCCAAATGTGTCTGCTCTGTGGGATATTAATTAAAAAGAAAACAATTTTGCCTCAACTATTTTTTGAGTTATCAGAATTTGCTGATATATATTCCATGCATCTCTCAATTTAGGCTTTTCAATTTAAATCAATTTGCAAACAATTTGCAAAATTAGAGTTGCACAAGAAAATAGACTTGGCATAAATAACTGAATGCCATGAAGTGTTAAACAGAAAAGTGTAATTTCTGAACATTTGTCTGTTTACCTTGGACAATGTTCCATCAAACCCTCCCCAAAGTCTCTACTTTTTCAACGATAAGGTTCAAATGGAGGTCATAACAAACAAAAGCAATTGACTAAAAACACAAGATTATTTACTTAGTTTGCAGCAAAGGCCACATGCTATGGCATTAGGTCACTTTATTAAATGTGGCATGCAGCGCTGAACCTGATGTTAACACATTGTCAGGCCTGAAGCTATACTGCTGGCCTGGCTTCACAGCATCACATTCAATTTTATAAAAAGCTACAGCGATTTTGAAGAGAGAAGAAACAAAAGGTATGAATGACAGCTGGCTGCCCCATTCTTTGTAACCATTGAATTCAATGAATTGGTTTTCAATATGTTAGAATTATGGAAAATATACTACAATTAACAGGGGGCTCATTGAGTCAATGCTGATTCCAGCATCTCTACTGCAGTGAATTAAAGTAATCCCGATTTCCTTTAGAATCAAAGAATTATATCAGATATTTTATTAACAAAATGTATCACATGGTCTCACTGCTGATGTAGTTAACGGCATTGCCAGGGATCTGTGTTGGGGCCTCTTTTGCTTTAATCTACATGAAAAATTATGCATAGGATATTAAAAGTTTTAAGTGAGTTATGATTTTATGAAAATATCTAAAGCAGCGGGGCTGAACCCTCATGGCTGGCCAACAAAATAAATATTCCTGATTGAATGTAATAAAAAAGAACTGAAAATCCTCCACCGATGGAACACAGGCTTACCTAGACTCGTGAATGTTTAGGAGTTGCTTCCTGTCAGCCCTGCAGGTCACTTCTGGCCTGCGACCCATTGTTTGGCCTCCACTGATCTAAAGCTAATTTTAAATTGCTGTAATTGTACTTTCATGCAATCCATAGTTCCTTAATCTGTTGTTTTTCTAATAAATCTGTTCATTCAATCACCTCTTTCACCAATAAAATCAACTTGGCGTTTCCAAATTAAAAGGCTTCTATTTTCACAAGTGATTAATAAATAATAATCCTTAAAAATAATAATATTCAATACATTTAATATAATGTACCAACTTGTCCAAACTTCTGAAGGTGCTTCACACCATTCATTGTAAAGTGTAGTGACTGTGCATTTATGGATGATAAATTCTCCATTATAAGGATGCTTCAAATAACTTACAGTTGACAATGTCAACAAAAAGGATTATTCAGCCCACAAGTGAAAATAAAATAGCTATTCCTCAGGAGGCATTGAACGATTTATCACTTTTATTATTCGATGTTTGTTCAAATGTTCTAGGCATGATCCACCTCCATTGTATGATGCTACTAAGCCATTATAAAAGAAATAAGAAGAACACTTGCATCTGATATCATGCCTCATCATATAATCAAAACATCTCAAAGTATTTCAAGAACTTTATTGTAATGTGTAGAGACTATGTATTTGTATTGCAATAACTGTGAAAATATGTATGAATTTCCACAATCCACAGTCGATGAGTGTGAGAAATGGGGATTCTCCCTCCATAGCCTTTCCAGTTGCTGACTCTGTGACCTGCTAACCCAATATCAACCTGTCTGCTCCCTCCGCGACAGCCTGCTCCATGTCCCCCACCTGCCCACCCTGCCATCGGTGGTCGGGCCTTCAGCCTCTCTGCTCCCATCCTTTGGAACGCCATCCCTCATTCCCTTCACGTTGCTCCCTCCCTTACTTCTTTCAAGGCTCATCTCAAGATCTTGATCCCAACCCTCTGCTGGTGTCCAAATCCCTGACTATCCAGTGCCTTGGGACATCCTTCCAATGTGAAAGGTGCTGTACAAATGTAATTTTTGTAATTTTGTAACCGTTTTTACTCTAAAGCAGTTAATCATTTTGAGCTTAGGCTACAATCAATCAATCAATCGATAAATCGATCAATCAATCGGTCGGTCAATCGGTCGGTCCATCGGTCGGTCAATCGGTCGGTCAATCGGTCGGTCAATCAATCAACCAATCAACCTTATATTTACATAGTGCCTTTCACGTCGAGAGGGCATCCCTCAATGGCTCTACTGCTAGACATAATTCGTCTGAATGGGTGTCAGTGCTTGGGGCTGCTGATGAGTTTGTTTATTTGCCTGGACCAGACATATCATTTGGATTTCGGAAATTACAAAGATCATTTTGTAGGTTTTTTAAGTAATTATTCTATGCCTCTTGAATAATGACAGATAACTGCTATTACAAAGTGACAAAGTTCAATTCAGTCAGTCCAGTCTGACCATCTTAAATACATAAATTTCAACAGTTCTTATCCATGCTTAAAGTATGATAGAATATTTTTATTTTTTGGCACATTGTCACACCAACTGTACTGTCAGAGTAATCAAAGCAGCTTTGTCAAGCACAACCACCAAGTGTGGAGGAATTCATTTTCTGCCAACATGGATGATAGATTCAATTTCCTTCAAGTACTTCAGAATAGGTTGAAGTTGCATTTATCTTCCTTAATGTGTCACTGAGTTGAACTTCAATACATCAATTCTGTTGAAATTCACTTACACGAATCCTTTCTCCTTTTCTTTCCTTTCTTTCTCCATCCCCCTCCCTTCTTCCCCCTGATCTTTTGTGTCACTGGGTAGAAGAAATCAGATCACCTATTTGCACAATTGTGATTAAATTTACACTGTTAGTTTCTATTTGGTCACAGCGAATGTAAAAACACAACATATGATAAATCCGTCTCCCCTAATAGACAGTGAGGGGGCCCTGAAATTCTCAAGCTTTTCTCAACGCTTCCATTATTTCGATTTTGTTCTCCCCCACAGCACACCCCTCAGGCTGCCAAAACACCTGTCCATGCTTTTGTCCCATCAAGGCTCTACTATGGAAACTCCTTCCTCATCATCCTTTCCAGATCTTCCCTTCACAATTTACAGATCATCCAAAACTCTACAGCTCATGTCCTTTCCTGCACCAAGCTCCATGACCACATCACTCCCACCCTCACCCTCACCCAGCTCTATTGGATCCCCAGAGGATCAAATTCAAGATCATCATCCTCACTTTCAAGGCCATTCACGGCCTTGCCCCTCCTATATCTCCGACCTGCTGACTCCCTATCAATCTGCCCGCCCCTCCATTCAGCAGGCTCCAGTCTGCCCATGTCCCTTGCCTGACCCACTCTACCATTGGTGGATGAGCTTTCAGCCTCTCTGCCCCCACACTCTGGAACTCCAACCCACAGTGCCTCCGCCTCGCTTCCTCCCTTGCCTCCTTCACGGCCGGTCTCAACGTTCTACTGCCCTCCCAACTCTTCTCCCTCCCCTCTACCCTGCCCCTCCCCTTTGCTTGGGTCCTAACCTGACTGTTTAACACCTTGGAATGTCCTTTCAATGTGAAAGGCAGTCTATAAATATAATTCTGTTGTTGTTGAAAGTAATTTTATTTATTTTCTCTGAAAACTGATATTAGTGCCTCTGAAGGTTTAAATTTGGACAACTCTTACCACAAACTACTTAGGGCGCTTCTTTGAGGCAGTCCCTCCCTCCCTTCTTCTTTCTTCATCGTCTCAACGTGAAAGGCGCTCGATACACATAATTTTGTTGTGTCCTTCCTTCCTTCCTTCCTTCCTTCCTTCCTTCCTTCCTTCCTTCCTTCCTTCCTTCCTTCCTCCCTCCCTCCCTTCCTTCCTTCCTTCCTTCCTTTCAAATCCATTTAGCCTTTCCTAGCTGTAGATTGTTTATGTTTGCATGAAAGAAGCTATATAGTTTAAACACTTCCTCTGAGAAGACACTCTAATGCAGTGCAGGGTGTGTTTGGCATTGTTGAAAGTACCATCCTTCAGTCAAGACGTTAAACTAAAGTCCCACTTACCTGTTCAGGCAGACGTTAAAGACCACATGGCATTTTTCGAAAAGAGAGACACTATGTCTACCAGTGTCCTAACCAACAATAACATTAAAAGTAACACATCCCATTTTAGAGATCTGTTTGATATTCAATTTTTTTTCTAACAAATCTTGGATAAAATGATTTAAAAAGGGAATACATCAAATAGACTCCTGCTTTACTGTCAGAAGTGGGAGTATCTGCTCAAGTCCAACAATATAAACAGGGCATTAGTTAACATTATTTGCAGATCAGGTGAAAATGAATGCCTTAAACCTGCATCCTGTTTCAGATGGGAACATGTTTGCACTGAGGTCAGAAAGTTATTGACCCACCTCATATCAAGACTTTAAACTAGTAATCTGATACTTCAGTGCTGTGCTGGGAAATTCTACATTGTCAAAAGTGCCTTTGGATCAGTCATTAACTCAAGGGTCAATCCGTCGATTCATGTAGATGTTAAATCACAATTTTAAAAGACAAGGAAGTTTCTTCTGGTTGTCCTGGAAATATACTGCTCTCAAATAAAATCTGGTCATTTATTTATTGTCTGGGACATTGCTGTGCACAAGTGGCTAACATGTTTGTCTACAGATATTGGCACTATACTTTACATAAATTTGTTCTCTAGATTACAGGTGCTATATCAAGCGCAAAGATTATTATCATCGTGGTACTTTGTAGATGTATAAGTGATGCATTTTATTAACTCCCTTCTGATGCTTGTCAGAGAAGAGAGTTCATCAAATCAGCAAGGGAATCACACAAATATTCAAAAGGAATACAATTTTGCATCAAGTTAGCAAGGTGAAACAGTGCTGTAATTTCATCAACAAATGAGGTTAATACTTCACCAGCATCAATGATCAACAAAAGATGGGAACATGTTTCTGAACCTATATGTTTCACCAAAGAGAGAATAAGCAAACATACAAGCAGATAGGTGCCTGAGCGCCTAGACAAACATCTAACCATGCAGAAAATACAAGCAGGAATCCTGCAGAAAATAGGTTGAGTCACCAAAACAAAGTTGATATAAGTAACTGGAACCAGTAGAAATATCAAAGGGTAATTGGCATCCCTAGAGTCAAAGGACACTGACCACACAGTTTGTAAAGCATCCAACATTTATTGCTCATCTACCACCAATCCTGAAATTGAAGCTAGCCCATTGACTAGTTATTGTTGCATACTGTGAAAAATGGCTTCCAAACTGAAACTGAATTAACAACTTTTTCAAAATTCTATACGTGGAGTCCTGTAGCTCAGTGATTAGAGCACTTGCCGTACAAGCATAGATCTGTGTTTGAATCCAGGCAGGTCAGAGTGAAACCTTGGGCAAGTTTCCTTATTCCATACACCTAATAATAATCCCTCCTCCCCCAAATAATAAAATTGGTCATCTCAATCCACAACTGTTTGTGGGATAATGCTGTGCGCAATTGGCTACCGCGTTTTGCCCACAAACATACAGTCAATTCACTTTACAGTATATTCTGTGAAGCACTTTGAGACATCTAGAAGATGTGAAAAGCGCTATAGCAAATGCAAGGATTATTATACAATCTTAAATTTTATTCAATGATTTGAAGTTTAAGACTGTAAGAAGTATGTAAGAACTTCAATTGAACCACAGTCCAGCTGAAAAATATGGTTGGATACAGGCTTAGAAATTGCAAAGGAAGATTAAAAATTCCAATGCTTTTCTGTTCAACAGATCAACAGGCTGAACATATAATCAATTTAATTAGCACTGGTTGAACAAGAATTAAAGCACAATATAGAATCATAACTCAATGATAATTTCACCAGCATTGTGGTGGTGGGGAGGGTTGGGGCCGGGGTGAATGAATGAATAAAGGAGACTAGTCTGCAGGGAGCTTTGTTGTTTATAGATATTTGCTGGCACAAATAGCTACTGCATTTATCTACATAATTTCCAATTCATTTCTGATTGATCTCATTGTGTAAGGCCCTTTGAGACTTTTTGTAATGTGAAAAGAAGTATATAACTGTAAATTGTTGAGTGGTGGGATTCACATTTTTAGGAACATGGACAATTTCCTTAGCTAAGCTCCTCAAACCATCTGCTCTGATTGATGCAGCATTTGGAGATTTGCTCAGTTAATATGCCAACTAAAAAAACCCAGAGGATATTCCGCTCTCTATTTGCAATTATACGTCTGTAGAACTTTTCTCATAACCCCAAGGTTTGCATTATTGCATTATTATTGGCTTTGACTTTAATGATATCAATTGTAACTACAGTATGCACTAATTACCAGAAACAAAATATTCCATAACTCTGTATATCTTTGAATCCAGTATAGGAGAATACAATGAATATCTCATCTTGTAAGTGAAAGTTTGGGCTGTTCCGTTAAATACTAAAAGGAAGTTAAATAAAGTTTAAAGGCATCAGGCCAGTAATGAGAGATAGTCAGGAATGTTACATAGATATGAGCCTTTTAGTACAAAAATTACATTAAATCCAACATTTTTTTTCAACAGATTCCAAAAGGCTCAGGATAAAGATTCTAAAGGTAGGTACTTGGTTGTTGATTATTTTTTAAATCAGTCAGGTGCAACACATGCAGAAACCAAACACCATGTAATCAAGGTTGTTGTTTTTTTAAAGCAGAGACTAAACAGCACTAAATGATAAGGAGAATCCAGGCTCTGCAAATGAAAACAGCCCATAATGTGATTTACTGTAGAAACAATAGTGGTTTACTAAAAACCTTACTATCAAAAAGAACATGAGTTCTGGTAATACAAAACTGATGTGTGTCAACGTGGCTGATTGGTAGCAGTCTCACCTCTTGAGTGGGAAGGCTGTGGGTGGTCACTCACTCCATGGCTTCTTCTAGGACATTGCTGTCTGCAACATGGTACAGTTCCACTTTAGGCCCACAAAATACACAGTCAATCCACTTTATAGTAAATCCTGTGAAGTGCTTGGCGACATCCCGACAACATGATCAAGTGCTATATCAAATGCAAGGATTACTATTTATTAAAGTTCCAATGATACAGGTCATTAACCACAATATGGTCACTGGAAATGTAACTGACATTACCTCAGTAGCACATTACTTCAACAGAGATAGAAAAAAGACAGGCGGTGTGAAATGTAACGGAATTTGCACATGTAAAAATTTTCATTATTATATTCATGGATGTATTAAAACTGCTAAATGAATTTAATAGAATAATCCAGGAACAGTATAAATAGTATAAACTCCTTAAGCTTCTCAGGTGCTTTACAATGTCATCTGGACCTTCGATTATGCTTCTTGTGATTTATAATGCGCTACCTACTTAGGCACTTTACACTACTGTACTTTCAGTAAATAATACTTTCAATATTGTAATGTTTTCAAATATTCAAATAGGAAATACTTCACTCCATCACATTGTGTTATCTGAAATCCGCATTCAGTTTGGCAACATGGAAATTGCAATAATGTACAGTACAATGAATTTCTGGGAGAATTGTAATTTGGGGATTATTTATTAAATGTATTTCACCGCTACAATCCTAAAAAGATTGAATGTAAATTTGTATCTTGCCTTTAGAATATTGTGTGGGTTTAGAAAAAATGAAAATGTAATTTTCGTTCCATTTGAAATATTAAAGATAGCCAGCATCTTGGTAAAGTAGAATTTAATGACATCTTTTTTCTATCTGGTATAATAAATGCATTTAAACCTTTTAGAATTTCAAAATGTAAGTCATTTCAGAGTGACAAAGGAAATTAAGTGCTTCCACAGTGCTGCTGTAATTTGAAGCTATCTTGACAAATATTCAGGACCTAGCATTAGACGATAGGTTTCTGATATCCTTTATAATAATACTTGTAATTGATATACAGCAACAAAATTATAGTTACAGGGCGCCTTTCACATCGAGAGGACGTCCCAAAGCACTGAACAGTCAAGTCGGGACCTGAGCAAGAGGGAGGGGCAGGGTAGGTGGGAGGGGAGGGAGAGAGTTGGGAAGAGAGGGATAGAGTTGAGAGGGCGGCAGAAGGCACGATCGAAGAGGAGGGTCTTGAAACCGGCCTTGAAGGAGGCAAGGGAGGAAGCAAGGCAAAGGGACTGTGGGATGGAGTTCCAGAGTGTGGGGGCAGAGAGGGTGAAAGCCCATCCACCGATGTTAGAGCTGGTCGGGCTGGGAACATGGAGCAGACTGGTGCCGGCTGAACAGAGAGGGCAGGCAGGTTCATAGGGAAACAGCAGGTCAGAGAGATGGAAGGGGGTATGTCCTTGAAAGTGAGAATGAGGATCTTGAATTAGATTCTCTGGGGGATGGGGAGCCAATGGAGCAACGGTGGAAGTGGTGTGGTTGCGGAGCTTGGCATGGGATGATCTGCAGCTTGTGAAGGGAAGAGTCGGGAAGGCCGATGAGGAGGGAGTTTCCATAATTAAGCTTGATGTGACGAATGAATGGACAAGGGTTTCGGCAACCTGAGGGATGAGGCAGTGGCGGAGTCTAGCAATGTTACAGAGGTGGTGGAAGGCAGTGCTGGTCATATAGCGCCTTATCATGCATTTGGAACGTCTTAAAACGCTTCACAGAATATACTATCAGGGGAATTCATTGTATATTTTGTGGGCAATAATGTGGTAGCCAATTGTGCACAGCAGTGTCTCACAAAACAGCCGTGTATTGAGTGATTAACTTATTTTTTCCGAGGAATTATTACCCCCAGGAGAGTCAGCTTCCCTCCCCTCTCCCCTACCCTGCCCCTCCCCTTGCTCGGGTCTCGACCTGACTGTTCAGTGCTTTGAGACATCTTCCCGACGTGAAATACACTCAATATATGTAATTTTGTAGTTGTTGTTGTTCCTAAATATTGCTAGGTAAACAGAGATGTGTGGAGTGTGTGGAAACTTGCCCAACGTTTTGCCCTGCTGGGAATCAAACCCAGGTTCTCGTTTTTGAGGCATGTGCTCTAACCACTGAGCTACTGGACTCCACTTTTGATGTAGTTTTACTTTACATAAATGTGGCATTGGTTGTACAAGAAACACACTTGACCAAAAAGGGGAGAAAAAACTAATCAGATTTGACACGTTAACAGTGTTTCATTAGTAAATGCAATCTTCTGATTCTTAAAAGCATTTGGCAAATTAACATTTTTGATACTGAAAGATAGAGACTTAAAGCGGTATGGGGATAAGGCAAAGCAGTGGGATTCAAAGAACACTTTGCTCTGAGAGCCAGTGCAGACTCCTAGGCCCGAATGACCTCTTTGCGTCTTGTAAATTTTTCTGGTTACACTCTGTCCTTCCATCACTTAGCTTATTCAATCCTTCAAAGCCACCAATTTGCCTAACCTTTTTTTCCTCATCACTTTGATGCAAGTTGCTACACCAAATTTACTTGAATCATGTCAAACCAAAAAGTTAGTACTGTATTACATAATGCTACCTAAATAGATTTACACACCACTTGTATTACATCATAAAACATGTAAAAACATAGTCAATGCACTTAATATGACACATTTTGTATTCTTTATATTCTTTAGGATGTCTCAAAATGCGACAAGGCGCTGTATATACTGCAACAAATATTACTAATAGAATTAGGATATTCTAGCCTTTTGGGAATCCCAGAGTGACAATTTATTCCTGTAAAATGGACCTCAAATACCTTGATAATTGTATTTCAAGTACTCATCTTTTATGCTGGTAGAGTTTGTTTTAAAAACTCAACACACGTTCCTTTTCTATCATATTTTCTGATGCTAATAATTGCAATTTAAACAAAAGATCTCCAGGGATAGTTGTTTTCAAAGAGCAGATCCCCGGATTAACACATGTATTTTAATAGTTAATGGATAGCACAGAACTAGCACTTCTGTGCTATCCATTAACTATTAAAATACATGTACTGCACATTTCTTGCCTGTAATAGCTGGTGCCAGATGGCTAGTAGATTGTAGGGCTCGGTGACTCCTGTTGTAATTACAACAACAACAACAGCAGCAACTTTGATTTATATAGTGCCCTCCACGCTGGATGGCGTCTCAGAGCACTTAAATTACTGCACACATCACATAGAATCTCAAGCTTCCACTGCAGACACAAATATATATTTATGCAGCAACTCAGTATGTCACTCCATGCTTAAAAGCCAAACAAAACATCCACAGATTTCCAACACATTGTCAAAGATTCATGCATCATTTCTCCAAGATCACTGAAACCTCATGCTTTACTAATGAAAGCTCACCCAATGCAGTCCCATGAACAATCATACCAAGAAAAATAGAGCTGCAATAGGAACTTAGGTTAATGCAATCCATAGTTACAGCACCTTGGACTAGTTTCATGTAAGACATTTATCAAGGAGCAATCTTCAGGTGTAACCTGCAATACATATAAACTCATTGGGAATTATTGGTCACAGGAGTCCAGTTCCTATGCCAAGTGGGTTTGAGGTATTCTGGGAATCTGCTGATCATCGACAAGCCATCAGCACAACTTGGAGGGACAGACTGCTCAGTGGGGAAAGGGATTCTTTCTTCCCACTCAATTGCTTTCATCCTGTAGGCCAGAGCTCTAGTGGATAAGGTGGTGCAAGCTGGGAAAGCCGTGGAACACTGCTCTCATTGGCAAGTCTTGATGTTTTGTCTGGTTAAGCTGATAAAGTCGTCTTAGAGATCAAATTACTGCCAGTTTGAATTACTGCCAATCTGCATGGCACAATACCAGACCACACAACACATTACCCGCTAAGCTCTCTTGATTTTTATCCTGTAGTAAAATGGGCAAACATTCATGATGTGAACATAAAAGGCACTGCATTGCAATGTGAATACTGTATTTTATAGAGAACTACAACAACTTGTATTTATATTGTGCCTTTCACATGTGTCTCAATATGTTTTCTAGAAATAATACTGGGTACCAAATAGGGAAGATTTAGAAAGCAAAAATTGATTGTAACCACAGCTGACAGTAGGTTTTCAGGAGGATTATAAAGATAGTTAGAGAGATGATGCGGTGGGAAGGATTAGGAAAGAAGTTCCAGAAGGAATGAGGAAAGTTGCTAAAGGTTCGACCACCAATGGTGCAGCAGAGATTGTGAGAAGTGCACAGCAGACAGTGTCCAGAGCAGAGTTGGCAAGCAGAAAAGTGAGTCTGGAGAAAATCCCAGAGTTAGAGTAGGGCAAGGAAATTTATAGGTGAGAATAAATATGTAGAAAGGATCTACTGGGAGCCAAGGAGGCAATGGAGCCTGATGAAGGTATCACATAAAAAGATTACCTGCTTTTAAACTGAACCGAATTAAGTACAAGACCAACTCGTCCAATTTTGATTTTATTTATCTGTGTAGAAATACACTTGACCATCCAGCATGGTACAGTACAAAGAAAGCACAAGCACGTTTCTTGCAGCTTGTGCACATTAAAGTTTCTCAGCACCATACCAGAGTAGAAAACATAAGATGGGATTTATCTTTCAGTACAGATTGCCTGTCCAGATCCAGCCATCTACAAAGATATATGTCAGCAGCAAAGTGCACGTCAATTTACAATTGGTGTGACTGACCAAGAGTGAGGTAAATGGCAGTAATTCGATCAGGCAATGCTGAATTGCCATAAGCCGTAAGCGTAAAACTCAATCAGTTTATGAATATCGCAATTGCAGAGTTGAATTCTGATTTTATAGTAATTCCACAGACAGGTGGTTGTTATTCTTCATGGTCTAAATGGTTTCTCTGTGACTTTTCACATTTTAAAGTAAATACAATAGAGCAGTCGCCTGAATGAGGTTGAATAAGTGGTCCAAGATTGAAATGGTAATAAAAATGTAACATTACATTGAGAAGTTTTTCAGTGATATTCCTGGGAAACACACTGTATGTAGTTTCTTATGTCTCTTATGTGGCACTTTGTCAAATGCCTTTTGAAAGTCCATATAAAATATATTAACTGCACTACCTTCATTCACCCTCTCCGTTACCTCATCAAAAAACTCTATCAGGTTTGTTAGGCAAGATTTGCCTTTAACAAATCCATGCTGCTGTCTTTTGCTAATCCATATTTTTCTAAGTGAAGATTTATTTTGTCTCTAGAAATTTTCCCCACTATTGATGTTAGGCTGACTGGCCTGTATTACCCGGATTTGTCCTTCTGCCCCTTTTAATACAGTGGAGTAACATCAGCAACCTTCCAGTCCTCTGGCACCATCCCTGTATCCAGGGAAGATTGAAAGATTGTGGCCAGAGTCTCTGCTATTTGCATTCGTACTTCCCTTAGTAACCTAGGATGCACCCCATCTGGACCAGGTGACTTATCTACCTTGAGCGCCATCAACCTTTTTAGTGCTTCCTCTCTGTTTACATTTATCCTATCCAATTCCTCTAACTTCTCCTCCGATACTGTGTCACTGACTACATACATCCTCTTCTTTTGTGAAGACAGATGAAAAGTACTCTTTCAGTACATCAGCCATGCCCTCTGGCTCCACAATAAGATTCACGCCTTGGTCTCTAATTGGCCGCACCCTAACTTTGACTAGCCTTTTATTTTTGATACACTTGTAAAATACCTTAAAGTTCCCTTTAATGTTGCTGGCTAATCTTTTCTTGTATAATCTGTTTTGCCCCTCTTATTTCTTTTTTCAGTTCTCCTCTGTACTTCCTATAATCTATTTGGTTGCCTTCTGAATTTTGGGCCTGATATTTGTCATAAGCCTCCTTTTTCTGTTTTATTTTAGTCCCAATTCCCTTAGTCATCCAGGGAGGTTTGGATGCCCTATTTTTTCCCTTCGTGGGAATGTATTTGTTCTATTCCCAAACTATCTCCTCCTTGAAGACTTCCCATTTGCTCTTTAACTGTTTTACCTGCCATTCTTTCTTTCCTGTCCACGTTCGCTAGGTCCCTTTTTAACTCACTGAAATTAGCCTTCTTCCAGTTGAGTATCCTCATCTTTGATTGTTCCTTGTCCCTTTCCCTGAGCACTCTAAAGCTAATTATGTTGTAATCACTATTGCCCAGATGCTCTCCTACTGAACCCTGCTCCACTTGTCCCACTTCATTTTCCAGAACTAGATCCAGCACAGCTTCCTTCCTCGTTGGGCTGGAAACATTCTGATCAAGAAAGTGGTCCTGTACACATTTCAGGAATTCTTCCCTCTCCTTGCCCTCCTTTTTTTTGGAATCAGTTCATCAACATCAATTGCAAGCCATTTAAGTATTATGGCTTGTTTTGCACACAGCCAGTATTTCCTGTTGTGCGCAATTTGGCTGCTCATGTGTTTTGCCCACAAATATACAGTCAATTTTCCTACTGTCCTTCCTCCTACCATCTCTTTTCCCCCTACCGCCCACACACCGCCTCCTCTGGTTCCTATCTGACTGTTCAGCGCCTTGGGACATCCTCCTGACATGAAAGGCACTATATAAATGTAAGATTGATTGATTTCTGTTTTAAGAAAACAAAGTATATCAGGTAGGAAAAATGATAGGAGGCAATATAGACTTGGTAGCTCAATCTTATGGGGGTGAACGTACAGAGAAATCTGGATGTTCAAGTAAGCGAATCATTAAAGGTAGCAGGGCTGGTAGATAAGGCAGTAAAAAAAAGGCATTTGGTGTACTGAGCTTTATTCGTTGGGGCATAGAGTATAAGAGTAGGGAGGTTATGGTTAATCTATACAAAACACTGGTTAGGCCTCAACTGGAGTGCTGCGTCCAGTTCTGGGCACCTTAGTTCAGGAAGGACATTAAGGCACTGGAAAGGGTGCAGAGGAGATTCACGAGAATGATACCAGGAATTGGGAACCTTAGCTATGAGGACAGACTGGAGAAGTTAGGACTTTTCCCATTAGAGCAGAGAAGGTTACGCGGGGACCTGATAGAGGTCTTCAAGAACATGAAAGGTTTCGACAGGCTAAATAGGGAAAAGCTGTTTCCGCTGGTAGGTGTGTCTGTGACCCGTGGTCACAGTCTTAAGATATCTACCAAAAGAAGCAGAGGAGAGGTTAGAAGAAATTTTTTTACTCAGCGAGTTGTTCGAATTTGGAATGATCTGCCTGAAAGGGTAGTGAGGTCCGATTCGATAGTAGCTTTTAAGAGAGAACTAGATAGGTATCTGGGGAAGACGGGTTTGCAGGGTTATGGGGAGAAAGCTGGTGATTTGAGTTAATGAAAGTGACTTTCTCGGTCAAAGAGCCGGCACAGACTCGATGGGCCGAATGGCCTCCTTCAGTGCCATAACATTGTATGATTCTATGTGTGGAACAATCTCATACACTCTCTCCACGCTTTCCCTCTGACTCCACTTTATGAAACAGCAGAAGCAAAACAAAATATTATATTTGAACAAATATTTTACTCACACGTTTCCAATCCAATTTACAAACTGTCATTTACAACTTACACAACCTGTTTCACCAAGGTGCCCGCAGTACAAATAACTGAAGAGAAAAATGCAACAAAATCTGCAGTGTATGAAACCCTGAATGTAATCAACAGTTGTTAACGACACAGTCATTCATCAAGGCCAAGGTGCGGTGATACTTCATTAACATTGTCTGACAGGACCAACTCCATCCACTGCTCAGCAGACTCCTCTTCATTAGATTCACAGTCAAATCCAGCCTCCAAATCCCTTTACACAATGAAGTACAATGGACGTGTTATTCTCTCAGAAAAAAAATCAGATGAGCAGCCTGTTTGGCGTGTACTGCCAATGGTTTACCAGAACCAAGTTTGCAACCATTCTGTTTTCTCTGGAGACAGGTGGTGCTCTATGGTGGTGCTCACTTGCATGTTGCTAAGCTAAATTAATTGAACAAAACACAAAATACTACAGATGCTGGAAATCTGAAACAAAAACAGAAGTTGCTGGGAAAACTCAGCAGGGTCAGGCAGCATCCATGGAGAAAGGAAATTGAGTCAATGTTTTGGGTCCACAACCCTTCATTTCACCCACAAATATACAGTCAATTTTCCTACTCTCCTTCCCCTGACCCCTCCCCACCTGCTCTGATCCCTACCTGACTGTTCAGGGTCTTGGGACATCCTCCCAATGTGAAAGGTGCTATATAAATTGATTGATTGATTGATTGATTGACCTACTGAGTTTTCTCAGCAACTTCTGTTTTTGTTTTAAATTAATTGATAGTTTGATTCATACCATTTCTCGAACATTGAAGGAGGCTCGGGAGGAAGTGAGGTGGAGGGATTTTGGGATGGAATTCCAGATGTTGGGGGAAGAGTGACTTAAGGCTCGCCTTCCTATAGTGGGGCGGGCGGGTCAGCAGGCTGCAGTCCACTGAGTGGAGGGAGCAGGCAGGTTGGTAGGGGGTTAGGAGGTCATAGAGGTAGGGTGAGCAGCTAACTCAGCAGTTCTCATGGCTGTGAGAAACAACTTTCTTTTCAGAATCTCCTACAGACTCGTAGAATTAACTGTTCACATCAACAAAAGTGATAACTTACATTTACATAGCTCCCTTCATACAGGTAATATCTCAGGGCGCTTAAGAGCTCAGAGCACAGTAAAGCTAACAGTCTGTTCATTCCAAAATACAACAGCACAGCAGCTGGCATTACTATCAACTCAGATTTAAACCAGGTGGCTGAAAGCTCACCCACCGATTAAGAGGGTGGTGGGCCAGAATTGAGTTAGCATAACAAAGAGAGTAGGTGGGGCAGAGGATCACAGAAGTAGCAGAGGGCAAGGACTTAGAGGCATTTGACAGTCAGAAACAAAAATTTAAAGCCAATCCTGAATAGAAAAGCCAAATAGAAAACTGCAATTGTAGCAAGAGATATTAAATTATTTAATGTAAGTAAGAAAGTAAAGTAAAGTTAAGTAAGTAATCCTGAAGTTTATATAGCACTTTCCATGTCTTATCGACGTCCCAAAGCGCTTCACAGAGTTTGGGGAAGGAAAATAGGAAAATTAACTGTATATTTGTGGGCAAAACGCGGCAGCCAAATTGCACACAGCAGTGTCCCACAAACAGTTATGAAAATAGGGCCAGGGGAGAAAGGGGGAAAAGAGGAAAGGGGGAGAGGAAGACTCTCCATTACACCATTACACCATTAAATCTGGTACTTGTGTAATCCTGTAGTTTAGTGGTTATAGCACTTGCCTCTCAAGTGAAAGGGTCTGGGTTTGATTCCCGGGCAGGGCTAAACATTAGGCAAGTCTTTTTACTCCACATGCATTTGTTTACCCAGCAGTATGTAGGAATCCAGTTGTTAGACGATTAGCAGATCACTTTTCTGGGGGTAATAATCCTTTCAAAAAAACATATATTAATAACAATAATTTGGTCACTCATTCCACAATTGTTTATGGGACACTGATGTGCATAATTGGCTGCCGTGTTTCGCCCACAAAATATACAATGCACTTTATAGTAAAAGCCTGTTTATCCGGCACCTGATCAACTGCAACTTCCGTTTAATTCCGGCATCGCAAAAAAAATTCAGCATTCGATTAACTAGAATTTATCCGGAAAAACGCATTGAAATTATTTATTTATTTATTTGTTTTTGCGGTTTCGGCCGAATATCCGGCACGCGCTTTAACCAGCATTGACCAGGTCCCGAGGGTGCCGGATAAACAGGCTTTAACTGTATATTGTTTGAAGCAATTTTTGATATCTCAAAGGTGTGATAACGAGCTATATCAAATACAAGGATTATTATTATAGGTACCCCTCCCCAACTGTAGGGGAAACATTCCTGAAACCCTCCGTGGTTAGTCAAACTGCGGTTGGAAAATACAAGGCCCTATGGGAAACATGGGGATAGGAGGAGTAAGTTGCTTGTTCTTTTACTAAACACAAAAAAAGCACAATAACCTAATAAAAACAATAAATATTCAAATAACACATTAAAAAAAATAGAAAAAACAATAAATTCATGTTATTTACCTTAATCCTAAAAGAGAAGTGACATTGTGCTGGATTGCGACATCCCAACTGGGTCCTAGCGCCAAACGCTAGTGTTAGTGTTAAAACTCATGGATATGCAAAATCCACTGCCACGGTTAGCAAAGGTTGAGGGCAGAGAGGCAACCATGAATACGTGAAATTCGTGATAGAAAAAACCGTGGTTGGGGTGGGGTACCTGTATATAAAATGGAAGTGAAGTCTCCGCAGTCTTCAAGACTGGTCTTAAGACCCTCCTCCTCACCCATGCCTTCTATCACTCTCCTACCTCTCTGCCCTCTCTCATTCCAACCCCTACCCCCCACCCTTGCTTGGGTACCGACCCTCACTGTTCAGAGCCTTGGAATGTCCTCCCAATTTCAGTTTCTGAAATTGGGAGGACATTTCTGAAATTTATGCAGTTTCTTTCATGTAAAAGAGTTCTCAAAGTGTTGTGCCAATGCGATTAATTAGAAGTGAAGTGAATGTTGTTGTGAGGGCAAAAAGCAGCAGGCAATTTGCATGAGCAATATCCAACAAAGAGAAAAGCGATGGAAAGCCATTTAATTAGAATGTTTGAGGTGTGGCTGGATGAGGAAGGAATATTAACCAAGATAATTGAGAGGAAAATTCCACTTTTCTTTGAAATACCAATAAGAATATGGGGGACAGAGTGAGTAGGTGGAGAGTTAACAAATCCACCTAAAGTTAGACAGGATATAAATTAATGATTGAATGAAAAAAACAACGGACATAAATAGTTTTTAAATTCCTTCACTCCCTGGCACCTCCCTACCTCTCCGACCTCCTCACTCACCAATTCATCACCCAGCACCTCTGCTCGACTGACACCACTCTCCAGTGTGTCTCTTATGCTGTCCACTCCACCATTGGAGGTTGTGTCCTCAGCCACTAAACCCCGAAACTCTGGAACACTCTCCCTCAATCCCTTTGCCTTGCCCTCTGTCTCCCCTTTTTCTAGGCCCACATGAAAATCTTCCTCTTAGACCATGTTTACGGTCACCTCCCCCAACCACACCTGGCTCGGAGTCAGGCTCCACCACTGTTAAGTGCTCTGAGATGCTATCCTATGTGGAGGACACTATATAAATACAAATTGTTGTTGAATAAAAATGAGTTAATTGCTTTGCTCACCATTACTTACTCTGGTCCTCACCTTCAAAGCACTCCATTGCCTCACCCCACCCTACTTTTGCGACCTCCTAATCCCCTACCAACCTGCCTGTTCCCTCTGCTCAGTGGGCACCGGCCTGCTCCACGTTCCCTGCCCCACCCGCCCCACCATTGCCACTCTGTCCCTAACCTCTGGAATTCCATCCCGCAGTCCCTCCACCTTGACCCCTCCCCTGGCATCCTTCAAGTCCTGCCTCAAGACCCTCCTCTTCGATGGCCCCATCGGTCACCCCAAATCCCCTCCTTTCCCTCCACTCTCCCCGATCCCAGCTCACATCTGAAACATTGACTGTCCAGTGCCTTGGGACATCCTCCCGATGTGAAAGACGCTATACAAGTGTAATTCTGTTGTTGTTATTTAGGTTGCTTGATCAGACATTGGCCTTAATACTCACTTTAGCTTAATATGCTCCTGAACAGTGGCCATGCTCTATGTTATTTTGCTGCATTGTGCTGTCAGTGATGTTCATTAATTATCAAAGCAAATGACTTAGCTGAATGGTAATCCTGTGCCACTAGAATACCATATTCCAGATGTCAAGCACTTGCTCAGAATAAAAACCAGGCAGGTTAGTCACCAATGTATTATTTTGTCTCTGGCAAGTTTATGTCAACAATGTTATTGAGACAAAATAGGCTCAGTTGTGTTTTGATTTCAAAACAATTTCTTCTTATTACATTAAGTCTCCTTTGTAACCTATGGTGACCAAGCGAGATTAAACAGATAATGTTGTTCATACATATTCAATTCTTGAAGTGTTTGACGACATCGAGCCTGCCATGTTAGAATGGGTTAGAACTAGGAGCTGAAGCTATGCTCATGCTTCTTTTCCCTGTGGTGTTATACAAGTACAATAGATGTGACTAGATTACCACAACGTTAGTCACTATAATTAACCTTGGAAAGCAAGCCAAACAGGTAAGACTTCACAATTTGATAAAAAATGTTACCATAACTTCGTTACAATTGAACATTAAAAAAACCTTTTTGCAAAGATTAACCTCTCGAGCTTTTATGTTTATATTTTAGTTTGGAAATGTTTCTGTAAATGTAAGTAAACAGACACAGATCTATTAAATGGTATTGATCATCATGGCTCTGTACTTTTGCCTCTAATGAGAAGGTTGTGCCTTCTACTCCATGTTGAAGATCTCACTGAATAACAAGAAGAGCAGGGAGTGTCAAGGAAACAATCTACCAGTTTTTTAAAAAGTCATTCACTTCATGACTATTTGTGGAATGTTGCTACTGTATTTACAAATGTGGATGCTGCATTCAACTACAAAAATACAAAATCATTACACTTTACAGAAAACTCTGCAAAGCACTTTAAAATATTTAGAACTGATAAGACACTATATTAAATATGAGGTTCATGGTTGTGCTTAACAGTATTAATGAAAAGAACTAGCTGTATCCCATCTGTGATCTAAATGCCCAGAGTGAAAACCCGGACACACGTGCTATAGCAGATTGGCAGCAGAACGAAGAAATCCCATTAGTTATGCATGTGTAAGCATCACTTTTGAATTATATTGCCTTCAAAAATCCCGTTGCTGTATGACAGTGAATTTCGTGAAGCACTTTGGACATCCTTCTGACTAGAAAGGCACAAAGTTAAATGCAAGGATTCTTATGGATGCGTGAGGATTATGTTACCTGTACTCAATGCCTGCCATGATTGAATCAAGTGATTTGTGCCACTCTCTGCTGCTATAAATGTGAATAGATTTTAAAAGAATTTACTGAATTCAGTTATTTTTAAAAAGCTGGTGTTAGAATTTTAATCATGTGTCATCCTATTCCTGATATTTCCCTCCCAGTATTCATTTCACCAATGTAATCACATTTTTATTTCCTATCCCCCTTGTCAATATTCTTCCCTGGCATTTCTCCTGAAGATATTTTGAATTATTAATCCCTCAGGCCCATTGTAATACCTTACTTAGTGCCTGAAATGGTTGTGTTTTAAATGAGTTGAACACAATGATCGTAAAAAAAAAATCATATGGAGATAGGCACACCAGATAGAAAATCGAATCCATAAACGTATGCGTGCGTGCAAACAAGAAACAGAAATAATAAATTGTCGGTACAGTGTCAATCTGAAAGGTGAGAAATGGTGGCTGAATTGAGCTTTGCTTGCTTTTGTTCATTCTGCTTAATACAAAGCGTTTTGTTGAAATAATTCTCCAGTGCTGGAAGGTATCTGTTCTGAATCAGCACCACGGTTGACTCCAAATTGTTCTTTCCTTCCTCAAAATCCAAACAATCAGGGTAATCATGATAATGATGATCTTGAGATGTAACCTGAAATTCCTGCTCGTTTCACATGGGCGCACTTCATCATTACTCTACTGATTCTTTGGTTCATGCACAAGATGGCAGAGTGTTATGTCAATAACCAAATTGAATCTCTTCCCATTTGTTGTCTTTTCAGATTGATGTGACGTGATCATCTCAGATGCATTATAAAAAGGTCAAATAAACCAATTGTAAGAGATTAAGTGGACATGCTTTTCCTGTAACACTTGACTACTCTAGAAATAATTTCCTGTTACTTGATTGACAGCTCACAGGGCAACACACAAGAGGCTTGGATGAAGAAAGCCCTATGGCCAATTTGATGTCATCTCTCCAGAATACCAACCTGACCATCTTCCTATTATAGCAGCAAGCTAGTGATTAAAATAGTTCAGTGTCTTAACATCTGAGATGTCTGGAAGACGTGAAAAGCTGTGTATCAAATGCAAAGATTGTTATTATCTACCAGACTTCCTGTTAACTGTTCCAGCCATTTATTAGCTACTGTGAAAATATATACTTTCTGGTATTATACAGAATGAGATACAGAGAATCAGGCCATTCCACCCAACCAGTCTGTGCCAGTGTTTATACTCCACATGAGTGCCCATCTCTCTTATTTCCTTTTACTGTCCTATCACATGTTACTACATTCTAATGTGTCCACTCTGCAGCAAACAGAAGTAATAATAATTTTAGCTTTCGATATAGTATGTTGCACATCGGTAGGACATCTCAAAGCAATTTGGATGCAAATAAGGCAATTAATTTGCACATAGCAATGTCCTAGAAACAGCGATAAAGTGAATGACCAATTTTATTTTGGGAATTCCCTTCACTTTTTGAATAATGCTAATAATGCCAAAAATGCAAATAATGTTAACATCTATCTGAACAGACTAATGCGACTTGGTGTAATGTGTCATCCAAAAGGCGGCACCTCGAGCAATGCAGCGCCCCCGCCACCCCCCCCCACCCCACCCCCAACCCCCCAAAACCAGCATTGCATTGAAGTTTCAGGCCAGACTATGTGAGTTCAAAGTCCTAACGTTAGGCTTAAACCTAATTAGCTTGGCATCAAACAGAATGAATGATTTACAAAAACACTGCTTTTTAACGTGATTTGTACTTATTTTTAAAAATCACACAACACCATGGTGTGCGGTAGATTAAAAAATTAGATTCATGTGTACCTTGCTGTAGATCATGAATTTATCTTAAACGTTGTTACCTATTACAAGTAATTCTGTTGAGTAGAATGACAAAGATCTTGCAACCTATGGAGTTTATTCTCTCATTTGCTTTCTCTTTTCTTAACCAATTAAGAGTCCTAAAATGATTAATGACCAACCTCAGAATCTCTGGCAGATGACAATGATTACCAAACATTGCTTTTTCATCAGAAGAACAGCCAATTAGAGTTCACTGTGATGAATCGGCTTCTACAAATGTTGGCATACTAGTTTCAGCTGCGGTGAGTGATTGTTGATGTTAAAAAAAGCCTACAGGTTTTTCGAGTCAGCAGCAAAATGTAAAAACTATATCAAAACATATAATTTTAACACTGGAGTTCAGATATCTAAACAGCTTCTGTCCTTTAGCATATTGGTTAGAGCACCCACCTCACAAGAAAGAGGACCTGGGTTTAATTCTTGGGTATGGCGATATCTTTGGCAAGTTTCCTTATTCCACACACTTCTGTTTACCCAGCAGCAAGTAGAAGCCCAGTTCTTTGTTGATTGGCAGATTGCTTTTCCCGGAGTAATAATCCCTCAAAAAAAATCTGGTTACTCAATGCAAGACTGTTTGCGTAACAATGCTGTGCGCATTTGGGTGCTCCATTTCATCCACAAAATAAACAATTAAATCACTTTGCAATGTAGTCTGTGAAGCATTTTGAAACGTCTCAAAGATATAAGACACCACGTCAAATGCAAGGATTATTATCATTACCGTTGAGCCCGGGGACAACAACAATAACAAAATTACATTTCTAGAGCGCCTTTCACGTCGGGAGGATGTCCTAAGGCAATGAACAGTCAGGTCAGGACTTGAGCAAGGGAGAGGGCAGTGTGTCAGTGTGGGGAGGAGTGGGGGGGAGAGTTGGGAGGGCGGCAAAAGGCACGGTCGAAGAGGAGGGTTTTGAGACCAGCCTTGAACTAGGCAAGGGAGGAAGCGAGGTGAAGGTACTGTGGGATGGAGTTCCAGAGGTGGGTGCAGAGAGGCTGGAAGCCCATCCACAATGGTAGTGCAGGTTGGGTGGGGGACATGGAGCAGACCGGAGCCTGTTAAACGGATGGGGTGGGAAAGTTCATAGGGGGCAGCAGGTTGGAGAGATAGGACAGTCAAGGCCATGAATGGCATTGAAAGTGAGGATAAGGATCTTGAATTCAATCCTCTGGGGGATGGGGAGCCAATGGAGCCGGGTGAGGGTGGGAGTGATGTGGTCATGGACTTTGGTGCGGGAGAGGACACAAGCTGCATAGTTCTGAATAAACAACAACAAAACTAAATTACATTTATAGAGCACCTTTCATGTCAAGAGGATGTCCCAAGGCGCTGAGGAAAGGAAGAGCTGGAAAGGCTGACGAGGAGGGAGTTTCCATAGTCAAGTCTTGATGTGACAAATGCGTGTACAATGGTTTTGGCAGCCTGAGGGGTGCGGCAGTGGCGGAGCCTGGCGATGTTGCGAAGGTGGTGGAAGGCAGTACTGGTCATGGTGAGGATGTGGGGGAGGAAGGACAGTTCAGCTTGAACAAAACACCCAGGTTCCTGACTGGCTTTAAGAGGTGGAGAGTGCAGCCTTGGATGCTGATGCTGCTGATGCGAGCCAATTAGGAGGGCCTCGGTTTTGCGGACATTCAACTGGAGAAAGTTGTCTCTCTCCAGGAATCGATGTCAGACAGACACGTAGTCAGGATGCTGATAGTCCTAGAGTTGAGGGTGGAAGTGGAAAGGTAGAGTTGGATGTCATTCGCATACATGTGGAAATTTACCCCATGTTTGCGGATGATGTCCCTGAAAGGGAGCATGTAGAGGGTGAAGAGGAGGGGACCAAGTCCAGAGCCCTGAGGAATGCCGCACGAGATAGTGTGGAGGCTGGAGGAAAAGCCATTGGCAGACACAAAGTCGAGACGGTGTGAAAGATAGGACCAGAACCAGTCAAGGGCAGAACCTTGAAGGTTGAGATAGGAGAAAAGGCGGTGGAGGAGGATTGAGTGGTCCACAGTATTGAAGGAAGGAGTGAAATCAAGTCCATAGACACACAGGACTGAAAACAGCGTAGAGTGATATGTGAATAGTTGCCACATTGTAAATAGGGTCAATGAAACCAGTAGATATTGAAGATGGTCAGCTAACCACATGTACGATTCTCACCCTGTGTTTAGTAATTGGGCCTAAAGTTGTCTCAGATGCCAATGGACTTGTGACATTTGAGTTTCAGTTTTGAGGAATACTGGTTCATCTACAATTCGATTAAGGTTCATCTGATTTCCAGAAACATGGTGGACCAATGCTTCAAGTCCAATGATTACAATTGGGGGAGCTTCAGTCCCAGCAATTATACTGTAGTCAAGAGGAACAGGTCACACTCACATCAAGTGAACAGTCTTCAACAACAACAATAACATTTTACTTGTATAGCAAAATTTTACTTGCATATCAGAACTTTTCTGATGGGCTGGCATCACTGACCATGTTTATCAACAATGAAAGAATTATCACTGATGATAAGCAACATCTTATATGGCAATTCACCTCGTCCCCACCCACCCATCCTCCCAGTAATTCCTACTTTCACTTGAATCTCAAAGTAATTACCAGGGAAGATAATTAAAAAAATCATTTTGAAGTTGCCAGGAATAGCATAATAATCCTTGCATTTGACAAGGATTAAGTATCACAAATTAGGTAGATTTCGGTTAGGAAAGGGGCTCTCAAGAAGTGCCATCAGTGTAGCTGAATAATCCTGGACTGATGATGTTTTGGTAGCGTTAATACTTCTACTTAAATCATTTATTTTAACATGCAGAAACAGCGTAAAACCGCATTATGTGAAAAATTGCAAACTGTAAGTACAAGATATGGCCTCTGGCGTTGGTATAAATGGTGAGAGCCACATTTGAGTAATTCCGGACTGACTTGAACACTAAGATGATACTGCAGGGTTTTAATGTGAAATCTACAAATGAACCAAAATCTGTGGTTTACGCTCAGTGGTTAAAGTGAACACCCAAATTCTCTATGATGCATTATCAACACTGCATGGAAATGCATGGAGTACAAAATACTAAAACAATACAAATGTCAAATCCAAACAGCCCAAGACACTACTTTGCAATACCTTAAATAAACTGAAAAATGGATTGTAAGCATTTAAAAGACAGGATTCTTTTGTGAAATAAATTGCATTTTTAAGTACTAACATATATCTCCAGTAAACTAGAACAATTGGATAACATAGAAAATATTCAAATCGATGCTTCAGTTATTTGAAACACTTAAGAATGGGGCCTAGTGCTTTACGAAACAGAGAACAAACACTGCTACCAAGGATCAATATAACTCAGCTCCCGACATGGACTGCTCACAAGTTCCATAGCAGGTTAATTTCAGCGAGTAAAGTTTAACATAAGTAGTGTTAAAGTAATGAGATAACAGCCACCATTTGAGCCTCCACAGTTGCAGCTCCACAGAATAACTATAAGCAGACATGGGATGAATGACCAATTAGACTAGAGGATTGTTTACTAGAGAGCAGGAGAAACCCCCTTCCTGTTTCCTTTTAAAATTATGGCATGGTATCTCCAACATCCACAGCACAAACTCTTTGCATTTCGTACGGATTCACCTCCCTTTAGCAGCAATTAATGTCGATTCCATCGATCATTTGAGCGAACAGGTTATTTAAGTGTTATAATGATAATTATTATTATTAAGTGTTATACAATATTTAGTCAATTTTAATCATGAACAACAAAGTTACAAACAAGTATTTTGAATTAAAAGATTAAAGCCTTCACATTGCACGTCTAGATAAACAAGCACATAATGGCCAAAGTACCTGTATAACATATCTAAAATTATTGTAAACACAAATTCTTGCTCTCACACTATTTGAAGCCTGAATCCATGGTGCTGTTTATATTTACTACAGTAAATTTAGTTTATTAGAAAATAATTCCTACATTGGATAGCTTTTTAACACTTGCTGTCAAGTCTTGCAGTTGAATAACAGTCACTTAGGGGAAGTACTATAATAATAATGCTCACATTCAATATTGCACCTTATCATGTCTTCGAGACGTCTCACAGATCTTCACAGAAAAGTGAACTGACTGTATATTTTGTGTGAAATGTAGCAGTTAATTGCACACAGCAGTGTCCCACAAACAGCTGTGGGTTGAGTCAAAAACATTTTTTTATGGGATTGTAACCACTGGAAAAGCAATCTACCAATTGACTAACTATCGTGGTCCTACTTAATACTGGGTGAAAAGAGCCTATGGATTAAGGACACTTGCCCAGCGTTTCGCCCCACCCAGGAATCGAACACAAGTCCTCTCTCGTGCGAAGGAGTGCTCTAACCTTGTGTAACTAAGTTACACAGGGTTGCCCAGTGCTTATGGAACCATGACAACTATTAAAGTTTCTTGAAGGGAATGCGTATAAATGCCTTCAGGAGAAGAGAAAGAAAGATGCGGGAAAAAATTGGAGGATACAAATTGGTTGAGCTTTTTTAAGCCAGAAAGATTGCTTCATTTTATACCTTGAGCAGAGTGGTGATTCCACTTTGGGCAATAATCAATCAACCATCTAATGAAACCCCCACCTAACAAAATGATAAGGAATGCATGAAATAGCTACCAATATCAGTTGAAACACTGGGATGCATTTAATAATACAATTAATGTTTGCATTTACTTTACCTGTAGAGGAACATGGGAAAGGGAAGGGGTGAGGCGGAGGGACTCAGGGATAAGCCTGGTGAGAGCTAAAATGAAGAGCGTATAGTACTAGTTTTAAAAAAATATTAATCAATAGATGGGATGTGACTAACTTTGGTAAACTAAGAATCCTAGGGGTGGTCAGAAACTTTTTTAGGTTCAATTTTCGTATGTTTCAAAGTTTGTTTGAAGCTGATTTACTGTACTCTGCTGTCATCAGCATTGATTGGCTCCTGCATTTCGTTCACAAGTAAATCTTTTACAATATATTCTTTGAGATGTCTTGAAGACATGATAAGGCGCTATATCAATTGCAAGGATTATTATTATTAATACAAAGCTCAATTCAAACTTTGCAGGTGTTTATTACTATTACTGAATAAAGAGAATCGGGAGTTGTGCAGATGATTTGACTTCTTCTGTACAAGTGACTTTCAACCAAAGTCAATAACTACACCTTAAGGGATATGGCGATAAGACAGGCAGGTGGAGTTAGATTAGCAGATCAGCCATGATCTTATTGAATGGTAGGGAAGGCTCAAGGGGATGAATGGCCTATTCCTGCTCCTTATTTTTATGTTCTTAATGCAGTGCTGAGGGGGTGTCATGTTGTTAGAGGTGCTGGCCTTTGGGTGAGATGTCAAACTATGTGCCTGTTCAGGTTGACGTTAAAGATTTTGTTGACACTCTTCGAAAAGAGAATAGAGTTTTTCCTGATGTCCTGGCCAAGAATCCTCCATGTAACTTGGTCATTCACTTCATGGCTTTTTGTGTATCACTTCAAGACTTGAAACACACACAGGCTAAGCTAACACTCCAACATATTGTTCGGTACAATCGGAAAGTCACAAACGACGTCCCCTCTATCTGTGACCAGGGTTCCCTCTGCCTCCTTATCCTCCTAGACCTGTCCACTGCGTGCAACACAGTCGCGGGCGCTGCCAGCCTCAACATCCAAGGCTGTACTCTCCACCTCACAAAGCCAGTCAGGAACCTCGGCATCACGTTCGACCATAAACTCTCCTTCCTCCCCCACATCCGTGCCTTGACCGGCACCGTTTATTTCCACCTGCGCAACATTGCCAGGCTCCGCAACTATCTCACCCCCCACGCTGCCGAAACACTCGTGCACGCGTACATCACCTCACGGCTGGACTAAGGAAACTCTCTCCTCGTCGGCCTCCCCAGTTCCTCCATTCACAGGCTGCAGGTCATCCAGAACTCTGCAGCCCATGTACTATCCCGCACCCGCCTCCGTGACCACGTAACCACCACCCTCGCCCATCTCCACTGGCTCCCCTTCCCCCAGAGGATCGAGTTCAAGATCCTTGTCCTCGTTTTCAAGGCCTTACACGGCCTTGCCCCGCCCTATCTATCCAATTTACTCTCCCCCTATAAGCCCACCCGAACCCTCCGTTCAGCAACAATTGGTTTGCTCCAAGCCCCCCGCCTGAACCGCCCCACCATCGGAGGCCGGGCCTTCAGTTTCTCCGCTCCCACCCTATGGAATTCCATCCCCCAATCCCTCCGCCTTGTTTCCTCCCTTTCCTCTTTCAAAGCTGATTTGAAGACTTTCCTTTTCGACCGTGCCTTCTGTTGCCCCCCTAATTATTCGACCTCCCCCACGTTTTCTACCCCCTCCTGAACACTCCCCTCCCAGCTCGGGTCACACGCCTCCTGTGCAGCGCCTTGGGACTTCCTCCCGACGTGAAAGGCGCTCTATAAGTCAAATTGGTTGTTGTTGTTGTTGACCATCTCATCCTCCTCAACCGCCTGTCCTCGGTCATCCACCTCAGTGGGACTGCACTCACCTGGTTTGAGTCCTACCTCACAAACCACCAGCAGTACATTTCCACAAACGGTTTTTCCTCCTCATCTCACCCAGTTACCTGTTGGGTATCTCAGGGATCCATCCTTGGCCCCCTCCTCTTCCTCATCTACATGCTCCCTCCTGGAGATGTCATCCACAAACATAGGGTACACTTCCACATGTATGCAGATGACACCCAACTCTATTTCTCCCCTTCACTTTGCGACCCCCAGTTCCAATCAATCAATGAATCTGAATCAATGAATCAATGAATCAATGAGTCAGTCAGTCAGTCAGTCAATTAATCAGTCAAAACATTGATATAGCACCTTTCACATCGAGAGGATGTCCCAAGGCGCTGTACAGTTAGGTAGGGACAAGAGCGGGGGGGGGGGGGGGGTGCCTGTCAGACATCAGGAGCTGGATGAGCGCAAATTTCTTGCAGCTGAATGTTGACAATACAGAGGCCATACTCTTTGGGTCTCGTCAACATCTCCATTCGCACGGCTCTCATCTCCTTCACCTTCCCGGTCTGCCCCTAAAACTCTCCGAACCTGTTCGCAATCTAAGCATTATGTTCGATTCCCAACTGTCCTTCCTCCCCCACATCCAGTCCCTCACCAGCACCGTCTTCTACCACCTCTGACGGATTGCCCGTCTCCAGCAATATCTCACCCCAAAAGCTGCTAAAACCATGATCCACGCCTTTGTCACCTCTCGGCTAGTCTATTCCAATGCTCTCCTCGCCGGTCTCCCCTCCTCCACAATCCATAGAGTCCACCTGATTCAGAACTGTCGCCTGCATTCTCACCTGCACCAAGCTTCGCTCCCCCATTACCCCAGTCCTTGCCAGACTTCACTGGCTCCCTGTCCTCGAGAGGATCGATTTCAAGATCCTCACCCTTGTCTTCAAATCCCTCCACTCCTCTGCACCCTACTACCTCTCTGACTTCCTCTCTCCTCAAACCAGCTCCCGTTACCTTCACTCCACCGGGTCTGGCCTCCTTCATGCCCCCCCAAATCCTCCGCTCCACCTCGGCAGCTGTGCCTTCAACCACTATGCCCCGAGGCTCTGGAACTCCCTTCCTCACTCCCTTCGCCTCGCCCCCTCTTTTCCCAGTTTCCGGTCACAGCTGAAGTCCTTTCTTTTTTTTTTCTGCGTTTTTGGCCGAATATCTGGCACGCGCTTTAATCAGCATTGGCCAGGTACCGAGGGTGCCGGATAAACAGCCTTTTACTGTACTGAGCAATTACCCACTACCATTCATATAAATCAAGCCTTTAAAAGAGCATATGCATTATTAATTCCATACATGAATCTGATATTAAACAGTCAAAATGTGTATTATTAACAGAGATAGCTGTACTTATTTAAATGGTAGAAGCGAAATTATGATCAGCACATAATTTATATCTTAATAAACAATTAATGAGCCCTGTCAAATATTGGCAACTGGTAAAATGACCTGACCCAAGGCGAGCAACAAGAAGGACTTATGTAGGAATAAAAGTTTGTAGGAGCAAGTTATTGGTAGCAACATAATAATACTTTATGAGTCACTCTCTGTCTTCGATTTGTCTCCAGATATTTTCTCTTCCTTGCTTTCCATCTCATTCCCCATCTCTCTCCCTATTCGCCAACAAAATACGCAGTCCGCTTTACAGAATACTCTGTGAAGCATTTTGAGATGTCTCAAGGGTGTGATAAGGTGCTATATCAAATGCAATGATTATTATTATTATCCTGTCTACCTATGGGTTTGTTCTATGTGTATTACAATTTCAGTGTGAGCATCACTGCCTGTCTCTTTCTTATCAATTTTTCTCTATGAGTCTTTCCCTGTCTCTGTTCCCTCTCTCTATCTTGTCAGCACACTTACATCCAAAGAACCTCAACTTGGAGTTATATGGAGCCTGTCACATAGAAAACTGTGTTAGAGCTGGCACAGTTAGCGCTGGATGCTAATGGGGAGTGAAGCAATATTTACTAAACACATCTTTACCCTGCTCTTCCCATATTCTCTCGCTTTTTTCCTTTATCTCTCTGAAAGGTGGGTGGTGATCTATACTGAAAGTATATATAGAGACAGAATGCACAATCTACTCTAATTATGAGTTCATGACCAATGGTGTAAAAAATATTTTAGAACAGACAGGTTTGATGTGACACTGAAATAATTATCAGATTGAATCTGTTGCGACACATGACATTTTTGCAATCATTCCCTAGGACAAAGTTCTATCTTATTAATATGAGAATATAACAGATTAATGACATACTCTCACACAGTAAGTCAAAACCAGAATTACACACTAGCAAGGTAATCTTTCTCATTGTAGATGATGGTGAACATTTACAAGGATTGACAGATGGCTGCACATTGCAAACAAACCAATGGGTTTTCTGTGCAAATTACATTGCTAATCCTATAAATTTGGCTGCCTGGTTTCTGTAAGTAATACAGTAATTATGCGATAACACTTTTTACTTTCAATGCTTACCAAGCTTTGGGTCAACCAAGGAAAGTCACATTAGGACTTTTAGTTACCTTAAAATCTAGTTGAGTTGTGGTTTAACAGGAATTATATTTTTTAAAGGTTTGCTCTCTCCCTTGTGCAGAGTTTTCAGCTGGGTTTGCTTCTGACTATTGACAATCTTTTCAGAAAACTGCTTCAATAATATGAAGCCATTGTCACTTTTTACAATAAGCGCACAGACAACCCCTAGATATGAATTATTTATGTAGCTAAAACCTTTGACACATTTTTTCTGCGATAATATATTTATCAATTTTTATATGTTTTATTCATTAGACACCTATAAGAAATATGCATACCATAATATATTTGCCTACAAAACACACGGCCACTGCATATATCCTTAACGGGAATGATATTGTACTAAATGCAAGGATTATTATGATTATTATATTCACTTCCATGTGGATAGAAGTAGTCAGCAACCGCAAGGTGAGACTCTTTCAGAACAAAAAAATCAATCTTTCTTCTAGCAGCTTGTCTTCTGTACAATAAATAATTCTCGCATCTCATGAACAACTGATAAGAATCTACTGCTGGGCAGCAGAAGTCAAGTTGAAGGAAGTTGCTTAATTAGTTACATTGCCTTTGCTTTACTACACTTTCTGGCTGAAGACTGAACTTCATCCTCTGTGTTATCCAGAAATAAAATCTCGGGTGCAAGAAGTGAACATTGACAATTGAACAATTTAATATTAGCGTGCGATTAACAGGATGGTAGAAGGCAGATTAGATGGGCCTTGGTCTTTTTTGTCTAGCAATTCCTGTTTTCCTGTTTCCTGTGTTGATGGTTCCTTGAATCATAGAATCCTACAGCACAGAAGGAGGCCATTCAGGCCATCGTTTCTGTGCCAACTGAGCCAAAGTAGCAGACGTGATCAGAGGTGGTAATGGCACAGGTTTTATGAGGTTAGCGCTGGAAAGTTATTGAAGTCAAGAGTGTGTCAGTTCTTTGAAAGAGTTACCTAACAACAACAATGTGGATTTATAAAGCATCCATCTTGCAGGGTGAAGTTTCAAATTGCTTCGCAGTGATGGGATTGGATGATGAGCAAGGGAGAGAGGAAAAACATTTTTTTTATCTGGGAGAATTTGAGCTAGGACATGGGGGTGAAACTCATTTCTCATTTTAATGATACCACAATATTTTTAACATCTTCCTAAACAGGATTCCAGTTTTATCTGAATTATATAAGCTTAAATGCACTGTTCCCTCAACACTGAACTGAGCATCAGCCTAAACCGCTCAATCATCAGGACCAAAATGATAAGAGGAAGTAGAGATAGAACTGTGTATTTATGTAGTTCAATCGAAAACAAAACCAGATGCATCTTGAACTAAAAATATAAACTTTAGTGTTTAAACTGCAGTAAATATCATTCATTCCTCTTGTTTTATTGAGCATTCAGGAGACAACACCTAGCAGTGATTGACTGGTTGGAGACCCCTGGCCTAAACTATGAGCTCAAATTCCTCACATAGGGCTCAAAACCTCAAAGTTCTGATCCAAGCCAGTCTGACATGTAAAGAGGCTGTAAAACAAGCAAGAATATAATATGTGATGTTGTCTTAAACCTCTGTGGATAAATACAACTGTGATGTACAAAACTGAATTTCAGCAGCTACAATAAACATTGTCCAACATTTCATTATTGAAGCAGTTTTCTGAACAGGTTGTCAATAGCTGTACTAGAAAGCAAGCCCATCTGAATACTCTGCACAAAGGAGAGAGGAGACGTTCAAAAAATGCAATTCCTGTTAAACCACAGCATAAATGTCACTAATACCTGTTGCTTTCCTATAGCTCATTCGGTTTAAGGTTATTGTGATCTTTTGAGACAATGTGGAAACAATTTTCCATTCAATAAATTTTGTCCACATACTGTAATAATAACAATAATAATAATCCTTGCATTTGATATAGCGCCTTTGTCTTTGAGACATCTCAAAGTGCTTCACAGGATACACTTTGAAGTGCAGTGACCGTGTGTTTTGTGGGCGAAACCCAGTAGCCAATTGTACACAGTAATGTACACAGAAACAAACAGTGATGGTGGCTCATTGTAACAAAAATATAATTTACAGCTCAGAAAAATAATCAAAGCATCTGACAACAAACACCCACTTGTTTCAATTTACGTTTTCTGCAGAGTTTTGCATCAATTCGGTAATCCACTATGAAGAGGTTCAGATTAAGGACGTGATAATCTTGCAACATTACTTCATGTTTAGAAAGGTTTAGAAATTATAAGGAAGGAGAAAATAACAGGGACCTGCAAATCTACCTGGCTCCATTCTGCCCAGTGAAACACCTATAGCTGCTTTCTGTCCCTGCTGTCAAATGCAATCTACCCAAAATTGTGGGATTTCCTCCATCCCGGTATGTAGGGGCCCAAACTGATTTAAACCCTGCCTTCTTTCGCCAGATGCACTGCTAAAATCCTAAACGTTCTTTTTAGCAGTATTGCACTGAACATTAAAGCATTGTCACAACATTGATTTATAACACTCTGTGTGATGTAAAATGCTAACAGAGGATGCTTTGGGATTGTCATTGCTGTACATTTTAAATTTACATTGCTGTACATTTTTTAAAAAAATTTAATGGATTAAACCACCAGTAATAAAGGTCAGGCCAATTATCAGCAAGCACAAGTCAGATTTCTAGTCCGAAAACCTGCCTACAGTACTGTCCTTCTGAGGATAACACTCTTGACTTTAATATCTTTCCACTGCTAACCTTACAAAACCTGGAATGGTGGAGTCCTGTAGCCCAGTGGTTAGAGCACTCGCCTCACAAGAAAGGGACTTTCACAGCATGATTTACATTGATTGTTTGATTCACGGCACGGTAAAATGTTGGGCAAGTTTCCTTACTCCATATACCTCTGTTTACCTAGGAGTAGTAGGAACCCAGTTGTTAGTCAATTGGTGGAGCATTTTGCAGTGGTAATAATTCTTTTTTTTTAAATTGTTACGTCAATCCATGACTGTCTATATTCTGTGCAGTGCTTTGAGATGTTTCAAAAATGTGATAAGATGTTATATCAAATGCAATTATTATTATTATTATTAACTACCTCTGACCACGTCTGCTAAATTGGTTAATCGGCTACAAATATGATGAGTATCCATTTCAAAGCCACATTACAAGTGAAGGCTCAGGTTCTGAACAATCTGAAAGGAAGGCAGTAAACAATCCACTGACCAATAGATTCCTTCCTTATAATTAACAAAATAAAATAAACTACAAACACAGAATTAGAAAACCATAGAAATAAACAGCACAAAAGGCCCATTGAGCATGCCTCAGCTCTCAGATCAAGTTATTCTTTCAATCCCATTATTTTATCCTATCACCACAGGTTCAAAATAAAACATTAGAATGGATAGACAAGTTTAAAGCATGAAATTAAAAGAGAAGGAAGGATAGACTAAGGAAGAAGAGAAAATAGAAAGTAATGAAGGAACAAGAAAGGAGAGCAGAAACAAATTAATTAAGATTAGATTTTTATTTCAAATTTGTCTTTTTTATATTTATTACAGCAGTTTAGAATTAATATTACAGCAAGTTGTCCCAATATTTGAGTAGTTTACTTAGTTTAGAGTGTCATTACATCAGAATGACTGAAAGCACAATCAAAAAGGAAGACATTTAGGAGGCAAGGCTGCACTCCACTGCACTCCCAATAGTTTTACATCCACATTGGCTGGGATGCTTAACAACGACAGCTTGTATTTATATAGCTCCCTTCAGAGAGGATAGCGTGTGGAACGCTGTGTGGTGGCCGGGTTGAATGCCGAGTATGGGAGGTGACAAAGAGGTAAGTTTTACGGTGGGATTTGAAGACAGACAGACAGACAGACAGACAGACAGACAGACAGACAGACAGACAGACAGACAGACAGACAGACAGACAGACAGACAGACAGACAGACAGACAGACAGACAGACAGACAGACAGACAGACAGACAGACAGACAGACAGACAGACAGACAGACAGACAGACAGACAGACAGACAGACAGACAGACAGACAGACAGACAGACAGACAGACAGACAGACAGACAGACAGACAGACAGACAGACAGACAGACAGACAGACAGACAGACAGACAGACAGACAGACAGACAGACAGACAGACAGACAGACAGACAGACAGACAGACAGACAGACAGACAGACAGACAGACAGACAGACAGACAGACAGACAGACAGATGAAGACCTTTAGGTGGGATTTGAAGGTGGGGAGGGAGTAGGTGGAGGGACCGATGGAGATAGTTCAAGAGTTTTGGTGTGTAGTGGCTGAAGCAGAGGACACAAGGGACAAACAGGAGGCTGGAGTCAACTGAGTGGAGGAAGCGGGTGGTGGAATGAAGGTAAGCAGGTTGGATATGTAAGGAGGCGCGAAGCCAAAAAGCAATTTGAAAACATGTGAGATGATCTTAAAATTTATCCACTTGGTAATTGGGAGCCAGTGGAGCCTGACAAGGAGTGGTGTGACGTATGAGATGTTAGGATGAGAGGTTGGGTAAACATGGGATCTATCCTCCAATGTTAAAGTGGGGAGTGGTGATCTAACTGAGGTGTTTAAAATAATAAAGGGAATTGGCGAAGTAAACAGGGATTAAAACTCCCTCTGAAAGGGAATTCAAAACAAGGGGATAGAATCTTAAAAGTAAATAGAAACTAATGCTAATTTTAGTAGCAAGTAGCAAACAAAGGTTGAAAATCTGTTAGCGCGTAACAATGGGAAATGTGGGCAGTCCATTCTGAATGCCAAAGGAAACTACTTCTACAATATGAAATACAATATTTAATTAACGCAGCAGCGTTTATCTTGCTTGTGCATAACACATTGGTAAGGCTGCACTCCACTGCACTCCCAACAGTTTTACATCCACATTGGCTGGGATGCTTAACAACAACAGCTTGTATTTATATAGCTCCCTTCAGGATGGATAGTGTCTGGAGCGCTGTGTGGTGGCCAGGTTGAATATGGGAGAAAGGGAGGTGACGAAGAGGTAAGTTTTAAGGTGGGATTTAAAGACAGACAGACAGACAGACAGACAGACAGACAGACAGACAGACAGACAGACAGACAGACAGACAGATAGATAGATAGATAGATAGATAGATAGATGAGTGGGTGAGGTGGACAGATTGAGATAGGGAGCTTCAGAAGTTAGGGACACAGCAGCTAAAAGCATGGTCACGTGATGGTGGTACAGAGAGGTTGGGAAACACACAGCAGGCCTCCACTGACTGAGCAAAATGGGTGGACAAGCTCAAGGTGAAGCACAAAATAGAGTAAAGAAAAAGGTTAATAATAAAAAGGATAATATGTTGCACAGTAACTGGTCTTAATTCAGAGGCTTGTAATTAAGTCAATCGCTGCTGACAATTAATCTGTCTTCTGTGCAAGGGTAGGTCAACGAGAGGCGGGAGTGAGAAAGAGTGAGAACTGGGAGTCAGTCAGGCAAAAAAATATGAGCACAGCTGTCAGCTGCATCTCAGGCAAGTGAAGAAGAAAGTCCTGTCACCAATTATTAAAGCGCTGATCACATATAGCCAGGTTAATGGGGCTACATACTGTGTGCCTGCAGTCAAGAAAACTGCACTGATGTATTTAGGATTTCCTTTCTTCCTGTGCCTGAGAAAAAACTTGAGAACTTTGATTCAGAAAATAATCCTCATGAATAACTGGGTGCAAGATCCAAAATCCATTTGTGTTTTGCCGCTACGTTTAAACCATTACAGTAAACCACACATGTTTATTTTAAATATCGATCTATAATTTCAACTTAGAATGCTCTCACATTTCTGGTCATGTGTAACCTGCAGGTATATCTAACAGACTCATGTTCTGTAATCTAGTCGACAGTTTAGTGGACCAAGAGATGGCAAACCTTCTAATAATTATTACATTTTGTATGTGCCTTTCTTGTCAGTGGGATGCCTCAAAGTGTCTCACAGGATTCATTGTAAACTGGAGTCATTGTGTGTTCTGTGAGCAAATGAGGTAGCCAATTTGGTGCACAGCGATGTCCCACAAATAGACATGATGTGAATAACCAGTTTTACACAGCTGAACACATAATGTTGGGCTCTAATATACGATGAAAGGTAACTAGCAATGATTCAAACTCATAAATAGGGAATCTTGATGGCAACCACAAACTTCGAACACAGGAATTTTAGTCTGATAAGAGTTCCTGAGGGTCAAGGTGGTGCGGTTCCAATGACCGGTAACTGTCAGCCTGGCTTAGTTGGTAGGATTCTCGCTTCTGAATCAGGAGTTCCAAGCCCCATATTGGGACTTTTTTCAGTATTAGGCTATACTTCTAGTGAGATCCTGTAGCTCAGCAGTTGGAGGACTTTGCAAGCGAGAGACCTGAGATCGATTTCAGGCAAGATAAATCTTTGGGCACTTGTCCTTATTCCACACGCCTAATAATAATCCCTCAAAAAAAACAATAATAGATTGGTCATTTCAATCCATGACTGTTTCTGGAACACTGCTGTGCGCAATTGGCTACCACATTTTGCCCATAAATATCCAGTCAATTCATTTTATAGTCTATTCTGTGAAGCGCTTTGAGACGCCTAGAAGATGTGAAAAGTGCTGTATCGAATGCGAGGAAGATTATTATTATTATTATTATTATTAGTGCAATGTTGGTAGAGTGCTGCATTGTTAGAGGTGCTGTTCTTTGCCTGAAACATTAAAGCAAGATCGTGCCTGCCTGTTCAATTGGATGTTAAAAGCCCATGGCACTATATCAAATGCAATTAATATTATTATTATTGTAACAAGGTTCTCTATTTGTGCTTGGGAGTACACATCAATGACTCCCATTACCAATCACTGCAGAGTAACTATGATATCAGTGCCATACTAAGATTGGTAGCATTGGTGTCAACAGTACAATATAAAACTGTCAGTGTGGCATTCTATCAGAATGAACTTCAAGTTAATTTGGCTTCACACAATCAGTATTAGGTTGGAACCATGATTGTTTGCTGTAATGCCATTCTACAGTGTCTAGTTAGGGCTTTCTATCAGAAAAGATCTCCCAGCAGTCATATGGATACTGAGCAGTCCTCTGCGCTAGTTTGCTTACAATGCATGTCTATGGAGCTTCTTCAACCCTCAGAGTGCAGTTAGCTACAGCTCCTTACAAGATGTTAATACCAGTAGCTACAGATTCAGAGGAAAGACCAGTGTAAATTGCCAACACCACCACATGACTCTTCTAGCTTTTAATAAATCAAAATAGCATTTAGGAAGTGGAGCTCTAAATTGTGTTAATCTGTTAGTTAACTTTCACAGCCAGTGCTTTGCGTATCGGCTAATAGCACTTGTGTGAGGCATCGGTCTTTAGAAAAGATCTGCTGCTGTCTCTATGGCATTTTTGAGTTTTGTGATCTGTGACCAGGGAAACAACATTATGCCTGTGCTGGTTTGGAAGGCTGGCACACTGAATGATGGAACAGTTGCAAAGCTTGGGGAAACTCTGAACTCAAACCTCTCTAAACAAATACAATAACCGTAAATACCCGCGTATAAGGCGCACTTTTTTTCACGTGGGAAGATCTCGAAAGTTGGGGGTGCGCCCTATATGCAGGTACAAGAATATTTCAGCCTCGGAAATACAGTAAACAGGAGGGGCGGCCGGTATGCTGTCAGCCGGGGTTTGGTCAGTGTCCGGCGAGGGATGGGGGGAGCGGTTGACGGGGCTTCGGCCTCGGCCGCCCGGGCAGCGGCAGCAGCAGCGGACTTCAGTGCTGTGCCTGCTGCCTGCCTTCTGCCTAACCCAGTCTGCCTGCCTCCCTCCTCCCTCCCTGCCTGCCTGCCGCCTGCCTCTCTCCCTCTATCTCTCCCTCCCTCCCTGGCTGCCTGCCTGCCTCTCTCCCTCTCTCCCTCCCTGCCTCCCTCTCTCTTCTTGCCTGCCTGCCTGCCTGCCTGCCTCTCTCTCTCCCTCCCTGCCTCCCTCCCTCTCTCTCTTTCCCTGCCTGCCTGCCTCCCTCCCTCCCTCTCTCCCTCCCTCACTGCCTGCCTGCCTGCCTCCCTTCCTGCCTGCCTGCCCTGCCCTGCCTGCCTCCCTTCCTGCCTGCCCTGCCTGCCTGCCTGCCTCCCTCTCTCTCTCCCTACCTACCTGTCTCTCCTGCCTCCCTCCCTTCTGCCGGCAATATCATCGAAAATGCTTCCATTTTTTTTCACCAAGAAAAGGTCAAAAGTGGGGGTTGCGCCTTATACGCGAGTGCGCCTTATACGCAGATATTTACGGTATTATGCTTTAAGCCCACAAAAGAGTAATTATAATTTTTTTCTAAAAGGACAGAGGGAGAAGTACAATTCACTGTGGCTTACACCTAAACTACAAGCACATTCCCCAGTGAGAGGAAGCACTCACACGCACAAGTCATATGCAGAGAAAAATGTGTCATTTATCGTGGGGCTTGATTTTATTGTTGGACTATAATTCCCCAAATCAAAGCTCTATAAATAAACAGGTTCCAGCCCAATTCAGTTGGCAACACTCCCCCACCCACCTTCTCCCACCACTCTCAACTGTAAGTTCAAACCACACATAGGGTCTTTCAGCTCATATACATTGCACTGACACTCCAATACAGTGTTGGGGAATGGGTCTTTTCAGATGAGATTTTAAACTGAGGTCCTATTTATGTGGAAGTTAAAGATTGCATGCACTATTCAAAAAGAGAAGTGTCCTGGACCATAACCCCCCAACTAAAATTGGTCATTCACTTCCTGACTGTTTGAGAGACATTGCTTTATGCAAATTGGCTACTGTGTTTGCTCACAAAATGCAGTCTCTACATTTTGCAGCATATCCTGCTGCAAAGTGAATTGACTGTATATTTGTGGGCGAAACATGGCAGCCAATTGCACACAGTAGTATTCCATAAACATTCATGGATTGAGTGAACAAATTCTTTTTTCTTGAGGGATTACTATCAGGCATGTGGAGGAAGGAAACTTGCCTAATGTTTTGCGCTGCCAGGAATCAAACTCAGGTGTCTTGTTTGTGAGGCGAATGCTCTAACCACTGAGCTACAGGACTCCTAATACAATAGACCAAATGTAAGGATGATGAGGTTAAAACTGTTCAATACAAATTAAACCTACACTTGTTTATATGTAGCTTACGAGTTATTATTTCCCTATTGTCTTGTTTAATCTCTATGTGCTTTGATTCAACAACAACAACAAGAAGTTGCATTTATATAGCGCCTTTCATGTTGGGAGGAAAAGCATGATGCTCCAAACCTCTAGAACTCCTTGCCTCAATCTCTCTATCTTGCCCTCTCATTGCCCATCTTCAAATCATACTTTTCTCTTCAACAAAGCCGTTTGGTCACATCCCCTGTCTTTCAGGCTCGGTGTCAAACCACTCCACTGTTAAGCGCTCTGAGATGCTACTTCCGTGAAAGTCCTATATAAATGCAATATGTTGTTGTTGATTAGAAATATGTCAATATAAAAATAGTTTACAATACATAAAATTTTAGTGTGCCTGGGTAACATTCGTTTTCATATACCGTATATCTCCGCGTATAAGGCGCACTCGCGTATAAGGCGCACCCCCCACTTTTGACCTTTTCTTGGCCAGCAGAAGGGAGGAGAGACAGGAGAGACAGGTAGGTAGGGAGAGAGAGAGGCAGGCAGGCAGGCAGCCAGGGAGAGAGAGAGGGAGAGAGGCAGGCCGGCAGCCAGGGAGTGAGAGAGGCAGGCAGGCAGCCAGGGAAAGAGAGAGGGAGAGAGGCAGGCAGGCAGCCAGGGAGAGAGAGAGGGAGAGAGGCAGGCTGGCACGCAGGCAGGGAGGGATGGAGGGAGAGGCAGGCAGCCAGGGAGAGAGAGAGGGAGAGAGGCAGGCAGGCAGCCAGGGAGAGAGAGAGGGAGAGAGGCAGGCTGGCACGCAGGCAGGGAGGGATGGAGGGAGAGGCAGGCAGCCAGGGAGAGAGAGAGGGAGAGAGGCAGGCCGGCAGCCAGGGAGAGAGAGAGGGAGAGAGGCAGGCAGGCACGCAGGCAGGGAGAGAGAGCGGCAGGGAGTGAGGCAGGCAGACTGGGTTTGGCAGAAGGCAGGCAGCAAGCACAGCACTGAAGTCCGCTGCTGCTGCCGCTGCCCGGGCGGCTGAGGCCGAAACCCCGTCACCCGCTTCTCCCAACCCCCGCCGGACACTGACCAAACCCCGGCTGACAGCGCGCCGGCCGCCCCTCCTGTTTACTGTATCTCCGAGGCTCAACATTTATTGTACCTGCGTATAGGGCGCACCCCCAACTTTTGAGATCTTCCGACGTGCAAAAAAGTGCGCCTTATACATGGAGATATACGGTAATCATTCATAAAGCACTTGGAGATGTTTATTTTTAAGTGAAAGATGTTGTAGAAATGACATTTAATATTATTACCCATTATATCATACTTAAACCATGGGTTTTGACAGGGTGTACATATCTGTTATTTCAAGCTTCAGTGCACCCTCACAAACAACTGGAAAACATCTTATGGTGCAGTTGTAATAAAGGCAATGAATCAATTTGTTGTTGCAGAATTATGCAAACAGATAAACTGGGGAACTACTGCCATTTGCAGCTTACTTTCGTTCTGGACTCAGTCCGAGTGACTTTGGATCTCCGTACAATAATACTGATCACTAGTTTTAATTCTTGACATTCGCAAACAGGTGAAAGAATTGTCAGTTTTTCAGTGACATTAAGAATCTGGATGGCCTGGAAAACGTTTAAGTTTCTAAGCTGTCTTCACATGAACTGGTCATTTATAATGCAGTTGATGTTATTTATAATTGCAGCCAAATTGATTAAAGCAATCGCCCTGAAGTATTGGTGCTACTTGCCTGAAATGGGGTCAGTACGACCAAAACAAAATTACATTAGACTTAGAATTCTTATAATCCTAACACTTGATGTAGTGCTTTTTGAGTCCTCCCTCACTAACCGCTAGCAGTACATCTCTACAAACGGCTTTTCCTCTCGCTTTTGCCCGGTCACCTGCAGGTTATCACAAGGATCCATCCTTGGACCCCTTCTCTTTATTATATACATGCTCCCTCTTGGTGATGTCATCCGCAGTCATGGGGTAAACTTCCACATATATGCCGATGACCCCAACTCTATTTTTCCACCTCAAATTGCGACCCTCAGTCCCCTGATGGTCTGTCAGACATCAAGAGCTGGATGAGCTCAAACTTCCTGCAGCTAAACGTTGATAAGATGGAAGCCATACCCTTTTGCTCTCGACAACGTTTTCAGTCCCCCATCTCTCACCTCCTCCACCTACCCGACCAGCCCCTAAAACTCTCTAAACCCTAGGCATCAGGTTCGACCCCTAATTATCCTTCCTTCCCCACATCCGGTCCCTCGCCAACATTGCCTTCTTCCATCTCTGTCACATTGCCCATCTCACCCCTAAAGCTGTCAAAACCCTGGTCCACACCATTGTCACCACTCGGCTCACTGCTCCAATGCCCTCCTTGCAGGACTCCCCTCCACCACCATTCACAAAATCCAGCTAATTCAAAATTCTGCTACCCGCATTCTCACCCAAACCAAACTTCGCTCCCCGATTATTCCAGTCCTTGCCAGACTTCACTGGCTCCCTATCTCAGAGCAGAATTGACTTCAAGATCCTCAAATACCTCCACTGCTCTGGACCCTCCTACCTCTCTAACCTCCTCTCTCCTTACAACAGTACCCATTGCCTCTGCTCTAGTGGGTCTTGCCTTGTCCTTGTCCACCAAATCCTTCAGCCAATACACCCCAAAACTCCCTCCCTCATTCCCTTCACCTCGTCAACTCCTTCCCATTTTCAGTTCATGCCTCAACAAGTTTCTGTTCGACCCCACCTATAGTCACCTTCCCCCTCCCACTGCCTCGGCCTCGGGCTCCACTTTGTGAAGTGCTCTGAGACGCGTCTGGTGTGGAGGGTGCTACATAAATCCAAATTATCGTTGTTATTATAGCACCTTTTATGGTCAGGTAGACGTCTCAAGGTGCTTTGCAGGATATACTGTAAAATTTGATGTTGTCTTTAATCGTGGAGTCCTGTAGCTCAGTGGTTAGAGCACTCGCCCTTACAAGCATGAGACCTGTATTCATATCCAGGCAGGGCAAGTTTCCTTACTCTACAGGCCTAATAATAATCCCTCTAAAAGACACTATAATAAATTGATCATTTCAATCCATGGCGCAATTATCTGCTGCATTTCACCCACAAATATACAGGCAATTGACTTTACAGTATATTCTGTGAAGTGCTTTGAGACATCTAGAAGATGTGAAAAGCGCTATATCAAATGCAAGGATTATTACTATTATTATTAATATTTTTACTGTATTATCATGCAGATTGCATCTTGGTTTAACATCTCATCTGAAGGATGTCACCTCTGACAATGGAGCTGGTATGTCAATGCCCTGGTATGTCAGCCTCAACAGACTACATGAGTCCCAAATCTTGACATAGAGATTGAAACCACAATTTCCTGACTCAGCAGCAAGAGTGCAACCAATTGAGCCAGGCTAGCATGCCTAGGTTGCACAAATCCACACAGAAATGACACAGAAGCAGTACTAATTAAATCAGATAAGTGGACCACTTTAGACAGAATAACAATTATTTCCAGCAGAGAAGGAAGCCTTTTGGGCCATTATGTCTGTGCTCTTGTCTGCTTCATCACTGAAGCTGCCTGTTCTAATCCTATTCCCCTGCTTTTCCCCAGATAACTTTGAACATTATTTATCTTAAAATATTTGTGCAATACTCTTTTAAATGCCATTATGGACTCAACTTCCAAAAATAATCAAATGCACAATTTGCCACTTTCAATGTTGTGATACGAGACAACTAATTCAGAATATACGCCTCTGCCTATAACATACTCTGATTTCTGGCATAAAAAAGTGTTTATTCAATTATGTGTGTTCTAATACTGTACACTATGCATGCATATGATCAGAGTATAATACATTGTTTCAATATATATTTGGTGAGTCCACATTTGCAGATTCTAAATTGCATAACTACAATGATTCATGCCTCCACTGAGTGTACTCAATTTGCAGCTATAATTTCCACCATAGCAAACCAACACAAATTATTAAAGGCTATTTTTTCACCCAATCCTGTTATTTATGAAATTAAGAAATTCTGAAAACAATACGCTAACTGGGGAAGGTGACATTCTAAATGGTTTCAACAACAAGTCTACATTTGATTAAAGGTTCATGATTTACGTATAAATATTCCAAGGATTTCAAAATAATTAGCAGGCACATTGTCTAAGTGGGATCCATCCATGCTTTCAACTTTCTATGGTGCTGAAAAAACTTAGAAGCTTTGGCCTTTGCCTTTATAGAGTTCCAACTCTCTTAAACTAAAAGTCAGAGACCACCTAAACTTGCATCCATAAATCTGATGTTTAATTTAAAATCTAAGGCACACTGCATCAAAGAACCAATCACATTAACACAGAGGAGGTCTAATTAAACTAATTGGGTGAAGGGCTCACTCTAGTGATCAACCTCCCGAATTTGAATCTTTGCCAAAAGAGTATTTCATGTAAAAGCACCCGATTTACTTAATGATACTTTTTTTTAGCTCAGCTTTTCAGTGTCATCTTCTAAGAATCATGAATCACCCATGAATCATTTTCAAGCTGACAGGTTATGGTTGATGAATAGCAAACAAGAATGTTTAACTCGATCAACATTTCACCAGGCGATCAGATTGCTGTTTTCTGAATGGGATTCATTAAGAAATAATTTTACAGATGAGAGTTAAATTGCGTTCTAAAGCACTGGATGGTGTGACACACCTAAACTATCTAAGAACAAATGGATGCAACAACGCTTGAAAATTGCAATCAACTTCAAAATTATCCACTAATATACATTAATAGTAGGGGGGTTTTCAACACTCTATATGAAATGGTTCAAACAATAATAAGAATTCTTGCATTTGATATACAACCTAACCTTATTAAAACATCTCAAAGTATTTAAGGAATTTATGGAAAAGTGTGGGCACATTATTTTTGTGGCTTTCTTCCAATACTTAAATGGTTACTGGATATTTGATAGTGAGCCATGCAGGCCATGCCAAAAATGAACTGATATCAGTTGAGGAACAACAACTTGGATTTATATAGTGCCCTCAACACTGGACGCGTCTCAGAGCGCTTAGGAAGGGGTGGAGTCAATGCACGCAATTAACTACTTTGTTTGTAAACTAGAATAAATCCTGCTTGCTGTATGATTCAGATTTAGCTTGCTGGCATTTGCTTTCTGGGATCGCATATGAAGAACAATTACTTCGGGGTAACTAGTCAGTGCCTATGGAAGTGTAAACACCCTCTCGCCCCACTCCCAACCACTTCCCACATGTCCAAGAGTCAGTGTCTTCAGCAGAGAATGAAAGAAGACTGCAGAGAAATCTATAAAATTATGTACAACAGACAGAATGGATATATGAAACTTCACGTTAAAAATAATTGCATATAAAATACAGTCACTACGCATTACAGAAAATCCTGTGAAGCATTGCAAGACATCCTCTCAAAATGAAAGGCACTACATCATATGCAGGGATTATTATCAATAATAATTGTCACCAAGACATTGGAGGATTCTATGGCTACTGTAGCTTCTCTTTCCAAAGGATTGAAATTCCACTCAGCAAAGACTACATATGTCTTGACAGATATTTTGGTCATCTGACACCAACCCCAAACCCTTGGCACATCACTTTGTGCAAGTCCTACTTGTTACTGGATACATAAGCATTAAACATGGTTCAGCATATTTTACTTAGAATTGGATTTAATTAGCTATTACTAAGGTGCTGACCCAAGACATTTCACTAATGTGTTGCCTAATGATGGGAGGGGAAACAAAAACCTCAACTGTATCTGTATCTGTTGCATCTGAATTTTACGGATTGAAGTTAGACTTGAAATCTTCAAATATTTGTCAATTTAGATATAATGTTGTAGAACAGGAATTTGAGTCTGTCTTTGTTATAACAGATCTTAGCATTACTTTAGTTTACATTGTGAAAATAACCTTGTTGAACAGGTGCTCTGTTGATGGAAGCCTTCAGGCATTGCAATGATCCACTGCAATAATCCATTTGTATATGCAAATAGTATTCCATGGGTGCTGATCTGATATAAAGAAAAGGATGGCTTAAGTCACAGATCTCTGATGCATGGTCCCGTCTATTCCTTTTCTAAACATGTTGTTATTCAGAAAATAATATTATTTGTGCAATGAAACACACTGCTGAGAGATTTTACTACAGTAGTAGTAAAGTACCATTATGGTAATGATGTTTTTGAGTCAATATATTTATTTTTCAAAATACAATTTTCCATTTTTTTTACTTCTAATGTTCCCAGCACATAAATAATATAAATAAATAATCCTTACGTTTATATAGCGCTTTCCATGTCTTATCAACGTCTCAAAGAGCTTCACAGAATACAACAACGTCCCAAGGTTGGGACCAGAGCAGGGTGGGAAGGGTCATGGTTGGGGAAAGGAAAATAGGAAAATTTACTGTAGATTTGTGGGTGAAACGCGGCAGCCAAATTGCACACAACGGTGTCCCACAAACAGTCATGGAAGTGGGGCCAGGGGAAAAAGGGGGAAAAAAGGATATACATATACATACTTATTGTGTAAGAATGCATTTTTCAATAGATATGTTTGTTTAGAATGAACTCAGTTTGACCAAGCATATACATATATACATTTTACAACCAAGCATAATGTATTGATCATTGTGATGTTAAAGATCTCACGTCACTACTCGAAAGGAGGATGGAATTTCTCTCCATGTCCTGACCAACAATCCTTCAGATAAAAGTAGTCATTTTCTTCATGGCTCTTTGTGGAACACTGCTGTGTGCAAATTGGCTGCCGCATTAGCCTACAAATACGCAGTCAATGCATTTCACAGCAAATTATGTGAAACACTTTGAGACTTTCAAAAGTGATAGAGTACTATGAGATAATAATCCTTGCATTTTGAAATAGCACTTTTCATAACTTCTAGACATCTCAAAGCGCTTCACAAAATGTACTGTAAAGTGAATTGACTGTATATTTATGAGCAATGTATCAAATGCAAGGATTATTATTATTTAGTGAACAGAATAAAATTTATTTAACTAATCCCTGTTAATCGTTACCATTCAGCCGAATTTAGGCCACTTTTAAAGAACTTTTGTTTTCCCTAAAAATAAAAATCTTGCAGTGTATAAAACATCTTAAGCTTATCAAACATCCCAGGCAGTTTTAATAGTATATTATATCTATGATCCGTATATAATATCTATGATATTATATCTATGATCCGACCCTTGGAAATGTCCCTCCTCCTACGTCCCTCTATCCACTATTCCCACTCTGTCCTTCTCTCCCATTGCCCTCCCCACATTCTATCTCTCCTGGACCCCATCCATTACCTCCCTCTGTTCCAGACTGAGCATCCTCTGCCGGGCCCATCATGTCTCCCAGCAGTGGCGGTCACAGAGCAGCCACACCAACTGTCCCATCATTCACTCCCTCCGCACCAACTATCTCCAAAAGGCAAACACCACTTCCCCCTCCCTCATACATACCATGCCCAACTCTCCCCCCTCCTTACACTCCAGTCATCTCTCCTCCACAACCCCAATTCCACTCCGCACCATTCTCTCCTCCATCCCCCCACCCCCCATCAGCAAACCCATCCGCATTTCCCTACAAAATGTCCGCTCCCTCTCCTATAAAGCCCACACTGTCCATAACCTCATCCTGGATGAGCACATTGATATTCTTGGTCTTACGGACCCTGTCCATAGTGACCCTGTCCCACTAGCTGAAGTCTCCCCTTCTGGCTTCACCTTCCACCACACCCCCCAACCTAACTAACGGGGAGGTGAGGTGGCCCTCATCTCCAAAGCTTCATTTGGTCTTTCCCCTGCCTCTGGCAGCTTCTCCTCATTTGAGCACCACACCCTCTATCATCCCTCCTATCTTTCACTCAAAATTCTCCTGGTCTACCACTGATCCCACCAATACCCGCTAACTCCTTCCTATCTGATATCTCTGCTCTCCTCTCTGTCTCTCTGCTCAGAATGCCTGCTCATAATGCGTGACTTCAACCTCCACCTAAACTCCCCTTCAAAAACATCCTCAGACTTCACTGCCCTCCTCTCCTCCCTAAATCTCACCCTCCACATCAACTCTCCACCCCACAATTATGGCCATTCCTCGAACTTGTCATTTCCCATGGCCTTGACATTTTTGACCTATGCATTACCGACAAGACCATCTCAGATCACTTCATCATCAACTTCACCTCTCGTATCCCTCTCTCCTCCATCAAGCCCTCAACCATACTTTTCCACCCAGGGAAAAGGCTTCTCCCAAGAACCACAAAAATACCCTCTCATTCTCAGACCTATGATCCCTCTGGCCTTCTACATGTGAGATATTGGCCTTCCACCCACAACAAGCATGAAGCAGCTGTCAAAATAACTCCAAGATCCTATTCTCAACACCCGCCACCTTCTCTGGGCGCTCCCTCAAGCACCCTCAATCATCTCATCCCAATGCCAAGCGTGACGAGGTCATGGACTTCCTTACTTCCAAAATTGATAACACCTACCTGGCAGCCTCATCCTTCTGTCCTGTATCTAACACCACCACTACATTCTATCTCCCTCATCCACCTTGCCCTCAGCTCCTACTATGGCCCCCATCCTCCATTCTTTCTCCCCCATCTCTCCTTCCTCTCTCTCATCCACCATTACCACAATGAAACCCACCACCTGCTGCATCGAACCCTTCCCCACCCAAATGCTGATCACCAAGCTCCCCATTGCTGGCAGACACCATTAACCAGTCCATCTCCTCAGGATTAGTCCCTTCCCACCTCAAAATCACTGTCATTACCCGCCTCCTTAAAAAACCTACCCTCGATCCCTCATACATCAGTCACAACCACCCTAACTCAAACTTGCCCTTATTCGCAAAAGCTCTGGAATGCGTTGTTACCAACCAACTCTATGCCCACCTATCCCTCCACACCCTACTTAAATCACTCCAGTCTGGTTTCTGCTCTGCCTACAGTACTGAAGGACTTCACTTCCTCATCTACATACTTCCTATCGGTGATGTTATCCACAGACATTGAGTTAACTTCCACATGTATGTGGATGACACCTAACTCTACTTTTCCACCTCCAGTTGCAACCCCCAGTCCTCTGATGTTTTGTCAGCTTGACTGTCAGACATCAAGAGCCAGATGAGTACAAATTTTCTGCTGTTGAATGTCAATAGGAAGGAAGCCATACTCTTTGGCTCCCATCAATGTCTTCTGTCCCATGGATCCAACCTCCTCAACCTACCCTGTCCTTAAAACGCATGCTTCAGGTTCGCTTCCCAGATATTCTTCCTCCCCCACATCCTATCCCTAAACAGCATTGTGTTCTTCCATGTCCACCATCTTCTTCCATCTCTGCCAATACCTCACTTCTCAAATGCCATCCTCACCGGTCTCCCCTCCTCCACCATCCATAAAATTCAGCACATACAAAATTTTGCTGCCCACATTCTCACCTGCAACAAACTTCATGCCCAATTACCCCAGGCCTTGTCAAACTGCACTTGCTTCTTATCAAGGATCGACTTCAGGATCTTCACTCTAATGTTGAAATCTCTCCACTCCTCTGCTCTCCCCGTACCTCTCTAACCTCCTGTCTCCTCACAACAGTACCACTGCCTCCGCTCTACTGGGCCTGGTCTCCTCCCTATCCCACAAATCTTCAGCTCCACCATCAGCAGCCATGCTTTCAGGAAACTATGGCCCCAAACTTTGGAAGTCCCTCCCTCAACCCCTTTGCTTCAACCCCTCCTTTTCCATCTTCAGGTCATGCCTGAAGAAGTTTCTCTTCGACTGCACTTATGCCTTGGGACGTCTTCCCGACATGAAAGGCGCTCTATAAATGTAATTTTGTTTTGTTGTTGTTATTGTCACCTTCTCCCTCCCCTTAGCTCCGCGTTGGGTTCCTTCATTGTAAAGCGCTCTGAGACGCCACTCGGTGTGCAGGGCGCTGTATAAATGCAAGTTGTTGTTGATGATGATGATGTTGTTGATGACACTAAACCATATTCATTTCTCTTGTAAACAACTGATAATTAACCGATGATAATAATTCAATGGCACATCTAAAGAAATTGACCTTTGATTGGAAGAAAAATTTGTTCAACCGTTATAATAATAATAATCCTTGCATTTGATATAGCGCTTTTCACATCTTTTAGTTGTCTCAAAGCACTTCACAGAATATACTGTAAAGTGAATTGACTGTAAATCTGTGGACAAAACACAGCAGCAAATTGCGCACAGCAGTGTCCCACAAAAAGTTGTGGATTTAAATGACCAATTTTATTATTGTGTTTAATTTGGAGGGATTATTATTAGGCGTATGGAGTAAGGAAACTTGCCCAAGGTTTCGCCTTGATCTGCCTGGATTCAAACACAGGTCTCACGCTTGTAAGGCGAGTGCTCTAAACACTGAGCTACGGTATTCCAGGTTATAGACCTATAGGTTTCTGACACACAAAAACACTTTTTGAATGAGAGTCACTGGATAGTGAGTAGCAGTAGAATCCCCGGCAGTACTTTTCACATTGAATAATAGTAAATTACATTTGTGTCATGCCTTTCACACAAAAGAAACATCTTGAAGCACTTTACATACAAGATTACAGCAATTAGAAATGAAGTGAATGTTGTTCTGGAGGCAGCTAATCTGTCTAAGCGAATTCCAATAAAGAGCACTTAGCTCTTAGAATGATTGGGGGTGAAATTACAAGAGGACAGAATATAAGGCAAGATAAGTGGGAGGAAAAGTCAATTTTGGAACCATAAAACAGGGAAGGGAGAGTGGCAACAGGTTTTTAATAATTCTTGCATTTGATATACAACAACAACTTAATAAATAATCATAATCCTTGCATTTGATATAGCGCTTTTCACATCTTCTAATTGTCTCAAAGTGCTTCACAGAATATACTGTAGAGTGAATTGACTATATATGTGGGTGAAACACGGCAGCCAATTGCACACAGCAGTGTCCCACAAACAGTCGCAAATTGAAATGCCCAATTTATTATTGTTTTTTTGAGGGATTATTATCAGGCTAGTGAAGTAAGAAAGCTTGCCCAAGGTTTCGACTTGCCTGGAAATTAATCCAGGTCTCTCGCTTGTAAGGTGAGTGCTGTAATCACTGAGCTGCAGCAATAAGTACGGTCAAAGAGGAAGATTTTCAGGTGGGAATTGTGCTCTAGAGTTTGGGGTGCAGTAGCTGAACTACACCCCAAATAAGGATGAGTAAGGAAACTTGCCTAAGGTTTCACCCTGCCTGGAAATCAGATGCAGATCCTCTCGCTTGCGAGGTGATGGCTCTAACTGCTACAGGAATCTAAAAGTTTGCTGGTTGAAATAGGAAGATGACTGCAACTTATCCTACAAGGGCCATGAAAAGCTGGAGAAAATAACAATAATATTCATTACAAAATCAGACTGTGTGGCCATAACCTTCCACTGGCTTCTTCCTGCAATCTTAAATCCAGCTCGTCCATGTCTCCAAAGACCTGTTCAGATGAGTCAGGTAAAGGTAAGTGCTGTGAAAAGTTGAGTTGATGAATTAGCGAAGGACAGATCTTTCAGCACTTTCAGTTCTAACCTGATTCTACAGTTTCTCAACATAGTCATTTCTTCCTATCCTAATTCATAAATCAATCAATGGTAGATAATCACATTCATTGGTAGCTGAAAACTGATTTTTTTTTCTCTCTGCTATGCCTTTAGGATAGATTTCCTGTTGTAACAAATTAGTGCAAAAATCACTATTTAAAGCAATTGGCTTACGTAAAATTCCATTGTGCCATCAAGAGCAGCGTGGAAGCAAAACACTGATATTTTAGGGCATTTTCTTTCCTACTGGGGCAGTAATACCATCAAGCATTTTAGTGCACTGAGAGACATAGCCACTCCAGTTACTCAAAAAAAGGTACTTAAATTACGGTCAATAACATTTACTATTTGTTTTTTTTACCAGTGTGCATATGTAGCAGTCTACATACAGTGAGTGGCATCAGAAAAGAGTGTGATTTGGGGTACGGTTTCATATATATATAATATTGAATTTTTCCGATATCGACATATCAGTGTGCTCATATCAATATATACCGATATATCGATATCACCAGGTTTTTTTACTCATGTTCCGAACCTTTACGTATGAATGGCTTGGGAGGGTTGTGCGCATGTCTGATTGTGTTTGGTGGCAGGTGGAAAAGAAGAAGGGGATGCGCGCGCATTCAGTATGCGTGCACATTCAATATGCATGCTCTATGCCCAGGAGGTTTGCGATGCCGGCGACAAGGTATGTTGAATGCTATCTTGTGTGCATTGTGTCGTCAAGTACATTTGAACCTTTGGTTGTATATTTTCTGTATGCTGTAACGTGGCATTTGTTGATGATATATCGATATTTTGTCGATATACCAATTTTTTTTTCATACCGATATATTCAAATTTCCGATATCAGTATTTTGATATGAAAAATTATACCGATATATCGATATATCGCCGGACACTGATAGGAAGAAATATAATTTTTTTCACTCAGCGGGTTGTTCGAGTCTGGAATGCATTGCCTAAAAAGGTAATTGCCTAAAATTAATTCATTCAAATATTCAGTCTGTCACAGATCAGCCATGATCTGCAGATCAGCTATGATCTTATAGAATGGCAGAACACACTGGAGGGGCTGTATAGCATACACCTGTTTCCATGTCACACATTATCCTTCAGATGAGAGGATGTCTTTCTGATTGGCATTACGAGCTGTCTGAGAAAAGCAAATTGAAGGTAAGGCAGAAACAGGGAAAACTCACAATGGCTATAGTTTTTGCCGATATTATTATGTGGAATTTCCTTACCGATGTGCTGAATTCACTATTTTCTTTCCAAAGTCTTGCTGGGCTGACAATTTTGTTGCTGAAGATGTAAATATTCATCTCAAGACATTTCTCAGCAAATTATTTTCTCCACCACACTCAAAAATGCTGATCTGCAAACTGCCACTTAGCAAGGGATTGAATTACAGGAAACCATAGGTCCTATAAATGATTTACAAACACTCCAAAAACTGCAATGTGTGCACACACATAGTATTTCTGAAAACCGCTGGCCAGACTTGATGTAGAAGTGAGAAATCATAAAATGACCTCTTAAGATATTATTTCCACCAATCTTTGACTTAGATCAAATGAACGGGAATTGGAAGAGGCAGCAAGAGGGTGGTTGAGGACAGGACACTGGACTCATTTGAAAAGCAGCTTCCACACTCCTACAAACGGGAATTTGGATGACTATTATGTACACTATCAATGCCTTGGCTAGCCATTGTGGGTTCCCAAATTAGCTCAACTTTCCTAGACATTAAAGTTCACACTTTTTAGACCTTATGTCTCATTCGCAGCTTATCTCAACCATATGACTCTTGTCGAATGTCTTCTTGGTGCTTTTGCCTTTTCTTTCATTCATATCTTCTCACTTCAGACTCCCTGTTGTTCAGAGTAATCTGACTGCTGACAGTCTGTGATGTTGCTTCTTGCTTTCTCCTGATTGCATGTCATTTTGTTCCCCTTCCAAATATATACGGTAAGACAACGTGAAAAGGTGCTATATTACATGAAATGATTATTTTCTTAGTAGTATTACTGTGGAGTGATGCAGCTTTGAAGGTACTGATATTTAGTAGGATATTCTGCAATCAAGCTCACCATGCCTCTGAGGGGTCAGATTCTCAAAACACCATAAAGATCCCTGGTGCTGTAGCTATACTGCATATTAATAAAATCAGGGCATGCATTGAAGTGGAGCCTAACTTCTGAATATTTATAAGCAATGAGTGTACACAGCACAGCTGCTTCAATTGTTTCATCAAGATGTGATGTGTGCACTGTAATCAGGAAACTTATGTGGAACATTTTAACCCTGTCCTGCAACAAAATAAATTATGTACAACTAATAATAATAATATTATAGTGGGATATTTTACAATCAATTAAGTACTACTTTAGTCACAGCTTGTCAAAAGCAGCTATGAAATCTAAACCCCTGACACTTTGTTTTGATTGTCGATCACCACAGAATCCCATTGTGACAATCAATAATGAATAGAATTGGCCATCTAGTCTATCCCAATGGAATCCCAAATAATTTTGAGGCTAACCTTTAACCTTGTCTTTCTCAGCAGATAGCAGTAGTCTATCCAAAGGTTTTACGACGTTAGACAGGATTTTGATTTTAGTCTCCAATACTTAGTGAAGGCATGTATAGCTACTATACCCACAAATGCTGCTACTCCATTGTTCTCACACAGAAAATTGTTCTTTAGAATCCTCTTCTGGATACTGAAACCTTGACTTGACTTTTTCCTGTTGTTGGACTCATATAATAATAATAATCTTTGCATTTGATATAGTGTTTTTCACACCTTCTATACATCTCAAAGCGCTTCACAGAAAATACTGTATAGTGAATTGAGTTCAGGTATATTTGTGGGTGAAATGCAGCAGTCAATTGTACACAGTCTGACAAACAGTCATGAAAGATGACCAATTTATTATTTTTTTGTTGAGGGGTTATTATCAGACATGGATCTACTTGGAGTCAGACTAATTCCCTTTCAAACAAAAATAGAAATTGCTGGGAACACTCAGCAAGTCAGGCAGTATTCTATGGAGAAAGGAAAATTAGTCAATGTTTCGGGTGAACTTCGTCAGAACTGGGGCATGTTGGGAGGGAGAGGCTTTTAAAGACTGACAGAGAGGTAGGGCAACAACAATAACAACAACAAAATTACATTTATAGAGTGCCTTTCACATCGGGAGATACATCTATGTAGTACACCAAAGGAGAAAATGGGGTAGAGGACAGGAGATGAAGGGTTAAAGAGGTGTTAATGTTGTAAATTAAAAGAGGTAAATTAAATTAAATTTGTTGTAAATTTGTTGTAAATTAAAAGAACACAACTGAAGAGAAGAGATGTTAATAATGTTAAACAAAAACTTGTAAAAGAACAGGCAGACCAGATGATCACAGAAGAGGAGGAGGGGGAAAAGTGAGCTGTTATGGACTGAAATGACTGAAACAATTTTCCCGACACACCCTCTCCGTTAGTCCTTAAAAGCCTCTCCCTCTCAACATGCTCCAGTTCTGATAGGGTCATGGCCCTGAAACATTGACTCACTTTCCTTTCTCCATAGATGCTGCCTGACCTGCTAAGTGTTCCCAGCGATTTCTGTTTTTGTTTCAGATTTCCAGCATATGCAGTATTTATATATATATACATTATATATAGCATTGTACACCTGAAAAGGCATATTGAAAGGGAATTAAAATATATTTTAATTCCCTTTCAATATGCCTTTTCAGGTGTACAATGCTGCAAAAGTTCATCTTTACTGTTGTTCAATAATATACTATGTCATTATAAATTGATACTTTATTGATTTCACAAAATTCCACCTTTGTTTACACATTACGTGGTTGAAAATACACTTATTAGAAAAACAGCCACATAACATTGTCCTGGATAAAGCACTTCAGGATATAAAGTGTGTTTCCTGCAAGAACAAATCTTCCCCAATATTTATGTCACATCGATTCTCAAGAATCTTAAACCCTGAGGCACTTTAGGGAGTTTTCCCAACTAGTACTTTTTCATTTATTCATTTTGCTGTGAAAACCAAAGAACAGTTCCTCAGTGGTGGGTGTGAGCCCATTTTCAGTTGCTCTGGCATCTGATGGTCTATTCAATTATTGTGATGCACAGCTTTGAAAGTGTTTTGTGGACCAAAGGTATGTTTTTCAACACTACCATAATTTAAAAAATAAGTGCCAGCTTTCAAAATGACTATCAGCCTGTTGCCTCCAGCAAGAATCCATTGAAATAGTTTGACTTGTGTCAGCCTGGCTCAGTTGTTACTAATCTTGCCTCCGGGTCAGAAGGTTGTGGGTTTAAACCATGTCAGGGAATTGAGCTCATGGACCAGATCAATTCCCCTGGCTTATATACTTACCCCACGTCTGCGGGGAGCTGGAACAGGTCCGCCTGAACACGGGCATTTCGTCGGCAGAAGCCATGGGCGAGGTGAACTCGCTCGACAGCGATGTCTTTGGGTGGTTCCCCTGCGAGGCCTTTCTGGTGCTGCAAGCAGCAGATCATCTCGTTGCGGGAGATCCGGATGGCGATCGGACCTCTGCTGCTGCTTTGCGAACTGGCCGGACATGCCGTGTCCAAGGTACCAGGGCCATCACCAAGTCACCGGGTACACCAGCTGAGGAGCCGGTCGGTTTTCGGGTCTGTCGCCACACCGGGCCTGTTTCCCACTGTTTTGAAGATCGTCCGGGTGGCGGGAAGAAGGAGCGGTTGCTGGACTATTGTTAGTTGTTGATTGTTATTGTTTTTATTGTTAATATTGTTGCTTTTGTTGTTTATTGTTGTTGATTTTATTGGTTATTGTTGTTGTTTGATTCCCCGCCCCCCGCCCCCCTGGCCTTTCCACCCCACCTCTTCTACTTCCCTCACTCTCTTTCCCCACTTTTACTTCCCCCTTTTCCCCTTCTCGCCCTCTTCCCTCCCTTTCTCCCCGATTTTGCCCCCCACCAACCTTTCTCTCACTCTCTCCTTTGCCCCCCCTTTCTCCCCCCTCTTCCTCCCTGACCTTGCTCTACAGCACCTCTCCCTCCCTCTCCCTCCCTCTCCCCCCTTGCCCTCTTTTCCCCTTTCTCCCCTGGCCCCATTTCTGAGGCTGTTTGTGGGACAATTTGGTTGCCTCATTTCACCCACAAATATACAGTCGGCTTTCCTGCTCTCCTTCCCCCTGCCCCGACCCCTCCCTTTGATATATTTTCCCCCCATTTCCCTTAATCCCACTTCCATGATTGTTTGTAGGACAATGCTGAGCGCAATTTGGCTGCCGCGTTTCGCCCACAAATATAGTCAATTTTCCTACTCTTTTTTGACCTGCCCCGACCCCTCCTACTTTGCTCTTGTACCTACCTAACTGTACAGCGCCTTGGGACGTCCTCTCGATGTGAAAGGCACTATATAAATGTAAGTTCGGTTTGTTTGTTTGTTAGTGCTGGGAAAATTCTGTTTTGTCAGAGGCGCCGTTGATCAGATGAGATATCAATCTATGTTCCCATTTGCCTGTTTATCTGTGAGTTACAGAAGCCAAAGTACTATTTGAAAAGAGAAAGGAAGTTTCTCTCAGTGTACTGTATAACAACAACAACAAAATTACATTTGTAAAGCGGCTTTCACATTTGAGAGGACATCCCAAGGAGCTGAAATCCTCCAGATAAACAAAGGTCACTCAGCTCCTAGCTGTTTGTGGCCCACTGCTGAGAGCAAATTGGCTGTTTATAAAATATACTGTACTTGCCCTTTACAATTGCAAATGGTTTTAGACAATATAGGCATTATATGAAATTGTCAAGATTTATTTCAGTCAAATAAAGCTCTGATAAACATTAATGACTTGTTGAATACTCCATCACATCAATTTCAGTTTAATTTCTCAAAGCATCCACATTTTGAGTGAAGAGTATAATTTTAGACCAGAACTCTGCACCTTATAATATAATAATATATCATAATAATAATCTTTGCATTTGATATAGCGCTTTTCACATCTTATCAATGTCCCAAAGCGCTTCACAGAATATCCTGTAGTGAATTGACTGTATATATTTATGGGCGAATATACTTCTGTAGGTGTACCTTGACTCCTCCAGAAGATATGGATATGGATATGGATACACTTGTGGGACAAGTTTCACCTGTGACTAGATTCATTCTAGTAATGTAGCATTTCAGAGGGTCCAACATTTTGGCAAATTCTTAAACATAGCCTCTAGTTTTCAATCTAGTTTTCTATAACTTTCTTTTAAGAACCACAGAACAATTGAAACCAATAAATTGCCAAATCAGCACATCTTGAAATGCTACAGTATTAATAATAATAATCCTTGCATTTGATATAGAAATGTTCACGTCTTCTGGACATCTCAAAGTGCCTCACAGAATATACTCTAAAGTGAATTGACTGTTTATTTGGAGTTAATGAAGACCCAAGTGAAAATTTTCTGCACTTGTGTCCTGTTATTTTAGACTATTAGCAGCCATTTCTGTAGCAAGTGTTGTGCTTGTGGTTTAATTCGTAACAAATAATACTAATAATTTAATTTGCTATAACTCTTTATCATGTCTTTGACACGTTGCAAAGCGCTTCAAAGAATATACTGAAAGTGAATTAACTGTATAATTTGTGGGCAAAATGCAGCAGTGAATCACATAAGAACATAAAAAATATTAGGCCATTCGGCCCACCGAGCCTGCTCCGCTATTTAATAAGATCATGACTGATCGTCTAATCTAATTCCATTTACCTGCCCTATCCCCATATTCTTTAATCCCTCTATCCATTAGAAATCTATCAATCTCAATTTTCAATAAGTTCAAGGACTGAGCATCCACAGCCTTCTAGGAGAATTCCATAAATTTACTACCCTCTGACTGAAGAAATGTTTCCTCAACTCTATTCGAAAAGGCTGACCCTTAATCTTGACACTATGATCCCTAGTTTTAAATTCTCCAACCAGGGCAAACAGTCTAACACTGTCTACTCTGTCAAGTACCTTAAGAATCTTCTAGGTTTCTATAGGATCACCTCTAAATCTATATTCTAGAGAATATAGACCTAGTTTACTCAACCTATAGGTCAACCCGCTCATCCCAGGAATCATCTTAGTGAATCTATGCTGCACGCCCTCTAAGGCACGTATGTGTTTTCCTAAATAAGGGGAACAAAACTGCACACAACATCATGATCAACAGTGTCGCACAAACAGTTGTGGATTGAGTGACTAATCTATTATTTTTTAAGGCACTATTACCCCCAGAAAACCGATCCACTAATCCACTAACAACCTGATTCCTTCTTACTGTTAGGTAAACAGGCATGTGTAGTAAGGAAACTTCCCCAACATTTCGCCCTGTCCGTGAATCAAATCCAAGTCATCTCACTTAGTGGTTGGAGCAAGACGAGTGCTCTAACCTCTAAGCTAAAGCAAAATTGGGATTCTCAGAAGGTTTGCCGAGCACTTTATTTCACTCCACTGTGCCGTAAATCAACCGCCTACTTAGTGCCTGGAAATTATGAGAATGCGCTGAAACCATTCACATCACAACACATCTCAAGATGGAATTCTGTCTTTGTCCTGTTGAGAATGGAAACCTCGTGTCCCCAGCCAGTTGGCCTGTGAGAATTGCAAATGAGTTTTACAAAACAGAAATATAATTGCAGAAAAGTCATCTCTGGTGCCTTGAAAGTGGAATAATAGCAGGTCTGACCTAAATTTGCTTGGTAATTGCTATGCACCAAATTATTTGAACAAATGAAGGTATGAAATCATCCACTGTTCTTATAAATGTGTGGCAATCCATGCCTTGACTAGATAATATAATCAACAACACATTAAAATCTAAGGAAAATATTATTAAAAATTATTTTAATTCATGCACAAATAATAATAATTAGGTGATACTTGTATTCGATATAGCACTTTATTATATCACCAACACATTTTAAAGTATTGCAGATTATTTACCGCAAAGTGCAGTGACTTTCCAGCAATTTTGTAGACGAGCACAGCAGATACTGTTTGCGCAACAATGTCCCTCAAACAACCAATTTTATCAAGGGCTTGAGATCTTCAAAAATTATTTGAACAGGCAGATGAGACTTTGGTTTAACGTTTTGTTTAATGGACTGTACTTCTGACAATGTCATGCACCTCCAGCAGGACATAGCTGTATGTGAATTGGTTTCTAAGATTGCCTACAAAATATACACTTTATAGTTCACACTTGACAGTAGATCCCACAAAATACTTTGAGATGTCCTCCCAACTGGAATGTGCTATAACAATGCAAAGATTACTACAGTATTAACTAAATATACCAGTATACATAGATACAATTAGAAATGTTATTTTGAAACTTTGTGTTTATTTCTGGAGTCCTATAGCTTAGCAGTCAATGCTCCTGACCATTTATGACCCGGGCTCCCTCTGCCTCCTCGTCCTCCTTGACCTATCCTTCACCTTCGACTCCATGGACCACTCAATCCTCCTCCACCACCTCTCCTCCCACCTCAATCTTAAAGGTTCTGTCCTTGACTGGTTCAGGTCTTATCTTTCACAACACCTCCACTTTGTGTCTGCTAACAGCTTTTCCTCCAGCCCCCGCACCATCTCGTGTGGCATTCCTCACAGCTCTGTTGTTGGTCCTCTCCTCTTCACCATCTACATGCTTCCCCTCAGTGACCTCATCCGCAAACATGGGGTAAATTTCCACATGTATGCGGATGACATCCAACTCTATCTCTCTACTTCCACCCTCAACTCCTGAATACCAGTCTCCTGACAGCCTGCCTGTCTGACATCGAATCCTGGATGAACACCAACTTTCTTCAGCTCAATGTCAGCAAGACTGAGGCCCTCCTGATTGGCTCGCATCAGTGCCTCTGCACCTCAGGTGTTGGCAGCATCAGCAACCATGGCTGCACTCTCCAGCTCTCGAAACTAGTCAGGAACCTGGGTGTCTTGTTTGATCCTGAACTGTCCATCCTCCTCCATATCCATGCCTTCCACCACCTCCGTAACATTGCCACTGCCTCACCCCTTAAACTGCCAAAACCCTCGTCCATGCATTTGTCACATTAAGCCTTGACTATGGAAACTCCTAAAACAAAAACAGAAGTTGCTGAGAAAACTCAGCACGTCAGGCAGCATCCATGAAGAAAGGAAAGTGAATCAACATTTTGGTTCCATGACCCGCATAGTCTCAAGACCCTCCTCTTCGATCGTGACTTCTGTCACCCTCCAAACTCTCTCCCTCTCCTCCTCCCCATTCTTTATTGGCATAGTCTGAAGCGCTTTGAGACGTCTAGAGGATGTGAAAAGTGTTATATCAAAATGCAAAGATTATTATTATTAAACTCAATCAATCCTCAATCCGCATTAATAAATGATACTTATTAAAATCATTTTTAAGACAATGGTGATTTACATCAAGAAGTTTGCAATCTTGCTGAACACATTCTTTGTGTTAATTAGAATAGTGCAGTGGTTTCCAAACTGTAGGGCATGCCTCCCTTGGGGGGCGCCTACTGTTGGCTGGGGGGTGCGGTCATTATTGTTCTTATTACAGGTAAACCCCGATAAAAGTTGTGATATTTGCTAATACGTTGTTCGTCAGCGAGTGGAAATGGCGCTAGGACCTGGGAGTGAGCCAGGCCAGCAGCGAGAGAGACCAGCAGCGAGTGAGTGAGCCAGGCAGTCAGTCAGGGAGCGAGTGAGTGAGCCGGGCAGGCAGTCAGACAGCAACTTTGCGCTAAAAAGCAAGCTCACACATCACACTAACAAATTCTAAGTGTTGTAAATTGTAAATGTAAGTAATTGGTTTCACAATTTTAATAATTTTTTTCATTTAATTTTTTTTAACAATTTCATGTTTTTTGTTAATACTTTAAAAAAAGGATTAAAAACAGGTAAAGAAAATATTGAGTTTGCTGTTATCATTTGCGAAAATTATTCAATGTGAAGGAGTGGGTATGCAATGTAATTTTTGCTGAGTTAGGGGGGGCGCCGCTATTTAAAGTTTGGAAGCCACTGGAATAGAGTATCAAATTGTGATCAATAAATTGACACTAATTGTCATGAATGCTAAATGTTCTGCTCCCAAGGCCTCTGCTCCCACCCAGCCAGCAACTCTATCTAACCTCATTAAATAAGGCAGGAAACCGATAGACTTCATACAGTCTGATTTATACTTGATTTTTGAAACAAAATTTGAATTCTAAATCTGCATCCCACACTTTCTCTAATTGTGCCAATGGTGAGCAATGTGTCTGGAGGAGGAGGGAGGGGGATCCATGTGTCAATAATAAAAGGTGTCTGCTTGTGATGCCAATCAGTGGATTTTACACAGGATGTCAGGGGATATAATGAAGCCAGTAATGAGGAATTGTCCCCACACCTCCATACAGGCAATAATCTGTTATTGAAATACTGTAAAACACTAAATGAGTGAAATAAACTGCTACAGAATCTCGACTGAGCAGGCAACCAACAATCAGCAAGTCAGACATGGCAATACAGTAGCCCCCGCTTTAGCGGGACAGCTCGGGAGACGATTAAATGCCCCGTTTAAGCGAGGCTCCTGTTTAGGCGATGCAAAGCAGCAGACACCTGCATTATTCACCCAACACAAAGCTCAGTATGTGGGCACATGCATTCTACACACACCAGAATCATAACACAACACGAACAAACACGGGTAAAGTACACGTGGAAATCATGAAAGAATCTACAATGTTATTTTTTCGGTATTAAAAAAACAAACCTTCTACTGTTATTCCTTCTTTAAGCAATACATTTTGATGAGAAAAAGGCATAACGAATCATTACTGTCACTTTGGCTACGTAACCAATGCATCGAAGATAAGTGCAAGATACAGTGCAGCACATGCACACATGATGATCGAACCTGAATTGAATGGAACTTTTCAGATGCGTAACTTCGTGATTTGGTAACAAATTTGTTTGTAACAAACAAGAATTTCAATAATAAATGAAATAAGAAATGAAGAAAGAGATTACGGTACATAAGGTAAAATGGACAGAGGGGGAGAGGAGAGTAAATGAAAACTACACTGACGGATAATTCTTCGACAATCTTAGCATATTAACGGGAGGGGGGGCGGCACGAAGCATGTGTTCTGACACGTGTTCTGAAGCATCTGACAATTATTATAGTTATACACTCTGTTTAAAAAATAATCATGTAGTGAACATTATAAGTTTGAAAAATATGGAACGGAAAGCACTACAATTACGGAAGAACAGTGTATATTATGATGACATGCACCACAAGATTTAAAAATCCACTCCACTGTGGCTCTCGCTAAGCATGATAGGTATGCGCTTGAATCAGTGTCAACGCAGTTGTGCAGCTACATTAGCTAAGCGCTTGTACATTGTATGGCTGTCTGGCTGCGCTGTTACGTACTCCCTGCACATGTACGTATGGCCGGAAGGTGTTACATGGAAGAAATATGTTACGGCAAGCGAGAATATAGGTGACTAGCAAGAAATATCTGCACAGTCAGACCCATTTTGTCTCATTTTTTCAAAGTTTTGAATGGTAGAACTGAAAATCTGTGTTGACAAAAAATGTCCCATCAAAGCGATGTGTAGTCTCGCTTATCCGATGCAAATAACACGCATAAAAACAGTCACACGCTGTTTTGTCCCAATTAAGCGATGATCCCGCTTAAGTGGTTCCCGATTACGCGGTGGCGCCTGTATAAGCTAGTTCAGGAATCAGTTCCTTTTTTAAATGTACAGCTGAAGTATTGAATTATTCAACCGAAGCCTTCCTCGGCGGTCTTCCCTCAACCACAATCCACAAAATCCAACTGATTCAAATCTCTGCCGCCCACATACTCACCCGCACCAAACTTCACTCCCCCATTACCCCAGTCTTTGCAAGAGTTCACTGGCTCCCTGTCCCTGAGAGGATCGACTTCAAGATCCTCACCCATGTTTTCAAATCCCTGCACTCCTCTGCACCCCCCTACCTCTCTGATCTCCTCTCTCCTCAAATCAGCACCCGCTGCCTTTGCTCCACCGGGTCTGGCCTCCTCCATGTCCCCCAAATCCTCCTCTCCACCCTCGGTGGCTGTGCCTTCAGCCACTACACCCTGAGGCTCTGGAACTCCCTTCCTCACTCCCTTCACCTCACCCCTCTCTTCCCTGTTTCAGATCACAGCTAAAGACCTTTCTCTTCGACCGCGCCTTTGGTCACCTCTCTACACCTGCTCCAGGCTCGGTCCCGGGATCGATTATTGTGAAGCGCTCTGAGACGCCGTCCAGCATGGAGGGCGCTATATAAGTCGAAGTTGTTGTTGTTTTATTCTGCACTTATGAGTATTTCAATCAACACACTGGATGGATAGTATAGCCCCATTATAATGCACTAGTTTTGCAGTGCTTTTATGGGATTCCCATATCTCCATATAACAGTATTACAAGGTATACAATTAATGCTAATTTTTCATTAACTTTCCAAATTACATTCGGCATTTTATTTACCGAAATAATGTTTTGTGCATAAATTAAGACTGTATTTCTTGATACTTGTTCTCCATTCTAAGCAAACAAAGGAAATCTGCTGTTATTAATGCCAAAGGCAAGTATGTTTAAGAGCAAATTCAAGCTAAGTACTATCTAATATCCTTTTGGGATGATTCACTATTGTAAATAACCACAATTATTTCAGCAACTAGCAATTGTCTAAGTTGAGTACTCTTGCCCACAGTAATATAAATCTTCACACTAGAATTGCAATGATCTTACCCTCTGAATTCTATTTTTTGATGATATTAGGCACAGTAAGATGCAACTGATGCTCACAATGTTATGCATTAATAGTCAGGTTAGTCACATGCATATCATACACAACATCAAATCCATTCCCATCATATTGATTTCAACTATACATGGTTGGCTGGGTGTCTAACGCACATCGAAACAAAGAGCAGATTGGTGCTCTTGAAATTTATTACATTTTTTCAACTTTTATTGTAAACAGTATGGGAAAAAGGCAGGTATTGGCCTGAATGGATTTCTCTATCAAAGAGCCAGCGCAGGCACAGTGGACTAAATGGCCTTCTTATGTATGGTAAAGTTCCACAGTTGCTAATGTTAGAATATTTTGTCACACAGCATCAAACTTCAATGTGTTGGAAAATATCGGCCAAGCTATTTTAATGGAGAGGACAGCTGGTGGGCAGAAAATGCTCTTGCTTATTGTCTAGGGGCTAGAATAGAACCTTTGTGACGTAAGAGAGTAGGTAAACAAACGAATAGGAAACAGAGGTCATTTATTCTCTGATTAAAAGAATAAACGCTTGTTTTTTAAAGATCCTACTTTGGCCCAATATCTTTGGCAGTCATTTGTTTGCACATGTTTCCTTTTTGTAGTCTTTCCATTCTCTCTGGATGACATCCATTCAACACCACAATAAACTGGATGCAAGTTGGTGCCACTTGTTGGAAACAGATGTTCCCAATCCCTGACCCTCTAGAGTGCAGTCAAGTGTGAAATTTCAGCACCGCCAATTATCACTCGGAAGTGCATAGAACTTTTTCCTTCCCTTTTTTTACCAAAAGTATTAAAAATAATTCAGGCTCACTTTATGACCCCAACTGTGCATAGATAGCACTGTGACAAAACAAGTGTTCTGAGATTTTAGTCCCAAGCAGTTTAGCATCAGCAGATTGTATACTGGCATTAAAATCAATCTTAAATACCCAACAAACGCAAGGCATTAGGAACTTTGGGGAGTCAAAAAGAACTGTGTAGCAATGATTAGCACTGTGAGAATACAACAATTGCAGACCAGGTAATAATAGTCATGGACTCTGGCAAGCAGCAAATTGATTTATGATGGAAAGAGTGGAGGGAAAAGAAGTCAGGACTAAATACTGTAATACAAATGCACAACCAACATCAATTTGCGCACCACAGCAAATAGCAATTGAAGTCTTAAAAATAGGAGCATCCAACAATCTAAATATGTCAGTACAATAAAATTATAATGCCCATGCATTAAAGGCTAAATAAGTAATTAACGACGCAAAAAAAAAAGTCCCCATTCTATAAACCGGAACTTATCCAGAACAATAGCAGTGGAGCATTTGTAAATGCATAAATGATAAAATAATAACAGAATATTGTATTGGTACCCACCGTCAAAACTACTCTCCCACCCCCCCCCCCCCCCCCCCCACCCCCCACTGCTGGTAAATGCTGCAGTTGAAGCCATGATGCTGCGGTTGAGGTTTACAGTTCAGCGCCCCCTCCCAAAATGGAGCACGCCAAGCGAACGAAAAAACTGAGCGCTTATGACTTCAAAGTCATACAAGCGGCAAGCTGATAACGCCAGCTGATAACCCACATTGTCGCGCAGGCGCAGTATTTTGGTTTGCCGCTAGTAGAGTCTAGGGCTTCGGCTTGCAGCTAGTAAAGTCGCGCAACTTTAAAATCGCGCTGCTACTTCGTTCACCCGTCTGGCTTCCCCCATTCAAAAAAGAATCACCCAATCAGTAAAGGTGAGAAATGCAAGAGAGCAGCCCCAACAACAAGTACCAACAGAATACTCTGCCGCTATCTGCTATTACCTAGTCTGATGTGTATGGTGTGTGTTAAAATAACTTTAAGTTTTTTGAAGTGGGTTTCTGGCCGCGGGTCGTCCGAATATCCGGCAGGCGCTTTAACCGGCATTGGCCAGGTCCCGCGGGTGCTGGATAAACGGGCTTCTACTATATTATGAATTTGAACGCAAAGCTGGAACAATTTGGTGATTTAGAGTCTAAGCAGTTGAGAGAGATGAAGAACAGAAATTTTGGATCAATCTTTATTGCCTGGGAAAAAATGTAAAGGCAGCAGCAATATATTACCCTTGAGAGCAAGGGAAAGAAAACACACTTCAACATTGAATTGCTTGGGTAATTCAGATAATAGCACATCTAGAAGTAGCATTATCACTAAGTAGTGATTCTCCGAAGGACAATGAATTGCAGAACCTTGGTAGCATCCCATCTCATTGGTATGTTCATAAACTGGCCTTGGAGGCTTGGGAGGTATTTCACACTAACTAGTGTTAAATTAAAGCACAGCAATTACAGATTGGATTCTTCTAAATTATAAGCAAATAGATGTCAAGGAGAAGGGATTCCACAGTTCAGATGTCTGGTACACAGTCACAAGAACAGTGAGCATCTTAATGGAGTCAAAAGAGGGAACTAGAATCTTCATCCACACTAGATCCTAGTTTAAGCTTTTGCCAAACTCATTCATGTAGCACATTATACTCATTGGGAAAAAAAAAGGCACATTCGTTGATTCAGATAGGATCAGATTCAAATCCAGATGTGAAATACATCTAACCTTCCTGTAACATCCAGCCTCCAAACACAGTTGATACTGAAACAAAATTCTCTGAATTTCTATGACTTTGTTGGATTGAGGCTAACATTTTCAAAGTGCCGGAATCAATCTTAAAGAGCACCGTCATAATGCAGAGATCATTAAATTACGGTCTCTCAAGAAGACTCTGCTTAAAAAGATGTGTGTGGCCAGCGCACGTGTCCCATAGTTTTATAACGATTGTTGTAGTGAAGCAAGGGGCTTCTTGATAAATTAACACTTCAGAAATGGGTACCACTATATCTAATAATAATTGACATAGCTCCTATAACAACGAAACATCTAAGTGCTTTACAGCAATCTTAAAATGTTAAACATATTTTGTGAACGAACAGGGCAACTAATTTTGCACGTAGCATTTTGCCCATAATAATAGTAATAATCCTTGCATTAGTTATAGCGCTTTTCACATCTTCTAGATGTCTCAAAGCACTTCATAGTGAACACTGTAAAGTGAATTGACTGTATATTTATGGGCAAAACATGGCAGCCAATTGCGCACAGCAGTGCCCCACAAACAGTTGGTGGCTTGAGTGACCAAATTATCATTGTTTTTTTCAAGGGATTATTATTAGGCGTATAAATATAAACAACCATAAAGTGATCCATCAATTTCTCTGAGGGAATGTTGACCAGGACAGCAAGAAAATCTATTCCTCTATTCAAATAGTGTCATGGGATCTTTAATGGCCTCTAAGAGAACAAAAAACAATAACCAGCATGTAAAATGCTTGTCAGGGGGAAAAACAAGTTAGTGCCAAGCACTAGTGAAATAATTTGATGTACATGGGGTTCCCTGGAGGCTCACTTCAAGCCCTGGGATGATTTTTCTGGCACAAATTATTGCTTATACTGCCGTTTTCTTGACAAACACTTCAACACTTCAAATACGTGTCAAAAGCCAAATAGGCAGGAGGTCTCAAAGATCAAAGCCAACCAAAGTTACCAAGTGGGAAAAATGAAATCCAACAGATGGTAGTTCTGGCAGAGCCCAGCAGAGAAATCAAACTCATTGTTTTCTATGTTTCATAACAGATATCATTACCTAAGCAATTGATAAATGGCAGACTGCAAATTAGGCTGGTAAAGTGAACAGAATGCAGAATTTATTAGAGCACCAAAGCGTGTATAAAAAAGCAGGTTAGTTTCTAAAAAAAACTCTCAACTAGTTTGATTGTTTATTGAAGAAGTTATTTTTATTTGATATGCATTTTAAAAAAAGTTTTATGTATGGTTTTACTCCTTAATGCAGATGTAGCATATTATTTCACCAATTTGTATTATTATGCCTGATAAATAGTCATTTTATGAGAACAAACACAAAGAGAATGTGAAGGTGAAAAGCTGTCAATAAATATCCCTTAAAAGAAGCTGTTATCTAAAAACCTGATTTGAATCCAGCTTAGGTTGATGAGATGAATATGTCCACCGACTGATGGTTACAAGAGTACTTTCTGACTCCTATGCTCAGTCTTGATCAGATACATCTTAATCCAGCACAAAATTAATCTACAAAATTTATTTTGCACAGATTTGCAACCTTATTCTGAGAGTATGGGCAGTGAAAAATCTCCAATTGGTACAGTAAGCAGTGCTTCTCTGATGGTGGAGCTGAAGTACATTTCAGAGCAGAAAGCATTGCGCAGTATCTGACTATTCACTTTAATACTGTTTGTGGGACACTGGTGTGTGAAAATTGGCTGCTTCACCCACAAAACACACAGTCACCACACTTTGCAGAGAATCCTGTGAAACTCTTTGGGATATCCTCCCGACGCAAATGGCGCTATACCAAATGTAAGGCTTATTTATTTATTTATTTTCCTATGCTTAATATGGGAATGCTTGATGATTAACACGCAATGCTTGAAATGTTAAAGTATTTCATTTCTATGTTGAAAATGTACCAACATATCTAACATTCTTCACTTTTATGAACACAAAATACAATTTTTGTATATTTTTGGCAAGTCTGAGCCTTTTAATTATCCCTATCTCAGACTTTGCTGGCAAATAAACAAAAATAGCCTAAAATCCATGTCTAACAATTTAATCTTGGGAAGTTGGTTTGAATAAAACTCATACAGGATCATTCCCAAAGTATGGCAGGAGCTTGCTCAAACCATTGGGGGACCTCTCCCATCTTTATGAACTGTGCTGTCTGGAAAAATCAGTCAATGTCTCAAACAATAAGCTGACAGGTTACTGTTTTGGGCAATGAAAAAATCGATTGAAATACATGAGGAAACAAACCTACTGCAGTTCTGACATCTGACACAAAGTATAATTGTACATAAAAGAAGCCATATAAAATATATCTTCTGATTATTCTCAGCTCACCATTCTATCTTCAGGAAAAAAAATGGCTTAAATGGAAGAACAAACATTAAGACTAATACAACAAGTCAAATAGCACTGTTGTGCCATAGATGACTGCAGTTCTATGTATTGCTTAATTTTGGTATGTAACTGCATGAGCCATTATATGCACAGCAAGGTCCCAAAGTAAATCAAGTTTATCTGGAAGGTTGTCCAGGAAACCAGAAACAACTCGCTTTACTTTTTGAATAGCATTACAGGATCGTTAACATCCGAGGACAAACAGAATCGGCATTGCCTTAACGTCTCATCCAAATGATTACGATGCCTTCAATAATACAGCATTCCTGCAGCACTCTGAGTATTCACTGAGTACGTGAATACTCCTGAACTCCAAACATAACCAAACATATGCTCCAGAATGATCACCCAACCCCAGCATTTAACATTTGTATGCTTCATTTTTGTGTTCTAATATGCATAAACTCTTGCATTTATCCACATTTGAATCCATGTGCCATTCCAGCATCCATCTGTTTGACTGGCCCAAATCTTCCTGATTGTTATGATAAGAACTGCACTTTCCCAAGAGGATTATGGACAGCACATCTAGACAAAGCACTGTTCCATTTACAATAATAATTGTTTCATTATTTGAGCATTGTCTCATTGCATCAGTGAAACATCTCAAAGTGCTTTACAGTGATTCTGCATTTGTGGGAAAATATGCAACCAATAGGAGAAACTATTGGAAAAGAGAAGCGAGGATTAATAATAAAATTATCCTTACATTTGGTATAGTGGCTTTCATGTAGGTAGGATATCCCAAAATGCTTCACAGGATTTATTGCAAAGTGACTGTGTATTTGTAGATTAATTTGGCAGCCAAATTGCACACAATTAACAGCAATATCCCACAAACATTGTTATTTGGGATTATTAGCCAGAACACCAGGGGGGAAAATCCTTCGCTTTTTGAATATTACTATGGATAATAAAAATTTACAGTTAATTCACTTTACCGTTTATTTTGAGAAGTGCGTTGAGACATCTCAAAGACATGATAAAGTGCTATTATTACTATTATTATGGGATATTTAATCAGCCTGAACAGGCAGATGAAACCTCAGTTTAATATTTTCTCTGAAGGATGGCTCCTCCAACAATGCAGCACACCCCCAACACTGCATTGCCAGCCCAGACTATGAGCTTGCAGTCTCAATATGGGACATGAATTAAAAACATTCTGACTCAGAGTTAAGAGTCCTGCCAACTGAACCAGGTTGACATATCACCATCTTTTTCTTCTGCTTAAATCAGCTATCAATCTAAATAACCTATTAGCCATTAATTACATGAACTTGAACCTTCTGTGAAATACTCAAATGTGGAACCTTATCTAATTACATTTATCTATCTCACCTAATTTAATCTCACTCTCCCCCTCTCTACTTGTTCGCTTTAATATTCCTCTTTTCTTTTAAGCATTCATCCGTTTTCCTTTTTAAATGATTCATATATTCCGCTTGAATGATAGTTTGTAACAAAACAATAATCCATCGATCCTTGCACCCAATTTACTTTCTGACCATCTCTTTCTTTTTTGTCTGCCAACCTCTACACATAGCCAGACACTCATCAAGTAACAATTCATGCATTGGAGAAGCGGGACCCTGACTGCAATGACAGATCTACCGAGTGTACCATTCTTTTTGATTGTAGCCACCTTACTTTAATCAGTGGGTGTGCTTGACTGTCTTTCATGGTTATGATGGTTTATCATAAGTTCCAGAGCTGCCTGTGATTCAGATTAATTTGCCTTACACTGGGTATACTTTTACTTCCCCAGATGAGGTTCAAGAAGGAATATGGTGTGTTCTTAGAAAGCCATTTGACTGTTTCTAGTTTTGTTGCACCTTAAAGATTGTCAAGGAAAAGCATTGGTTCCCAGCCATTTATAAAATAATTATATTAATTGTATACTCCATATAGTGCCATTGAGTGCTCAGAGATGCCACCTGTGTGAAAGGTGCTTTATAAATATAAGTTTATTTTTGCCTTTCACATCAGCGAGGAGTCTTGAAGTGCTTCACAGAATTTACTATATAGCATAGTGACCTGTATTTGGTAGGTGAGCATAGCCATCAGTTTGCAAATTATTCTGTGAGGAGATGCAGACTCAATGGGTGAATGATGTGAATGGCCTCCATCTGCGCTGTGAATATTTATGTTTCTAGTTTTCTAATGTTCCTCAAACAAGCAATAAAATGAATGACTTTAAGAGATTGTTGGCCAGGACTTGGAACAGATATGTCTATTTTTGAATAGTGCCCTGGAATCTTTCATACCTACCCAAATAGGAAATGGGACCTCCGTATAACATCTCAATGGAAGGAAAGCATCTCAAACATTATATTGGAATGTTAGGCTTGATTATATGAGTTTGATGTGAGGCTTGAACCCAGGCTGATACCTAATAGAAACAATGCAAGCTACAAAGAATGATATGAAAATGAAAGCAAGAAGAATAATATATGCTTTTAGCTGCTATTCAGTTTTTTACAATACAGGTACAGTAAAACTTCGATAATCCGACATTACGAAAGCCAGCAGTTCCCTAACACCGGCAAGATTTAAAAATAAATACACCGTTAATTTTTTTCCAATGTCTAGCAAATCCCCCCAAATGTGGAACAGCTGCTTGCAGTTCACGCTGGTGTCACTCTGTTATCTGGCTCTGCGTTTGCCGTTCAGGCACAGTTTGGCTCCAGTGCTGTGTTTACAGCTCACGTATTCTGCGAGTCAGTGCTTCTCCAGCCATTTCTAGGGTAGGTTCTAAATACCAGCAAACTCCAAAATCCAGGAGGTGCGTGGGCCCAACCTGACGGATTATTGAGATTTCACTGTATATAGTTGTTTTTTTTAAAATAGCATTTATCAGTTGAAAGCTATTCTGCTCATCCTATAAATTAAAATGTACAGCTACTTTGATGAGTGCATTACGATCGTGTTAAAGCATGAAAAGATTACAATCTAATTGCATTTCAATTTTCATGTTTATTAAAAGAGGGGATTATAAATCATTTTATTATTTCAAATTATACACATTTGGCAGCCTGGTTCAGTTGGTAACATACTCGCCTCTGAAGCACTTTCACGTCCTCCCAACATGTAAGGGGCTATTTCAATGAAAATATTGTGTTGTTGTTGCAGAGTCAGAAGGCTGTGGGTTCCACTTTGAAGCTTTAGCTTCAATGTACAGCATTGCTGGAGGTGCTGTCCTTCAATGAGATTTTAAACCAAGGTCTTGTCTGTCTGTTTAGATGACCCTAAAAATGCCATGACACTATTCAAAAATAGATTTTCCCAGTGTTCTGGCCAATAATCCCTCTGATAAAACTGACCATCCATTTAAGGCTGTCTGTGGGACATTGCTAGGACAGTGTGCAAATTGGCTGTTGCATTCACTTACACAATAGGCAGTCTCAAACACTTTACAGTAAATCCTGTGAAGTGCTTTGAAAGGTCTTCTGAACAAGAATTATGCTACATCACATGGAAAGATTATTATTATAAATATGTATAAGACCTCTTCTAAGGCTTATTCTTACCTGTCCATGACTCCATGCCACTTTTGCCATCAATGTGACTTTGAGTCAGTTAGCATCAATTGTGCCTCCCGGGATCAGAAGGTTGTGAGGTTGAACTCTATAATGGGATTTATGATCATAATCTGGGGTGACACTCTGGGTTAGTAGATGCAAAGTTGAGTGGTGCATAGTTAGATCAGATATTAACTCGACGTCCTCTCTACTGGGAATCAGTAGATCAAGTGGGTATTAAAGAAGGAATTCATCTTGCTTCAATTCATCCAAAACAATTAATAGGTAGTTTATCTCATTGCTGTTCATGGGATATGAATGGCTCTGATTAAGTATTGCAGTAGCAGACATAATGATAGAACTGCACTTCACTTCTTTTTTAGTTCAATAATCGGAATGTATAGGATCAGAAAAGGTAATTTCAGTAGATTAGCCCAAAGCAAAAGAAAAATCGAATTTCTCTTTTCGCCTGCATGGAACTTTTCCACTAAATAGCTAATTTCTTTGTAAATGTGCTTTCTGACCCTATCTGCCCGCAATGCCTCCCTGACTAATCTATTCCACATGTTCAACACTCTTCATATAAGATAATTAAATCTAAATTGTCAAATCACTTTGCCTCAATTTAAATATCTAGAACTTGAGTCGTTGTTTGCTTCTTCTTGAGAGATGGACCCATGAAATGTATTATGATTTGATATGAAATTAGCTATATCAAACATAAGGATTATTATTTTAGTAGACTAATATGAATTTGTCTGTATTTGAAATATAATATGTATTCTGTACACTTTATTCCCTACAGAATTGGCTTTAATCATTCTTTGTGGTGTTCTACAGCATAAAATTGACAGGGTGCAGAGGAGATTTACAAGAATGGTACCAGGAATGAGGGACTTCAGTTATGAGGAAAGGCTAGAGAGGCTAGGAGTTAGGATAGTAGTTTAAGAGGAAACCTAATAGAGATTTTTAAGATCATGAGGGGATTCGACAGAGTAGATAGGGAAAAAACTGTTTCCACAGGTGGGTGTATCAGTGATTCGTGGTCACAGATTTAAAATAGTTTCAAAAAGAAGCAGAGGGGAGGCAAGGAGAAATGTTTTCACTCAGCGAGTTGTTCGAATCTGGAATGCATTGCCTGATAAGGTGGTGGAGGCCGATTCGATAACGACTTTTAAAAGAGAGGTAGACATTTATCTGGGGAGGACGAGTTTGCATAGTTATGGGGAGAGAGCGGGGGAGTAGGATTGAATTGCTGTTTTCAAAGAGCCGGCACAGACTCGAGGAAACAAATGGCCTCCTTTTGTGCCATAAGATTGTATGATTCTATGATTTGAGGAACTTATTATTTGTTGGGTAGTATCAATATTCTTATGTTGACATATACACAGTCTTGATCACCACTTCAATTCAAAGTGTATTGTTGGACAATTGGCATGATATGCAACATAACTTGGGATTAGGCAAGATTGCCCAGGGAACTGGGTCAGTGTTGACCTAAGCACAGGCTAACCTTTCCCTGATAGAAGGGAATGAAAATCTGAGGCCATCTCAAGTGAGGCATTAGCAGAGCTGGTCACTCGTTCTCCATCGCAAATATGGAATTCAAAGAGAAAATTTGGATTCATTGGATGATAGGGATATGAGTTTCTAGAAAGATGGCAGATGAAGAAATACCTATCAAACTATCACAAGGGGTACACAGCATTTGGTGGAAATAATCTCACTATTTGCTCTGTTCAGAATTCACTTCTAAACTTTCTTTTCTTGCTTCGTTCATCCAATTTCTAGCACAATTCATTTTCTGTGAACCCACTCCAGTTCCTCTCAACTTAGTTGCTGGATTTCTCACATGTGTAGAATTCAAATACATGTGCATTTTGAGGAAAGCAACATTCCTAAATTACTACAGGTTACCAAACAGGATGAAGCTGAGAATTTTCCGAGCAAGTGAGGTAATATTTTGTGCTGCACTCCATGGTTCACATTGTTTATATGAAGCTGCAAAAATTCTCAACGGCGGAGCCTGTTCTCTGGCTGAAACTCTGGTATTACTAGCACATCCATTAATAAAAGGGTTGACCTGAAGAAGGGGATAATAATCTATACAATACTGATATCCAAGGACCCAAGATTCAAATTAGAAATTGCAGGCCTGCAACGTTGGCAGTGAGAAACAATGCTTCAAATCATTTTCTGTGAGACAATTATAAAGCTCTTCTAATGGCAATAGGGGACACATGGGAAATGTCTGCATTGTTTTACAAGCAATACGTCAGAAACAAAATAACATAATTTAATTCATTATTTTCTTCTGAAGAACATAACAATGCAGAGAACAATTAAGAAGTCACCAAACCCATTCCTTAACAGATCAGATACAATTTTCTATCATTTTATATAATACCTGAGGGATGTGGATAACCGCAGGTAAAAGTGCCAAAAAGATGAAGCTCTGCACATTTTTTTTCTCTGATAGCCTCAGGTAATCTTGCAAAACACAAACAGATCAATCTAAATACACAACCTATAATATTCAAAACCTGTAGAAATCCTCAGATCATCGTCCCATGGTCTTAGTGCAGAGGAACTATCATTTTCCATAGAATATTCAATCATCAAGCTCTCTGAACTTGCAATCCCATTTTGACAGGCTTCATCTACAACTATTTGTTTTAAAAAGGTTAAAAATGGCATACCAATGCCATTTCAGTCAGCTTTATTTCAGATATCGACTTATCTCTGAAAATTTTAAAAAGTTATGCTGTAATTTTAAGTTAGGGTCATAAATCTTGTGATGCAGTGCAATTATCACTTTACCCACAAATGCCTTGAGGAGTACCTTCTCACATGAGATTTTGAAAATTAAAATCCCATTATAAGGGAACATTGTCAAACATTGAGCAGCAAGAGAAATTTCAGCTCTTTATACCTATAAAATAACCATGGTCCACAACTTCACAATATGTTTAGAATCAGGGCATAGGTGGAAATCAATTAGTCTGTGCTGGGTCTGTCTGTGCTGGGTCTGTCTTGCTCATATACAAGTAGACCCCGCTCAATGTCGTAGTTTGGTTCTTGCAAAGTGTGATTCTAAGCGAAACAACATTAAGTGAATACATTTTTCCCATAAAAATGAATGTAGAAAATGGAGTTAGGTATTTTGGACATTTTTCGTCAAACGTTTCTAGAAAAACCTTATATTCGCTCCCTGACTGCCTGCTGGTCTCACTCACTCCTCCGTGACTGCCTGCCCGGCTCACTCACTCATTCCCTGACTGCTTGCCTGGCTCACTCACCTCACTCACTGACTGCGAATGTCCCAATGTTAAATGAATAAATGTTCCCAATGTATCAGCAACGTAATAACAAAAAAGATAACCAAGGCGACATTAAGCATGGTCTACCTGTAGTTCATGAAGATTTAACATTAAAATAATTCACGATTTATGCTGTACATTTTTTAAGCCTAGGTTGGATGGGGTGTTTTACTAATAATGGAATCCAAGATTTATACAGTACTACAATGTCTGTAACATCCATGATTTCTTTTGACTTTCATTATATGCAATTCTGCTTCACCATATTGTAACTGCAAGTGAAATGATGCAAAGGTTAATGTATTGAATAAAGCTAAATTTTACCCAAACTCTAGAGTGGCCTTCTTTCACATAAACGTATTTAATTCCCTTTTGAACACCACAATCAACACTGCTCCAATAGCCACTCTTGGCAATTTATTCCACACTCTGCAAAAGCTATTAGACATTTCCCCCCAAACTATTCCTTTCATGTTTCTATGTATAATCTTAAATCCATGCCCTTTTGTCCTCAAATCCCCTGCAACCAAAATAATTTCTCACCATTTATCCTCTCAAATCCTTTCAGTATTTTGAGCACCTCTACCATATCTACCCTGATCTTCTCTGCTCTAACAGAAAACATTATAACCTCTTTATGGTCTCCTCATAGATATATGCTGTCAGCTCTGCTAAGAGTCTCCAAACCATGGAGCATGCTGACCAATTACATGCACACAGCCAAACCTGTTAAAGCACCTTGTTGCATATTTGTTTTAATGACATGAGTGACAATTGAATATGGAGGATGCAAGTATAAAAGCATTCTGCACTGAGTGACTTGCAGATTTTTTTAAAAAGAGGCTGATTTCTAGAGTTTGAATAAATTACTGAGTGAATATACATTGTGTTTTGGATTGAATAAAATTGCACACGTCACTATAACGCAGGTTGGGATTTTATGGATCAGAAACAACAACAACAACAAAATTACACTTGTATAGTGCCTTTCACGCACGGAATAAAGAGGTTCCACTGAATGTATATGTTACTTCCACCAGATCTGCTTTATCCACTTTCTTAGTTAGTTGATGTCAATCTTGCTCAGAGGGTAGCACTCTTGCCTCTGAGTTAAAAAGTTTGGGTTTCCAGTCCCATCTCAGGACTTTGAGCTTGTCGTCCAGGCTGACATTTCAATGCAGATCTGAGAACTGGCATTAGGTGGCCGCTGGTAAGAGTCAAGGCTTGAGGGCCACATAGCATGTGCTGGGGTACTGCTGGAGTCTAAACAGATGAAAAGAAATTGAATCACTGTATGGCAAGTTTTCCTGCTGCTTCTCCAGCTGGGACCACCCTACCCATAAGGGCTTTGGCTTGTATATCAGATGCAAGGATTATTACTATTGGCTCAAAAAATCCAATCAAATTAGACTGACATGACCCTGCTTTCACAAATGTGGCTCTTAATGCTACATCTGTCAGTACCAAACACAACAGTTTACAGCAACAATGAGTATGCTGTTAATAACAAAAAGAAAAACATGTTTTAAACATCACTGGATTCTTTATTAATCGTCCGTACCATTTTTTTTTGACTTTTTCAAACTTTGAAAAAAATGAGATATTATTTCTACTTATGCTTTCCATATTTTAAATATATATTTTATCCATTCTGATATCTCATTTTTTCCTTGATATGGTTGTGCAATTCTGGGTGACTGTCATGTACACAACGAAGCATTACTCATCATATCATCATATCCACGTAATAAGCATCCCTCACTTTCTAGACCTATTGTAGAAATAATGCATGATGGAGCTCATGAAAGAAAACAAACCAAGGTCATTTCCCAGGTGATATATTTTTTCACGTATCACAGATTTCGAGCCATATACCTTGTTGTTTTCACTTTTATATGACCTCAGGTATTGCTCGTGGCTTATGACATCTGCTAAACCCCTCGAGTATCACAGTCTCTTTGTATTCCGTATATAGTTCTATCCACGGATCATTGAGGTGAAATTGTGCTGGTTGTTGTACTCAGCAACAACAAGATGGCAATGAGATCTTAGGGCTGGCTTCAGGCATAGCCATTGTACAAGATGTTAAGATATTTACACCCAGGAACAGCATTTAAATTTAAACAGCACTGGAAATTATAGTTTTATGTTAATAGATTTTATAACAAATTTACTCAGCTGATACGATCTACCATAGTTTTCACTCTTGTTTATTACTTATATTTATTTCAATACATGGATTAATGTGAATGAATTATAGTTGCAATGTTTAGTTGAAAGAATTGTAAATATCAACTCATATACATAAAACTGTCCCCATTCCGGCAGAATGGACACCTCATCATTTAATCCCTGACAACTAATAGGCTGCTTCAGATTTTAAGACAAACAGCTCTAGAACAGAAGCGTAACTGTGATAACTGTGAGCCATCTCTATTGTAAGACTCAGAAGAATTAGTCACATTATAAGGTATTCAACCTGAGAGTAGAACAGTTTAATAAATTATGTAGATCATTGATGGGTAAAGCTAATATCCAAAACCAGTGTATTTTTGAGTGCAGATTCATAACTGCTGAATTAGACTCCTTCCCATTCACCGTTATGAATCTAGCCTCCTGGTTCATGTCAAATGTAACTCACAACAAAACAATTTCACCTTTTATAACATTGAGCAGAAGATCAGTAGATCAGTATACAAGTGTATTCTCCTAATATTGTTTTATTTTACTTTCCTTAAAATACTTTTATTCAAAGAAGTCAAGACTTTGATGAAATGTTTAGGATATAGAGACCTTGAGATACTATACTGCACTGGTGGGACAAAGGTTCAGTTTGATGATTTCCTGCATTGGTGGCCCCTTATCTTAATATTCAGCAACCAAGTAAAAGTCATGTGAAGCGCTCAGCAACATGATAAAGTGCTATGGCAAATACAGCGATTATTATGTAGAAGATAAAGCAAAGAGTCATGACATTATAAAACCGTTTCACAAATGGCTTTGTCTGCTTTGTATTCAACATGTATTTTGTTGCCTCACTAATTATTTGTTTTTCAAGCACTCCCAATCCTGATGTGGTGTTTGTCCAGAGAATGGATTTTCTCTGAATTTTCAAATTACAATGCTCCTGTTTAACTCTATGACCTTTCTAATCTGCCATTTATTTCTTTATTCTGTCTAGAAATATGCAATTTCCTATTTCTCCATTAAAAAGATTGGATAGATAAGTAAAATTCAATCACACATTTCATATTAACAGATTCATCTCATTACTGTACCTTACTCTAACCTTCTATATACATCCCCTTCATTCTCAATACTTGAAATACTGGATACAGTTATAATGTTAGCGAGAGCTTACAATAACTGATATAAGGAATCTATAGTATTTGAAATTATTTTTGGAAATATAATTAATTGTGGGTTTAAACTGAGGAAAGAAGATCAGAGTTGAAACTCCACTGCCTAAAGATACACATTGATCCATCTTCCTTACATAATCCTCTATTCATTTTTCTGTGACTTAAATCTCTGAAGCCTTATCCTTATTTATGTACCTACCATAGGCCAAATATATATTAATATGAGGGATTCAGTTTATAATATTCTAATAATACTGCTCAGATACAATGAGATATAGATAGCAGGATGCTATAGAAAGAACTGGATTTTATAGTGGTGCCTTACCGTGTTGAACCCTCTTAAACTGTTTTACTGTCGAATTACTTAGGTCTGTTGCTCAACCCTTGCCACCTCCATTTCACAATCAGTGGCTAAGCCTTCAGTCTTTACGCCTCCAACCTATGGAACTCCCACACTCTATCGCTCAGCTTTATCTCCTCTACACTGTACTTATCTTTAAATCTGACTTTAAAATCTGCTTCTTCAATTGTGTCTGTGGACCATCTTCCCCCTTGCTTGGCAATCAACTTCACCACTGTTAAGCAATTCAATACATTATCCCATGTGAAGGATGCTGTATAAATGTAAGTTGTTATTGTTGTCCAGAATTGTAAAAAATCTGTCTTGATTTTGAAGCCTTTAATAATCTTAAAGAACTTGGGGTTCCTATTACAGACACATGCATGAAGAATTCACGATTGTCCAGCTAATTATGCACCATCGCATGCTGTGGCTACATGCCTGTGGGCAGGAAGATGATGACTATTCTTCTCACAGATTTTATGCTAAAGTGTGTTGGCTACCAGGATTCTTCCAGGGATTTCCTGGAAGTGAGGGCTCAAACCCTCACTTGTCAGATGTCAAATGACCATCTAATGTCTATCGTCCTTGGAGGATAGACATTAGAGCAGAGGAGGAAAGGTAAGCGAGATCTCCTTGGACCTCAATTGGCTCCAAGGCGATACATTTAGCAACAGAATGTTAGATTCGAGCCAACCATTTTTGGCATTCTAATAGTCCAGTTCCTGAACCAGGGTAGTCCAAAATTAGTCAGTGGGAGCAGGAATTCTTCTCACTCAGCTCCCATTAATCCTGGAAGTCACAGCCCTAATGGGTAGGGTGGTCTTACCTCAACAAACATCAGGAAAATGTGCCAGGCAGTGCTCCCAATGTCAAGCTGCTTAAACTCCAGGAGTACCCCCAACAACATTCAAGGATACCTAAGCTATAGTTCTTTCCAACCTGAAACTAATGCTCCCAGGAATTAGGTGAGCAGGATTTGCCCCTGCAGGGAGGAGAGTATGAATTCTATTCCAATAAATATCTCTGAAATTTCCAATTATAGGTGCAATTCTCAGTTTGCTTTGGATATTCTTTAGCACAGTGATAGATTTCCATATGTGTTAGATACTCAGCTTCCCCCCAAAAATAGTTAGTACATCACCAGAATTCAAAATGGGTTATATTATTGAGGCTGAATAAACAAGGTTATTCTGCTACAACAACAACAACAGCAACAACAATATCTCGTATTACTTTACCTTTATTATTGTAGAACCAAATAAATTCAGTCAGCTCTCATTAAAATAGCACTTCCTGGGTCAAACCTGACGATACTACCAAAGAATACAACAGTGGCATTGTCATTTTCGACAGCTTTTATTTACAAGTTTCAAAATTATAATTAGATACCATGTGCTAAAGTTGATACAGTATTTTTTATCATGTAACCACATATGGCTAATTCAGGAATCAACACAATTTTGACTCATTGGCAACCAAAATGTAATTATATGATACAGCAAATCTAGGCAGATTACACTCTAGTGTCTTGGGTATTAAATGCAAGTTCGTAATTTTGTATTCTAACTCATACAGTGTGAAATTTCATCAAATTGTGTCAAATTACTGTAACATTAATTACATGTTGCAGCTCTGCTATATATTGATTATTCCGTTTTTTTCCCTTATTTTGTTTATCCTCTTACAGTCTTTTACATACAGTACTTGCTTCAACATTGCTATAAATATTTACTGTACAACATGCAGTGCATTACGTATCATAATAATAATAGTCCTTGCATTTGATATAGTCAAAGAGTCGTTAAAAGTTGTTGAATTCAATATATGTAGCAATATTTTTAGATAAATTAGGAGCAACAAGTCAACCTCCTAAGAGGTTATTTTCTGAGTGAATGAGGTAATATTTTACACAGCACTCCACAGTTCAAAATGTCTACACATGATGGTGTCAATGGAGGAATCTGTTCTAACTTGTAGCAGCTTAACATCAGGCTCACCAGGCACACTTTAGATTTGCCCCTCTCTTAAAGGTTTATTTTTGTCTGCTGGGCTCTGTACTTTAATTTAATGTTTTGATGATATATTAGCTCAGTTTTTCTCTTATCCCTCTATAACTGCAGTCGATCTAATGCAAGGCACGTTACCCTCCCATGAGGAAACCGATTATTTGGAACCAATGTAATAAAATGAATTTATAATACAGATTGCCACAGAGAGAATTCGAGTCTTTATTTCCCCATTATTACACAATTTTGTTTAGGTTGCATTTCACACAACAAATCTAATTATCATGCATACACACAATTCATCATATTCTCCTAATTTCCCTGTAATAGTAGTACATCACCTCACCCCCTCCTTCCCCAGCTTCAGGTCATACCCAAAGACCTTTTTCGTCAATCGTACTTACCGTTCCACCTCCCCCTGGCTTGGCCTCATGCTCCGCCATTATCAAGCACTCTGAGACTCCACCCAACATGGAGTGCGCTACATAAATGAAAGTTGTTGTTCTTGTTACATTGTGTGCGAGTTGGATCCCATTGCTAAGAAGATGATGGATTCATGCATCATTTATATTACTTGATTGTAAGTTGAGGAGTGTGCATGTTTAGCCCGTAATATCCCACCATCTGTAGAACCATTACTTTATCAATAATCAAAATTATAAAAACCCTCGCATTTGATTTTACACTTAAAATATCAAAATATCTAAAGTAATTATTGTCAATTGCAGTGATTATATTTGCTGCAAACGAAGTAGCTAATTTACATAGCACAAGGTCCCACAAATAGCCATGAAGTGAATAATCATTTTTTATCTGAAAGATTGTTGGCCAGGATTTTGGGAGAAGCTCCCTCCTCTATATTCTGATTTCTATATTTCTATATCAAATATTTCTGATTCTGGGAGTAAATGTTTGGTAATTTTAACTGTAAAGTGAGATGCCATTTCTACCCTGACATATAGACAAATTCCAGTGCTCTGATACAAGAAATGGAAATTATTCAATTATTATTCATTCAGTAGAAGAAAACACACACTACCTAATAATATGATCATTTTTGACACATGACAACTGCAGTATGTCAGTGCGACTGCCAGTGCAGACACAAACACACAACATATCTATTAGTTGTTCAGTGAGCACACACTGTGCTGACCAGGAAAATTTCCATTTTTATTTTCTATTCAGAGGCAAAGGATATGGATAAGCACCAGCTGAGAAGAAATCAGTCCAAATAAATGGATAATAGATTTTGAGCAACAACTATTAGCATACATTTTGAAATGAGGTTTGTTAAGTATTGTTGTGTTATTTATTTTCTCTGCAAGTATGCAAACACTTTCAAAATAATTAATTATTTGCAGGATACTTGGACTTTGCTGAAACATCTGAAAAACGGTATAATATATTTGCTACAATTATATCATCTCAATAGCAATAAACAGATGATATCCATGTAATATCCTGGCTGATTATTTTTTACCCTAATTTTTTACCCTGGGAAGGGGCATTATGAAGAATTTTGGATCTTCACTATTAGCCGGGCTGAAATCAGAAAGTAGCCTGATTAAATATGGAATTCAAATGTTACACCTTTTGGTCTCTATAATAATAATTGCATTTGGTATAGTGCTTTTCACGACTTCCAAATGTCTCAAAGCGCTTCAAAGAATATACTGCAAAGTGAATTGCCTGCAGCCAATTGTGCACAGTTGTTTGTGGGACACTGACAGTTGTCAGCAGGACTTGGCCTGCTCCAAGCCCCCCGCCCGAACCGCCCCACCATCGGAGGCCGGGCCTTCAGTTTCTCCGCTCCCACCCTATGGAATTCCATCCCCAATCCCTCCGCCTTGTTTCCTCCCTTTCCTCTTTCAAGGCCGGTTTGAAGACTTTCCTCTTCGACCGTGCCTTTTGTTCCCCCCCGAACTTTTCAACCTCCCCTACGTGTTTCGCCCCTTCCCGAACACTCCCCTCCCAACTCGGGTCACACGCCTCCTGTGCAGCGCCTTGGGACTTCCTCCCGACGTGAAAGGCACTTTATAAGTTTAAATTGTTGTTGTTGTTGTGAGTAAATTGAGTGACCAATTTTTTGTGAGGGCTTATTATCCCCAGAAAAGCAATCCGCCAATCAACTAACAATCGGGTTCCTATTTACTGCTCGGTAAAAATAGGCTAGTGGCATAAGGAAGTGAACAAAGGCTGGTGGAGTCCAACATTTTGCCCTCTCAGGAATAGAACCAATGCCTTGGGAATGTCCTTCCTATGTGAATAAATTTACATTGACATTGTTTTGTAGTTATGTTATACAATCCCAAAGGCTTATATGGATCAAAATATGCCATGTAATAGTAAACATATTTGGATTTAAATAATAACGCATATTTTTGCAAGGAATGTAAATATTATCCCAAGGTCAGCGAGTCTGCAATGAGAGGGCATAAATTTAGGATAATAATGATAATCCTTGTATTTGATATAGTGCCTTATCACATCATTGACACTTCACAGAATATGAAGTAAATTGAATTGATTGTATATTTAGTGGGCGAAACTCAGCAGGCAATTTCACACAGTACAACGGAAATAGGTGGTTCTAACTGAGCAAACAAGGAGGTTAGGAGGAATGTTTTTCACAAAACAAATGGTTAGGATATGGAATGCCTATATGAGAGCAGTGGTAGATACAGAGTCCATATTGGTTTTCAAGTGGGTGCTAGACAAATACAGTAAAAGCCCATTTTCCAGCACCCTCGGGACCTCGCCAATGCCGGTTAAAGCGCGTAAAGGATATTCGTCCGAAAACACAAAAAATAAATAGATGCATTTTCCCGGATAAATTTTGGTTAATCGAATGCGGACCTTTTTTATGTGATGCCGGTTAAATAGAAGTTACGGTTGATCAGGTCACGGATAAAAGGGATTTTACTGTACCAAGAAAGAGTAACTTACAGGGGTTTGGGGAATGGGCAGGTAAATGGACCTGAAAGATTCACTCTTGGGTTGGCATGGACATAAGGGGAAAGATAACCAAAAGTTCAGTCAACGAAATATGTCTTGTCTTTCATGCTTTGAAAGCGGAAAGGGGGGGCTGGGTTGGAGGGACTGCCAGGGAGTAGTAGCAGAATGATGAAAGTTCGCCTGCCAATTAAAACTGCACATATTAAGATAAAATATTGCAGATGCTGGACATCTGAAATAAAAATATAAGTCGCTGGAAACACTCAGCAGGTCAGGTGGAAAGAGAAAAGTGAGTTAACATTTCAAGTCAATGCCGTATTATTGCCTTCCTTTTCTTACTGTTTTATCAACAAACTTTCTGTTTCATTAAACAATTAGGGATAACGACAAACAGAAGAGTTTGAACACTAAGGATACTCATATGAATGGAACAAAAAATAACCCCTGCAAAGCACTTTATTGAAGTCCTGGAGGAAGAAAGAGGCAATCATTACTACTTTATATGCAATTCATGTCAGCATCTATCAAATTACAGCTCAAAGTATCCATTTTCCTAATAGAAATGCAAGACTGTTCAATCCATTAACATCAAGACAAAAACCATTTAACCTTCCGCAACATATATCTGCTGTTGCGTCCTTTGCATTCTAATCCAGGTCCGAAGATCACGGCAGCACTTTCCCTGAGGATATATCCCACAGCATCAGCTACAGAGATAAGCATTCATTCCAGACTGGTTGCCCTCTGTTGTTGCAGATGGTTTAAAAGTAGGAGACGTATTCTCCAGTGTTTTTTGCTGATAAGAAGCCTCTCCATTTGTTTATGCAAAGGTTATCTCTGCTGTTGACACATTCTCTGTTCATACAATCATGATAACCTAAGTTTAAGGAAGGCCGAGCAGGTTCATTAACTTAGCAAGAAGATTTTGCAGGATCCAGACACATCAGAGGCATTAAATACAAATTCCAGGATAAATCACAGACAGCACAATGATTTTCTCATACAACCAAGGAAAGTATATCACATAGGATACAATGTATTTGTGAATTCTGTCCAGTAATATGCCAGGATTAATATATTATCATCCTACTTGACCATTCTGGTGGCTTATTGTAATGATGACAAATATTGTTTGCAAAATAATTTAACATGAGTAATGAGCACCATTACAAATAGAGAGATGATTACATACATTAATTGGGACCAACACCTGGTGGATAAGCAAGCAACTACAACTTGATTTATATTGTGCCCTTCATGACGGACCGTGTGTCAGAGCGCTTGCCAATGTGAATAACTGAATATCATGTGAAATACAACTTCGGCTAGAATTAAACTAATAAAGTATTGAACTAAAATATTGTTCCATCAAGAGATATGTTGTCACTGTAGTACAACACAATGTTATCCCTCCTCTCTCTACCACTCTCTCTTTCTGACTTTCCTCTCTCTAAATCCGTTTTTTCTCTTCTCTCTGAGTACCTCTCACTCTCCGAGTCTTTCTACCTTACTTAATCGCGATATCTAGTACTGAATCTGACCATATAAAAATACAAACACTTACCTTCGTGTTACTATTGTGCATCTATAAAATTGCTTGTATGCGCAGATGACTATTTGGGACACTTTTAGCCTGAGAGTGATTAAATCACAATGCTAGTAACTTCACATGCTGGTTGCAACTGTAATGCTCTGCTCATGGTCCCAGGTTTGCCTCTGCATTGTAATAGGCTACTCTACTGTATAATGATTCAAGAGCAGTATGCAAATTGACAATGGACATACAATGCACTATGAAACAACACAGATTTTGTTTCCTGATTCTTGTTTATTGCAAAACTGCATGACCTGTTAATCAACTGCATTCTCCTACTGCTCCGAACACTGCTACTGCTGCAGACTGGCCATGTGCGCTCAGATCTGCCAGATTTTCACCAAATAAGTTAATAGGTGGGGAAAGCAATTTAATGCAGTTGCTTTTCTGCTCTAGTAAGTTGGAACACTATTGTTTGTCAGTGAAAGAGTTTGATAGTGGGCGTACCATCAGATTCAACCATTGTGCTGAGAGTGCAACGAGAAGATGTGCTGTGCTGTAACCTGATAAAAAACAAGCAACGTAGTTTATGAGAGCTGGTGAAAGGGTGACCAAGGGAAAGGTTTGATCTTAACTCATAAAACAAAATTCTCGGGGTTTCACAAGGGATCAGCCATTTGTTGATAATAACTGTTACAACAGCATTCACACAAGAGTAACTGACTGCTTTCAAGAAGCAGTATAGTGGAAAAACCCTTCAGGGACTGGAAGGACTATTTATGTTTAGTCACTGACTGGACATTTTCCGCTGTTTCCCTCCAAAATGGCATAAATCGTATCCATACTTCAATTTCAATGGGAAAATACCTGAAGATTCTGGTCACCTCCAAAACAAATATGTTGCGGGGCCACCACCATCCCCACAGTGATAGCGCTCTGAGATGCCGTCCGGTGTGGAGGGCACTATATAAATCAAAGTTGTTGTTGTTTTTGTTGATAGCTATAGCCCTTGTGTGATGCTTGTGACAGGTGTTGCAAACACCAAACAGTTGGAGATGGAAGGCATTTTTTGCTCATGACCGCAGCCTCCTCCTTTGTCCCCATTGCTGTATCCTCAACAACAACAACTTTGATTTATATAGCACCCTCCACGCCAGATGGCGTCTCAGAGCGCTTCACAACAACAGATCCCAGGTGAGCCAGGGGGGGAGGGAAAAAGGTGAACAAAGGTGCCGTCAAAAAGAAAGTTCTTCAGCTGCAAGATATTTTCCCCAGGTAATTCCTTCAGGTATTTTCCCATTGAAATTGAAGTATGGATACGATTGGCAGGTACACTTGTTAATCAAGCTGATCATAGCTTCAGATTAGCTACACTGTTGCTATAACCTTTCAAACCTTCCAGAGTCAAACTCACAAACTCCAATGTTCCTGCATTAATGCTCCTCCATTGTGGAGACCTGTAGCTCAGTGGTTGGAGCACTCGTCTCGCAAACGAGAAACCTAGGTTCGATATCCGGCAGGGCGGGAAATGTTTCCATACTCAACATGCATGATAATAATTGCATAAGGAAACAAACATAAATAAATTGATCACTTAAATCCAGCTGTTTGTTCATAACTTCCAAAGCATTGCTTCGATTCCATTGTGCTTATCATATGATTGTTATGTCACCACTTTATTGTAATGTCATCGTTCATTCCATCACTTAGAGAGAGATACTTACAAACATTTACAAGATACTTACGAGTATTTGTCCCAAACTTAAACAGGCTATATTACACATTCAGTATTTTAACTTCAGAACCCTGCAAAATTACAACTGATGTTTATCTACAGCACCAATAAGCACCAATTAAGGGTTTTAACATATTCGTGACGCACATATTTTTTAGAGATCCATGGCTACAAATAACTACTTGTACTTCTTAGATATTGCACTCCCTACATCAATGCAGAAAGTTTGGCAATTACTGCTTCCCCAACTCCTTTTGTTGGGCCCTTCTTATGTGGCTCAGCTGTATGCTGATGAAACTTGCTGAGCACCTTCAATGGAAGCTTCTACCAATTTATCGGATTTAGTAGAGTGATTGTCTTTTAGTTTTCAACCAAAATCGAGATGAAACACCTTGATTAAATATTTCAAGTCCAAACTTAAGGTAGAGGGTGGAGAAAGGTGAGAGGAATCAATTATCCGTATGATCGTGAATGTAATAACTCTGAAAGTGTGAGCCGACAGTGCGTGACTTCATTCTAAGCGCTGATAGCCACAGATCAGTCAGTATGTTCATAAAGAACAACAAACAAACAAACAACAAACAAAACTTGCATTTATATAGCGCCTTTCACGTCGAGAGGACATCCCAAGGCGCTGTACAGTCAGGTAGGACAAGAGCAGGGTGGGAAGGATCAGGGCAGGATGAAGAATAGTAGGAAAAGTAACTGTATTAGTGGGCGAAACGCGGCAGCTCATTCCAAATTCGAACAACTCGCTGAGTAAAAAAAATTCTTCTAATCTCCCCTATGCTTCTTTTAGTAGATATCTTAAGACAGACACACCTACCAGCGGAAACAGCTTTTCCCTATCTAACCTGTCGAAACCTTTCATGATCTTGAAGACCTCTATCAGGTTCCCGTGTAACCTTCTCTGCTCTAATGGGAAAAGTCCTAACTTCTCCAGTCTGTCCTCACAGTTACGGTTCCCCATTCCTGGTATCATTCTCGTGAATCTCCTCTGCACCCTTTCCAGTGCCTTAATGTCCTTCCTGAAGTAAGGTGCCCAGAACTAGACGCAGTGCTCCAGCTGAGGCCTAACCAGTGTTTTGTATAGATTAACCATAACCTCCCTACTCTTATACTCTATGCCCCTACTGATGAAGCTCAGTACACCAAATGCCTTTTTTACTGCCTTATCTACTTGCCCTACTACCTTTAATGATTCGCTTACTTGAACACCCAGATCTCTCTGTACGTTCACCCCCCTTAAGATTGAGCTACCAAGTCTATATTGCCTCCTATCATTTTTCCTACCTAAGTGCATCACCTCACACTTATCCACATTAAAATCCATCTGCCACATGTCAGCCCATTCCACCAATCTGTGTATGTCTGCTTGCAGTTGGTTACAGTCCTCCTCACTATTTACTACCCTACCTAACTTTGTATCATCTGCAAACTTGGAAATAGTGCTCTCTATGCCCAAGTCCAGATCATTAATATATATTAGAAAGAGCAGTGGTCCCAATACCGATCCCTGGGGGACACCGCTGCACACCTCCTTCCAACAAACAAAAAATTATGTTTTTTATTGCCTTTCACATCAGGAGGACGTCCCATGGCACTGGACAGACAATATTAACAAATGATGACTCAATCCTTGTGCATGACTTAAATAATTTGTAGAAATCGGTCAGGTTAAGATGCAGTAAAACATAAAGACTATGATTAAGTATATATGATTAACCGATTTTAGGACTGTTACCTTCCTCCTAACTACAGCAATTTAGAACCTTTAAAAGTTCAGAAGAGCAATTTAGTGGAGTGGAAGATGTTGGTAACTTGCTTTGCCCTTGCAGAATAAATTCTGTCTCCATGGAAACGGGCAAGAAACATTACAGAAGAGCACGTGTTTCACAATCTGCTCACGTTCAGAATTGTTTAAATAGATTTTTAAACAAATTATTCCATTGGTCAGCGAGAAGGAAAGGAATGAACTGGAAAAATTATAGGCCAATTGGTCTCACGTTGGTTGTATGTAAATGTCTTGAGTCTATAATGAAAGAACAACCATTTAGCAAACATTTAGAAAGACATAGTGTTAATCGGTGATAGTCAGCAAGGAATTTAAAAGGTAGATCGTACTGGACTCATTTAAGATCAGTTTTGCAGAAATAACAGTAAAAGGGAATGCTATGGATTATAGACCGTATGGATTGCTGGTAAATTAAGGCATGTGGCATCAGAGATAATGTAGCACCACTGATATAGAGATGGTGGAAAGACAGGAAGCTGAAAGTAGGAGGAGTTTTCTTGGGCTGGAATAACATAGCCAGTGGCATAAACCAGGGATCTGCGCTCAGGCCTCTTCTATTTTTAATAGATATATTTATACAAATTATTTGGATTGAGGCATAAGGCCCATGATTCCATGGGTGAGAGGTAATACAGTAATTACCTGTAGAGACATGAAACCCATTTTCTGGACTATTTCTGTTGGAATGAAGAAGATTAAAGAAGGAAATATAATCTAAGAGTTTTCAAAATTAGGTTAAGAAAGTGAGATCATTTTGATTGATTGGTGAATCAGCAAAAGAGTGACATTAATTGAGTCCCATCATCAGAAGAAAAAAGGGACTGGTTACAAAAGGGCTGTTAGAATGCAGAATGTCTCGACACTAATGGCTGTTGTCATTCAAGTCTATCAAATAATTTATAAAGGAATTGGATAAATTTGATTAGAATACACTGGCTCCACTGGGTGCCCGAGTATCAGCCGAGTTGCCAACTTTTGTACTGTAATCCTTTACAGTTCCATTTATTGTATTATGCATTCAATGGTCTTTTTCTATATTGGAGGAATCAACTCAAATGTTCTAAGAGTTTGGATTTTTTGGGTGGGAGAATACTTTCTCCCATTGTATGCCTTCATGCTAACATACGTGTGAAATCCTCAAACTATTCTCAAAAGATACAGAAAATTATGTCTGTTCCATTGAAAAAAAACACAGCAGAAAATAAATTTTATAATTTTTGATTCTCCAAGTTGTGATACAATTTATCCAATTTGTTCCAAACCATAATTGGGTTGGGTGGTACTAGCTGGGCGAGCAACAACAACAGTGGGAAAGCTTGCTGGGAAGTGCCCTCAATGGGAATACGGTTTTAGATGGTCAGACACATTGCAATTACCTCAAGTGGTTCCCCCAAGCCTCAGTACATATCAACTTTCGGCACCCTTTTTTGCAAAACTCGCTGGAGGGAGGAAAACAAGATGTGCACCTTCAGGGAAAGAGTTCAGAGTGCCAATTCTATTCCAATAAATATTTCGGGGAAATTTCTAAAGTTGACGTACGCTTGGTTTGGATATTCTTAAGCACGGTGATGGATTTCTGCATTTGTGTCGGTGACATGGCTGACCAAACCAAAAAAGGAAGCAGGATCATCTAGGATGTCCTAAATTAGGTGTTTGCAACTGGTCGATCACGATTGACTTCTTGGAGGGTCAAAAAGTGGTACCAGTCCAGGCAAGTCCGCTTCAAAGTTCCAATAGCTTCCATTCATTTCAATGCACGACTGTTTGTGGGCCACTGCTGTGCGTAATTGGCTGCTACGTTTCTCCCACTTATATACAATTCAATTCACTTTACATTATATTCTGTGAAGTGCTTTGAGACATCTAGAAGACGTGAAAAGCGCTATATCAAATGTAAAGATTCTTATTTTTATAATAAAATACATAATGTTATTATAAAGTGCTTTTCAAGTAGGGAGGACATACCAAGGCGCTGAAAATTCAGGGTCATTAGGACTCAGGGTCATAATCGTCTGAAAACAAACCTTGGATTTAATACAGCACCTTATCACCCTGGCAAAACCTTTCAGAGATTCACAGGATTTAGTGTAAAGTGCACTGACTGCATATTTGTAGAGATACATGCAATCAGCTGCAATCGAAGACAATTCAGCTCATCAGGGTCAGATCCTACAATGTCAATCAGGGCATATAATAATAATCCTTGCATTTGATATAGCACCTTATCCAATCTTCTAGATGTCTCAAAGCACTTCATAGAATATACTGTAAAGTATAGTGACTGTATATTTTGTGGGCGAAACAAAACATAATAGTAGCATGTGCACGAGAGTAGGCATGACTACATATGACAAAATACACTAGTCCCAGGATATATCAGATGACCTTTCCAATAAGCAGCATTCATCTCGATGTAAAGTATCAGACACTGTGGAACATTAAAGGAATGAATTACCTTTCTTCTGTAAATCTGTAGTGTTGACGCAAATAAAGGCCCTACAGGTTAAATGAGCTAGCATTAAAATGATGTACAAATTGCCTTCTACCACTAATGCACTGGGAAGCTGAGCAGCAAAGAAAAATCACTCAGAGCAGTCTGTAAATTGTAGTCCAGGGTTGCAGCAAATATCAATCAGTTTGAAACTGTGACTAACAATAATTGATATTTGTTTACAACTGGGAAATTACATTTCATAATTCAAGAAAAACACAGTTGATCAATGCAGTTTATGTTAACACACTGAAGCTTCTATGCAGGCATACCAAAGTCAGTACAGTAGCTTTCTTTTTTGTACGATCTCTCCCCCCACCCACCCACCCCACCCCCACAATTCATTTACATCACTATACGTTTTGAATTGGTAACAAAACTAACATTTTGCTTGTTTTTGTTCATTTTGTTTTTCCTATGACCTCATAATCCTCCTGTTCCAGCAATTCAGCAGAGAGCCTGAGTACAGAAGTTGCTGGGCCAATACTCATTGCAATATATCTTTTTTTGTCAGTTACACGATTTCAATTAGGAGCTCATAAAATATTAATGTATCTGTTTTAACATCTTAGATAATTAGTTCAGATCATTGGAAAGAAGATAGCTAGTCATGGGACCCTGTAAAATAATTGTGAAAATGGAATAGTCTTGTTGAACATATCATGTGATAGCAAATGGAAATATCTTTCACTTCCAGACAATTTAATCACTTAATTTGTTTGTAATAAAATTGAAATAAAACTGAATAAACACCTAACAGCTTGACTTTTTGTAAATTTATTGTGTCCAATTATATTTCTCACTAATTTGTCTCATCACTAGCGTAAATCTCTGCTCCTGACTCGGCTAGGTGTAGTTCCATGAGTGCTGTTTGCCTTCTTGTACTCTTATATGTCTAACTGGCCGTTTTTCACGTTTGAGCCTCACTAGCAAATGTCAGTGGGAATCTAATGGTATGGCACTTCAAAATACCTGCACTTCCGCAGGAACTACCATTACCAGAAGAGGGTGCCATAATAATAATCCTTGCATTTGATAGCCATCTTTATCTTGGAGATGTAGAGGCTAATCATCTCTTCCTCAATCCAGGGCCAATTCAGCCTCCACAGAGCCCTAGCTGAGACCAGCAAGGACTGTGATTTGAACCATTGAGTAAATGGTCCATAAGTCCAATTGGCTGTTGGATTCACCTACAAGTGTACAGTTGCTACATTTCACAATAACATCCAGCTATATCTCAACAATAATAATCCTTGCATTTGATATAGCGCTTTTCACATCTTTCACCCAGGACCGCGAGGTGGAGAGAGTGCAGAGTGCTATCCTGCACTCTCTCCACCTCGCCTGGCGATAGATGATATCTAATATTTTATCTAATAGTGATATTTTTTCACACGGACCACCCGCTCCCGAGGCTAGAGATCTTCGGGCTGGAACGATCGCGGGGACAGAGCTTTCACGCTGTGCACCGCTCAGCGCACCAGCTGGAGCCGGCTTCCATCGCTGCCGGTTCTTCCTCTATGGGCAGTCGACCAACGAAGCCATCTTTTTGGATGACGGGGAGTATCACGGAGGGAATGGCGGCCACTCGCTGTCGGCGCTTCCTCCAGCTGTGCGAAGAGTGGCCCCTCGACACTTTCCTCAGGCAGCGGGTGGCGCACGTCTTCCGAGGGGAGAGCGCCCAGGTGCTGCAAGCGACGGATCATCTCGTCGCGGGAGATCCAGACGGCGATCGGGCTGCTGCTGCTGCTGCTGTGCGAGCCGGCCGGACACACCATGTCCGAGGTGCCAGGGCCATCACAGAGTCCCCGGGTTCATCGACTGAGGAACCGGTCGGTTTTGGGGCCTGACACCACACTGGGCCCTTTTTTCCGCGCCCTTTTTTTCCCGCCATCTCAGGGATCGTCCGGGCGGGCGGCGAGGACAGGGAATGGTTGCTGGACGATTGTTGGACGATTGTTGGTTATTGTTTGTTGCTGTTTTTGTTGTTAATATTATTGCTTTTGTTGTTTATTATTGTTTATTATTGTTGTTTGATTCCCCCCACCCCTGCCCCCATCTTCTTCTTCCCTCACTCCCTTTCCCCACTTTCTCTCCTCCCTTTTCCCCTTCCCTCCCTCTTCCCTCTTCCTGATCTTGCCCCCACCCATCTTTCCCTCCCTCTCTTCCTTACCCCCCTTTCTCCCCCCTCTTCCTCCCTAGCCCTGTCCCATCCCACCTTTCCCTCCCTCTCCCCCCTTACCCTCTTCTCCTCCTTTCTCCCCTGGCCCCATTTTCGCGATTGTTTGTGGGGACACTGCTGTGCGCAATTTGGCTGCCGCGTTTCGCCCACAAATATACAGTCGACTTTCCTGCTTTTCTTCCCCCTGCCTCGACCCCTTCCCTTTTGCTTCTTTACCCCCTTTTGCCCCTAGTCCCACTTCCGTGACTGATTGTGGGACACTGCTGTGCGCAATTTAGCTGCCGCGTTTCGCCCACTAATATACAGTTACTTTTCCTACTATTCTTCATCCTGCCCTGATCCTTCCCACCCTGCTCTTGTCCTACCTGACTGTACAGCGCCTTTGGATGTCCTCTCGACGTGAAAGGCGCTATATAAATGTAAGTTTTGTTTGTTTGTTTGTTTGTTCTAGACATCTCTCAAAGTGCTTCACAGAATATACTGTAAAGTGTAAGTGTAAAGACTGTATATTTGTGGGCGAAACATGGCAGCCAATAGCGCACAGCAGTATCCCACAAACAGTCATGGATTAAAATGACCAATTTTATTATTGTGGGCTTTTTGGACGGATTATTATTGGGCGTGTGGAGTAAGGAAACTTGCCCAAGGTTTCGCCCTGACCTGCCTGGATTTGAAACACAGCTCTCAGACTTGTAAAATTAATGCTCTAACCACTGAGTTACAGGAGCTCAACGATGTGATAAATCACTGTATCTAATGCACAGAGTATTAATTATTAATATTTTGTTGTTATATTATGGACTGAACATGGAAAAAAGTTAATAATATTATTTCTAATAATTTTTATACTATATTTAACATAGTGCCTATCAATCACTGGATATACTGTAAATTGTAGTGTGCATGTATCTAACCACAGTATTGAAGCAGGCATCACATTCTCCACTTGCAATCTTTTTCGCCAGAAAAAGAATCAGTTATCTGGTGTTGATGAGGTGACTTTCTGAGAGAGTTGGAAAATTTAGAAATAAATCAACAAGGCAGAGATAGAACAGCAGGTAGCCAGGATTGAAAATGTTGAAGTAATTAGAAATCTAAATTAATTTGGTCTCATAAACAAGTGTGATTGTAGTTGGTTTCAAAGTCAAACAGAGTTCCAAAGTGAAATTGAGCAGAGATCAGAGATAAAAGAAAATAATATTTTCAGATGGCTACCCCTCTTCAAAATATATCTTCCAATTTATTATTATTAATGATTATTATTATTGTGAGGACTGCATGCTCCATTAGTTTTTTTTATTTCCACAAGTGAAACTGTTCAAGTGATAGGAAATGATTCTGTGATGGAGCTGTGCTCAGATTCAGGAGTGGAAACACTTACCACACCATATGCACTCCATTAAAAGAAAATTATTGGCAACACATTCTAAAATGATTTTTTTTTAGGTGAAAATCAGCGATAAAGCATCTGGTGACATATACGGACAACAAATTGCATTTATATAGCGCATTTAATGTTGGGAGGACGTTCCAAGGTGGTGAAACTGCATTGGCCCAGTTATTTTTGCATAATTATAATTTGATCATACCACTAGAAAAAAGATACACTTCTGCTCTTGCCAATTGAAATTAAATTGCTTAGTGAATGCTATTTTAACTGTGCTGTATCAGTTCGATATTGTATGCATTGCTGCAAGGCATAGACAAGTGGATATGCAGCAGATGAAATGGTTATATTAACTTCAACCTCATCAAGACAGGTTGCTTACTGGCCTGTGGTCAACAGATGACAGAGTCCTTAGAGTGTAACAGATTAGTCTTGTAATATGTGCTGCTGTCGTAAGCTATTTTAAGGTTGGGATCAGGATTAGTTTTTTTTTTAAATGCTGTGCCTGGCAATTTATGATGGGAATGAATACAGGTGGTTTCTATATTTTGATCTGAAGACTAGAGGGTTTAAACCCGATTTTGAGAAGGCTAAGCGAAAGCAATGGTGAAATGTTCTCATTGCAACATTAAAACATTGTGTTTTTCTTACAGACAGATGCTTGGTATTCTTAGTGCAATCAGGATTCATCTGTCTGCAACTACAAAAACAGCAACCCATTAGCAACGTTGTTTTGGCAGACAAATCTGCTGCAGCAATCCTTATATAACCATACTAGCGCTGTATTTATCATGACAAAAGACTATTTTTCAAATGTTAAAGATTGAAATTATTGTACATATTTACTGATGATTAATGGGAGCCAATGCTGTGTTTTTTTTTACCGATAAAGACTGACTTACTGAGATTCAGCTACGTATAAAATGCTCTGGGACATTATCCTGCATCAGGGGCATTATATAAATGTAAGTGGTTGTTGTATGCAAAAGTATGTAACTACCATAGAATTAATTATCATCACTGAAAGATATAGCAGGGAAATAACTTATTGATCACCATTTAATTGATCTTGAATCCGTAGTAAGATCTAATCTTACCAACAGCAGGTAGATGGAATGTTCTAATTCAATGCTTTGCTGGCATTGGTGGAGAGTACAAAAAGACTTATCTTTGAAATTGTAACTTGTAAATTAAAATTACATTTGTGTAGCTGCCTTTCACATCAGTAGGACATCCCAAAGCACTGAACTGTCAGGCGTCAGGACCCAAGCATGGGGTGGTGGAGGGCAGGGTTGGGATGAGGGTACAACAGAGAGGTAGGATGGTGACTGAAGACACGGTCAAAGAGGAGGGTCTTAGGATCGTTCTTGAAGGTGGCAAGGGAGGAAGCAAGGCCAAGGGATTGTAGGATGGAGTCAACACATACATTTAGTATTTTCATCACCAATCTTAAAATGACATCTAAAATTATACTTCATTTGTCCAGCATGGTGTAAACTGCTTACAGTGACACAAATGAGTCGTATCTTTGCACTTGAAATTTCTTGTCACTGAAGTCAGCAAAAAGGATGACGCAAAACTATAGTTATTTGGCAAGCTTTCCCACCACTTCAAATTTATATACTGTACATCTTTCTTGCTACATTTTTCAATAAGCCAGTTTGTCCATGAAAAACAGGGAAGGGCATTCAGAATACACAGTATGTGATCAAACTGAAGATCTTCCCCAGGTTTGTTTTCTTACTAATCATTTTAGAGATGAAACAGCCTTATTCTCCCTCTGCCACTGCTTTATGGTGACATACTGGCACTTAAGAGGAGAATAGTTTAAGAAACAAATCTTGTTTTTGAACACAAATTCATCAAAATCATCATCATATTGTATGTGAATGCAGTAATTGTGATGAAAAAACCAAACACTTTATTGAAGAGCCTCTATAGTAATACAAAATAAATGGAAGCCATCAATGATTAATGCAAGGTCCTACATTTCGGATGCAGGATTCGGAAAGACGTGTACTCCATGGGTGGGATTGAATTTGCCAAAGTGAGAACTGGAAAATATCTAGAGATGTTTGTTTCTCACAAACTTATTTCTCACTGTGTCAAAACTGTGTGAGGCAATAATAAATAAGGCAAATAAAATGCTGTGCTGTATTACTAAATCAGTTGATTTAGTAATACAGCACAGACGACGGACCACGCAGACGCCATGGTCAGGCATAATGTGCAAGACCACATTTTGAGTACTGCTTACAACTCTGGTGACAGCGATATGATGGTGGTGGGGGGAGGGCTGCTTGAACCCAGAGGTAGTACGAGAGAGAACAATAAGGATGATCCCTGGTGTGAGAGGAATGAGCTAAGACAATTGATTAGACAAGCAAAGGCTCTTGAATCTTGAAAGAAGACCTCAGAGGGGAACACAGAGAGGTACAGTATATAAAGTTTTCAATGGGATTTAAAAAGTAAAGCCAGATCAATCATTTTGGATGCAAAAATACAGCAGAACAAGAATAATTGGTTGAGAGCTACAGAAGGGTAATTTCAGGACAAATACCAGAAAGTTTTTCTTTACCTTGGAGCGGGTTGCCAGGAAAGGTGGTTGAGGCCAGGACACTGAGCTCATTTAACAAGCAGCTTGATGCAGTGATAGGAGGATGGTAGGTTGGGTGCTCTAGAGTGATGAAATCAGATGACCCGCAATCTTGCCTGGTTTGTCAGAGAATTATATATAGTCGATTTAATGCAACAAACCTACTTATTAGGAGTACTGGAATTTCTGAAAATGTTCAAAATAAATGAGCTGTCTATACTATATCTGCAGGTTATTAATTTTATAGCTTATTGAGAATTGGAATATGCCACTGAAATGCATTGCATAATTTTTCATTAAATAAAAAATCCCCTTATTGTCATGGGGACAGCCCAGACAGTTAATTTTCTCATGAGGTCTCTTCTAGCTATCGTTTGCTACAAAACTCATTGGTGCTCTAATCACAGCAATTAACTGAGGAAGAAATGGGAACGTTGATTATTTGATGTTAAAAGAAATCCTGAATATCTTATATGCACCTGAATTAATATTAAAATATATTTGGGTCTACAGATAACAAAAACAATAACTTTGATTTATATAACACCCTATTCGTCGGATGACATCTCAGAGTGCTTGACAACAACGGATTTCGGGAACGAGCCAGGGGCAGAGGTAGAAAGGTGACCAAAGGTGCAGTCGAAGAGAATGGTCTTTAGCTGGGACCTGAATCTGGGAAGAGAGGGGACGAGGTGAAGGGAGTAAGGAAGGGAGTACCAGATCCTCAGGGCGTAGTGTCTGAAAGCACGGCCATCGAGGGTGGAGCAGAGGATTCAGGAGACATGGACGAGGCCAGATCCGGTGGAGCGAAGGCAACGGGAGCTGGTTTGAGAAGAGAGGGGGTCGGAGACGTAGGGGGATGCAGAAGAGTGGAGGGATTTGAAAGCAAGGGTGAGGATCTTGAAATCGATCAACTCTGGGATGCAGACCCAGTGAATTCTGGCAAGGACTGGGGTAATGGGGGAACGAAGTTTGGTGCGGTTGAGAATGCGGGCGGCAGAGTTTTGAATGAGTTGGATTTTATCAATTGTGGTAGAGGGGAGACTGGCAAGGAGGGCATTGGAATAGTCAGCTGAGAAGTGTCAAAGGTATGGACCAGGGTTTCAGCAGCTTTTGGGGCAAGATATTGCCAGAGACGGGTGATCCGAAGGAGGTAGAAGAAGGCAGTGCTGGTGAGGAACCAGATGTGGGGGAGGAAGGACAGTTGGGGGTCAAACCTGATGTCTAGGTTGCATACGGGTTCGGAGAGTTTTGGGGCAGGCCGGGAAGGTGGAGGAGGTGATAGCCATGCGAATGGAGACATTGATGAGAGCCAAAGAGTATGGCTTCCGTCTTGTCAGCATTCAGCTGTAGGAAGTTCGCGCTCATCCAGCTGCTGATGTCTGACAGGCAGGCTGACAGAACATCAGGGGACTGGGGGTCGCCAAGTGAGGTGGAGATAAATCCGAGAGCAAAATGCAACAACTTGTGAAGGGCACTATATAAATGCAAGTTGTTGTTGTATTTTATTGAAGTACTGTAATGTATTGGTTAGAGCACTCGCCTTGCAATTGAGAGGACCCGGATTCGATTCCTGGGCAGGGAAAAATATTAGGCAAGTTTTCTTACTCCATACACCTCTGTTTATCTCGCAGTCTGTAGGAACCCAGCTGTCAGTTATTTGGCAGATCGCTTTCCAGAGGTAATAATCCCACTCCTCAAATAATGTAGTCTCTCAATCCACAACTGTATGTGGGACACTGATGTGCAATCCCAAAGTCCTCTTTTCCACCACCCACCACCTCCTCCGTGTACCCCCTCAGGCCTCCTCAATCTTCACTTCAAATGCGAAATGTGAGGAGGTCATGGACTTCTTTTCCTCAAAAATCCATAATATCCGCCAGGCAGCCTCATCCTCCTGCCTCTCGTCACTCACTACCACCCCCACTCTATCCCCCTCACCCTCCCCATCATCAGCTCCTACCTCAACCCCCTTCTTATGCTCCTTCTCCCCAGTCTCTCTTTCCTCCCTCTCACACACTCTCACCTCCTTGAAGTCAACCACCTGCTGCCTCGACCCCATCCTCACTAACCTACTGCTCACCCAGCACCCCCTCCTCTGCCCACTGCTGGCTGATATCATCCAATCCCTCTCCACGGGATCAGTCCCTGCCCCCTTCAAAACTGCTGCCATCACCCCCCACCTTAAGAAACCCTCCCTAGATCCCTCAAATCCTAGCCATTACTGCCCTATTTCTAACTTGCCCTTCCTTTCAAAAGCACTGGAACGCATTGTTGCCAACCAACTCTGCATCCACCTCTCCTCCCACTCCTTCTTTGAACCCCTCCAGTCCGGTTTCCGCCCTGCCCACAGTACAGAGATGGCGCTTGTGAAAGTCACAAACGATGTCCTCTCTATCTGCGACCAGGGCTCCCTCTGCCTCCTTATCCTCCTGGACACAGTCAACCACACTATCCTCCTCCACCGCCTGTCCTTGGTCATCCACCTCAGTGGGACCGCACACTCCTGTTTCAAGTCCTACCTCACAAACCGCCAGCAGTACATCTCTACAAATGGCTTTTCCTCCCGCTCTTACCCAGTTACCTGTGGGGTACCCCAGGGTCCATCCTTGGCTCCCTCCTCTTCCTCATCTATATGCTCCCTCTTGGGGATGTCATCCGCTGACATGGGGCACACTTCCACATGTACGTGGATGACACCCAACTCTATCTCTCCACTTCACTTTGCGACCCCCCAGTCCCCTGATGTTCTGTCAACCTGCCTGTCAGACATCAGGAGCTGAATGAGTGCAAATTTCTTGCAGCTGAATGTTGACAAGATGGGGGCCATACTCTTTGGCTCTCATCAATGTCTCCATTCACATGGCTCTCACCTCCTCCACCTTCCCGGTCTCCTCCTGAAACTCTCCAAACCTGTGCGCAACCTTGGCGTCAGATTTGACCCCCAACTGTCCTTCCTCCCCCACATTCGGTCCCTCACCAGCACCGACTTCTTCCACCTCTGACAGATGCCCGTCTCCGGCAATACCTCACCTCAAAAGCTACTGCAACCCTGGTCCATGCCTTTACCTCACAGCTGGATATTCAAATGCCCTCCTCGCTGGTCTCCACTCCACCACAATCCATAAAATCCATCTCATCCAAAACTCTGCCGCCTGCATACTCACCTGCACCAAACTTCGCTCCCCCATTACCCCAGTCCTTGTCAGACTTCACTGGCTCCCTATCCCCGAGAGGATTGACTTCAAGATCCTCACCCTTGTTTTCAAATCCCTCCACTCCTCTGCACCCCCCTACCTCTCTGACCTCCTCTATCCTCAAACCAGCTCCCGTTGCCTTCGCTCCACCGGGTCTGGCCTCCTCCATGTCCCTCGAATCATCCCCTCCATCCTTGGCAGCCAGGCCTTCAGTCATTACTCCCCGAGGCTCTGGAATTCCCTTCCTCCCTACCTTTGTCTTGCCCCCTCCTTTCTCAGTTTCAGGTCCCAGCTGAAGATTCTCTTCGACCGCGCCTTTGGTCACCTTTCTACCCCTGCCCCTGGCTCGGTCCCAGGATCCGCTATTGTGAAGCGCTCTGAGACACCGTCTGGCGTGGAGGGTGCTATATAAATCAAAGTTGTTGTTGTTGTTGTGCACAATTGACTGCCGAGTTTCACCCACAAAATATATAGGCAATTCACTGTGAAGCACTTTGAAATCTCTCAACAAAATGATAAAGCACTATATCAAATGTAAGGATTATTATTAATATTACTATCACCATCAGCCATAATGACCATATATACACATTTCAGCTTTGATCGAAGAGGTGAGACAAGACCATCTTTTCTGTTTCATAACACAAGCTCTTCAGATTGGCTTAACCCCAACACCAAAAACCCAATATCTTTCTGCATGTGGCTATCTTTGCCCCAGAAACATGATCAGGCACTATATCAAATGCAAGAAATATGTACAGTGCTTGGAATGGTTTCCTTCTTCTCAAACATTTCTATGACATCTCTGAGTGCTCAAAGCAACAACCATTCCCAACCATCTGAATCAAATGGCTACATTCAAGAATGGCACTCAAAATAGGTAGCCTTCAGTCAAAGGGACAAACAGGCTGCAGGTGTAATGGCATTAAGAAATCTATGGCTCATACTTTAATGTTTTTAGCACAAACAAGAAGAAATCAACTTCAATGATATGGTGAAAAACCTGAGGCTCACCAAAAATACAAACTACCTCAAGTGATTCCCGGCCCATGGTTACTGTCTCGTCTATTTGAGTTACAACCACCTTCACACTTCAATGGCTTCAGTGAGCCTTGGACATTGCTTTATGACTATGGTGGAAAAAAACCCTGGCTCTTATCATTTATCAACATCTGCTAGAAAAATGGACTTCATCCTTCAAAGCAGTTCCACAGTCTCACATACTGATTGATGTAAGTGTACTATTGGTTTGGGAGTTGAACCCAGTGTGCAGGCCAACAATCCCCCATTCACTCAATGGCTGTTTGTGGGATGTTTCAGTGTGCAAATTGGGTACCCTATTCGCCTACCAAATAAACTTTACAATGAATCCTGTGAAGCGCTTAGGGATTCTTCTCATGGTCAATTCTTGGTGCATGTTTATATCTGTCTATCTGCATAAAATCTTCATTTGGTTTGATTTGTAGCAGCAAATAAATCAGAGTACAATTGTTTTAAAGCATGAATTGCTCTGAAATACGTCTATGTTTTTAAATATTTCTACAACTTTCAATTTTTCTGTTTTTTTCTAATAAGAAGAGTGTTTTGTGTATGCTTTAAATCAGCATTTCTCAAACATTGCCACAGAGAGCACCCCCCTAAGTTATGAAAAAAAATGGTGCCTTCCTATACTAAGACAACACAAACATCTGAAAATCATATACAGTACAGTACTTTGTAAGACTATGTGTTTTGCTCTAAGGAATGGTTTTGCTGAGACTCAGCCATCCCCCAAAACCTGGGACTGTACTCCCCATGCACATATCCAACTTCCCCAAAGAAATGTATCCCAAAGTTTGAGAAACTCTGCTTTAGATGATAATTACACCTGCAAGTTCTATGGATCTGGAAGTGCTTTTTATTTCCCTTTCAGTTTTGTTCACTTCAACAACAACAACAAAATTACATTTGTACAGCACCTTTCAAGTGCTCTGAGACGCTGTCCGACGTGGAGGGCGCTATATAAATCAAAGTAGTTGTTATGCAAGTCAGGAGTAACTAACAGGAACAGCTATAAACTTTTGTACCTCTTCCCTGTCCTAATGTGCAATAAACCTCTGTTGGCTACATGAAAGTGTTGCATTGGTTCTGGAGTTTCTTTTACTCCACAGTTACATTGCACCAGAAACTGACAGGGGTGATAGGGATTCAGTGTCACAAAATGCAGCATATCCTGAGAATGTGAATTCTGACAATACAGTGATAATTATAATAATCCTTGCATTTGATATAGCGCTTTTCACATCTTATCAATGTCTCAAAGCCCTTCACAGAATATACTGTAAAGTGAATTGACTATATTTGTGGGTGAAATGCGGCAGCCAATTGCGCACAGCTGTGTCCCACAAACAGTCATGGATTCAAATGACCAAGTTTTATTATTGTGGGTTTTTTGGATGGAATTTTTATTAGGCGTGTGGAGTAAGGAAACTTGCCCAAGGTTTCGCCCTGATCTGCCTGGATTCGAACACAGGTCTCAAGCATGTAAGGCAAGTGCTCTAACCAGTGAGCTACAGAACAGTGGCTGCCCATTGAGCTAATATAAATAAGACATCGAGAGGATATCTCGAAGCGCTTCACAGGATATTCTACAAACAACAACAACAAAATTAGACTTGTATAGAGCCTTTCATGTGAGGAGCAGGTCCCAAGACATTGGACAGTCATTGCTTCAGACCCGAGCTGTGTTTGGGGACAGAGAAGGTGGAGGGAAATTGAAGGATTTGGGGTGACTGATGGGACAGTCGAAGAGGAGGGTCTTGAGGCAGGACTTGAAAGAGGGTAGGGAGGAGGCAGGCCTAAGGGACTTCAGGATGGAGTTCCAGACGTTCGGGGCAGAGTGGCTGAAGGCTCGTCCGCCAATGGTGGGGTGGGCAGGTCAGGGTACATGGAGCATAACATTATAGAGCAAACAAAATCATTCAATGTTTGTTTGAGTACAGGAATTTTTTATACAGTACTTGCATTTACAGTATTAGGAGACCCTTTCTACTAGGGTCCGGCGATATATCGATATAATTTTTCATATCGATATGCCGATATTGGAATTTAAAATATATCGATATATTGAAAAATTTGGTATATCGTAAATATCGGTATATCGTTTCCGGCGATATATCGGTATTATCGGTATAATGCGATCTTTTCCAGCTTACCTTGTCGCCGGCATTGCAACCTCCTGGGCCTAGAGCACGGAATGCGCGCGCACCCCCCCAATGCGCGCACACATCCGAATGCGCGCGCATGCGCAGTATAGAAAAACCCGGAAATATCGATATATCGGTATATATTGATATGAGTCCACCGATATATCGATATCGGAAAATTTCCATATTGACGGACCCTACTTTCCACGTATTATTGCCTTTCTAAATATTCCAGCCTCTGTGTCATTCCATATACTTTATACTGCACTGCCACCAATCTTATATTATCCGGATTAAGTACTTCATGGAATTTACAATTGAAAATTACAGTTGGAAAGAATGAAAAGTAGATTGATCTGTGTCATGCCCTTAGCACTGACTGGTTTGAGGTAGTGTCAGTTGTGTGTTGGCATTTCATTGCTGCAAGACAAGTCAAAGTACCATCACCACACCAGTGAGTCTTAAATTCTTTGGCTTCCCTACTTAGCAGGAAATGGTGGTTGCATTTTTATTCCAAGTATCTGCTAAATAGCAATATCCAACAGTGAAATTAATTGTTCAAATGTTTGCCTTAATTTGTGCAAAAGGAATATCTAATGAAGCCAGTGAATCAACATATGATCACTGAATATGATAAATCATTCACTGTAAAAAAAAGTGATACAAGCTAAACTGGTGTACAAGTCGAGCTTCTATTTTACATTAGTTATTCAAGTATCATCCATGTATTTAGAGAATATTAAATTTTTTAAAGATCCATTGTATGTGTGATTTGCACACTGAATTAACAATCAATTTATTCATTAAGAATCAAACAACACAGTAGTTTTATCAGAAATCATGAACTTTGTCATCATCCCAAGAGCTTAATTATAGTCTTTGATCATTCCACCCACAAATTAATGACCACCATCAAGCCTTGAATTGTGCTGTAACTAAACACCCACGGGATTAGATAATCATAATCAGAGTTTCATAGAAAATTACAGCACAGAATCAGGCCATCTGGCCCGACTACTCCATGCCACATGAGCCTCCAGTCCTCCTTTACCCCTTTCCAACACCCTCATGTGTGCATCAAGCTTCCTCTTAAATACATCAATGCTTTTTGTACTTCAACCACTGCTGCTGGCAGTGAGTTTCACATTCTCCTCATCCTCTGGGTAAAGAATTAGCAATAATTCAGATCTAAAGTCAGGAAACCTATTTGGCTAAAAGACAGCAGCTTCTTGAGCCACATCTAACCAGCAGGACAAAAACTGATATATATGATTAGAAGAAACAAGTAAATAAAATATACAGTACCTAGAAAATTGTTCTTGCTATTAAACTAAAATCAAAGGTACAGAAAATAATAGGTTGAAAGAGCTGCACAGGCAACTCCCTGGTCACTTTATGCACAATTGTTTGATAAATTGCCTATAGTTCTAACTCCCAGGTGCAATCTTTAAATTCCGGGAATAAGGGGGATTGGTAAACTTAATTTGCCATGTGCAGACTGCAGCTGCTTTGTGATGCTTTCACCGAAGGAGTGAAAGGTGTGTGGCGCTAAAGCAATCATCCAAGGGAACTAAGAGGTGAGTTGAAAGGCTCAGAACCACTTCATCCTGGTCCAAGTACAATTTTTTATTGAATTGCAGAGAACCGAGATGGCACGTTTATGCATGCTGGTTGTGTTGTTTATTTCAAACTAAAACATTCAGGTCCCATACCAAAAAAGGGTTTCTTGAAATAATGTAAAAATCACCTCAAATGAAACCAACATCCATACAACTGGGTAAACATCTTCTGAACGTGTTAAAGACCTAACATTCTCTCTCAGCTAAAAGTAAGCTGGAGCTCACACCCAATTATGATCAGAAACAGAAGCAGAGGTACACATCTGTGTCATTGCCTTTCTACCCCTGCCCCTAGCTCAGTCCCGGGATACGTTACTGTGAAGCGCTCTGATACTCTGTCCGGGGTGGAGGGTGCTATATAAATTGAAGTTGTTGTTGTTGTTGTTGTTGTAGTATTGTATTGCAGTCACACATCCTTATTTTAAAAGCTGTGAAAGCTTTCCTCCATCAAAGCTCCTCCCACTCCCCCATCCCCAACCACCACCACTCAAAGGGGCTGGCTGGCCTTGTGCAAGAGAATGATTACACAGTTCTGTTTCCTCTCTTGTACCTCACTAGAGTGGGTGTTCTTCATGTATAAGTCAAGATAGCGAATGGGCAATTCAACAAAGTCACAATCACAGTTAAACCGAGACTTAAATATGACATCCACAAATATTCTGCGTTCAGCGAGGGAAGGAGATGGGGCACTGAATATGATCAGGAGATGGATCATAGCTCATTTTTTCCTCTCTCATCTCACAGATGATAAGGCTCCAGTAGAGTGCCACCTCCACTCCCCATCACTGTTCCAACTGAGCTCCGCAAAATCAGCAGAGAGCAAGGATCAAATCTTGTAAGTTGCAGATCTGTAAGAGCTTAGTTTCACACTAGGCAAATATTTTAACAAAAGGAGCCATCTAACAAACGCACTGAATTCACTCATCTTTGCATCCATTTTTTTTTACAACTGTATGTCATTCAATTTATTGGCATTTGTGATATTTTATAAAATATTGCATAGGGAATCGTGAAGCAATTCAGTAAAAGGTGATCAATTTTTCCGATAAACATTTCACAATTACTTTCATGTTTCTTTCAACAATAAAATAATAAATACCAAATTGCTGCTCTACTGCTCACTGCTCAGATCTAAATTAAATATTGAGAAACATTTGCAGATGACATAAGCAATATTATTGTGTTTCACTTCGAGTAACATAACACTTACAGATTATGGAGGGAGCAGGTGGGCCATATATTTGGATCAGAGCTAAGAGTTTGAATGGGGATTAGTTATTTTCACTTTGTAGTTTCTTATCAATTTCCTACCTTTGAAGAAGCAGTCTTCATTGTGGACAATCGAAATCTTCTGTTTCTTCAAGCAGGCAGCACGATGAACTTCACAATGGTTTTCATAGAGTTCACCATCGGAGCCGCACACAGGCTTGTAATTGGGTTTGCAGCGTTCCATGCAGGTGCAGTCTGCCTGCCCTGTCTCCTTGTTCACAATGCAGTGCCGGCCCAGCCCACAGTATTTGTTTTCGCAGGGACCAAAGTGTCCATCCTGACCATAGTATGCTGAAACATAACGAGAAGGATTGTTACGATTTAATTCTTATTAGAATAACAATCTGTGCATTTGGTATTTTACAGCACCTTTTACACCTGGAGCACCTCACAGGATATACTGTGAAGTGTAGTGACTGTATTTTGCAGATGAGCACAACAGCAAATTTGTGCGCACCAATGTCCAAAAAAAACAGCTATAAAGTGAAAGACCAATTTTATTTGTGGGAATGTTGAACTGGACACTGGGAGAGACGCTCTTCAGAATAGTGCTACAGGATTTTTAATGTCCAACCAGAATAGGCACCTACAACAAAGCAGCAGACTCCCAACATTGCATTGGAGTGTCAGTCTTTCAGTAGCCAAAAGGTAGACTAAGTGCCTTATTGAGAGACATTTGCAGGTGACATAAGCAATATTATTGTGTTTCCCTTCCAGTAACATAACATTGGTGGGTTATGGAGGGAGCAGGTGGGTCAGATGAAATTGAGGGGCAGATGTGTTGGACACACTGGCATAGATTATGTGAGTTTAAATTCCTGATACAGGCCTTGAACCCACAGACTTCTGACACTGTATGAAAATAATGTACATATAATGCCATTGTTACTAAACCTTTGGAACAATTAATATAATTGTGGATTTCATACAGTCACAGCTGTCAGCTGCTTTGAAAGTTCTGTTTGCAAATCCAAATATATTAATGTTTATGCAAATGAACAGAACATTGGAAAGTCTACAATTCCCTTCAAATTCATACAATCAACTCACTTGGTTCGACGCACATTGTTTTGGATAAAAACTGCCGATTAAATTAAACAATAGAGTGAGAGCTCACTGGGTCAACGAATGCATTTAGGAGCAATAATAATAGTGGCAATAATAAACGTAGATGGAGCATCACTCTCCATCTGGCAGAACTGTATCAGATTTGCTTCATGTTGGAACTGAAGCTAAAAGCAGAAATGGTCTGGTCTCCAGCACTAGCCTGCCTGTCTAAACAAGATAATACAGAGTCAATGTATGTGGTACACCAGGTACAGCCTGACAACAGCACTGTCCAGCTTGAGCTGAACTTCTGGGGAACATAACTGAAGAGATTTTGATATATAACCCAGTACTACTATTTGCCTCATTTACTGCTACATCACAGTGTTTGGACATTGTGAATGAGAAGTGAATCAACATCGCAAAGTCTCTTTGGATCGTTTCTTAGAATTTTTTTAAAAATTCTCTACGATTGATCCGTATTGAAATATGTTTACAGTGCTGTGAGATGTTATCCCCTGTGAAGGGCATTGTTGTTATTTGGAAGCATCAGTCCAGGTGGCCGTCTATTTCTAAGGTCTTTGCCTCCTATGAATCCATAGTTCCTAGTATCCTGATGATCTCCCTCCTCTCCACAAAAACAAGTACAGTTCATTGAAATATTAGAAATATTGATCACATAGATCATATACACAGTGCTTTTCAATAATCCTTATAAACAGCATCTAAGTTTGAACCCAGACAGTTCTGCCCTTTTATTATGATCTATATTGTACCCTTTGGAAGTTTTTAAGCTAATGCTCTATTTATATAGCAGGAACAATTGATTCATCATCACTTGACGTGAAACACGCTATACAAGTGTAATTTTGTTGTTCTTCTTCTACCAGTGTAGTGATTAGGAGCAGGAAACCGGATTTATACAAAATACTGCAGATGTTGTAAGTCTAAAACAAAACAGAAATCACTGGGAACACTCAGCAGGTCAGGTGGTACAGTAAAAGTCCGTTTATCCGGCACCCGATTAACCACAACTTCCATTTAACCGGAATTGCGCAAAAAAGTCCGCAATCAATTAACCGGAATTTATCTGGAAAAATGCATTGAAATTGTTTGAAAAATTATCTATTTATTTATTTTTGCATTTTCGGCCGAATATCTAGCACGTGCTTTAACCAGCATTGGCCAGGACCCGAGGGTGCCACCTAAACGGGATTTTATTATATCTATGGAGAAAGGAAAAGTGAGTAAATGTTTCGGTGACAAACCTTCATCAGCACTTGGGCATGTTGGGAGGGAGGGGCATGTTGTGAGGGAGAGGCTTTTAAGGACTAAAAAAAAAGTTTTAAAAAACTCCCACAGTTACCTGGACTACATCTCCTCCCACCCCACTTCCTTGACTCCCTTTCCTTTCTCTATAAATCCTGCCTGAGCTACTGAGCGTTCCCAGCTATTGCTGTTTTTGTTATGGATTTATACATCCTGCTTCAAAATCCCTCTCGCGGCAGGCCAAGGAGATGAGCAACTGAGGCCATGTCTATGCTCCACTAAGCAATGCTGAAAGGCAGTTCATTTTCTATTGTTATTAAATAGAAAACAGCATTTAAGGAATTTTAAAATTATTTTTTGTTAAAGCTTAAAAGTTTACGGCCAGCTACAATATTAAAAAAATTGATTTATGCATCGATGCAACTCCTGAAAGTCGCTCCCGAGTGGGATTCAATTGAATTGTCAAACCTGATTTATGCTAGACTTAAGCATTGATTGGAATTGTTGCTTAGTATGCATTATAAATAGGGCTTCTCATTGAATGTGTTCACGGTGAGGGAGGGGAAGAAAGTCGTTTGGTATGACCATTGGTGATGGACCGGCAAAAGAAAACCTATCGAAATCACATGGAAATGGTAGAAAGGAGAAAGAAAAGAAACCGAGGTTGGGCAACAAATCTTCTTTGCAGCATTTTCAAACAAGAAAATCAATGTCCACTTCACGTTATTACATGTTGGGCCAAGTCCAACAACAAGAACTTACATTTACAACCCTCACCCTTCACAGGGAGGTAAACTTTCACTTCCACCAGTATGAACACAACTAATGTGAACAGTTATGGTTCAGTTTTATCACTATCACCAATCACAATGAACTAAATCAATATTAAAAATGCCTGACATAAATGCCTGAGCAAAATTACAACATTTGTGGCTGAGAACAAGCAACACGTACTGATAAGTCCATAGTTTGATACACCTAGTGATCTGCAATAGCGGTCCGCACACAATATAATAATAATCCTTGCATTTGATAAAGTGCCTTATCACGTCTTCGTGACGTCTCAAAGCGCTTCACAGAATATATTGTAAAGTGAATTGACTGTAGATTTTATGGGCAAAACGCAGCTTGTTCTACTTTCAAAGTGCAAGGGTCTAATTCAGTGCAAGAGTCTAATAAAACATATTTATGGCAATTTTGAAGCCACAGCTAAAACTACCGACCTAAAGATTTCAGAGTGACCAATACTAGAGAATTATCATGTACTCCATCACTTTTTTAAGTGGAGAGTAATAGTTAACTCAACAGCTCTTAAACTGCAGTCAATATTTGTGAGATTTTTAAAATAAAAACTCCTCGATTATATTTAATTTACAAACAGGAAAGAAATCTTGTCACATGTTTGTGGACCACATAACTTATTTGTTTGCACAATTAGTCTACTCCCTGCCAGTGATATGCTTTGTAGAATAGTAGTACAGTATATCAATAAATAACAGCGACATTTATTTTTCCAAACACAATGGTTCAGCAACTGCTTTCATTCGTATTTAGTCCACAATAAATATATAGCTATATTTGTAACACATGACATCTTCTGTAGAGGACCTGCACACCTCAAACTAGAATTTTAAGTACATTATATGTACTTAAAATTATATGTAAAAGAGGGGCAGGAGGGCCCCTCTTTTAAATTTGCTTTTCCAACCATATTTTACATCTAATGCTGACAACACTTATTCTATTGGGTGAGAGATTAAAATTCTTAATGTTTTCTTGCAGAGGACAGCAATGAGGAAGATCCAATGAATGAGCTACAAGCACCGATTTGACAATCTCTTCAGTCTTGAGAGATGAAAAATATTAAATTAGCCAAAAATGCCCCACATTTGGCATATGTCATGTTATTCAGGAATTCAGAATAGATGGAGCTTACTCTGTATCTAGCCTACTCAGTAACATCAACTGGATGAGGACTCTATTCCACCAATTGTGCCCAGAATAAAAGATCAATTCTACAAAAGCCATCCATACAATAGACTTGCAATAACTGGGAAACAGCGAGCAGTGACACCAAAATGTAGCTTTCTGACTATGAAAGCCCGTTTAAAAATAACAGATCTGAAACATGCACTTATAAAAAGAACTGAGCAAAGAAATCATCTGGCAGTTGTTTCACTGCCTATTTTATTGTAGATGAAATAGAGGTATCTCTAATGCACAGAATGTCATTAGTGTACATAATGCATGGTCTGCAACTGGCAGATTTGGAGGTCCACACAATGTCATGGTCTAGAGCTAGTGCATGCTGATGCACATGCAATGCAATAAATTGTGTTAACTGTTGCTGACGTGTGTACAATGAATTATCTGGCAATAGAGTATTTCAATTTATTGTGCAGAGATGCAATACAAAAGTCTAAATTTCTATACTTCTCTCAGGCGTCCTGAAACTAACATTTCCTATGTCAAAGAGAAGTGTGACCAGGGGACAGAATTTAAAAGATGCTGCTTATTGCAAGATAATGCAGTTTCAGATGCTGCTGTATTCTAAATGGGATTCTTGGCATTTTAATAATAATAATCCGTGCATTTGATAGAGTGCTTTTCATGTGTTGTATAGGTCTCAAAGCACTTCACAGAATATAATGTAAAGTTAATTGAGTGTATACTTGTGGGCAAAACATGGCAGCCAATTGCGCACAGCAGTGTCCCACAAACAATCGTGGATTGAGTGACAAAATTATTATTGCTTTTTTTTCTTGAGAGATTATCAGGTATGTGGAGTAAGGAAACTTGGCCCTGGCCTACCAGGAATCAAACTCAGGTGTCTTGCTTGCAAAGCAAGTGCTCTAACCACTGAGCTAGAGGACACTATAGCATTTATGTTGAGCTGCCAATTCCGAAGCCCAGTAAGGAGAGATTTGGGAATTGGGAATGCACTGAATCAAGGTGATTCTGTCGGAGTGCTGCTGGGACAGGTGCAGGGGTTTTTGAGGAGCTGTTTGAAACTGTACAATTAACAGCAATGATCAAAGCCAGCACCCTGCCAGAGGCACTGGAGACCAGGGCTGTTCTGTGGGATGAGTGGTAATAACTGTAATAACTAGGTGTTAGCAAAGGAACACATAACAAAAGGGCAGTCACTATTCCTCGTGCATTACCTCAGCAAATAACCTGTTAATGACACTTAGTATGAGTATTTCTACGTTTCAGCCTGAAATGACTCACACAAAACATGCCCAGAGTTTCCAGATCTGCTGACCTATGGGATAGCATCTCCCCTCTGTTCTGGGGATCAATTAAACAGTGTTTGCACAGATAGATAATAATAATCCTTGCATTTGATGTCATATCTTCGAGATGCCCCAAAGGGCTTCACAGAATATATACTCGTAATGACTGTGTAATTTGGGAACAAACGCGTGGGATCAGATCAGGCTCAGCACAGATGCCAGCATGAGGCTTAGGAAAGGAAAAGCTAAAGGAGAAATGAAGGAGGTTTGTGCCAGTGACAGGGTCGACACAGTGAGAGCAAATCACAGCCAGTGGGGTCACAAAACTGCCTGTTCCTGTTCCAGGGTCCATATCACGCGTGGCTGGCAGGAAAGCGACCAAGGAACAATATGGAAAGGTTTCACGCACATTCGTGGAGCTCAAAGGTCACTTGGGGGTGGTTGAAAGCTGAGGAGAAGCCAGACTTTCTGAGAGGGAGCTCAGCCTGTGCAGTGCTGTGAACAAGTCCTGTAATAATATCACCTGTGTGAATAGGACATCAACCCTTGATAATATAAAGGGCTATAGGCTTTAGTAACGGTCGCAAGATATTTGGAATCTCCTGTAATATTGGACTGAACCTCAGGCTTGGCAATGAGGAAGTGACTGATGTTCTTGGGCATTAGTGCAGTAGAGATGATGGCTGTACTGGGAGAGAACAATGTGGGGAAGGATTACATTAAGTTTTTCTTTTCGTCTCAGTGTCACATTGAGCAATTCAGCATTAAGTTCTAGAGCAGCTCAGAACTCTCTGCACTGACTCCACAGCTGATTCCACCCTAGGCCAAACCCTCCACTGCTATTGCACATTGTTCCTATACCTGTGGCTCTTGTGATCTGAGAGCTAACATTTGAGTTTGATGCCAGGTTACAGGCAGAATGATGCTATACAATCCTAGCCATTCCCAGACAGCTCAGCGCTAATTTTCTGCAATTATGAACTGATCAAGCACTCCAGACTGGGAGCTCAGATTCTTTATGTTATATATATTGATCCCTTTTACTGTGCAGATGATATGAAATTGACCACTTTGACATTCAGATATTAATAAGCAGTATGCATTCACCACAGAAAGAAAATTGCAGCAGAAATGTGCCAGTTTGTGGCAACCACCAATGTCAGTACACCCATAGACTCAAATAATTGACTTCCATCACTGCTAATGGAAACCTCAACTTTTTAACCTCTATTAAATGTGTTGATAAGAGCAATGGCCTGCCATTCATATCTCCCTTTCCTCCTTGTATAGTGCAGAAAATAGCTCCTTTTCTGAATGCTATTTAAAGTAATATAACAAAATAATTTCAAACCTAACTGACTGCACTTTGCCTTCATTTTGTGAACAATTTATATAGCATTTTCAGATGGGAACAAAAACAACAAAATTACATTTATAAAGCACCTTTCAGGTTGGGAGGATGTTCCAAAGGGCTGAAAAGTTGGAGATTGGGAACGAAAGATGAGGGTGGGGCAGGGCAGTGGGGAGGGGAGGGAGAGAGTTGGGAGTGCAACAGAAGCACAATTGAACAGGAGGGCCTTGAGACCCGTCTTGAAGGAGGCAATGGAGGAAGTGAATTGAAGGGACTGTTGGATGGAGTTCCAGAGTGTGGGGTAGAAAAACTGAAAGCCCGGCCACCGATGGTAAAGCATCGGTGGCCGCGAGAGACATGGAGCAGACTGGAGCCCGCTGAATGGAGGGGGCGGGCGGGTTGAGAGGGAGTCAGCAGGACGGAAAGATAGGAGGCGGCAAGGCTGTGAATGGCCTTGAAAGTGAGAACGAGGATCTTGAATTCGATCCACTGGGGTATGGGGAGCTAATGAAGCCGGGCGAGGATGGGAGTGATGTGGACATGGAGCTTAGTGCAGGAGAAGAAATGAGCTGCAGAGTTCTGGATGATCTGCAGCTTGCGAAAGGAAGATCGACAAGGAGGGAGTTTTCATAGTCAAGCCTTGATGTGACGAATGCATGGACGAGTGTTTCGGCAGCCTGAGGGGTGAGGCAGTGACGGCGGAGGGAGGAAGGGGGAAAAAGGAAGTAAACAGGATCTCCTTGGACCTAAACTGGCTCCAAGGGGACATGCCCGACAATGGAATGTTGGAATGGAGCCAACCCTCTGTGGTGGTCTTATAGTCCGGTTCCTGAGCCAGGCAGGTCTGCAGTATTCCAGGGCACTGCAGATGACAATATGTCGAGCCTGGCTCGTTGCCAGGGCATGGAAGGGCAGACCAGTTACTGGGGCAAGGTAGTCATCCCACTCAGCTCCTGTTAACCCTTCAAGCCAAAGCACTAATTGGTGGAGCTTTGGCTTGTGGCGACAAACAATGGGAAAGCTTGCCGGACAGCAATATCAGTGACAAGCTGTGTGGTTTTAGATGGTTAGACTCCAGCAGTTAACCCAACACACAATTTGGGGTCTCCAAGCCTTGGCTCATGGCAACCTACACCTAATACTTTCTGGAACTAGGTAAGCAGGATGCATTCCCCTCCAGTGAGAGAGTGTACGTTCCATTGCAACATTCTATCTCTGAGCTTTCCATATGTAAATGGGACAAATGAAAATCTCAGCTTGGTTTGGATAACCTGAAGCATGGCAATGAGTTTTTGGATGTGTCAGACAGCCGGCTGACCTGAAATAAAATGCCAACATTGGCTGATGTGCTCTGTTGCTAGTTTACGTATCATCTGTATCCTAAAATATGTATTCATTTTTCCTTTTGAATGAGAAACTTATTGAAACCTCAAAAAGTGATTAAAGTGGTAAATGTGGCTTTTGACTTCTAATGATTTGAACACTGCACCATCGTGGCTGTACTGCACACATCAGGTGTGACCAATAGCTCAGGAGATGCTCAGTGAACATTTTATTTGTAAAACACAGCTGCCGTAGGCATTTGGCAATTTAACCAATAACAGCTTTAGCGCAAAACGAGAGGTGATAATACAATGGTAATGTTTTATCTAATTCAGGAAACATGGCAGATTTGATCAGTGAAGCCATTTGATGCCGTTTTATTAACCACAGAACACAGACTTAGCAGTAGACACTGGTGTAGAATAGCAAATAATGCGTTTCCTAGCCATAGTAATGTCAGACAGTAGGGTTTAATATGCGGGATCTCTTCCCCCAAACTGGAAATGGTTCACCCTAACCTCCATCACAGCTGGAAGAGGATGTGCATTTTCTGTGGTCAGCGTGATCCATTTGCAACTCAATTCATGAATAACTGCACATTGGTATCTGCTAATACCATACATACCATACCATATAATACCTGAAACATCAACAACAAAATTACATTTATATAGTGCCTTTCACTTCGGGAGGACGTCCCAAGGCGCTGAAATGATGGGCCACAAACATATGCACACTATCTTTGTTGATCGGTTACTTACATTTTCTGAAACACAGACACAGGGTTACTTACAAAAATCCTAACACCTATTTAATTGAACAGATTTACTCAATGATTGACTGACAACAGGAAAATTCGCAAGCATGTGTAACCATAGACAAACATAATGTGTCCCACATATTGTCTATAAAACATAAGAGCATGTTGCTCCACTTTTCTGCTTCAAACATTAATCTTGCCATTTCACAACTGCTGTTCGGGTATACAAATTAATGTCCACAGTTTATTTATTTGAAATTTCCAACGGTTGTTAGTTTGGGCTTCTATCCCTGATCCTGCGCCAGGTACAAAGTGATGCATAGGACAAGCTAATAGTGACTGATTCTCCAACTTTCCTTCCATCCCTGGGGACACTGTTTGGACACTGCTTAACATCTGTGTGCCTCACAGCATAGATAAGTTCAGGAACACTATCTAGAGTGACACTGAACAGAAACAGACCATTCAGACCAACTAATGCATGGTGGTGTTTATACCCACACACAATGCCCAGACAACAACAACAACAACAACTTCAATTTATATAGCGACCTCCATGCCGGACAGTTTCTCAGAGCGCTTCACAATAATGGATCCTGGGCCCGAGCCATGGGTAGGTTGAAAAAGGTGACCAAAGGCACGGTCGAAAAGAAAGGTCTTTAGCCGAGACCTGAAACTAGGAAGAAATGGGGGCGAAGCGTAGGGAGTGAGAAAGGGAGTTCCAGAGCTTTGGGGCATAGTGGCTGACCCCTTCTGTTATAGAGTCAGAAATTGCACGTACAAATCCAGTGCCATTTGGCACCACAAAACATTGTTTGGATGAGCTGTGTGGGTTTCCTTTGGCGTGAAGCTCCATCTTTTCTATCAGTGTTCTTGTTTTCAATTGTTTTTGATCCAGCAGCATATATGCTTACATTTCGCCCTTCAATGAATGCAATTCTATGCAACTTTCTCTTGTCTGCAACCTTCAATATATATTATGTTTGTACATAATACCTTTTTAGTCATCCTAGTCTGATTTGCTGACTGAGTTTAGCTCCAGGCAGTATTCATCTGTGATTTTCTCAGTTCTGCTGTCTTTATACTGCCAATTTTCTTTAGACTTTTCTCTAAACTCTCCTTCCTCCCCCACATGCGTGCCTTAACCGGCACCGCTTATTTCCACCTGCGCAACATTGCCAGGCTCCGCAACTATCTCACCCCCCACGCTGCCGAAACACTCGTGCACGCATACATCACCTCATGGCTGGACTATGGAAACTCTCTCCTCGTCAGCCTCTCCAGCTCCTCCATTCACAGGCTGCAGGTCATCCAAAACTCTGCAGCCCGTGTACTATCCCCCACCCGCCCCCGCGACCACATAACCCCCACCCTCGCCCGTCTCCACTGGCTCCCCATCCTCCAGAGGATCGAATTCAAGATCCTCGTCCTCACCTTCAAGGCTTTACATGGCTGGACTATTGCAACGCCCTCCTCGCCAGTCTCCCCTCCACCACCATCCACAAAATCCAGCTTATCCAGAACTCTGCTGCCCGCATACTCACCCGCTCTAAGCTTCGCTCCCCCATTACCCCAATCCTTGCCAGACTTCACTGGCTCCCTGTCCCAGAGAGGATCGACTTCAAGATCCTCACCCTTGTTTTCAAATCCCTCCATTCCTCTGCACCCCCCTATCTCTCTGATCTCCTCTCCCCACAACCCAGCACCCGCTGCCTTCGTTCCTCTGGGTCTGGCCTCCTCCATGTCCCCCGAGTCCTCCGCTCCACCCTCGGCGGCCGTGCCTTTAGCCGCTACGCCCCGAGGCTCTGGAACTACCTTCCTCACTCGCTTCGCCCCCTCTTTTCCCAGTTTCAGGTCACAGCTGAAGACCTTTCTCTTCGACTGAGCTTTTGGTCACCTTCCTTCCCCTGCTCCTGGCTCGGTCCCGGGATCCGCTACTGTGAAGTGCTCTGAGACACCTTCTGGCATGGAGGCACTATATAAATTGAAGTTGTTGTTGTTACACGGCCTTGCTCCGTCCTATTTAACCGATTTACTCTCCCCCTATAAGGCCACACGGACCCTCCGTTGAGCAGGACTTGGCCTGCTCCAAGCTCCCCGCCCGAACCGCCCCACCATCGGAGGCCGGGCCTTCAGTTTCTCCGCTCCCACCCTGTGGAATTCCATCCCCCGATTCCTCCACCTTGTCTCTTCCCTTTCCTCTTTCAAGGCCGGTTTGAAGACTTTCCTCTTCGAACGTGCCTTTTGTTCCCCCCCCGAATTTTTCAACCTCCCCTACGTGTTTCACCCCTTCCCGAACACTCCCCTCCCAGCTCGGGTCACACGCCTCCTGTGCAGCGCCTTGGGACGTCCTCCCGACGTGAAAGGCGCTTTATAAGTTCAAGTTGGTGTTGTTGTTGTTGTTGTTCTGTAGGCTAGTAATGCCAAATGTTTACCTTCCTTATTCCCGTTTTGACATGCGGCCCTACTTATTGTATCTGCCACGTACAAGGTATTTCCTGGCTTATATCGAAACTCTAAATTGTATCTATGTTGCCTTATTTTCATTCTCTGTAATCTAGGTGGTGTTTTATTTAGTCCTTTGCAAAAAATTGCCTCTAATGATTTGTGATCAGTTTTGATTATTACTTTCTTTCCAAATACAGGCGCCACCGCGTAATCGGGAACCGCTTAAGCGGGATCATCACTTAATTGGGACGAAACAGCGTGTGACTGTTTTTATGCGTGTTATTTGCATCGGATAAGCGAGACTACACATCACTTTGACGGGTCATTTTTTGTCAACACAGATTTTCAGTTCTACCCTTCAAAACGTTGAAAAAATGAGACAAAATGCGTCCGATTGTGCAGATATTTCTTGCTAGTTACCGATATTCTCGCTTGCCGTAACATATTTCTTCCATGTAACACCTCACCGGTCATATGTACATGTGCAGGGAGTACGTAATAGCGCAGTCAGCCAGCCATACAATGTTCAATGTACACTTTGCAGTGTGCAAAGTGGCTATCCATGTAGTGCAAAGATCGTACGTACGTTCTGCCAGCAGCGCTAGCTAGCGGTACACACACTGTATGTCAGCATGCATATACCCACTACAACAGAAAGTTAATCTCGTGTCATGAGAGAGAGGGGGAGAGAGCGCGTGCGGGAAGAAACAGCCGAGGGAGGGACATTACATTATTGCTTTAAAGAAGGAATAACAGTAGAAGGTTTTTTTTAATACCGCAAAAATAACATTGTTGATTCTTTCTTGATTTCCGTGTGTACTTTACCCGTGTTTATTCGTGCTGTGTTATGATTCTGGTCTATGTAGAATGCATATGCCCATGTACTGAGCTTTGTGTTGGTTGAATAATGCATTTGCTGCTTGGCATCGCCTAAACAGGAGCCTCGCTTAAACGGGGTATTTAATCGTCTCCCGAGCTGTCCCGCTAAAGCGGGGGCTACTGTATATACTGTTGAAATCTTTCACATCTAAATACTACTGCTAAATATTCCTTCTCTATCTTTGCATATATTTTTTATGTCTCCAATAGAGCCCTTGCAGCATATGCTACAGTTTTTTCTTCCTGAGTTAATGTTGCACCTAACCCTGTCTTACTTGCATTTACAGATATTTTAACTGGCACATATACATCATAAATTTTTAGCACTGGAGCTTTTGTTATAACCTCTTTTATTTGCTGAAACGCTTTCTTCTATTCTTTTTCCCACATGAACCATTTTTTAATTTTGTCAGTTCCCTTATTAGCTCCATTATTTCTGTTCCTTGGGGAAAAAATCTTGCCACCCAATTGACCATTCCCATGAGCCTTTTTACTTCTTTTTCATCTGTCAGTTCGAGCATCTTGTTTATTACTATTTCTTTACGCGGAACATTTTTTTTTAATCCTTGTTGGGTAATTATATGTCCCAAGTATTTTACTTTGGTTATTCCTATCTTGCATTTTTCTTTGTTTAACTTTATATTTTTTTCCAACCATTTTTTCAATACCTCTCCAACCTTTCATCATGTTCCTTCCGTGTTTTACCTTATACGGTATCAAAATATAATCAATATAATTGATCACCCGTGGTATTTCTTCTAATATTTATGATTTTTTTTAAAAAAACTTTTGTGCTGACTTGATGTCAAAGAGCATTCTTTGAAAACAATTCCTCCCATACGGTATCATAAACATTGTCAAATACATGCTATCCTTTGCCAATTTCACTTGCCAAGACCCTGAGAAACAATCTAATATTGAGAAGTAACTAGCTCCATGTATACATCTTCTAAAGTGGGAATTGCATACTATAGTATTCCCTTTTTATAGCCCTGTTTAATTGTTGTGGATCTAAACATATCCTTAATGATTTGTCTGGTTTCTCTATGATTACCACTGCACTCACCCACTCAGTGGGTTACTCCACCATTTTTTTTTATCATTTGGTCCCTTTTCATTTGATCTAATTTGTCTTTCAGCCTTTTTTTTATTACCTCTGATACTCTCCTTAATGGCTGAATTACTGGTGGTATTATCTCATCCAATTGAATCGTATACCCTCCTTTCGTTAATCCTCTCATTCCAAACACCTGTTTATATTGTTTTATTATTTTTTCTGTCTCCCTTGGTTCACTTTCCTCTATTTCCACATTCCCAATTCTTTTTAATATTCTCATTTTTATTATATCTTCCAATCCTAATAAAATAGCTTTTACATTTACAATGTAGAATTGTATTCTACTGTATATTGTCTCCCTTTGTACATCACTTCTATCTCTACTCTGCCTACTGGTTCAATTTGTCCTTTGTTATATGCCATTAGTTTACCTTTCCATTTCTCCGTGTCTACCTTATTCGGTTCTCCCAATTTTATATATTCTTCCCATGTCATTACATTGGCCTGTGTTCCTGTATATAATTTGCACTAAATTATTTTCCTTACTTTTTTACACCATGAATTTACCTTCCACTCATTTTTTTCTTTTTCTTTTGTGTGTACGGTCTATATTAATTCCACTGCTTCATTGTTGAACTTGTCTTGTTCACTTTGTCTGGATTCTATATCTGAGCTGTCTCTCTTTTCATATTCCCCTGATATAATTTGCCTAATTCTGGATCTCTTCAGTTTATTTGACCTGATACTCTTTTCTTTCTGTTTGACTTTTCTTCTGTACTTTATATCTGCTATATTTCCATGTCTATTCCTGAATAATCTTGCATTATGCCCATATCTTTTGCATTGATAGCATTATTTTCCTTCTGCACAACATCTTCTCATATGATGTTCTAATCCACACTTGCCACATTTGCCCATTCTGTTTGGCCTCCCTCTTGGCCTGTATATTCTCTGCACTCCATACACTTCATCTGTATCATTCCAACCTTGCCTATTGGCTAATTCATCCATTTCCATTTCTCTCTCCATTTCTCTAATATTTATTTTTGTCATCTCTTCAAACCTTATCATCTCCATTGTCGATTCTAACATCAGGTCCCCTTTTCTCAAAAAATTTCCTCTCAATTTCATATCGTTTATTCCAATTACTATTTGGCGAAGTATAATTTTGTTTCTTAATGCTCCATAGTTGCAATTTTTACTTAGGATTCTCTGTACCGCACAGTACTAATTAAATGATCCTACTTTCTTGTTCCAAACTTAAACTGGTAATTTATCACATTGTTTTTTTCCATAACATAGTTCCCATAGTCTTCATCTTATTCAATGGCAATGTCCACATCTCCTTCTAGGGTGGCAAAATATTCCTTGCTTCCTCGCCTGCTACATTAAAAAATATCGCAGACTTATATCATTAAAGCAATACTGTATGCAACATAAACCACATAGGTATGTGTATGTATTATTTACTTCAAGCAGTGAATGGCAATAAATTAAACATGATTTGAGGATTTAGTAGGTTATAGACTGTAGACTAAATTAGTGTTTTCCCCTGTGTCCTCAACTAAACCAATGACCTGCTTATCGGCCTTCCCAATTCCTCCCTCCATAGGCTGCAGATAATCCAGAACTCTGCGGCCCATATCCTCTACCGCTCCGAGCTCCATAATCCCATCTGCCCCATTCTCGCCCAACTCCATTGGCTCCCCATCAATCAGAGAATTCAAATCAAGATCCTAGCCCTCATGTTCAAAACCCTCCATGGCCTCACCCGACCCTACATGTGCAACCTCCTACCAACCTGCCCGCCCCCTCTGATCAGCAGACTCTGGCCTGCTCCATTTCTGCCTACCCACCCGTCCCACTCTGCCCCTGACCTTTAGAATTCTATCTAAAGATAGATCCGTCTCGCCTCCTCCCTGTTGTCCTTCAAGTCCTGCCTCAAGACCCTCCTCTTCGACAGTCCCATTAGTCATGCCAAATTCCCTGCTCTCCTTCCACACTGCTCAATCCTGACCCCAGCTTGTATCTGAAACAATAACTATCCAGCAGATTGGGTTGTCCTCTCGACATGAAAAGTGCCATGCAAAGGTAATTTTGTTGTTGTATCTGGCACAATACACAATCTGCAGAAAACTTGTCAAATGTTTCACGTTACATCTTCAAGGAAGCATAAACTTCCTCAAATATGATGTAGAGGGCAAGGGATACACTCAGAAAACAAACGTTGGACAACAGTTTTAACAGCAAAAATAAAGGTTTATTTTGAAAAGGAAGCTTTACCATTTTTTAACAAAATATCCATCTTTTCCAGACTCTCCTCATGTCTCCCAGCCCCCAGCTTTATAATTGGTGCTTGATTGCCATTTAGGACTGGAACTCCAAAGACGCCTAATCAAAATGCAGCCCTTGTTAGCTCCCTTAACCGTGGCACCCTTTTACTCAACTCATGCATGAAAAAAATCCAATATGCTCCTTACATGTAGATTGAGCACCAATAAGCATAACATAAAAGTGACAGAGTTTATACCTTGGTCACTTATGGATTATTTTTTACAAAAATGCAAAATTGTCTCATTCTGTTGTTTGAGCAGGGCTATTTGTGATTTGGCATTCCCAAATAAAATATGATTTAGCATCAAGGCTATTCTCTTTAAATCAGATTATTAATAATTCTGTGCTATGTACACCAGGAACAATTTCAATAAGATAAAACAATGGGAGGTAATCCTGTTACACACTGGCTGATATTCTGAACCAATCTGCTTGCTCATTATTGATTTTTGCAGTACTCTCAGCTTGATTATTGATATTCAGGCTGCTGCTGATTAGCATCACTAAGACATCAAAGCATTTTAAAGTTTTGAAAGGACATTGGGACATCAAAGCATTTTAAAGTTTTCGAAGGACCTTTGTAGCAAATCCAAGCACGTTCTTTGAGTCAATTAAACCATAGTGCCACTTTTGACATTTCCTTTTAGGAATACACTTATCATCACAATAAGAACACCTGCTCGCCAATATTTCCCTGGCATGTGGCATCCGCAGAGAAGACTTCTCATTTGCGAGGGATGGACAATACAGGACAAGCTCTTGAGACTCTTTCTAGTGCTGCATTTAATGCTTTGATAATTGATATTAGGGACAGTTAGTAAAATTGGACATTGATTCAAGGTTTTGGGACATCAATTACAGCATCATACCACAGATGTACTATGTCTGCTCTCACCCAGATCAGTGGATAACAATAACAAAATTACTTTTGTACAGTGCCTTTCACGTGAGGAGGACGTCCTTTGGACGTCCCGGGATTGAGGAGTGTGGAAGGAGAGGAGGGGAGGAGGGGACCGATGGGATCATCAAAGAGGAGGGTCTAGAGGTGGGACTTGAAGGAGGCTAGGGAGGGGCAAAGTATAGGGACCGCAGGATGGAATTTCAGAGGTTAGGGGCAAAGTGGCTGAAGGCTCACCCACCAATGGTGGGGGTAGATGGGTTGGGGGACATGGAGCAGGCCAAAGCCTGTTGAGCGGAGGGGGCAGGCAGGTTAGTAGGGGCTAGGAGGTCACAGGGATAGGGTGGAGCGAGGGCCATGTAGGGCTTTGATTGTGAGGACCAGGATCTTGAATTGAATCCTCTGGGTGCTGGGGAGCCAATGGTCGGGTGAGAATGTGGGAGATGGGGTCACGAAGCTTGGAGTGATAGAGGACAGGGACCATACTGGATTATCTGCAGCCTATGGAGGGAAGAGTTGGGAAGGCCGACAAGCAGGGCGTTGGCGTATTTGACCCTGGATGTAATGAAGGCATGAATGGGGGTTTCAGTGGCCTGAGGGGTGAGGTAGTGGTGGAGTCGAGCAAAATTGCGGAGGTGAAGGAAGGCAGAGCATGTCATGGCTCGGATGTGGGGTAGGAAAGACAGTTGAGGATCAAAGAAGACAGTTAGGTTCCTGACTGGGACACAGTGGATCAGTGAGCTTCAGAGTGGATCAGTGAGTATCACGGTGGATCAGTGAGTCTCCCAAGCACATTACCTGGCACATCACCAAGATAAATACATGTAGCACAGCCAATGCAGGTTATTCTAACACCACATCCTTCTTGAAGTAACTTCATAATATCATTTGCATGTGTGTCTCTGTTATCTTGGTTCTTACTGCACAACACATGCTTTGTGTTCAGCAAAGTCCCTTTAGGAAGCTGCTGGATGCATTTCCCCATTTCCTCACTAGTTGCAGTGCATCTTCTGAATATGCTTCAGGGTCCTCTGAGCCCTATCCTCATCCTCTTACTTGGTCTTTGGAGCAGTTCACCACCATCTTGCAGAGCTAAACTGTTTTGAAGGGTAAAATTATGCAGCGCACGATATTAATATTTTTGCCTTTTCAGGAGCATAGTTCAAATGCAAGGTTCTCTATTTGCACATTAGTGAAGCACGCTACAAAATTATGAACTGACAAACAATTGTGTGGATGTGGTGTGTGTTGGGTGGGTGGGGGATGCTGCAATTGCCACACAAATACAGTCTATCATGGTCTGCACTTCTGGGATTCCTAATATCGGAGCAAACCATTACTGCCAACTGCCATCCAACACAACGTAACTGATGTCTAGTTAAGGTTGTGGTAAAAATTTAGTAACAGTAACCAAAGGGCCCTTGTACGTATAATAATAATAATTGTTGCATTTGATGTTGTACCTTATTATAGCTTTGGGATGTCTCAAAGAGCTTCACAGAACATATTGTAAAATGAATTGACTGTATATTTTGTGGGCGAAATGCGGCAGCCAATTGCATACAGCAGTATCCCACAAACAGTTGTGGATTGAGTGACTGAATTATTATTGCTTTTATTTTGGAGGAATTATTACCCCAGGAAAAACAATCCACCAATTGACTAACAACCGGGTTCCTACTTCCTGCTAGGTAAACACAGACGTGTGGAGTAAGGAAATCTGCTGAATGTTTCACCCTGCTAGGCAATCAAACTCAGGTCCTCTCACTTGCAAGGCGAGGGCTCTATCACTGAGCTACATCTACATATTCCTGTAATATTTAGGCAATGCTTCTCTTTAAAGGTTCAGGAATGATTTCTTTGCCACTGCCAGACCACGATATTCTGTGCTTATGTCTCTACAGATGTTGCCTCTTTCTTGATCATTGCATTCTCCTGAAAGTCTCGCCTCCTTTCACCAGAGCAATGAGGGTTTAAGGGTTCTAATTGAGATTTAGAAAATAATGAAAAGATTCTGGTAGCTTATAAAAGGCTATTTTCCACTGGTTGGGTTAGTCAGTAACAAGAAAACATAATTGAGGACAGCTAGAGAAAGAAAATGATTATGTTTAGAACAATCGTACACCATAACTCTAAGGTCCCAATGGCCTGTTTTAGGTAATATTAAACATCCAATGGCATGATTCACAAAGAAAGGGTTTCTTGTATTGTACTGACCAATAATCCTCCAGATAAAATTGATCCTTGATTTCATGGTTGTTTTTAAGTCTGTGTGCAAGATAACTCCTACATGAAAAGGTGCCATAATAAATGCAATTACTGTATTATTATTGTTATTATTTGTTTTACACAGAGAATTGTTAGAGGAGGGAATATTTACTACAACTGGCTATTGAAGGCAATTCCCAAACAGCATTTACAACAACAATAACAAAATTACACTTATATAGTGCCTTTCACGTAAGGAGGATGTCCCAATTTAAAAGAGCATAGGAAAAATCCAAGGAAACATGGATATTTCCACAGTTCGATTTTGTACTTAATTTCATTTAACTCCAGGTACAATAATTCACCCACCTTTCGACTCCAGTTTCAAACAATGAACTCCCAATGGTCTAAACAACAACAACAAACAAACTACATTTTAAAAGTACATTTTACAATGGGAGGACATCCCAAGGCTCTGAAGAGCTCAATGGACTTTCCCAGAAATATCACAAAGATACTTTTGTAATGTTTTCAATCAGCTGTATTTTACCAAAGGGTAAATTTGTAATCTAATTGTTTACGATTTCCCCACACTTTGAATGTACACTACAGCTTCCCCATGATGTTACCAGAATAGAAAGTGTAGTAGATCAGAAAAAGTAGCCAAGGGAACAATTTCTAAATAATTTCCGGATAGCAATCAAATTATCTTTTAAATCATTCTGATTCTAGCTGACAAATAAGAAAAGTACACTTTGGCATCTATTTTAATTGCACAGAAATACCTAATTTCTAATGCCTGATTATATATCTCAGTAGTATTAAGAAAGATTGATGATGCCAGATGCTTAATATGTAGCGTGACATCAACTATTACACTACAGGAAACCTCATTTGTCATTTTTTTAGTCACAGTGCAAATGGAGAGTTCACTTTAGCAGAGAAAGACAAGTTGGCAATATTTCCTAGAATTAACTAAATGTCAAATTTTTGATTGACAGAAAATGTTTCCTAGATTTAGGGCTGTTGCTGTGTCAATGAAATGTATGACCAGCATTTTGCTCTGCCCTTTACTACAATTACCTACTTCGACTGTCTGCATTCCCTACAGCAGTGGCTTCCAAACTTTAAATAGTGGCATCCCCACCCTAACTCAGCAAAGTTTTTGTTGCGTCCCCCTCCTCCACAATCGGCTCCACGCGCACTTGGGTCCTCAGCTCCACACACTCGGGTGCTCGGCTCCACATGCACTCGAGGCTCGAGACTCTAAAGCTCCGCGCCCCCCCAGCCAAAGGTATGTGCCCGCCAAGGGAGGCGTGCCCCACAGTTTGGAAACCACTGGCACTGACCACTAACCACTGACAAGAGTATAAGAATTACCCCCTCCCCAGCTGTATTAGCACACATATCTTGTTTGCACAATGGTTTAAACCTGGTGTCACCTTCACTACCCTTTCATAACATCTATTCTCTAAATGTTTTCCTAAATGTGATGATGACCTCTGGATGCACTGCTCTCTGTATGGTCTAATGAAAATGTTATGAAACTTCATCTATTCTTAGCCTGTAAGATCACCCATATCATTTAAGGACTGCACAGTACAGGGGCAGAGTTCTTCAATTCAGCCTTAAATTGGAAGTTAGTTTTCCCACAGTTCTTAAAAATAACCAGTTTACAATTTCAGATTGAATTAAACTATTTTCCAGTACCTTGCATCATCTTAAATTTTAAGACAATAAATATTAAGGACAGACAGACTAAACTAGGTAGAATTTTGCGGATCTACAAATATGAGCAAAAACTAAAAGACAACCACAGTTAGTGGGCAGTGGTAATTATGTTTGAGGCAAGGTATAAATGAATTCAACAGAACAAACAATTCTACATTGAATATATCCACTTTGATCCCATAATGGGATAAATGTCCATGACTTGGTGGTAGATGATTTTGTTTCAGTTTCAATATAATAAGTGGATTGGAAAGGAATATTTGCCTCGAATCTCAGAATATAATTTAATTTCCTCTTTTCATACCCACAACTTTGGAAAGTAGCTTGGTTTCAAGTCAGAGATGTTGACAAGCACACTGTGTATTCCCAAAGGACTTCCAAAACACGAGTTTCTTGGTGGCAAGCAGAAGTCATTTTCCAACAAAGACAGTGGATATTTTGGCATAGCTCATTGACATATACTTGTCGGTTAAATTGGTTGTTGTTGACTGCTGACCTTTGATATACAGTATTTGTTCCTTGGTGCGCCATATCTACAACACTACAGGGTCATTAAGCATTCCTAGTACAGTAATTCATATATTAACACAAATTTAAACAAAACACAAGATTTAATTACTATTATTTTACCCTTCTAAAAGCAATAATTAATATTAATAATAGTAATAAAAATCAATAATCTTTACATTTCAAATTGGAGGGTATCTGAATGCACTTCATCCGTGACTTCCTATTCCCTTATCAACCTGCCCGCCCCTCCGTTCAGCAGGCTCTGGCCTGCTCTACGTTCCCCGATCCACCCACACACCATTGGCAGACGAGCCTTCAGATAATCTGCCCCCATCCTCTAGAACTCAATCCCGAAGTCCCTCCGCCTTGACCCCTTCCTGGCCTCCTTCACGTCTCACCTCAAGACTCTCCTCTTCGATGGACCCATCGGCAACTCCTTCCCCCACCCTCATCCCGTCCTCAGCTCGAGTATGAAGCAATAACTGTCCAGCGCCTTGGGACTTCCACCTGATGTGAAAGGTGCTATATAAATGTGATTTTGTTGTTGTTGTTGAATGACAAGGTAATTCAGTTGTTACAACAGAAGAGAATTATTACTTGCATGATTTTCAAACCAAGACAAAGATGTTACCTGTAGCCCATTAAGCTATTACACGTGAATGAGTATTAATGTGGAACTTGTACTTTGCATTCTATCCACGCTATTCTTATTGTAAATTCAAGAATCCTGTTGGTCAATTTACAGAGCATCAGATTGCACTATTTATGCCTTATAGCTCCGATTTCATTAAGTACAGCCTTTTCCTTTATGTTTTGAAGCAGTCTAAATTGTAATAAAATAGAAAGCTAAATAATCTCACACTGAATTCAGAATTAACTTGCACTTCATGTGCACCATAATTAATATTTAGAATTTCTATAATAAAATAAATTATGCTCAGCAGGCAATTTTTATTTGGTAAATTGCAAAATGGTTTGAATTGGTTTAAAGCAGTTGTCAAAGAGTAATAATTTTTCACCTCAAAAAAGAAATTACTGGTAGTTCTTATTTTTGTGTTAATCTAAACTATCTAAAATATGAACTAATATCTCCACAAATATTTCAATCAGTGTGATTATTGCTCATGTAAATACAAAAGGGGTGACAAGTTCACCTGTGGGTGGTAAAGCACAGAATAGACTCTTGTACAACAGTAAAATGCTTTTCTTTCTTCCTAGGAAGAATATTGCAAATGCCAAAAGCCACCAATTAAACTTATTTATGGCACTAAGATAACAAATCAGCATAGTGCCGGGTATTCAAAGTATGACATGTTTGTTTTCCTACACAGTGCTAGCTGCAGTGATGGAATAAATTTATCAATTTGGAGAGAGGATCCTGTCTAAAGCACTGTTTGTAGGATACAAAACGCAATCTAAACCCCAATGACGCTTACATTAGAAAACAGAATCCTATAAACCTGATCCTGTATTTGCAGGACTTAATTCTGGAGGCCATCATTCTAAACAACCTAAAATATGTAATGGTTCCAACAACCTTAGGCATTCACTGGTGTTTTTACACTTCAGCTGCCCGACTCCATGTCCCAACAATGCCACATCCTAACCTTCCAGTGGTTTTCTCATTATGCTAACCTTTCATTTCTTGCTTTCTTTATTCTAATTGAACATGCTGACTGGAAACATCAATCAACTGCATTTAGTTTAGCACAACAAACTGTACCACTGCTTTGACGCCTGTTCTGTTTCCACCAGCTTCTGAGCACATCATTATTCCATTACGCTCCCCACAGACTATCTATTTACAGTAGTTGTCTCTTCATGGCCCTGCACTTTAGCTGGCTCCTACTTGTGTACACATAGGCAGCAAAACAACAACAACAAATTACATTTATAGAGCACCTTTCACGTCGGGAGGACGTCCCAAGGCGCTGCACCCGAGCTGGGAGGGGAGTGTTTGGGAGGGGGTGAAACACGAAGTGGAGGTCGAAAATTCGGGGTGAAACAAAAGGCACGGTCGAAGAGGAAAGTCTTCAAACCGGCCTTGAAAGAGGAAAGGGAAGAAACGAGACGGAAGGATTGGGGAATGGTATTCCATAGGGTGGGAGCAGAAAAACTGAAAGCCCGGCCTCCGATGGTGGGGCGGTTCGGGCGGGGGGCTTGGAGCAGGCCAAGTCCTGTTGAACGGAGGGTTCGGGTGGGCTTGTAGGGGGAAAGGCTTGTAGGGGGAAAGGCCGGGGCAAGGCCGTGTAAGGCCTTGAAGGTGAGGACGAGGATCTTGAACTCAAGTAGCTACTATTTTCATTTTAACCAACCTGCTCACTTTGCAAACCTCACTGCATTGCAGATCCTTCTGATTATTATTTATTTATTGCAATTTCAATCTTCAAGAACAAATCAAGCTGCTGGTTGCATCCCGATGAGCTCTTAACCACGCACTATTAAAAGCATTCATATTCTGTGAGGAGGAAAGGGTGAGACTAACACACCAAAGGGCACATTACATCTCATCAGACCTCAGATAGAGGGGAATCATTCCATTTGTTATGCACACACGACTGATGTGCAATTTGGTTTATTTCCTAAATACATCAGTGGAAATTTTTGAATATGTAATAATGCACTGTTCAAATGCAAAGATTATTTATGATTTATTTATCATTTCCCTGTTAAGTTCCACAAACTCGTTTTACACAAATATGAATCTATATCCCTAAAACAGGCTCTTCCTAAATGGTCTACAACTGCATGAAATTATACTGGGTAACAAAACTGAGTGAAAAGCTTTCCACAGAAATGCAGGGAAAATTTGTGGCTTTTCTGTCCATTAAAAAATAGTGCTGAATTGCAGATTTCCTACTTAGATCACATGCGTGCCAGCATGGAATAAAGGCCCTGTGACTAGTCACTAGGGTACAATAAAAGCAACCTCAAAATGCAACCTCAATCTTTGTTACTTCATCCATTATTCAATGTCTTGTGTGGTCACATCACTGTCATGAATGCATAATGCACGCAATTCTGCGCTGGGGAAGGTGAGCTGATCGTTGTGATAAGATGCAAGGATTATTATTATTTGCAGCAAATACTTGGCTGTAAACTGTAGATGAAATGTAAGAAGGGTGAACTATTCTTTGTTAAATCTCAAGACTAGGGACGGCAATGGGAATCTGACGTCTTCAGTAATAAATGAGATAAGTCAACATCCCTCCTCCCCTCTCCTTTCCTTCAGCTCCAGAGGAAGGAGATAACAGTTACCTCATCACCGAGTAAAAAAAATCTGTCATTTCACTGACACAGGTTTCCTTTCCCAATTAATTATTTTTGTAGAACTGCTTCAAGATGTTGGCTCGGTTTTCCAATTAGTGTTTTTGTCATTAAATAACAAAACAGTTATTTAAAATTCTGTGATTGTTAGTTAATGAAATACAGTTCTTGTGGTTAGATAAACAATAGTGCAGCAATGCTCCCCTTAAGTCATAATCCATACAACATGATCAGACAAAGAGTGGTACACAATTAAGCCACAGGGGAGATTGATACTTCAACATCAGGTCACGGAAAGTATTAAAATGCCTCAAAGTATGGCAAATCTCAGAGGAAAACCAGTCCTTCTTATTTTATTTTTGTAACAGGTAAACACAAGCACAAGGAAAAGCTGAGCAACAATCAGTTTATTCCACTCATCAGAAAAACGCTTGGAAGTACTGCATGAGGCCACACTTAATTAATTAAATAAACTTCTGCCCTTCATCAACTTTATATCTCTTCCATTAATTTAGACTACACAAATGAAATTTGGCTTACAAAAACAACAATGCATTTCATCCCTTTGTAAAACACCGAACACAGTAATATTTCCTGGCATTTCTTCTTGCTGCTGTAATTTATTGCTGTTTTCTACTAAATGCAAAGCATAATATCTATATACCTGCAAGCAATCCTCTGTCACATGGAATGGGAATAAATAATCATTCAAGCATAGCATAAAAAGTACTTTGTGCAGGAAACACAACCACAAAGAAAATTTGCTATGCAAAAATTAAGTCAGAAAATATTTCTATTTTTACTCTGGGTTGACTTGCTTATGCCGTGCTTTAATTATCTGCGTTTTACCAGGGGAAAGTCATCAGATGCCTTTTGAAGTGTTCTGAAGAAGCTAATGCATAAATCTGTGAATGCACACTGACGATTTAATCAGCTGCGTTTCTCTTTTGCATTAGCCAAATTTAAGATGCTTACTTTTAAAGGCAAAGTAGACGTGAAGGGTATATTGAAACATTTATAATTTACTGAATAATATGCTGTTTAAGTTGCAACTTCATGAATTGTTAATAACTAAGGATAACTTTCGGACTTGAAAGACAACCGTAAAAATAGGAGTCAAAATTTACATACACCTGTGCTGTCTTTTAATACTGACAAAAAATTCTGACCTAACTTTCCCATTGACTTTGTTAAGCATAGTGACATAAAACTATCTGCAATAAACATAAACAGCTAAGTACAATACCAGTGGAGCCAAGTGAGTGTGATGAGATCACGGAGCCTGGTGCAGGAGAGGACATGAGCTGCAGAGTGCTGGATGATTTGTACTAGCGGCCTGAGGGGTGAGGCAATGGCGGAGTCAGGCACAGTTGCAGAGAAGGGGGAAGGCAGAATGGGTCATGGGATGAATGTGGGGGAGAAAGTACAATTGACGGCTAAACAAGATGCCTAGGTTCCTGACTGGCTTGATGAGATGGAGTATGCTGAGTTGGATGCTGATGCTGCCAGTGCCTGAGGTGTGAGGTAATCAAGAGAGCCTTGGTTTTACTGACTTTCAGCTGTAGAAAGTTGGTTCTCATCCAGTACTTGATGTCTGTCAGGCAATCTGTCAGGACAGTAGTGGTCCTGGGATCGAGGAGGGTCATGTGGAACTTGATCCCAAGTCTGCGGATGATGTTACCAAGAGAGAGCAGGTTGAAGAGGAGAGGCCTAGGACATAGCCCTGAGGAACACCACACAAGACATTGTGGGGGCTGGAAGAAAAGCCATTTGCAGAGATAAAGTCGTATTTATAGATGGCTTTTTTCAGAAATATTTATTCTAATATCCAGACCAATTTGCTCCAAATACAACAGCTTATGTAATTATAGCTAATATAACTTAACATAGAGAAAGAGAAATATTCTGCATTTTATAGCATCCATATCATCCAAATGTTTCAAAGTGCTTTACAGTAACTAGAAGTCTAGTGGTTGTTCTTTGTTGAAAAATATGGCAGCTATTTTGCACAGAAGATGTGCGCAAACAGCCATGAATTGAATGACTAATTAATCTGAAGACTCATTTGTCAGTATACCAGGAGAAACTTCCTTTAGTTTCAAAAAGTATTACGGGACATTCAATGTTTCACCTGAAAAAACCAAGCACACAGGATATTGATTTAACATCTCACTCAATGAATAGTATCACTGACAATGCTGAGCTGGATCAGTGTCAGACCAGTTGTGGGACATTAAACCACAATTTTCTGTTGGAGATAGGAGTAAGACCAACTGAGACTAACTCACAGAAAAATCTAACCATGGAATGGCAAAGGCCACTTGACCTAAGCATACTCCTCCTACAGATCTTATAAAAATTATGCTATTAAGGACTCCACCTAATCTATTCATTCTCCTGAGAAGTGCAGGAAAGCACAGAAAAACATAAAGCTAAGTAGAGAAAGTGTAACCTCAACTCCCCTCCCACTCACCCCCTCCGGTAATTCAGAAATTCAAATTCAGAAATTAGTCTGACAACTAACGCATGAATAGGAACTGTTAGTGAGTTAAAATAAACCTCTGACCCATAAATGGGACGTTGGCATGAGTAAGGAGGCACTCTCCCTGGTTTTCAAATGTGCCAGTTGTCAATGACAAGGAGCCACCAATAAGCAAGTACATGAACCTCATCATCAACAATTATGGCAATGCCTGGGATTAGGCACCCAAGCCCAGAGAAAGGATAGGCCATTCTGGTTCTTTATCAGAGGAGCAAATCATTTTACCCACTGAACTATGAGGAAAGCCTTGTCAATGGAATTTTTAAATAGGGCATTTCTGACTTCCAGGAAATGAACTCATGGAGAAACTTCCCAGTAAGGTGTTAATGTCCTTCTCAGAGGTGAGTAAAGAATAAAGGGATTAGAAAATTAAGCCATTGTACAATCCATGGTATAACTCATCATTCCAGCAAAAGCCTTTATTGAATCTTATTCCTGTATAATTAATTAAGATCAGTTAAATCAGACTGACTGAACAATATCGAAGAGCAACAAAATAAACATATGATTGAAAACAAAAAACATATGTGGGAGACCTGGCTGCATACACATTAACATTTCATTACTTTATGCACAGTTTATTGGACAAGAACTTGGTTTCAATGAAATGCAAGGCTCCATGGATTGCTGGACAGTGGAATTTAGTTGAAATGTAACATCAATATTGCAACTGATAAATATGTGAAAAGCAAAACAAAAATTCACTATTCTACACATCATCTTTTACAAGCTTAATTATTAGTTCCTGCATTATGAAATGCATCGGCTCAATGCGATTCCTACATAGAGTAAACTGGAGGTTTGTTCCCTCCACCATATTAATGTCCCGTTCGATTCTCATACCATTCCACAAGTCCAATATGCTATTCCCATTTCTCAGTCACTATCCCAGGCAACTACTGGTTTGCGGTAATTCTAATGGGATTCTTTAATTTCTGACCTGTGCAGATAGAAGTTGATCGCACCAGAGTGGAAATTCTGACAGTCCACTTACCGCTAGTTATCCACAGAAGTGGAAATGTGGATTGCAATATTCACAGAAAGCCACAGAAGCAAAATCAATTGGGATTATTTATAATTATAAGAAGAAGAAAATGGAAACAGAGAGTATTCAGTGATACAGGGAAAAGGCAGAGAAACCGATTTTAAAGATATATGTCACATAGTAAACTGGTAGAACAGAATAGTAGAAAAGAACACTCATGCATATACGTGTTTGTGGAGCACTGCTATGCGCAATTGGCTGCCGTGTTTCACACACAAAATGTACAACCAATTCCGTTTATTCTGTGAAAAGTTTTGAGACATCTCAGAGACGTAATAAGGCACTATGTCAAATCCAAGGATTATGATTATGATTATTATTATTATTAATGCACCAAATGGCTTCCTCCTGCTCTTATGATCCCCTTTTGCATGACTCAGTTATTAGAGAACCCTATTAAAGAATACACAATGTAGATCCTGCAAATGGCAAGACGTTCCAATCATTAGTTCATTTACTGGATGTGGGCTCATTTATTGTGATTCTCTATATTTCTTTAGATATGCCACAAATCAATGAGAAGCAGCCACAAGAAACAAAGCACAGAGATTACACCCTTTCACTGGAGTGAGAACTAATACACAAAATAATAGAGTACCTGTCATTCTTCTGAAGAGTACAAAGGGTTCAATTTGCAACAGCTGATCTGTCTCTGAGGGGGCTCTCAGACAATGTTGAGACTATCCAGACAATGGGAAAGGGGTGGATATGCAAACTACAATTGCAGTACCGAAGATAGGATCCTAGTCTGTTATCTTAAGTCAGGTACTGGTACAGGCATTGGTATTTATGTCTTCCTTGAGGTGGTAGTTTCCATTAAAACAACTTTAGCCTGAAGTTCAATATTCAGGTATCCTGCCCCAACCACGGCCTCGCCAACCTCGAAACGCACGCATCCGCGGTTTGCTAAATGCGACAACCCTCGCAAATCGCATTTTGCGCATCCAAAATTTACATCCGTAGTTTAAATTTTCAAGTTTCACTCCTCCAATCAAGGGACCGCATTCATCAGTGTATTGGTGTGTACTCATCTACTCTGCGGTTCCTGCCTATCAGCATCTTTACTACCCCATGTGGTCTAGCTGCACTCGTGGATATACAGGTACTGTGTGTGTGGGAAAAGCTAGCATATAGTACCCAGCACTAGGACCCAGTTTGCGATGTTTCAATCAACCAGTGACAACGCTTCTCTCTTAGGATTAAGGTAAATAAAGTAACATGAATTTATTGTCGGTTCTCCGCAGCCTAGCTAGTAAGTTTGGGAGCATTGGCTGCCGGGATCTGCAGATCTCTCTCTCTGTAAGTTCTCTCTCCCCCACCCCCGCCACCACTCCCCCATCCCCCTTTCTCTCTCTAACTCACCTTCTCTTCCCCCCACCCTCCCCCCTACCCTCCTCTCTCTCACCTTCTCTCTCTGACTCACCTTCTTTTCCTCCAACCCCCCTTTTCTCTCACCCCTCTCAACCCCCTTCTCTCTCTGACTCACCTTCTCTTCCCCAAACCCCCCTCCCCCACCCCTCTTTCTCTCTCACCTTCTTTCTCTGACTCACCTTCCCCAACCCTCCGTGTCGCATCCCCCACCACCCCACCCTCCGTGTCTTTCTCTCTGTAGCGGATTGCTGCGGATCCTGGCAGCCAATGTGCCCAAACTTATTCCCCCTATCTCCATCTATGTTATAACTGTATGTTTGTTTTGTGTTTAGTTTTACTAGATGCGAACTCACTCCCCGTATCCCCATGTTTCGCATAGGGCCCTGCATTTCCCAACCGCGGAAAAGTAAATTTACTCCCCGTATCGCCGTGTTTCCCATAGGGCTCTGCATTTTCCAATCGCGATTTTTCCAACTGCGAAGGTTTACAGGAATGTAACCCCTGCTGTTGGGGAAGGATTCCTGTACGTTACATTTGGTATATGTTATCTGAACCTAATTAGATAGGCAATGGTTATTCCACTGCCTTATCATAGAATCATAGAATTATACGGCACAAAAGGAGGCCATTCGGCCCATCGAGTCTGTGCCGGCTCTTTGAACAGAACAACTCAATCCCACTGCCCAGCTTTCTCCCCATAACCTAACAGATCTGCTCTCCCTAAATAAAGATCTAGTTCCCTTTTATAAGCTATTATGGAATCTGCCTCCACCACCTTTTCAGGCAATTTATTCCAGACTCGAACAACCCGCTGAGTGAAAAATGTTCTCCTCAGCTCCCCTCTGCTTCGTTTTGAAACTATTTTTAATCTGTGACCACGAGTCACTGATTCGCCCACCAATGGAAACAGTCTTTCCCTATTCACCCTGTCGAAACCTCTCATAATCTTATACACCCCTAGTAGGTCTTACCTTATCTCTTACCTCATTCTCTTTCTTGCAGACACAGATAAGATAGAAGGAAGGAAAAATTAAGAAGCAGGACAGGTTTCAAACAAGATTTATTTTACCTTCCTATAAAGCTTTCGGCCTGAGATGTTAATATTGTACCACACCTACTGTTAACATTGCCTCAGATTGATTTTGTATCATAAATACAGTAAAAGTTCATTTATCTAGCATCCTCGGGACCTGGTCAATGCTGATTAAAGCATGTGCTGGATATTCAGACGGGGAAAAAAAAGCATTTTTCCGGATAAATTCCGGTTAATCGAATACAGACTTTTTTTTTAAGTGCCAGTTATACGGATGTTACGGTTGATCGGGTGCCGGATAAACGGGCTTTTACTGTACATTGGAAGAGTGTTGAAAACGCATAGTGTTTGCTGAAAGAGTTAAACCTCAAACTTGCGACTTTCAGCAGCATCGATTTGCATTGGCTTAGTGGTAATCTTAGTGGTTAACAGTTACAGTAACAGTACTATAACTCAGTACAGTTACTATAATAGTAAGTGCGTATTATCTTAAAAATAGAGCTAGGATATTTAGGAGTGAACTCAGGAAGCCTTTTTTCATGCAAAGAGGAGTGGAAATCAGGAACTCTTCTTCCCTCAAAAGGCTGTGGATGCTGGATCCATTAAAAATTCTTCAAGACTGAGATGCGTAGATTTTTGTTAGGTCAGGGTACCAAGGAATATGAGGGTAATTGGAGTGAAGGTACAGGTCCCCATTCGATTAACTGGATCTTATCCAGCACAATCACTGTGACGCATTTTTTCCCCCTTGTATCAGTATTTTAGAATGCTGCTACTAGTGTCTGAAGGTGGCGCTACCATTTTTTTCCCTCACAGAGTAGCTCTGATTGCTACCAGTGGTGCACTTCCGGGTTTGAGAGAGAAGCAGGGAGAGAGAGGGTGGGGGGGTGGGGGGAGAGGGAAAGGGAGGGGGGAAGAGAGGGAAAGAGGATGGGGGGAGAAAGAGAGAGGAGGAGGGGAGAGAGAGATGGAGGGGAGAGAGGGGCGGGGGGGTTGAGTTGATCAATTTAGATGGAAAATGAGTGGAGTGGGGTTGGGTTTGGAGCCATTGAGATGCCAGACTGACTGTGTGTGTGTACGAAAGAGAGAAAGAGGAAAGGAGGGAGAGAAAGAAAAAAACGAGAGTACCCCTTTGATTGTGTGCTGTGTTTATAGACTGTAATTGATAATTATTACTTGATTGGTAAATATCCATACAATATTCTGTTATTATTTACTCTATTATTAATATGGTATGTTTAAAATTTTAATTTAATTTAAAAAAATTGTGTTGGGTTTTTGGCAGCTGGCCGCCCGAATATCCGGCACATGGTTTAAATGGCATTGGCCAGGTCCCAAGGGTGTCAGATAAACGGGCTTTTACTGTATTTAGTTAGTACTGTAATTTCATGTGTTTGTATGTAATAAATAAGATAGATAGAAGGGTTGAAGCAAGGCATTGAGAGAAGCTGATGGAGTATCAATTGCCCATCTAAGGACCACATGCACCGTATCGACATATTAACATTAAGATAAGTTAAGTAATGCTAATTCAGCTTATTTTATTACAGCAAGAATCCTGAACGAAATGAGAGCTGACGGATTTTCACCTTTCCTGGAACGAAGCCTCACCAATTATGCAGCCTGTGTCTAAACTCTGGAGGATTTCTTTCATGTTTGCTTTAGATAGTACACAGTGTAAATCCCTATATCACAACGATGATGATACAGATTTAAATGCAAAACTTGTACAATTGAGCCAAGCTGCATACATCAATAATGAAAAAAAACAACTTCAATGCATTCGTTGCCTCACAAGGGGATTTAAGTAATGCACTTGGTGAATAAAAGCTCAAAACATTAATTTGAACTACAAAGCCAGGTATCAGAGTGGCCTTTCTTCTCAGCACTTTGTAGTATGCGTATTTAACAATGCAAATATTGACTTTAGCTCATGGATCAGAAGGAGATTACTGAAGTGGATTGACGGGTCTGCAAAATCCTAGTAAGAAAATATATATATTGACCTTCACTCCCGGGACTGTTATTGACGGCACATTTGCATTTATGAGGTATATCACCTTTAAGCAGTTAGAAACAACAAAATAGACAAGTAGAAAAGGGAAGCATTTTTGCACCACAATATGGAAGAAATCAAACAGTACCCTAATTTCCTCATAGAATGATAAAATACTAAAGTAAAGACTCCAGACAAACAGCACAGAAACCGCACACAAACAGCTACCTACTGTACCTCTGAAACTAACAAACACCACAAGCAAGTACTGTACTAGTCTTGAGCAAACAGTTGGCAAAAAAAGGTCAGATCTAGGTATTTTCATTTCAGCTGATTATTTTGAGATACGCAGTAGTATATCTTCCGAGTTACCATTGATATTCACTTGTGCCGAGCTTTACACTTCTGACAAATAAGGAGTTTCACAGCTGACAGCTTCTTTTACATTAAAACAAATCAGTGATTCTAGTAAGATGTTGGTTTTATCACAACTGTGAAGTATCATGAGATTGGATTTGTTGTTTCCCCGTGTTGTGGTTTCATAAAATAAGTTAAAGCAAACAAATATATGGGGTGGAAATTTTGTCAGTGCACAGTGGAAAAACAACTTGCCGTATATGCACATAAAACTTGAAGACAAGTATATGTAAATGACCAGTCACTAGGGGCAAAATAGTCAGTCCACTCAACTGTTAACCCTGCAAGCCAAAGCCCAAACAGGTAGTGTGGTTCAAGCTGGTCAAACAGCAGGAAAGCTTCACATACAGCAATATCAATGGCAAGCTATGTGCTTTTAGCTTCTACAGTACCCCAAATAACATGCTGGGGTCTCCAAAAGTCTTGGCTCTTGCCAATCTGTATCTAATACTTTCCAGAATCAGGTAATCAGGGTGTGTCCCTCCAGGGAAAATGTGCATTCCATTCCATCAATCTATTTTAGAAAGTTTGACGTATAGATGGGATGCATGGAATTCTCAGTATGGTTTGGATACTCTTAAGCATGGTGATAGGTTTCTGCAGGTGTCAGATACTGTACATCTAAATACTGTATAACTGAATGAAGCTTACTGAAATATGATAATATAATAGTAATCCATGCATTTAATATAGCACCTTATCAGACCATTGAGGCTTCTCAAAGCACTTCACGATATACACTGTAAAATGGATTGACTCTACTTTGTGGGAAAAATGTGACAGTCAATTGCACACAGCAGTGCCCCACAAACAGGTATGGATTGAGTGACCCAATGTTTTGTGAGGGATGATTACCTCTGGAAACTGATCTGCCAATCGACTAACAACGGGATTCTTACTTATTGCTAGGTAGTGGCGAGTGGAGTAAGCAAACTTGCCTAAGGTTTCTCCCCATCCAGGAATCGAACCCGGGGCTTCTTGCTTGAGAGATGAGTGCTCTCACCACTATACTACAGGACTTTAAAAAAATGTTGTAGTGCGTGTTTTAATGGCCGATCTTCTATTGAAAGATTTACCACTCAAGAATAATCTGGAGTCCTGTAGCTCAGTGGTTAGAGCACTCGCCTCACAAGCGTGAGACTTGTGTTCAAATCCAGGCAGATCAGAGCAAAACCGTGGGCAAGTTTCCTTACTCCACATGCCTAATAATAATCCCTCCAAAAATGTTTTAAATAAAATTGGTAATTTGAATCTACGACTGTTTGTGGGACATTGCTGTGTGCAATTGACTCGCGTTTCGCAAACAAATATACAGTCAATTCACTTTATAGTTTATTCTGTGAAGCCCTTTGACTTGTCTAGAAGACGTGAAAAGTGCTACAAAAGCCGTAATGCAAGGATTATTGTGCAGCGCCTTGGGACGTCCTCCTGACGTGAAAGGTGCTAGACAAGTGTAATTTTGTTGCTGTTTGTTGTTGAATTTCATATTCCCCATATTAAGTGGTACATTTACTGGTAAACTGAAACAAAATATAATCAATCAATCAATGAATCAAAACTTACATTTATATAGCGCCTTTCACGTCGAGAGGACGCCGCAAGGCGCTGTATGGTTAGGTAGGGACAAGAACAGGGTGGGAGGGCTCAGGACAGGATGAAGGATAGTAGGAGAATTGACTTATATTTGTGGGCGAAACACGGCAGCCAAATTGCGCACAGCAGTGTCCCACAAACAGTCGCAGAAATGGGGACAGGGGAGAAAGGGGGAAAAGAGGAAAATAATACAAATGCAGCGCATGTGAGACAACAACAACAACTTTGATTTATATAGCGCCCTCCACGCCGAACGGCATCTCAGAGCACTTCATAATAGCGGTTGTGCACAGGTTCAGAGAGTTTTAGGGGCAGGCCAGGAAGGTGGAGGAGGTGAGAGCCGTGAGAATGGAGACGTTGACGAGAGACAAAGAGTATGGCCTCTGTCTTGTCAACATTCAGCTGCAAGAAATTTGCGCTCATCCAGCTCCTGATATCTGACAGGCAGGCTGACAGAATATCAGAGGACTGGGGGTCGCAAAGCGAAGTGGATAAACAGAGTTGGGTGTCATCAGCATACATGTGGAAGTGTGCCCCATGTCTGTGGATGACATCCCCAAGAGGGAGCATATAGATGAGGAAGAGGAGGGGGCCAAGGATGGATCCCTGGGGTACCCCACAGGTAACTGGGTAAGAGCGGGAGGAAAAGCCGTTTGTGGAGATGTACTGCTGGGGGTTTGTGAGGTAGGACTCGAACCAGTGCGGTCCGAGTGCGGTCCCACTGAGGTGGATGACGGAGGACAGGCGGTAGAGGAGGATGGCATGGTCAACTGTGTCAAACACAGCGGACAAGTCCAGGAGGATAAGGAGGCAGAGGGAGCCCTGGTTGCAGATAGAGAGGACGTCATTTGTGACTTTGACAAGCGCAGTCTCTGTACTGTGGGCAGGGCGGAAACCGGTCTGGGGGGATATGAAGAGGGAGTGGGAGGAGAGGTGGGCGCTGAATTGCTTTGCAACAATGCGTTCCAGGGCTTTTGAAAGGAAGAGCAGGTTTGAAATAGGGTGGTAGTGGCTAGGGTTTGAGGGATCTAGGGAGGGATTTTTAAGGAAGTGGGTGATGGCAGCAGTTTTCAGGGGGGCAGGGACTGATCCTGTGGAGAGGGACTGGTTGATGATGTCATCCAGCAGTGGGTAGTAGAGGAGGGGGAGCTGGGGGAGCAGTAGGTTGCTGGGGTTGAGGCAGCTGGTGGTGGACTTCATGGAGGTGAGAGTGCGTGAGAGGGAGGAAAGAGAGACCGGGGAGAAGGAGTGTAGGAAAGGGGTTGAGGTAGGAGCTGATGATGGGGAGGGTGAGGGGGATGGAGTGGGAGGATAATAAATCCATGACCTCCTCGCACTTCGCAATTGAAGTGAAGATTGAGGAGGCCTGAGGGGGTGCACGGAGGAGGTGGTGGGTGGTGGAAAAGAGGACTTTAGGGTTGTTGTTTGCCTCCAGGATAATGTTGGAATAATAAGCAGTTTTTGCTTGACACAAAGAACGGCGGTAGCTGTGGAGATGCTCAAGCCACAGTTGGTGGTGAACCGTGAGGCCGTTGTTCTGCCACCTGTGCTCGAGCAGCCATGTTTGCCATTTAATGGTGCAAAGATGAGTGTTGTACCAGGGGGAGCGGGTGGGTTTGGAGATAGTCCCGAATTTAAGGGGGACGAGAGAGCTGAAGGTGGAGGAGAGGCGATCGTGGAGCAGCTGGACAAGTGCTTCAGAGGAGTAGGAGGTCAGAGGATGTGAGGGCCTCTGTGAGGGTCTCAGGGTGGTGACTTTTCCATCGGTGGAAAAGTACAGTTGAGGGCTTGGTGGAGGAGAGAGGGATGGAAAAGGAGAAGGAGACAAGAAAGTGGTCTGAGATGGCCTTGTCCAAGATGCTGAGGTTGGAAAAGTCAAGGCCGTGAGTGATGATGAGGTCGAGAGTGTGGCCACAGTTGTGGGTCGGAGAGTCAATGTGGAGGGTGAGGACAGGAGAGGAGTTAGCAAGGAGGGTTAGCGAGGAGAGGAGGGCAGTGAAGTCAGAAGAGGTGGTGCAGTGGGAGTTTAGGTGAAGGTTGAAGTCGCCCATGATGAGCTGACGTTCAGAGCAGAGGGACAGGGAGGAGAGGAGAGTGGAGATATTGGAGAGGAAGGAGCCAGGGGGTTTAGGAGGACGATAGAGTAGAAGGATTTTCAAGGAAAGAAAAGGATGGTAGAGCGTGAGGTGCTCGAAAGAGGGGAAACAACCAGAGGAGTAGGGGGAGAGACCAGGGGAGGCGTTGGAGATGATGCCACCCCGCCGACATGTTAGTTGGGGCAGGGGGTGTGGTGGAAGGTGTAGCCTGGAGGGGAGGCCTCGACTAGAGGCATGGGGTCAATGGGGGAGAGCCAGGTTTCCGTACAGCCCAAGAATATCAATGTTCTCATGAGGTCAAAGATAATGAGGGCTTTGTTGGAAAGAGAACGGACGTTCTGGAGGGCAGTGCGGATAGGTTTGCTGGAGGGGGGAGGGAGAGGAGAGAGTGGTGCGGAGAGGATCTGAGCGTGTGTAGGAGAGGTGGGTGTGAGGAGAGAGTGGGGAGGGGAAGTGGGGAGGCTATGTATGACAGAGGGGGAAGTAGTATTTGCCTTGAGGAAGCGGTTTGAGTGGAGAAAGTGGATGATGGGACAGTTGGGGCGGTTGCTCTGGGACACCCAGCGCCTGGTGCCACGATGGGCCCGGTGGAGGATGCCCAGGCTGGAGCAGAGGGAAGTGGTGATTGGGGCCAGGAGGGAGAGTAGGCAATCCTAAATTGCTTTACATTCATGAGTAGCTGATAAAATGACCCTGAGAAGATGCTTCCAACAAGCTAGTTCATGTGTTTCCTTATGAGATAACAAACCTGTGCAATTGTCATCAATTAATATCTTGATGTGTCATAAGCTTTGCTGGAAAAAGCAGATACTCACTTAAAATGTTAAGTAGTTTCAATTGACTGAACCTGGATAAACCCATTTTACTCCCCCCACCTCCACCTCCCTCCACCCCATAAGAATTATTCATTTATTTGAAGCAAATTTGTTCCACTGTCAAATGGAAGCTGTAAGGAACCTAGCCAAATTTGACTGCTTTTATTCATATCACTAATCTGCAGGCTGTGTATAACTGTAGATTAATTTCATAAAAACAAGAGCTACAGGAAACTGCAAATTAAAATACCATTAAAAAATATTAGATATTTATATATACATTAATAACTTCAGCTGGAATCCTGATTAATTTATGTCTGAGATTATTGCAAAATATTAAAATTAGAATTATTTTATAAATGCCTGATTTCAGAGTAATCTGGTTTGTAGGAACATTTGATAAAAAGGTTCCCTAGACCTCTTATTGCTTGATCTTCCTGCAGCTCAGAAGGAATCATAATAAACCTACAGAGACTTGCATCTTAGTGGTTAGAGCACTTGCCTCACAAACGAGAGGTTTCGATTCCCGGTAGAGTGAAACATTTACTTACTCTGCAAGCCTCGGTTTACCTAGCAGCAAATAGGAACGAGGTTGTTAATCAACAGTCAGATCGCTTTCCCGGGGATAATAATTCCTTAAAAAAAGTCACTTAATCCGTGACTGTTTGTGTGACACTGCTGTGCGCAATTGGCTGCCACTTTTTGTCCACAAAGCATAGTCAATTCACTTTATAGAATATTCTGAGCAGCACTTTGGGAAGTCTAGAAGACGTAATAAGGTGCTTTATAAAATTGAAGGATTAGTATTATTATTATGGACCTATTGATAAATCTCAGAACATTTTTAAAATGCTGCTGTTTATAATGGCGAATATAAAACAATAACGCACACATATATGATCAACTAATGAGCCAGAGCCTGCTAAAATGACTTCCAAATGCACTCACCAAGAAGTACAGAATGAAAATAGATCAGATTGTGCTTTACCAGAGATTGTCCGTTACACTTGCAATATGTGAAAGGTGGAAGCAATGCATTGATTAACTAATCAATCCTTGAGGGGATAAAAATGTCAAAAAAAAACAAGAAATGGGACAAAGTTATTTATTCCATCAAACACATCCTTGCACGAAGAGCAAACAGATATTGAATATTAGGTAACCCAAGTCAATTTCCTGAGAATAGGTTTTGCCTTGTCCTCCCCCACCCCACATACACTCAAACAAGGAGGTAGTAAACTAACCATGACATGCTCCACACAAATGCATTTGATTATTTCCGTGGATATTTATTATAACCCACAATCGCATCACAATCAAAAGAGTAATTCAATTTGTCTTCAAAGTCATTAACCAACAGAGTTGACAATTTTACTTGCGAGATAATTCCTGTTATCTTCAACTCTGTGTGAAAATAAAACAATTGTAATCTCAACCAAAAGGCAAAATACTCAAATGATGGAAATCTGAACTAAAAACAGAAACAGAAATAAAATCAAACCTTTCTTAGTGCAGGTTCATTTTACATTTATCTACTGAGTTACTGTTTCCCTTTTACCATCTCCGCAGTTAAAGGGATTCTCTTTTCCTTTACAATTTAAACCAAACTGCTTCCCCTCTGGCTAGAGAAACAGGTTGTGACCCAAGCAAACAGATCTGTGCTTTCCTGGAAGCAGTAAAGACAAGCAATCCCTACATGTAGCTAAGCTTTTCCAATGACCTGTTAGCCCTACTGAGGACAAGACACCAGATACGCAAACAAAAATGGACTTTTTTGTGTGTATTGGGTATCATAATAGGAGTTGTTTCAATTTCCACCTGCAAATTCACATTTTAAAATAATTAAAATTGGCCTATTCAATCAATATTCTGTCTACACTCTGATGTAGCATGGAGGAAGTTATATTTTTGGAGGTGTAGCATTTCAAATAAGATGTTAATCTGAGGTCACACCTGCTTGTTCACATGAACATTAAAGATCCCATGGTACAGTACTATTCGAAAAGAGAAAGGAGTTTTCTCCCAGTGGCCTGGCCAATAATCCTCCAAATAAAATTGGTAATTTACTTCATCGGTACTTGTGTAACATTCCTTTGCACAAACTGGCTGCCACATTCTCCCACAAAATACACAATTACTGTACTTTTGATTTGAGATGCCTTCCCAATACAAAACTGCTATATTAAACGTAAGGATTATTATTGTTATTACTATACATGGGCAAGTAATAAGGCATTATTTGGTGCGAGTCTTATAATTACCTATACTGTATATCTCATGTATAAACGACAACAGAAACTTTGAAAGACACCTAAATTGGATACCTTCTTAACACCTCAATAATAAAGACATTGATATTTTGCCATTAGTTTACCAGTAAAATATTTATGCTATAGTTACATTGCAGGCATGGATTTGGCACAACTGGTTGCTTTAATAGTTTCACACACACAGGCTAACAGTATTGGGCTACACTCCCCTCTGCTACGTGCTCAGCCAAAGTGCAGGTCTGCCCAGAAATGCTTGTGCAGAGCTCTGCAGAGCAGCATTCAAATACCAGTGATTCTTTTTCCCCAGGTTAGTGAAGAGAGTTTTAGTGACATCAAAAATGTGAATGTGTTCCAGTCAACCATCCTGGAGGATTTTAAAAGATAATTTAATTTTCCAGTTTGATACTTTGGCTTCAGTGACTCCGCAGGTAGCGTGAAGCTTATGATATGGAGGACTGCATCCTTGGGGAACTCTCCCGCTGTTTCTAGTCCTGATTTCAGTGCAGATTGATTGTACCTCATATCAGGCAGATTGTGTGTTAAGTCACCATGAAAAGTGCACCAAATCAACTAAAAATCTGCAATATTATCTGGATTTTCCAGTGAGTGATAGCATTAGATACAGCTCGAGTTCCTTGTTTTTTTTAACTGGGACTGTCTGGTAAAATTAGCTCCCCATCAGTGAACAAGAACATTGCACATTTCCAAAACATGCTGAAGATATTCAGGAGCAGGATCTCATGGCTGGACCGATAAAGTGTGACTCTTAAATTTGAGATTGAACTATCTAAAAGGGAATGTTGGGCGTCTGAGTAAGCTCCAATGTCCAAGTTTTAGATTCTTATGAAGACATGTCCTTTCGGGGTAATACTTTTATCAATAGGCCCAGCTGAAAGAATAGGAACATAAATTATATCTAACACTCACTAACTCACTGGGCAATCCAGAGCCTAATATAGACATCTCAAAGCATTTCATGGGATATAATGTAAAATGGGCTGACTCTGTATGTTGTGGACAAAACATGACAGCCTGTTATGTACAGCAATGTCCCACAAAAAACCATGAAGTGAGTGACCAATTTTACTTGAGGCATTGTGGCCAAGACACTGGCAAAGACTCCCTACACTTTTCAAACAGTGCCATGGGATACCGTATATCTCCGCGTATAAGGCGCACTTTTCTGCACGTGGGAAGATCTCGAAAGTTGGGGGTGCGCCCTTTACGCAGGTACAAGAAATTTTGAGCCTCGGAAATACAGTAAACAGGAGGGGCGGCCGGCGCGCTGTCAGCCGGGGTTTGGTCAGTGTCCGGCGGGGGTTGGGAGGAGCGGGTGACGGGGCTTCGGCCTCGGCCGCCCGGGCAGCGGCAGCAGCAGCGGACTTCAGTGCTGAGCCTGCTGCCTGCCTTCTGCCTAACCCAGTCTGCCTCCCTCCCTCCCTGCCGCTCTCTCTCCCTGCCTGCCTGCCTCTCCCTCCCTCCCTGCCTGCCTGCGTGCCGGCCTGCCTCTCTCCCTCTCTCTCTCCCAGGCTGCCGGCCTGCCTCTATCTCTCCCTGCCTGCCCGTCTCCCTCTCTCCCTCCCTGGCTGCCTGCCTCTCTCTCTCCCTACCTACCTGTCTCTCCTGTCTCTCCTCCCTTCTGCTGGCAATATCATTGAAAATGCTTCCGTTTTTTTTCACCAAGAAAAGGTCAAAAGTGGGGGGTGCGCCTTATACACGGGTGCGCCTTATACACGGGTGCGCCTTATACATAGGTGCGCCTTATACGCGGAGATATACGGTATTTAATATTTACATAAGCAGGTAGACTTGGCCTTGGTTTAACCTCTCATTGGAAGGATGGATTATTGACATTTGGGTACCGCTTCCAATGGATGGAATCCATTTTCCTGGTTCCAGTGAAACTGAGACAAACACTCTAAGAATGTTTTTAATTGCAAAAAGTTATCAAAAACACCTACTAATTTGCACTTACAATATATGAAAAAATTAAATCGTTGATTGAAAAGGATACGGAAGGTTACAAAGTTTGGTATCAAACATTGGAGAGAAAATAATATGATCACAGTCATACCTGATTCAATGTAAGTGACTCTACACTGGATAAACTGTTTGGATGTTTTTACCTTCTTATATCTTAACTCATGTAACCTAATTGGCAATAGCAGTTTTTTTTTTGTACCATAAAGCCAAATAAGTAAGCAGATTTGAATTAATTGGTACTGTAATACAATTTAGAGATGACTAACTGAATTCCATAAGGTTGTATTTATTGCAAGGCACGAGTCCAAAATGAAGCAAAATGTACTCACATAAATATGTATACCTGCAACTCACTTAACTCTAACAAAATCTTTTTGGAAAGAGAAAAAGCACTTTGATAACTATTTACAAATTACACTATCCTATAGTGTTACTTCTGTTCCAGTTACATTGAAGCAGTTACATTGATAGCCCAATAATAAAACATTTGGTTACAAAATGAAGAATCACCCTTATGAGCCAACAATATGTGTTGACTTATGAGGACGATTCTTCATTCTATATGTTCACAGAATCCATAAAGTATCAGTTTTCAGCCGAATGCCTTGTAATAATCTTTACAATCATCTGACTCAACATAGTGCTATGATGCCAACAATCTGCGTGCTGCAAATCAGTTTTAGTTGCTGTCTTCAAAATTCCAGCATCACATATCTTGATTTTTTTTAAAAACACCAGACCTGTTTTAAAATAAAGAAAAATGAATATTGTACACCAAGGAAGCATTTTTAAAAGATAATAAAAGCTACCCTTTAGTGATTAATTACACTAATGTTTTTTTTAAAATCCCAGCTCTTACAACTATTCCTAGGGGACTATGCGGGCAATTTATGTGCAAATTAGCAAAATTATTGCACAAGCTGCAGTGTATGATGCCTTTGATTTGGGTAGCCTCAGGAACAAATTATGCTATGCTTCAATAATTAATATATTTTCAATATTACACATATCCTAATTAGAAATATACAGATTGGGCAAAGAAAAGTTTTTTTTTCAATTTGTCACAATATAAGATTTCATGCATAATATATGTGTAAAAGGGCTGCCCTAAAGTAAAACCCTAATATCAGAACATAGTTAAATAAAAGTTTCAACTAATGGCATAAATTGCAATTGGAAAACACATCTTAATTGACTCGGTCAACCTGTTGGAATTGCTCATTTAAATTTTGTAGCTGGAAAATAGGGGGAGTAATTTGTGATTTTAGTTAATGTTAACATGAATAATCATCAGGTAGTAATAATAATAATCCTTGCATTCAATAATAATAATCCTTGCATTTGATATAGCACCTTATCATGTCTTCAAGGCATCCCAAAGCACTTCACAGAATATATACTGTAAAATGGATTTCACTGTATTTTATGGGCGAAACACAGCAGCCAATGGCACACAGCAATGTCCGAGAGCAATGGAGTGAGTGACCAATTTTATTTGGGGATTGTTGGCCAGGACACCAAATACACCCTTTTAGATCAGGTTTCGGCTCACAGCATTTCTGTCATAGATGTCTTTAAACCTGCTGGTGGTTTCCTTTAATCAATTTTGCACCTGCAATTAGATTGTAAGTATTTATGTTAGATACCTACTCAATTGAGCAATGATCTGCTAAAGAGTACAAAATCAATGCTGTCCTCCACTGAAAAACATTTTTACCTCTGCTGATTTAGAGAATAAAACTGCCACAATGAGGTTTGAGCAAGCCCCAAAGGACGAAGTAATGAGGTGAAAAAATACAAGGCAGTGAAAGGTTAACTGTACAAGTGGGAAATTTTGTGGGACACTACTGTGCGCAAATTGGCTATCATGTTTGCCCACAAAATATACACATCCACACCATTGCGCAATATATCCTGTGAAGCTATTGAAACATCTCAACGGTGTGATGACGTGTTATATTATTGTTATATTTATTTTGACAAAGTATTTTCCCATATCTTCCTCATTGATAGATCCAATTATTTTGTCTCCTCCAGCCCTTGCCCTCACCCTCTCTCTAATCCCAAAGCCCAGCTCATGGGATATGCACCACTGTCCAGTACCCTGGGATGTGCCCCTGACATAAAAGGCATTATATACACGCAATTAGCTTTTTTTGTTGTTGTTGTTGTCCTTGATATAGCTGGCTGGCGAGAACTAAAGACATAACCTGCCTCCATAAAACCATCAGTACCATCATAGCCACTGGAGAGTGGCTTCCGGTGAACTCATCTTTGAGCAAGACATGGAGTCCAGCTATGCCTCTGTCCTCACCAGGGTTATACTGTAAAGCAAAACAACGATTCTGTCCACCAACAAAGGGGAACCATACAGACCCATGAGTACCAATGCTTGTTAGACTCCAAGATCATTAAGGTTAAGATAGGCATTTTTCCTGTCTGCAAAGTTTTCTTTTGGTAGTGAACTTTATATACTGTTAGAAATAAGTTCGATACAGATGATCTAATTTCCCTAGTATGATTTGACTGAAATTAAGATTATGTTTTGCGCTCATTATGATCTTTAATGAAATCAAATTGAGCATTAGGGGATTCTCATTCTTTCAACAACAAATAAATATAGGTTATGAGTTCCAAAGCACACAATTTCCCATTACTGCAAATGTAGCAACATAATTATATCAAATGCAGTCATAAATTATGGAGGAAAATAGTTGTTGAATAGCTTCTGATGATTACCAGATTGCAATACAATGTAATTTATAAACTAGATGATATCTCTAAAACCATTACATTTTACTGTTCTTCAGTTAATGCGCTTCATGCATGGAGTTTCATTGCACAATTATACAGCATGGTTTCTAGTCCTCCACTCGCCCCCTCCAGCAAGCTGATTTGGGCTTTCTGCATATCCTTCACTCTCTCCCTGCCACTATTCAATTCAATGATTATGCCCTTAACCTTGAAACCACCTACCACCCTGTTCCCTCCACCCCTCTGTTTTTAAGTGTCATCTCAAATCCTACCAATTGATACCTATAGCCACATAGCTCTCCCCCCAGAACACCCTTCTTTGCTCAGCATCAAACCCTATCCCCGTGATGCACTCAGAGGCATTAACCTATGCAAAGTGCGCTTTATAAATGCAAGTTGTTGTTATTTATTTAGCATTCATGGTTAAAGCAAGAATTGCCTTACAGTTTCAATGCAATTCCCTTGATGGGAACAAAGGAAAGAATAGAAATCCTTCTTGTCCATTGTTCCAGGGATTACACCGTTTAAAAAAATATATTCGACATCACACCCTTCACTTTCATCGGTTATAACAAATCAAAAGTGTTTTGGTACCTTTATAACTGCATCCAACTGTTTTATTATCTCTGTTACAACATGCATCATTCCTGAATACCCAGATTGCAATTTCAGTGACAGTGGTATTTCTGAGCAAAGTACACACTGTATTCTCATTTTCCATAATTCGGTTGATCAGATTTGAAAGAAAGAATCCTCATTTTAGTAAGGATAGGCATTAAAAAGCAGGCATCTACTATAAAAAAAACAGTTGTTTAAATGGGTTACAACAGCTCCTGCTAACAAGGGTCACAACTGCTGGCACAGTAATTACCTAAGAAATACGACCGATTAAAAGTAATCACATTCGACAGCAAGGGCCGCCCTTTATGATAATCTGCCACCCAGCCATAATAACCTGACCTACAGAAATGAAATAAGCCTGTTAAGATATTGCTACTATAATTGTATATGGCAGGCATCTTACCAAGCTTTAATTTGTGCTCATGGTAATATTAATCCTTCCTTATGATGTAAGCATTAATAGGAATGGACAACCCTGGTAACTTTCTAGTGGATTCATCAATTAAGTTATTTACTGTGTGTGACACTTTGATGTGAAATTGTATGGAATGGAAAGATTGGAAATGAGCAGGTCAGTGTTATATTGTCTTCTTTACCTTCATGAATGCAAAACTAGCGAAATCCTCCCTGAAAGTTCACAGTATATCAAAATAATTCAAATGAAAATGCAGACTAGGAGTAAGCATAGCATACTGTGTAATTATTGCTTCGAATAGACTTTATGGGGGTGGAATATTAAGAAACACAGGCGCTATTAATGTTAGCTTTGGCTGGGTAGTTTAGTTGATTCTATTCTGAAGTACAATCAGGTGAAAAACTGTGACCTGTGATACTTCAATTGACACCAACAACTTGCATTTATATAACGCCGTTCACACCAGGCAGCATCTTTGAGTACTGGTGGTGGAGCCCGATGCCGAGCCAGGGGGAGGGAGGAAGGTCACCGTAGGCACGGTTGAAGACCTGTAGGTGCAACCTGAAAAAGGGAGAAAGGGGGCAAGGTGAAGTGATTGAGTGTGAGAGTTCCACAGCTTCAGGGACTAGAGGCTGAAAGCATGGTTGCCAATGGTGGGGCTGATGGTCCGAGGGACAAGGAGGACGTCGGAACCAGTCGAGTGGAGGCAGCAAGTATTAGTGTAGAGAGAGACTAGGTTGGAGACAGGGGGTGTCAGTGCATAAAGGGATTTAAATCCAAGAGGATCTTGAAATTGATCCGCTCTGTGACAGAACATATTAATAATAATTTATTAATTAAGTTAATTAATAATAAGCAATAATACTTACTACTACTTGCATTTGATATAGCGCTTTTCATGTCTTCTAGACATCTCAATAATAATAATACTACTTACATTTGGTATAGCACCTTTCAAGTCAGGAGGATTTATATTGATGCTTCAGGGGCTATACTATAAAGTTCAGTGACTGTGTTTATTGGGAGAAAACGGCAGACAAATTGCACATATCAGTGTTCCACAAACAATCATGAAGGGAATGACCAATTTTACTTGGGTGACTACTGGGTGTTGGGATATGGAGGTACTGTATTAAAAATTATAGTTAGTTCCAATCAGGCACCAAATAAAACAATCTATCCATAACACAGGCATGGTCAGCAACCTTGAGCAAAAAGCAGAGAAACAACTTGTCTACACAAAACACCAGGTGCACATTGCCCTCTTAAGGTCTGGGAAAATAAGGGAGGCGAGTATAGGCCGCATTGGATAAGATAAAGGGAGGAGTTGAATAACAACTCCCTGCAAACCTGGCCTTAAGATTGTCTGGTTTTGACATCGCTTCTGGACAATGTCCAAGTGATCAACTGGCTGAGTTAGGTATTGTGGAGAAGTATAAAGATAAGAGAGAAAGAGTGGCTCATTATAACAGTTGGCGAGTAAACTGAGATCTCCAGCCTGCTGCTGTTGTACAGAACTACTGGACCGGGTCATGGTTCCAGTTGTTTTGTTTTACAGGCAGAGAAGGGTCAATTAGAGAAGGAAAGGTAGAAGGAATGAGTATTGTGAGGAGCTTGAACCTGACTAATGGTGTAACAGCCTGAATCCAGCATTGTGTTCTACACATAACTGGTAGTATGATTCTTTTATTCTATCATGTTTTATTACTTATAATCATTAAATCGCTATACAATTAAGGATTGTTGGGTCATTATTTTGAACTCTCGGGATCGAAAATTCCAACTTGGGTGACTACCAAGACACCAGAAGAATCTCTGTTTATTTTTCTGGGATCTTTGATGTCCACTGGGATCTCGGTTTAATATTTTATCCGAAGGGTGAGACTTCGAACAATGCAACACATTCTGCTCTACATCAGAGTCAGCCTAGGCCATATGAGCTCACAAAGTAGGGCTTGAACACACAACCTTCTGACTCAGAAGCTAGAGTTCTACCAATTGAGCAAGGCTCACACACATGCAATTGAAATATTCTGCATTGTTAATAACTAAAGACATTGAGTGGTTTGTGACTGTGGCTGCCCTCTACTTCCCCCCCATCACCACATTTAGGCTAATAATATATATTATATATAATAATAAATAATATATGTATCATAAATAATAGTAAATCTAGATCCAGGTGGAATTGCTCCCTAGAACTCCTATATGCCAATTGAGCTAATTTCAGGAAGTCACTACAATTGGGATGAGTGGTCCAGTGATAGGGTGAGAAGGGGAAGATGAAAGAAAATGGAAAAAGCCATTTTGATTTCTGTAGGGTGGCCCAGGCTGCAGTAATATGCTGGGTGAGATTTCTCATTCTCCACTACGTACATACACCTAAAACTCCCTGTTTCTTTTATTTAGCGGAATCCGTGACTTGTTGGTCATCTGCTATTTATAATTGAGCTCTCTTACTATACTAATGCATGTCATCTCAAAGGTAATTACACAGCAGTTCACCTACAGTGTTATCAATTCTTTATTATCCCTGTATCATTCAAGTTTAGAGTTCAATACAATATACAGTACATGAATAGTTTCAAACTACATACAGTAATTTCCCAAGTCATCTTTTGAATGGCAGCATTTACTCTAACACTGAATGTTTGGAAAATGGATCCACCTGAATGATATATCTTTAATTGTAGTGTGTGATTCAGAATGCAATGAGGTGTTCACAGAAAGCTCAAGCAATGATTCACATGACATATTGAAAAGCATCTACTGAATTTACTCGCTTTGCTCATTATACCTGTATAATACCCTTTAACCAGCAGCTTTATCAGTTCTTCTGATATTTGGATTTAAGCACCAAACATATTCTCACATATTTCATTATCATGTTAGTTTCATTATACCACCAGCACATGCTATGGTTATTAGAAAGAGGAAGTATGTGAATTGGAAGACATACTGCATTTCTGACAGCAATAAGTTCATTGAATCATAGAATGTTACAGCACAAAAAGGGCCATTTGGCTCATTATGCCTCTGCCAGCTCTTTGAAAGAGCTACCATCTAGTCCTACTCCCCTCCTCTTACCTCGTAGCCGTAGTTGCAGAAATTAAAGACGTCTCACATCTTTGAGACGTCTCAAAGCACTTTAGAGAGTCTACAGTAAAGCGAATTGATGCTATATTTTGTGGGCAAAATGTGGCTGCCGATTGTGCACAGCAGCATCCAACAAACAGTCTTGGATTGGTTATGGACCAGTTTAATATGATTACTTTTTCGAGTGATAGGCTTAACTCAGTTGTTGGTCAAGGCAGCAAGAGGTAGAAACAGAAATGAAAGTGAAGATGGTGGAACAGGCAGACCTCAGGATTACTCAGAACTGCTGCTGAGTAACTTCAGTGGTCAGGGTGGCAAAGGAGCTGCTTTACTGTAGGAGTAAAATAGTCTGTTTGGGAATGGGAAAGACACCTCTCATTTGAAAATTGGTAGCAATAACTCTACTAAGAACAAATAGGAAACAGGAAGAGTAAGTTAACTCCGGAGGAATCATTTGACCTAATCTGCAAGGAAAAAAAATTCTGGAGTGCTGTTGATAGGATGTAGAAATGAATGTGGCTTCAGAATAGAGTGAGGATGTGCTGACTCGATATTCACAGGGAGTTTTATCTGAACAGTGCCGGTGGTGCAGAAATAATCTGTGGGAATACTTCAATGATTTGAGCAGATCCAGAACTTGGCATTATAGAGATTGTATTTGGAAAATGGTGCCCTTTTTGGAGCAGTTGGAATAATCAACAGATATACGAGCTAAGAAAGCCTTGTATGAGGATTGAAGGAGAAATATCAGATTGGATTGAAATGAAAACAAACTACTTCAGGGCGGCATCTCACTGCCAACCTTGATTACTACCCACAATTCTGCTCACCATGACACAAAGGGCTGCCCAGATCCGAAAGGCACCAGAGAGAAGGACGACATGGACAAATCCCAGTGAGGAATGAGCTATGAGCGACAATTGGGCAAGTTGGGCTCTTCAATCCTGGGAGAAGACAACTCAGAGGGGATCTCATAGAGTTGTATAAAATTTTAAACTGGGTAGAAAAGATCAATACTTTATGTTGTAAAAATTCAGTGGTAACCAGTTTCTTCTGTAAAAATGGAGCAGATTACTCATACCTTCATTTTCAATGACTAGATTTTCACTTTTCATTCTTAATTGATCCTACCCACTATATCGCTATTCTTTTGCCTTTTATGCATTTATGGATCCTTTAGAATTGTTTTTTATATTCTCTGCCAATCTTTCCTCGGGCAAGGTTTAATTTATTTTATAAGCTTCTAGTTATGTACAGTTGTGAAAAAAATAAGAATAGTGGGAATAGGTGGGGAGAGAGGCAGAGGCAAAGGCAAAATAGAATTAGTCCTAATCCCCTCTATCAGCAAAATTGTATTTTGCCCAAAAACTTTTTATTGTTTTTCCACCTGCGCAACAGTGCCAGGCTCCGCAACTATCTCACCCCCCACGCTGCCGAAACACTCGTGCACGCGTACATCACCTCACGGCTGGACTATGGGAACTCTCTCCTTGTCGGAGTGAGCGGGTGACTGAGGGGCGGAGCCGAGGCCTTGCCGCAAAGGTAAAAAGGCCGAGGTGAGTTGCTGCATCGAGCGAGTGAGCTAGGTAAAACGACTGAGGGGCTGGGGGTAAACCGAATAAACCGGGTAAAAATTAAAAAAGTGACGTCGGCGCGTCACAAAAAAAAACTAACCCGCGCAACTCCCCCCGCCGCCCCCCCCACACCATTTGCAGCGCATCACCTCCAAACAATAGACCATCAGCGCACCAGCATTAACACCTCATCAGCGCATTAACATTAGATCACAAGCTGCTCTATAAACAGCCACCCCCATTAGCCACCCCCACCCTCCCCCTCCTCAGGATAGGTGTCAATGGCAGGGCTGACTTGGCTAGTCATCCCCTAGCCATGGCCACACATCCTCTGGGATGAAGCCGCCCCGCTGATCACCTGCTCCAGGCTCCCTGCGTGTGCGTTTTGGCTGCCGCCCCAAACCCGAGCCGAGCCCCCCCACCACCCTAAATGTCTCTCTCTCCATCCTCCTGTTTGTCTCTCCCACCGTCCCCCTCTATCCGCTACTCCAAATCTGTCCTACTCTCTTTCCGCCCCCCCGGCCTACTCTCCCTCCTGGCCCCCGTTACCGCTTCCTTCTGCTCCAGGCTGGGCATCCTCCGCCGGGCCCACTGTGGCACCAGGCGCTGGGTGTCCCAGAGCAGCCACCCCAACTGTCCAATCATCCACTCTCTTTGCCCAAACCACCTCCTCAAGGCAAACACCACTTCCCCCTCTGCTTTACATACCCTCACCACATCCCCTCCCTCCACTCTCCCCACACCCAGCTCTTTTACACACTCTCAGATCCTCTCCGCACCAACTTCTCCTCCCTCTCCCCACTCCAGTAAACACATCCGCACTGCTCTCCAGAACGTCCGTTCCCTTTCCAACAAAGCCCTCACTATCTATGATCTCATCCTGGATGAGAACATTGATATTCTTGGGCTTGCGGAAACCTGGCTCAATGATCCCGTGTCTCTAATCGAGGTCTCCCCTTCAGGCTACACCTTCCACCACACCCCCCACCCCAACCAACATGGCGGGGGGGTGGCCATCATCTCCAATGCCTCCCTTGGTCTCTCCCCCTACTCGTCTGGCTGTTTCCCCTCTTTCGAGCACCTCACGCTCCACCATCCATCCCTTTCCTTAAACATCCTCCTTCTTTATCGTCCTCCTAAACCCCCTGGATCTTTCATCTCCGATATGTCCACTCTCCTCTCCTCCCTGTCCCTCAGCTCCGAACGCCTACTCATCATGGGCGACTTCAACCTCCACCTAAACTCCCCCTGTGCCACCTCTTCCAAATTCACTGCCCTCCTCTCCTCCCTAAACCTCACCCTCCACACTGACTCTCCGACCCACAACTGTGGCCACGCCCTCGACCTCATTATCACCCACGGCCTTGACATTTCCTCAGCATCTCGGACAAGGCCATCTCGGACCACCTTCTTGTCTCCTTCTCCTCTTCCATTCCTCTCCCCTCCACCAAGCCCTCAACTGTACTTTTCCACCCATGGGAAAGCCTCCCCCCTGAGACCCTCACTGATGCCCTCACATCCTCTGACCTCCTACCCCTCTGGTCTTTCATCCACTGCGATCCTGAAGCAGCTGTCCAGTTACTCCATGACCACCTCTCCTCCACCTTCAACTCTCTCGTCCCCCTGAAATCCAGGTCCATGTCCAACTCCACCCATTCCCCCTGTTACAACTCTCATCTCCGCACTCTCAAATGCCAAACCCAGCTGCTCGAGCGCAGGTGGCAGAAAACCGGCCTCACGGTTCACCACCAACTGTGGCTCGAGCAACTCCACAGCTACCACTGTTCCTTGTGTCAAACAAAAACGGCCTACTACTCCAACATCATCCTGGAGGCAAACAACAACCCCAAAGTCCTCTTTTCAACCACCCACCACCTCCTCCGCGCACCCCCTCAGGCCTCCTCAATCTTCACTTCAAATCCAAACTGCGAGGAGGTCATGGACTTCTTTTCTTCCAAGATCCACAACATCCGCCAGGCGGCATCATCCTCCAGCCTCTCGTCTCCCACTACCACCCGCACCCCATCCCCCTCAACCCCCCACCTTCAGCACCTACCTCGACCCCCTTCCTACACTCCTTCTCCCCTGTCTCTCCTTCCTCCCTCTCACGCACTCTCACCTCTATGAGGCCAACAACCTGCTGCCTCGATCCCATCCCCACTAACCTACTGCTCACCCAACTCCCCCTCCTCTGCCCACTGTTGGCTGATATCATCAACCAGTCCCTCTCCTCCGGATCAGTCGCTGCCCCCCTCAAAACTGCCGTCATCACCCCCCTCCTTAAAAAACCCTCCCTAGATCCCTCAAACCCCAGCCACTACCGCCCTATCTCAAACCTGCCCTTCCTCTCAAAAGCACTGGAACGCGTTGTCATAAACCAACTCCGCGCCCATCTCTCCTCCCACTCCCTCTTCGAACCCCTCCAGTCCGGTTTCTGCCCTGCCCACAGTACAGAGACTGCATTTGTGAAAATCACAAACGATGTCCTCTATCTGTGACCAGGGTTACCTCTGCCTCCTTATCCTCCTGGACTGTCGGCTGCCTTTGACACAGTCGACCATGCCATCCTCCTCCACCGCCTGACCTCCGCAATCCACATCAGTGGGACCGCACTCGCCTGGTTCGAGTCCTACCTCACAAACCGCCAGCAGTACATCTGCACGAATGGTTTTTCCTCCCGCACTCACCCAGTTACCTGCGGGGTACCGCAGGGATTCATCCTTGGCCCCCTCCTTTTCCTCATCTACACTCTTCCTCTTGGGGATGTGATCCGCAGACTTGGGGCACAATTCCACATGTACGCGGATGACACCTAACTCTATCTCTCCACTTCACTTTGTGACCCCCAGTCCCCCGATGTTCTGTCAGCCTGCCTTTCGGACATCAGGCGCTGGATGAGCACAAATTTCTTGCAGCTGAATGTTGACAAGACGGAGGCCATACTCCTTGGCTCTCGTCAACGTCTCCATTCGCACGGCTCTCACCTCCTCCACCATCCCGGCCTGCCCCTAAAACTCACCGAACCTGTGCACAACCTTGGCATCAGGTTCGACCCCCAACTGTCCTTCCTCCCCCACATCCGGTCCGTCAACAGCACTGCCTTCTACCACCTCCGACGGATCACCCGTCTCTGGCAATACCTCACCTTAAAAGCCGCCGAAACCTTGGTCCACGCCTTTGTCACCTCTCGGCTGGACTATTGCAACGCCCTCCTTGCCGGTCTCCCCTCCACCACAATCCACAAAATCCAGCTTATCCAGAACTCTGCTGCCCGCATACTCACCCGCTCTAAGCTTCGCTCCCCCATTACCCCAGTCCTTGCCAGACTTCACTGGCTCCCTATCCCAGAGAGGTTCGATTTCAAGATCCTCACACTTGTTTTCAAATCCCTCCACTCCTCTGCACCCCCCTATCTCTCTGATCTCCTCTCCCCACAACCCAGCACCCGCTGCCTTCGTTCCTCTGGGTCTGGCCTCCTCCATGTCCCCCGAGTCCTCCGCTCCACCCTCGGTAGCCGTGCCCATAGCCACTAAGCCCCGAGGCTATGGAACTCCCTTCCTCACTCGCTTCACCTCGCCCCCTCTCTTCTCAGTTTCAGGTTACAGCTGAAGACCTTTCTCTTTGACTGAGCTTTTGGTCACCTTCCTGCCCCTGCTCCTGGCTTGGTCCCGGGATCCGCTACTGAAGCACTCTGAGACGCCTTCTGGCGTGGAGGGCGCTATATAAATCTAAGTTGTTGTTGTTGTTGTCGGCCTCCCCAGCTCCTCCATTCACAGGCTGCAGATCATCCAAAACTCTGCAGCCCGTGTACTATCCCGCACCCGCCTCCGCGACCACATAACCCCCACCCTCGCCCATCTCCATTGGCTCCCCATCCCCCAGAGCATGATGTTCAAGATCCTCGTCCTCACCTTCAAGGCCTTACACGGCCTTGCCCTGCCCTATCCTACCGACCTACTCTCCCCCTAAAAGCCCACCCGGACCCTCCGTTCAGCAGGATTTGGTTTGCTCCAAGGCCCCGCCCGAACCGCCCCACCATCGGAGGCCGGGCCTTCAGTTTTTTCGCTCCCACCCTTTGGAACTCCATCCCCCAATCCCTCCACCATGTTTCCTCCCTTTCCTCTTTCAAGGCCGGTTTGAAGACTTTCCTTTTCGACCGTGCCTTCTGTTTCCCCCCTAATTCTTCGACCTCCCCTACGTTTCTTACCCCTTCCCGAACACCCTCCCAGCTCGGGACACACGCCTCTTATGCAGCGCCTTGGGAGGTCCTCCCGACGTGAAAGGCGCTCTATAAGTGCAATTTGTTGTTGTTGTATTCATAGCATCTTTTAAAACACAAGCCACATTACTTTGATGTAGATTGCAAAAGGAAAGTGAGAGAAAGAATAAAAGAGTCAGAGATCACTCAAACTGGAGATATTTACAAGCAGATGTCGAGAGAAGCACAAGAGAAAATAACGGATGCATTAAATGAGATAAAAGAATTTAGCCCAGTGATACCAAACCTTCTACATGTACAAACTACCCTATCATGGAATGTCCGGCACCAATTTAATTTATAAGAGAGAATTCTGCATGAACACTCACTGATCTCCAGAGGTAACTGACTGAAACCCCAGGTTATCCATCTACACTTACATCTCCATTATTCATACTTGGTTGGATAGATTTCACAGATGATATTTCTGTGCTTCCAGCAGCAGAGCAACCATCAAATTCCGTTCATACTTATACCAATAGCTTTCAATCACATTTCTGGCCAGATAATTATTCAGTACTTTGTTGACACAGCATCAGCTATTTTTTCGCCGAAGATCTCTTGGATGTAATAATTACTTAATGTGTGCAAACACCACCTATCCCCTGCCTGATTCACTCACTATTCTTCCTCGACACTTTTGATTTTTTTTTACCAAAGTCCTTTCACCTCACGCCTTTCCGCCCCTCTTTAAAATCCTGCCTTAAAACCAGCCTTTTTTGTTCATACTCTTTCTCTCCAATTGGTTCTCCCATAAACCCACCCCCATGCACACCCACCCACACCCACCCACATATATAACTCAGGCTTCTAGTCAGCTGTGTACACAATGCTTTGAGACCTTCTCGCAATATGTAAGGTGCGACATAAATAGAACAAGAATAATCCTCACATTTGATATAGTGCCCAAGGCCGTACGCAGGGGGGGTGCGACGGGTGCGTACGCACCCCCCCAAATTATAAAAGGTCCACATTTTCCGGGGTAGAGAATTGCATTTTTTTATCAAATTTAAATACCAAGTAAATTTATTGAACATTTGTGCAACAATCAGTTCTTCAAAACTATGTATAAATTATAAACTCACATCTTTGAATGATTTAGTATTAATATAAAATTATCGAGTCGCGCACCAGAATCGGCGTCTCCCCAAAACATACCGCGTCGATAGACCAGTCCATGACGCGGCGAGTCTGTGACTCGTGATTGGATAAACATAGGCGCCAAGACTCAAATCCTCGTTTGGAAATCATCCCGTAAACAGCCACAAGGGGCAGCACCAATTCTGGAGTTAAAATCATCTTTTCATCTGATCACCGTAAGTAAAAATGACTCAAGTTTTGAAAGGTGTGACTGTAATGCTAGCAAACAATGACAACATATTTACAAGCTTCTGAGAAATTAAAGCTTTTGAGAACCCAACAAAAAAGTTATATGTGTCTGGACGGGAATGCCTATCTTTAAAAAAAATACTCATGGACGTAGGCCTAATGCTTTAGCGCCTATTCCACGTGGTGTGTCAATCGGAAATCATCCCGTATACAGTCACTACATAAAAAGGTAGCACCACTTTGTGGAAGCTGAAATCGTATTTTAATCTGATAATGTTAGCAATTGATAATAGTGCCTTAGTACACTGTCGAGACAGCTCAGAGCGCTTCACAGAACGTACTGTAAAGTGGCCAGTTTTTGCCCAGGATTGTCCCACAAACACCGATGGAGTGAGTCACCGATTTTATTTGGGGGCGTTTGTTGGCCAGGACAACAGGAGAGAGACTTCCCTCCGCTTTTCGAGTAGTGTCAGAGGATCTTTTCACATCCATCTAAACAGACGGATCAGACCTCGGTTCAGCATCTCAACCAAAAGAACAGAGCCTCTAACCCCCCCCCCCCCCCCCCCCCCCACAGCACCACATTGAAGTGTCAGCTTCCTCTGTGTGATACCGAGTGCCGACGTGGGGATTGAACCCACAACTTTCTGACTCAGAGGCCAGAGTGCTATTCACTGTGCCAGGCGACTCGCCAGGTGATGCTGCTGTCTTCTATCACCTGTGGGAAACTTTCTTTCCCTCCTACTCAGTGCCTCTGAATCTGAAGACATTCCCAAGGTCGAGGTTGCATATCTGACTGATTGACAACTGAGATTTCTTTTCAGGGTTTGTGGGCAGTGTCACGTAATTGGCTATAACTTAAAGGATTGTTAACCTGCACCTGTTAGAGTTGAGGTCCCCAGAACTGCTGCCTCACACCAGCGGGATATAAAGGACAGGTGCAGTCGAGTCTGCAAAGCAACAGCTCTTCCTACACAAATCTCTTCAACGTGACTCCTCTGAAAGTCACTCTTTCTCTCTTTGAATAATAATATAATCCGTGCATTTCATGTAGCGAGGTAGGTTAGGGTCGGTCTACCTCGTGTTCTGTGACCGTGCAATGGTTCCCATAGGATAGTAGGGCTATGGACAGTTTCCTCCCGGCTTCTCCAGCTATGTCCGCTAAACCTAAGACGCCTCTGCGGTAATGTCTGTGATACCAGTGTGGTGGTGTACCATATAGCTCACTATTTGTCAGATGCTGTCGCCAGTAAACGTTCAGGGCGTCTCTTAGAAGCCTGGTATATACCTCACGAGTCACCTAATCTCCTGGTCGAGGTTTGCCTAAGTGTCCAGCATTCTGCTCCGTATAAGAGCGACTTTCAGCCCTCGCGTTAATGCACATTCATTATAATATGGAAATCGATATTGGTAGAGCGGTTGACGTATTGGCTTCAAAGCGACCGAGGCGTCTCGAATACGGAACGCTATTAAAGAATTAATTTCCCCTCCCTTATTTTTTCAAGTATTTTTTCGTCAGATCAGTATTGCTTGATGCCTTTAATTTTGATTCTAAATAAATAAATAAAAACTAACTACACTATTGCTCACAGTTCAACGATATTTTCAGGATAATGCTGATAACAGGCTTGTAACACGTGTGAATTAACTGTTTGACACTGATTTTCAGTTTCTGTATATTTTCTTGTCTTTTATAAAATTTGCTTTGCTGGAATATCTGAGCACATCATTCATACTTTACTCTTACATTATTGTTCATTACAGTCCGAAAGAAATTTAGTCTTAGGATAACAATGCAGAACAACTTATTAATTACCGTCAATCTGTAGTTTATGATCATTTTCTCTATACGCCTACATTTATCAAGCATTCGTCATTGTACTGTGTTAATTGGATTGTAATTTACTTTATCGTTCGCATTCCTTACATCATCGAGTCAACAATCGTGTTTGCTTTTATCGGCGAACACATTCGACCTTCCCAATTAGACACTGACTACCGGGGAAAATATAAACACTGAATAAATAATGATGCTCTTAAACACCAAGGGCATGAAACATTTACCGTTCATATTAGATCTTCTGAACCGATTAAATAAGACCTTAAACTGTGTAAAACGTCGGAGACCTCGAGGGGGCTTCGGGGGCAGCCCGCAAACCCCTGGCCATTGTTGGTCCCATCACTAGCAATTCGCACCCCCCCAAAAAAAATCCTGCGTACGGCCCTGGTGCCTTATCACATTATCGAGACATCTGAAAACACTTCACAGAATATACTGTAAAGTGAATTGACTGGAGTTTTTAGGCAAAACACAGCAGCCATTCGCACACAGTAATATCCTACAAACAGCGTTAGATTGAGTGACCAAATTTGTATTTTTAAGGGACTGTTACCCACAGAAAGTGCACCACCAATCAATCAATAACTAGGTTCATACTTATAGCAACAACCAAAAAATTACATCTGTAGAGTACCTTTCATGTTGGTAGGGGTGTCCCAAGGCATTGAATAGTCAGAGGTCAGGACCTGAGCATGGGGGGATGGAGGGGGACAGGGTTGGGATGAGGGAGGGCAGGGAGGTAGGATGGTGGCTGCAGGCACAGTCTTCAAACCTGCCTTGAAGAAGGCAAGAGAGGAAGCAAAGCGAATAAATTGTGGGATGGAGTTCCTAAGTGTGGGGGAAGAGAGACTGAAAGTCTGGCCACCGATGGTAGGGTGGGACAGGCGAGAGACATGGAGCAATGATCATCCGGAGCCTGAACGGTGGGAGCAGAGAAGTTGATTGGGGGTCAGCAGGTCAGAGAGGTAGGAGGCGGCAAAGCCAGGGAGAGCCTTCAAGTTGAGGATAAGGATCTTGAATTTGATTTTCAAATTAAATTTTTTGCCCCACAAATATACAGTCAATTAATTTTACAGTGGATTCTGTGAAGCGCTTTGAGACGTCAATAAGATGTGAAAAGTGCTATATCAAATGCAAGGATTATTATTATTATATGCTATTATTGATCCTCTTTAGGGATGTGGAGCCAGTGGAGCCAGGCAAGGATGGGGTGATGGGGTCACGGAGCCTGGTGCGAGAGAGGACACCGGCTGCAGAGTTTTGGATGATTTGGAGCTTGTGGAGGGAACAGATGGGGTGGTCAACAAGGAAGGAGATGCCAGAGTCGAGCCTTGAGGTGAGAAACACACATGTAAGGGTTTAAGTGGCCTGAGGGGAGAGGCAGTGGCGGAGGCAGGCAATGTTGCTGAGGTGGTGGAAGTCAGTGCTGATCATGGCACGGATATGGGGGAGAAAGGATAGTTGACAGTCAAGACACCCAAGTTCCTGACTGACTTGGTGAGGTGGAATTTGCATCTGTGGATGCTGGTGCTGCCAGTGTCTGGGGTGCGGATGCGCTAGTGCGAGCCAATCGAGAGAGCCTCGATCTTACTGACATTCAGCTGTCGAAAGTTGTCTCTCATCCAGGACGACGTCTGACAGGTGTCTGTCAGGATGCTATTAGTCCTGGAATTGAGGGTGCAGTCAGAGAGATAGAGTTGGGTATCATCCATGTACATGTGAAAATTTACCCCATGTCTACGGATGATGTCACCAAGGGGAAACATGTGGAGGTTCAAGAGGAGGGGACCAAGGACAGAGCCCTGAGGAACACCACATGAACCAGTCAAGTACAGAAACTTGAAGTTTGAGGGAGAGGAGAGGTGGTGGAGGAAGACTGAGTAGTCCACAGTGGCAAAGGCAGCAGAGAGGTTGAGGAGGATAAAGTGGTAGAGAGATCCCTGGTCGCAAATGGACAGGATGTCATTTGTGACCTTGACAGGAGCAGTTTCTGTGCTGTGAGCAGCATGGAAACCTGAATGAAGGGGCTCATGGAGGGAGTGGGGGGAGAGGAAAGAGTGAAGCTGGGAAACAATGACTCTTTCAAGGACATTGGAATGGAAAGGGAGGTTGAAGATGGGCCGGTATCTGGAAAGCAGGGATAGTTCAGGGAAGGTTTCTTCGGGGTTAGGGGTTTATTGTGGCTGTTTTGAGGGGAATGGAAATGGTACCAGATGATAGGGAGAGATTGATAGTGTTGAAGAGTAGGGGGCTGAGGAGGTGGAGCTGGGAGGTAAGGCAAGGGGTGGGGATGGGGGTCAAGGGAGCAGGTGGTGGGCTTCATAGATGATATGGTGTTGATGACAAGAGATGGGGAAGTAGGTACAGCTAAGTAAACAGAGGCTTGTGGAGTAAGGAAACTTGCCTGAGGTTTCGCCCCCACTTGCGAATCAAACAGAGGAGCTCTACTTTGTGAGGCAAATGCTCTAACCAATATGACAGGACAATATATCTTGTTGTTGTGTATGTGTTTGGGGTGTGTGTGTGAAGGGAGAGATTCTTCAATCCCCAGTCTAACATCAGGCTTGTTAATTTGTACTAATTTCCTACTCACATAGCCAATTGAGTAGTCTGCATATGCCTGCATTATCTGAGCTTCAGTATTTAAATGTATGGACGCCTCTCAATATTTATTATTTTCTGGTAATGGAATGTTTAGCTCTGTGAGTCTATCATCATTAATCACAGCCCCAAGTCCCATGCGATGCAGTAGGTGGAGGAGATGAGTATCAGCAACAAAGAATAATCAGCTATATTGAGTGGGGAGTTCAGAAAATGAATGAAAAAGACAGCAAGCAGAGAGACAAAAAAAATCAAGCCTACTTCTGGAAAATCTGAAAATGCAACTTTCGAATGAGAGCAAATTCCAATGTCAGAAGAGCAAAATAGTATTGGTGTGAAGAAGAGTGAAATTGGGATAAATGCTGGAAGGGATCCAGGATTCAATTATTAATGTCCATACATTCAATATCTATATGTAATTTAAAAGATTAAATAAACTCTTCTTTGAGTTGAACTGGCACCAAGGTGACATGGCTGGTAATAGAATGCCTGTATTGAGCCATCCTGAGTCAACAACAATTTCGATTTATATAGCGCCCTCCACGCCGGACGGCGTCTCAGAGCGCTTCACAGTAGCGGATCTCGGGACTGAGCCAGGGGTAGGGGCAGATAGGTGACCAAAAGCCCGGTCGAAGAGAAAGATCTTGAGCTGTGACCTGAAAATGGGAAGAGAGAGGGCGAGGCGAAGGGAGTGAGGAAGGGAGTTCCAGAGCCTCGGGGTGTAGTGGCTGAAGGCACGGCCGCCGGGGATGGAGTGGAAGATTCGGGGGACATGGAGGGGGCCAGATCCAGAGGAGCAAAGGCAGCGGGTGCTGAGTTGGGGGGAGAGGAGATCCGAGAGATAGGGGGGTGCAGAGGAGTGGAGGGATTTGAAAACAACGGTGAGGATCTGGAAGTTGATCCTCTCTGGGATAGGGAGCCAGTGAAGTCTGGCAAGGACTGGGGTAATGGGGGAGTGAAGTTTAGAGCGGGTGAGTATGCGGGTGGCAGAGTTTGGGATTAGCTGGATTTTGTGGATTGTGGTGGAGGGGAGACTGGAGAGAAGGGCATTGCAATAGTCCAGCCGAGAGGTGACAAAGGCATGGACCAAGGTTTCAGCGGCTTTTGAGGTGAGGTATTGCCGGAGATGAGCGATCCGTTGCAGGTGGTAGAAGGCAGTGCTGGTAACGGACCGGATGTGGGGGAGGAAGGACAGTTGGGGGTCGAACCTGACGCCTAGGTTGCGCACAGGTTCGGAGAGTTTTAGGGGCAGGCTGAATGGGAAGGTGGAGTAAGTGAGAGCCATGTGAATGGAGACATTGATGAGAGCCAAGGAGTATGGCCTCTGTCTTGTCGACATTCAGCTGCAAGAAATTTGCTCATCCAGCCCCTGATGTCTGAAAGGCAGGCTGACAGAACATCAGGGGACTGGGGGTCACAAAGTCATGTGGGTCCACAGTATTCCAGGGCACTGCTGATGACAGCACAGCCAGCCTGGCTCATTGGCAGGAACCGGAAGGACAAACCGGTCACTGGGGGCAGGGAGTCATCTCATTCAGCTCCTGTCTATAAATGTAATTTTTTTTTGTTGTTAACCCTGCAAGCCAAAGTCCTAAGGTAGAGTGATTCCAGCAGGGTAAGCCATGGGAAAGCTTGTCAGATAGTGCTCTCATTAGCAAGCAATGTGGGTTAGATAGACTCTAGCAATGCTCCCAACACACCTGTGATACCCAAGTCTTGGTTCTTCCCAACTTGCACATCATAATTTCCAGAGTTAGGTAAGCAGGATGCATCCCTCCTGGGAGAGTGTGTATATTCCATTCCAACAATCTATCCATGGATTTCCATGTGCATGGAATTCTCAGCTTGGTTTGGATGCTTTTAAGCACGGTGATGAGTTTCTGCATGTAATAGACACCCAGCCGCCTTCTCTATTACCCCCAGAAAGAAGTATTTGTAGGTGCAGAAGACTCAATAGGTGCAGCGGAATCTTAGATACTGGTATCTATAGCCGAAGGAATAAATTTCTGTTCAGTGTTAAGCATTGCCTTTTGTCTTGTCATCCTTCCATGGAATTTCCGCAAAGAGTTGTTGAATGTCATTACATGGAGCTCATTGCACATTAATAAGATTGTTATATTCCTCACTGCCACATGGCCAGATTCCCAGGAATGGGACATTGGAAAGATTCAAACCAACAAGAATATTTTAATCATAGAGCACTTTGGCATTAAGAAATAAACTCAAAGTATTTCAGGGCTCATCCACTCTAAGCATAGCAATTATTCAACAAAGGATATTTTATGACTCAGAATATGATTAGAGTTAACATTCTAGAAAAGAAAACAATAAACATATTTGGATAATTAGCAAAACATAATTTACCAATGATCCTAGTGGTAAAGTAAATATGCTGCACATTTCACCACATTACATATTAACATGACAAAAGCAGCATGGAGTAAAACTAGTAAAAGACTACTTAATAAACATTACTCTATTTCTTATAGTTTCTACTTGTGTTTCAGGAAAATAGCTTACATAAAAAAGCAAAATAGTAATCCTGTATCAGATGGAAATGTATGAAAGCACTTCATATAGGTTATTATAAAGTAGTGACTGCTTATTTGTGGGTGAAAAGTAGCAAAAAAGGGTGATCGGAATAAGTCCATTCAACATACTACAGTAAAACCTGATTAATTTCACACATGAAGGAATATAAAGTCAGTATAAATGTCTTGAGGTCTGTATGTTCTTCAAACTTATTCCTAAGCAATTGGAGATAAAAGTGCACATGAGAATACATTAGGTGACTTAAGCTGGAAGACATGTGCTACATTCCCATTCAAACACTTTCAGGATCTTGGGACATGTTGATTGCCCTCTGAGAGGCCCTTGTGTAACATTGGGCTCTTCCCAATGTTATACAAGAGGTGGAAGAGAAATATGATAAAGGAATATATGTAATGAAAGGTTTAGAGAAAAATAATCATGAAAACTCTAAAAAGGTAACATAAAGAGTAAGGAATATCAGCGGGATTTGGGAAAGACGGAATTATAAGAGGATGGATGACTGCTTCAAGTACCAAATATCAACCAAAGTAATGGACTAAATGGTTTTCTGCATTTCTAGGATTCTGTGAAAACTATAACATCTTGTGCTATCTCGGGACGTGAAGTAGGACAACAAGATTTAGCATGTTCCATACGTTAACCATCAGTTGGTCCTGACATGCATCAAATTCTTGTTTCGGAAGTTCATTGATTTTTTGGAGAAGATGACCCACCAAAGGCTCTATATTTAAGCAAGACATTTTTTCTCTCTTTGCTCACCGTCTTGGCTGCTGCCTGTTTTTCACGTGCAAAACATTGTATATATGGCTAAAATTTCTTCCCTGTACCATTATTCAAGATGGTAAAGGCCATTGATTACCTCAATCCATACAATTTAGGCAAGTTTCCTATTCTACACACGACTCTGTTTACCTAGCAGTAACTCAGTTGCTAGTCAATTAAAAAATTGTTTCCAGGGAAATGATCCTTCCACACAAAAAAATTTGGTGACAATCCATGATGATCTGTGGGACACAGCTGCGTGCAATCAGATGTCACATTCTATCCACAAAATGCACAGTCAATCCACTTTCCAGTATATCCTATTGTTGCGATATGGTACTTTATTTATTTTATCAACCACGGAAGATGAGGGCCTAAATGGACCCAGTAAGACTTTAACAAACAATCTCTGGTTCCAAGATTTGTAAGGCAAATCTTGCCTTACAAATCTGATAGAATTTTTTGATGAGGTAACGGAATGGGTGGATAATGGTAGCGCAGTTGATGTAGTTTACATGGACTTTCAAAAGGCATTTGACAAAGTGCCACATGAGAGACTTATTATGAAATTAAAGGCCCATGGCGTAAAAGGGACAGTGGCAGCGTGGATCCACAACTGGCTGCGAGACAGAAAGCAGAGAGTTGTAGTGAGCGGCTGTTTTTCAGATTGGAGGGAAGTGAGCAGTGGTGTGCCACAGGGATCGGTTTTGGGACCATTGCTGTTTGTAATCTACATCAATGATCTGGACTTGGGTGTACGGAGTACAGTTTCCAAGTTTGCAGATGACACTAAGTTAGGGAGAATAGTAAACAGTGAGGAGGATAGTAGCCATCTGCAAGAGGATATAGACAAATTGGTAAAGTGGGCAGACACATGGCAGATGAAGTTTAATGCAGAGAAGTGTGAGGTGATGCATTTTGGGAGAAGAAATGAAGGGAGGCAATATAGGCTAGATAGTACAATTTTAAATGGTGTAAAGGAACAGAGAGACCTGAGGATTTGTGTTAGTGACTCGTTGAAGGTGGCAGGACAGGTAGACAAGGCTGTTAAGAAGGCATATGGGATACTAGGCTTTATAAATAGGGGTATAGAGTACAAAAGTCAGGAAGTGCTGACTAACCTCTATAGGACTTTGGTGAGGCCTCAGCTGGAATACTGTGTTCAATTCTGGTCACCACACTACAGAAAGGATGTGAAGACATTGGAAAGGGTACAAAGAAGATTTACTAGGATGGTGCCAGGATTGAGGGACTTCAGCTATGAGGAGAGGCTAGATAGGCTAGGGTTATTCTCTCTGGAGCAGAGAAGATTGAGGGGAGACCTAATAGAGGTTTATAAGATCATGAGGGGTTTCGACAGGGCAAATAGAGAAAAACTATTTCCACTCGTGGGTGAATCTGTGACTCGTGGTCACAGATTTAAAATAGTTTCAAGGCGAAGTAGAGGGGAGCTGAGGAGAAATTTTTTCACTCAGCGAGTTGTTCGAATCTGGAATGCATTGCCTGAAAAGGTGGTGGAGGCTGATTCGATAACAACTTTTAAAAGGGAATTAGATCTTTATTTAGGGAGAACGGGTCTATTAGGCTATGGGGAGCGGGCAGGGCAGTGGGATTGAATCGCTCTTTTCAAAGAGCCGGCACAGACTAGATGGGCCGAATGGCCTCCTTTTGTGCCGTAAAATTCTATGATTCTATGATTCTAAGTCTGTTGCCACACTTGATCATCTTTTAATTTAAAATAGCAAGAATTCCTTTCAGTGCAAAGTAGCTTGGTGCTGAATATTTGTAATGTAGAATCTAGCTTGTCTGTTTTAGTCCAGCAAAACACAATGTCTGTGCCAAAAAATTCCTATGGCTGCCCAACTAAAGGGTGGCTGTGGGGTAGGGGGGCGTGGTGGGGGGTGGAGAAAAAAAATCAGATCAGAAGCAATTTATTTTATGGCATCATAGTCCTTTAGGGTCTAACAAAGTTAACGAAAGACCAATACATGACAAGGAAGAACATGATCACTTTGGAACAAAGGGCAAACTAACTAGCAGGTAATTGCCGTGCCTCAAGAACACAAACCAAAAGGAATCACAATCTATTAATGTTTTAAAATTCTGTCAGAAATATTGTATACAAACCATGTATTGAAAATCTTGCCCAGCAACCTGGAATCTTACAAACACTAATTTACTTAGTACTGAGCGGTAGGTATTAACATATTACTTCCAGACTCTGTTTCTGAAATAAACTTGCATACTGAATTTACAGCTTTCTCAATTAACACAAATCTTTAATATCTCGATTTGCATTTTCTTTTGTTTTGTGGGATCAAAAATAGGTGCAAATATGACTACCAATCATTTTAGTGTCTAAGCCTTCAATCTCTCTCCTGCAGAGGCTTTTATTGAAAAGCAACGGATATTACTGCATAAATGTTATGGAGCTTATTTGCCACCATTAGGTAGGAAAACATTACCCTGACATACAGCTCAATCTCCCTCTTTAAATGGTCCTGTTCAAAGGTGTTGTACTATCTTACCTGGATGTATGAAAGGCAGGATTCATAGATTCATAGATTCATAGAATTTTACGGCACAAAAGGAGGCCATTCGTCCCATCTAGTCTGTGCCGGTTCTTTGAAACGAGCGATTCAATCCCACTGCCCTGCTCGCTCCCCATAGCCTAATAGACCTGTTCTCCCTAAATAAAGATCTAATTCCCTTTTAAAAGTTGTTATCGAATCAGCCTCCACCACCTTTTCAGGCAATACATTCCAGATTCGAACAACTCGCTGAGTGAAAAAAATTCTCCTCAGCTCCCCTCTACTTCGCCTTGAAACTATTTTAAATCTGTGACCACGAGTCACAGATTCGCCCACGAGTGGAAATAGTTTTTCTCTATTTGCCCTGTCGAAACCCCTCATGATCTTATAAACCTCTATTAGGTCTCCCCTCAATCTTCTCTGCTCCAGAGAGAATAACCCTAGCCTATCTAGCCTCTCCTCATAGCTGAAGTCCCTCAATCCTGGCACCACCCTAGTAAATCTTCTTTGTACCCTTTCCAAAGTCTTCACATCCTTTCTGTAGTGTGGTGACCAGAATTGAACACAGTATTCCAGCTGAGGCCTCACCAAAGTCTTATAGAGGTTAGTCATCACTTCCTGACTTTTGTACTCTATACCCCTATTTATAAAGCCTAGTATCCCATATGCCTTCTTAACAGCCTTGTCTACCTGTCCTGCCACCTTCAAAGAGTCACTAACACAAATCCCCAGGTCTCTCCGTTCCTTCACACCATTTAGAATTGTACTATCTAGCCTATATTGCCTCCCTTCATTTCTTCTCCCAAAATGCATCACCTCACACTTCTCTGCATTAAACTTCATCTGCCATGTGTCTGCCCACTTTACCAATTTGTCTATATCCTCTTGCAGATGGCTACTATCCTCCTCACTATTTACTATTCTCCCTAACTTACTGTCATCTGCAAACTTGGAAACTGTACTCTGTACACCCAAGTCCAGATCATTGATGTAGATTACAAACAGCAATGGTCCCAAAACTGATCCCTGTGGCACACCACTGCTCACTTCACTCCAGTCTGAAAAACAACCGCTCACTGCAACTCTCTGCTTTCTGTCTCGCAGCCAGTTGTGGATCCACGCTGCCACTGTCCCTTTTACGCCATGGGCCTTTAAGTCTCTCATGTGGCACTTTGTCAAATGCCTTTTGAAAGTCCATGTAAACTATATCAACTGCGCTACCCTTATCCACCCATTCCGTTAGCTCATCAAAAAATTCTATCAGAATTGTAAGGCAAGATTTGCCTTTAACAATTCCATGTTGACTGTCCTTTATTAGCCTATATCTTTCTAAGTGAAGATCTACCTTGTCCCTGATTATGGACTCTAGAAGTTTCTCGAAGGATCTCGAAACAAGGACCTGTAAACAGGCTAATTTTGTTTGTCCCAAAGCAAAACAGTTCAATATTGGATCACCTTAAAATAGAAATGATAAAGACCCATTTTAAAATAGGCATAGTAACATTTGGAGGGAACACTGAGGGATTGTTTCCCCTGGTAGTAGAATCTATAACCAGGGGTCACAGTCTTAAACTTAAGGGTCAGCCTTTTAGAACAGAGTTGAGGAAACATTTATTCACTCAGAGGGTAGTGAATTTATGGAATTCACTACCCCAGAAGGCTGTAGATGCTCAGTCCTTGAACATTTTCAAGGCTGAGACTGATAGATGTTTGAAAAATAGAGGGATTAGAGGATATGGGGAAAGGGCAGGTAATCAGAAATAGGTGAGATGATCAGCCATGATCTTATTGAATGGCGGAGCAGGCTCGAAGGGCCGAATGGCCTACTCCTGCTCCTAATTCTTATGTTCTTATGTTCTCATTGCGTGTCCAATACAGACTTGGTTAAGTGTGTAGTCTGATGTGTTGAAAGTGCTGGAATGTCTCTCAAAGAGAGATGTTACACAAATAAACCAAACATTTCTTTGTTTTTTAAAAAAAGGGATCAAAACTAGTAACGAACACAACATGCAAAGGTGCAAGTTTTCTAATTTGGTGAACAAGAACATTGGCAATCACAGTCTTGTGTACCTGAAGGAAAAATTTATAACATCCAATGATCATAAGATATCCCTGTACATACTTCTTTGTGGTGCAGTGCAAGTAATTTTCTGACAACTTGCCATTATTCAGGCATTAACCTTAACAATGAGTACCAGTCAGTCAAGCTGGACCTCTCCTCTGCATGGTTCTACACATCGGTTCAACCAGAAGAAGACACTGAAAAGGGATCAGGACTAGTAATCCTGAGAGATATTAACCTCCACGAGAAATTTGGAACTAGGTAATCACATCAACAATTGTATATGCAATACACAGCTCCACCAGAAGCCCAGCGTGTTCCTGATTAGCAAGATTTATCAAACTAACAAAGTATAGATGGTACATAACCAGCACAGGAAAATTAAGAACATTTTTTGCACAGAGATTGGGAAGTATGTCTGATATTTTAAGTAAAGCAACTTTAACAAACATTTCTGTACAAGAAAATGAAAAGAGAACAGTTGGCTCCCAAGAAATTTGGACCATGCTGTGAAGCAGTGTGGCAAAGCGAGTGCAAAATCTTCTTGCTTTTAGAGAGCAAAGATATAGCTGGGCATAATGGAAAACTAAGGATCATTGAATGGTTTGTAAGACATTCTAAAACATTTATTGTTGCATTTTTTGGATGGGATGGGACTGTCAGCTTGTCTTCCCTTACATTCCATGTTTGCAGAATCAGTTCTTTCAACAGACAAAGCAACTTAATATTCACAAAATTGCTTTAAATGAAAAAAGCCATCTTCAACCCAATCAATCTCATCCTTCTAGAATACCCACTCTACTGTGCTCTCATCACAGCATCACAGTTGCCTTTTAAATGAGTCATGGCCTCCACTACTATGAGTCATAGTGTCATGGCCTCCACCACCTTTCGTGGCAAACTGCTCCATTCATTGTTTACCCTCTGCATGAACAAAAAACTTCCTTGTATCTGTCCTGAGTTCACCCTTTCCAAATCTAAATGTATGTCCTCTTGCTGTACTTCCTTGGTGCATCTAAAAGTATTGATCTGGGTTTACTTTTTCCAATCCCAATTAAATGTTATAATTCTCTATGAGTTCCCCTCTGAGTTGCCTTCTCCTCTTCTCTCAATACTAGCTTGTCTAATTATTGATTGTCGCTCATTGATCTTCTTCATTGATCTTCTCTGCAATGCCACTAGACCTGTAAATGTCAAGGTATGGTCTGACCAAAGAACTGTACACCCTAGAGAATGAAACTCAACTGACTTAGTAGTATAGTCCAGCATCTGGTTCACCTTGTTTATTGATCACTTAACAGACGGGAAGTAGTGCTTTACGAAATTATCATCAAGAACAACAAAATGAATGTATAGGCATATCAATAATTGTACAGATCCACATTCAGTGACATTATACACTTGTAATATTTATGGGTTAAAAATATTAATGCTGCACAATACAGGATGTGGAGAAAATATTGGTATAAAGAGTAATGGACCGGTGTAGAAAATATGTACTGTATTAATTTATAGTGTCAAAGTACCAAGCCTCTGCCAGTATAATTTTTACACTGATTGCCAGCAAGCTCTGTAGGGAAGAATTAAGCATAAAATGCAACATACGAGTACAATGAGAAAAGACCTTGAGACCCCGAGAAAAGATGATGCCTTTGCTCTCTTGAAAAAAGGGAAGACACTGCCTCCAAGGTGACATGCATGGCAATGGAATATCAGAATTGTGTCGACCCTCTGCAGCAATCTCAGCAGTCCAATTTCTGAGACAGACGGGTCCACAGTATTGCAAGGCTAGATGATAGATTGAAGGCCAGATAAAGTGGAAGGACTAGGGAGTTGCACTCGCAACACTCTAGGCTGGGTGTGATATTTCCATTGGGGGTCGCAGAGTCAGAGGGAGGGTCGAGGCTGGGGTAAGGACTGAGGCGGTGTTAGGAGGGGTAGGTTACATCGGAGAAGGTGAAGGCAGGAAGCACAGATAGGGGATGGTGTATGCCAACAGCTTGTCCTTGGCACTACTCCTACCTCCAGCAGCGAAGTGGGGAATGGGGTTGGGGGCAGCAAAGGAAGGTGAGATTGCACATCTCAACAGCTTGTCCTAGCTATTATTACCATTATTACCGTTATTTTAACTGTTGCAGCAGAGGAAAGGACAGCAAAGGGAGATAGTGAATCCAGATAGCATGTTCTGGGAACTGCTACCTTACCACTTGCAGGATTAATTCAGATGGGAAAGGCTCTTCGACCTATCTAATTTTATTCCCCTAGAAAATCCACTTCATCATCACAGTAACAATCCATTACTCAAACGAGTCTAATGTCCTGGCCTCAATCACCCTTCGTGATAACCTACACTTTTCCAAAGAGCTTTTTTCCCGCAGAAACACACATCTTTGTTTAAAATTCTTATGATCTGTACTCACTATAGTATATTTGTCACCACGATCCTACCTCCTACCTCAGATTAAGCATCTGAACCTCACTACATTTTTTGTTTGGACTCCCAGGTGTCTGACTTGTGTGAATAACAGAATCAACAACAACTTATATAGTGCCCTCCACTCTGGGTAGCATCTCACAGCACTTAACAGTGCAGAGCCTGACTCCAAGCCAGGGAGACGGAATGGGACCTGATGGTTGTAAGCATGATCGAAGAGGAAGGATTTCAGGTGAAGCTTGAAGAGGGAGGAAACAGAGGGGGCAAGGCGGAGGGATTCAGCAAGAGTGTTCCAGAATTTGGGGGTGTAGTGACTGAAAGCGTGACTTCCGTTTGTGGGGCAGAGTGGGTCAGTGACGAGCAGGATACCAGTGTTAGTCGAGCGGCGGCTCCAGATGGTGGTTTAGGCATTGAAGAGGTCGGAGAGGTAGGGAGGTAGCCAGGAAATAAGTGGATTTGAACATAAGTGTGTGGAGCGTGAAGTCGATCCATTCGGTGATGGGAAGCCAGTGGAGTCTGGCCTTAACAATTTTCAGCCATGCAATACGTACAATTTAATTTCCACATGGTAATTTCCATGTGTATGTGGCATGCATGTGAGAAATTTGGAGGAATCCAAACCAGTGGGAAGTCCTTGTATCCATGCCACCTATGTGAAATGGAAATGGAAATTTCACTGTGTCTTACACGATGTAATGCAAACATTCAACCATCTAATTGTATGATTTATGCTGGTAGAATCTTCATTGAAAATATTCCATTTCTTTTAAACAAATACTGTATGGATATTCATATTATACTTGGCTGCAAATTGTATATATAGCATGGGCTGTAAAATGTCAAGGATTTCAGGATTTCTTGGTTTACTGGTGATTCCAGTCCATTAAACACCAGATAAAACCAAAGGATTAGTTAAACCAAATATTTTCCTGTAGGATTATTAAAGTAAATAAAGTGCAGAATTTACATGAAATAAAATATTCATTCAACTAACTGGCAGAAATAAATCCCACACTGATTTTACAAATTTCATAAAGATTGGGAAAAAAAAATCTGTAGCAGTATGCTTCACTTGGAATACAGGGAGAAATTCCACCTGGAAATGGACTTTCATTATTGTTCTTAATATTTCAGACCTTAATAATAATAATAATAATCCTTGCATTTGATATAGCGCTTTCCACATCTTATCAACGTCCCAAAGCGCTTCACAGAATATACTGTAAGGTGAATTGACTGTATATATTTGTGGGCGAAACGTGGCAGCCAATTGCGCACAGCAGTGTCCCACACACAGTCGTGGATTGAAATTACCAATTTTATTATTGTGTTTTTTTTTTGGAGGGATTATTATTAGGCATGTGGAGTAAGGAAACTTGCCTAAGGTTTCGCCCTGACCTGCCTGGATTCGAACACAGGTCTCCCCAGCTTGGTCTCCCCAGCTTGCAAGACAAGTGCTCTAACCACTGAGCCACAGGAGCCACAAAACCTTGCAGAATTACTCAATGCAGTCTCTGTTTCAGTCATTTAAAAAAAAAGAACTAAGGCTTCACAAATAACACTGGATTCAACAATCTGTCAAATTGTTCATTTAAAAAGCTAAGAAAATAGTCTTGAGTCCAGAATCAGGTGGAATTTCTTCCCAGAATAATTCATTTTTTCTAAATGACTGAAACCGAATAATCATGAGAATGGCCACGTGAATTAGCATTTTGTATAATACTAAAAATTACATTATTTCAAGGGGCAAACATTCCATCACTGTGTGCAAGAAATAGATTTATAACATTAAATAAACAACAGAAGCAAAAGAGTTTTATAAACCTCAACTTGCATTATACAAGAGCACAGATCAGTTCAAGAAATATTTTTATGTACATAGGAATAGCAGGGCCTGCTAAATATTTAAATATTTCTGCTGATTCTCTTCCTCCTTCATGCTGCAGACAATAATGCAAAACAAACTTTCTCCATCATTACCAATGAATGGTAAACTTTTGCTTCGCTTACATATATGATATAAACTGAAAATATGTTAACTCTCCATTGAATAGGACTAAACAGAGGATTCAACCTAAATGATATGCAACTCACTGGATATTCATCACGTGCAGAGGTCCATTGTGTGCATTTGATTTATACTGTAAAGAGGATGATACATGATTTGTAACCAATGTCCAAACAATCTATCACTGTATCCAGCGAGGTTCTAATTCACAGTTTTAACAGGAAACATCAAATGGAGTGTCTACAGTTAATGCAACCCCTTTAAACAATGCTATATAAGTGTTTACTACAAATACTACAGAAGTGTTTTCAATGGCAAACTATGGAAGGCATTGTTTCAATTGATGGATCGGGGAGGGAAGAATAACCATCCCCATCCCAATGTCTGTTAGAAAATGTCAATACTATTGACTGATTCAGTTTATGCCATAGGAACACAAGATCAAACTTTCACCACCATCGTTATTGTCTGAACGTCAGTCTGGATCCTCTTTGTCCTGTGCTGTAGAGAACTCTGAATAAGACATTAGATTTAGTACTGATGGCATTACCATCCAAACATGCCAGGTTCAAGAAATCACACGGTTGGAAAGAAATACCTTAAGTAATATTGATCCTTGCTTCTCTGCTATGCAACCACAGAAAAATAGAGCGCACCATTGCAGCATCATATATCAGATGTTCATTGATTATATAACCAGAAATAGAAGGCCCAGACACTTAACAAAAATTAGATATGATGATCACCCATGAGACCATGATATAACACACATTAACTACCCCCTAAGGAACAGAAAACTACATAACATATCTTTGACAAAACACAAAGTACTGCAGATGCTGGAAATCTGAAACAAAAACAGAAGTTGCTGGGAAAACGCAGAAGGTCAGACAGCATCCATGGAGAAAGGAAAGCGAGTCAATGTTTTGGGTTTACGATACCATGGAACAGATTGGCAAAAATATAGTTGAGGCCAGGACACTGGACTTATTTAAAAAGCTGCACGATACTGTGATGGGGGAATCGTAGGGTGGATATTTTGGAAAAATGAGATTGGATGGGCTGAAGGGTTTTCTTCATTCAATCCAATCTTCTGATTGTGTGAACAGTGTTCAACTACCTTACATTATTCAGAATTATATCATCAGTTAATGTTAATTCACAAAAAGTGATTCTTGATGTGAATAGCAAGAAACTAAAAACAAGCCTTGCAGAATTCTTACTAGTTATTAGCTTTGATGAAGTCTTGACAAAGCAATTAGCATGTTTGTCTGCCTCCCATTGCTAAGCAGCTTGTCAAAGTAGCATCAGACTAGTCTCTCATTAATTCAATAAGGTTTAAACTTCCTTAAAAGTCTCACAAGTCCTCTGAATAATCCACACAATCTATTTTAATTACATCCTCAAAAAGAATTTGTGATGCAACAATTACTGCTTTGAAATCCACCTTGACTACTCAGATATGCTTTATCATTTATAACATCCCACATAATTCCCTCAAACATTTTCCCCTACTGCAGATCATCTGTAATTTTCAGGTTCAATCTCACTCTTTTTTTTAAATGAGTATTTGCTAAAACATTTGCTATCTTCAGCTGTAGTATTTATGAACCTAGTAATAATATTAACCTGATCAAGCCTCATCCATTGCAATTGTTATAATTTTCTGGAGGATTCTGATGTGTACCCCATCTGGTCCGGTGTAGGTGTGAAACATGTCCTTACTTACATCGCCAAATATTTCAGCACAAAGATTCAGCTATGATCACGAGTGAGTCAATACCACTTTGGGACTTGAGGACAGGTTTTATATGCATGACAAAATTACGAGAACAACTTTGTAATAGAATTACTCAATTTATATTAGAAAGGAAGTCTAATGAGTTTCTTCACACTCTCGAAAGAAAATGTTGTTATTAGTTTATATCTAGAAAATAGTCAGAGAATGATAGAAATTTAAAGGACAGAAGGAGGCCAGTCATCCCATCGAGAGGCTTTCATCGCAATGTGTTTCTTGAATGCCACTGCCTTACTTATCCCTATATCCTTTCAAGCCTGCAGCCTTCATACATCCATACAGTTCCCTACTGAAACCTAGATGTATTCTGGCTCTATCACTTTACTTGGCAGAACACTCCACATTCCAACAACTCTTCTTTCCATTCTTATTTTATATAACGAACATTGATTCCCCCAGTGATAATAGAAAACAGCCAGGTTTCAATTCCTTACAAAGCCACTGAAATTATAATTAAAATGACAACTCACCTTTCAGTCTTATGCTCTCTGGGTTTCCATCTTGCTGTAATGAAACAGAAAAGTATCGGAAACAATTAGCAACCTGGGAATTTTAAGTACATTAAATAAAACAATATTTTACAAGTTGTGGAATGATGAAAGTTTACACAATGTGCTTTAGATTGCATTAATAGTATACAACTCTCCAAAAAATGCAAAATGAGTCATTATTAAATTCATTATGGAAAGCATAAAACTATTTTAAAATCTGCATTGTTTTCTTTTACAGAAAAATATCAAATCTAGTAACTGGTATGTATTTAACCAATTCCCTTTTAAATACTGTTATGGACTCATTCCACATTTTTGGCCTATTCCTTTAAATTAGGAGGGTGATACAGTCTGAACAATCTATTGCTCTGAATCCATTTCATCAGTGTCTGTGATAAACCAACACAAGATTCTTGCATAGTATAGTGTGCCGTATAAATGTAATAGAAGCACTATATAAATGAAAATTGCTGTAAATCAGGCAAGATTGGTCATGCTGCATTGCAGTACCATTATAATGTAGTAGAAAGGATCCATAAAATCCCATAAAAGAGAACAAGGTACTGTAATACATCATAGAATATCGAAGTTGATTAGCTTTTCATTAATTGAATTTTTATACTGCCAAAAGGTTATTAGTTTTAAACATAGAATATTTACGGCACAAGGCCACTCCATTCATCATTACTGTACTGTTGCAACTTCTTCAATTGCATCTGTATTCAGTGCCTTGCTCTCTCCTCCTAACCTCCTGTGTTACCTTCTCTTCACGTATTCAACCAATTCCCTTTTAAATACTGTTATAGGCTTGGTTTTAATATCAATTAGTTGTAAGATATGGGTCAAATTTGTGGTATTTACATTTTTTTAAATTAAAAAAATAAATCTGTGTTGCTGCTTTACATGAATACTGCATCAACTGAATCTATTTTTGATCTATTTAAGGTGCAGTGACTTTATTTGTTCACCCAGGTGTCCAACACATAAGGAAACCCATCATCAATCTTAAAACTATAGCAACCTGAGTTTTACACATCTAAACTGCACATGGAAATTCCCAAGCCTTGACTCTTGCCAACCATTGCCTAATACTCACGAGAGTAAGGTAAACTTGATGCGTTCCTCCAGGGAGAGAGCATGCATTCTATTCCTACAATCTATCTCTGGGATTTCCACAGATAGGTGGGATGCATGGAAATCTCAGGTTGGCTTGGATAGTCTTTAGCCATGGTGATGGGTTTCCACATGTGTCAGACACCTGGCTGACCAGAACAAAAAGGAAATTCCAGATGTACATATTGTAATGGAATGGGGCACTCTCTCCCTCGATGGATTCATCCTGCCTATTTAATTCCAAAATGTATTCGACATAAGTCAGCAAGAGCTAAATCTTGATGCCCCCAGTGTGTGCATCCATCCAGCTAAAACTGCATAACTTGGCATTGCATTTCACTGTCTGGCTAGCTTTTCCACTGTTTGTCCAACTAGGACCACCTTCCGGTTAGGGCTTTAGCTTTCAGGGTTAACAGGATCCGAGTGAGAATAATCCCTGCCCAAGTGATTGATGTGCCCTTCCAGGGCCAGCCGATGAATCAACCTGGCTTTTCCCATCATTAGCAGAGCTCCGGGGTACCACGGAATTGCCAGGCTTGGAAATCGGACAACTGAGACCACCACAGAGGGTTGGATCGATTCTGACACTGTTGCCAAACATGTCACCTTGGAGCCAGTTCAGTTCCAAGGAGATCCTGCTTGCTATGAGAGGATAGGGGAGTGTGGGTGAGAGAACAAATAAGAATAGAAGGCTGGAAGCTGGGATTGACAACTATGATCTGTACTAACAAGTGTATTGTCACATATCCATCCCACTTCTGATTCACAAATCCTGTTCATGATATTTCATAGACTAAAAACAAAAGCATTTGATTATCTACTTGTTTTGTGTGAATTTCAGTTGATATGAAAAATAGCCTATTACTCATACAAAACTAGAGATTGGAATTAGAAAAAATAATGACTACGAGTTCTTCGTCCTCTTCACTCACTCCTTCCTCCGACCCCTCATTAACATTGATGTGTCCAAATAAAATTAGATTTTTGCTGTAGCACCTTTTCAAAATGGATCAGATGTATTGTATTCACACTGCACAACAATTGAACGAGACTGCCTTGGAATTTCTGAGTTCAGGTTAGAGCTGTGCAACTATTCCAACAATGGCAGAAATTTAAAGCAAACAAAAAACTATTATTCCAATACACTAAGGAATTATACACATAACAAGAAAGAGTAGCTTGCAGCATCCCTGGAGGGTCAGTACAAATGAAGGGAACCTAGATTCACTATACTTTAACTGATTTTACAGCAAAACATCCCATAAGTGTTCAATCTGTCACATGAGAACCTTGGGGGATTATTCCTGCAGTTGACCTGCAGCAGGCCAATTATAGTAGACAATTTACCAGTTTTAATGAGAAAGAGCAAATACGAATCACACAGCAACCTTTGTCAAATCAACTATTTTCTACAGCCAGGAGGTAAGAAAGATGTCCAGCAATAATTCATTTGCAGGAAAAGGTAATCACCATTTTAGTTCAAGGAGTAAGCCACTTGATACAAGCAAAATGACAAATGTTGTACTGCATACATTCAAATAATAATAATAATCATCCTTGCATTCGATATAGCACCTCATCACGTCTTCAAGGTATCTCAAAGCGCTGTGCAAAATATACTGTAGAGTGTAGTGAGTGTGTAGTTTGTAGGCAAAATAAGTTAGCAAAGATAATGGTGTCCACATTTAAACTAAAAACATGAAGAACAGAGCCCTGAAGAACATTGCATGTACTTATGCAGGAGCAGGTGGAATTGAGGAGGCATGGAGAAAGGAACCATAAACATGAGATGCCACTGAAGTGGACTAGTGATGAAGTAGCATGGAGTAATTAATGGCGTCAAAAGCAGTCAAGAAATCATGATGGACCAACAGTGGCAGGTTTAGTGATTTATATATTTTTAAAAACTTTGCATAAACAGGTACAATTCAATGTACAGTTTAAATTGTTTTATTAAACAATGGGAATATATTTTAAATGATAATATTTATATTTGGTGCAACGCTTTTCATGTTGGGAAGACATCTAAAAATGCTTCACAGGATTTACTTGTTCCTTACATATTCTTGACATCAACTTGTGTGAACATGAGTACAGATTTTTTTTTAAAAAAGATAAACTATTAGTTCATGATTTCTACCCAACTTTCACGTTTCTGAATTGAAAAAGGGAACAAGTGAAAAATGTTAGTAACAAGCAACAGATTCCTCTCCATGTTGAGGTGCAATTCAAGAATGTTGAAACAGGAGCTAAACCATTGATGGATGTAAATAATCCTAAAGGCAGGGAATTCAATTTAAAAAATGGCTCAATACTTAGCTATGTTATGTGAAAATGCAATTAAAATACAGTGTAGCTGGGTGCTACATTACACACGTGACAAAAATCCTTCCGTTGAAGTCACAGAAAGTGCTGACCTACAGGACTGACAGTATCAAGTAATTAGAATGAAGGATTTCTCCACTGGATGTACACTGCCCTCCATTTATCCTTTCTATTCTTAGTATGCAGCCGAACAGCCAGTCAGTTAATATATAAATCTATAAACATTATCATTAAACAAACCGTTTGATTGTTATTATCTAAGGTAACGAACAAATGTATTTTATTTCTACAGTGTATGGTTTGGCTTTTTGTTTAGAAGGGAGAGAATTGCCAAATTCATATTCTTTGAATTAGGCCATTTACATGATCACACATTTTTCAGACGATGCAGCTTTGTTATAAATCAATTGTTAAAACTGATTTGTGTTTTTAAACATTTGTTTAAAAGAGAATATGTATAGAATTACACTAAATTATGAAGATTGTTACAACATTAAAAGGCCATTCAGCCCAACTAGTCAGTGCCAGTGTTTATTACTGCACATACGCTTTCCCCCTTTCCTATATCCGTTGTCTCATGCATGCAAATACAGAAGTAGAATTTTGCCAAATGCATAAAAATATAATAATTCATATTCAAACTGCCTCCAGTTCTTCATGAATTATTGTATCATAACAACTTGTTTGTTGGCTACAAGGTATATTGCCTAGGTATTCATAATAAATACTATTTAAGCAAATTAATTATTTTCAAAAGGTGAACACTTAAGAAAATATGTATATCCACAGTTCAGATAATATGTATATTCATCCAACCTCATTATACTATCGTACAGTAAAAGCCCATTTATCTGGCACCCTCGGGACCTGTCCAATGCCGATTAAAGCGCGTGCCGGATATTTGGCTGAAAACACACACACAAAAAAAATTATTTAAAAAGAAACATTGTGCCAGATAAATTCCAGTTAATCGAATGGGGACCTTCTTTTTGAGGTGCCAGTTATACGGAAGTTACGATTGATCGGGTCACGGATAAATGGGCTTTTATTGTAATTGGGAACAAACCATTTTCACATTATAATTAAGTTCATGTTTGTACTAAAAGTCATGTAATACAAATTACAGTATGTGACAGTAAAGTTGTGAAACCAGGGATTTTGTGAGATCTCTGATATTTTCAGTAAAATCGTAAAAAACATGAAATCACTGAAATTAGGAGTCAGGAATTTTGTAAAAAAAAAATTATCTTCATCATAACAATCCTTGCATTTGGTATAGCACTTTTCACATCTTCTAGAAGTCTCAAAGTGCTTCACAGAATAAACTGTAAAGTGAATTGACTATATATTTGTGGACAAAACCCAGCAGCCAATTGTGCACAGCAGTGTCCCACAGACATTCATGGATTGAAGCGACCAATTTTTTTTTTTTTTTTTCTTGAGGGATTATTATCAGGCGTATGGAGTAAATTACCATGACTAAGATTTTTCACTGCCGGAATTCGAACCCAGCAAGGCGAATGCTCTAACTACTGAGCTAGAAGACTCCACCATTCCACATTGATAACCTTGCCTTGACACTTATTAGCATTATCAACAACTAAATAACACATTATGAAAACTTATTTTAACGCTGCTTTGAACAGTTGCAACACTTGGTCTGTTATTTCTTCTGACCCAAGGTACACTGTATAAAACCTTAGCCACCAAACAGCTGTGCAATGACAGCTTCACGGAAACGCACTGACGTCTCCTGTTTGGTGCAGTTCTCTGTTAACAATCGTTGTGGGATGAGGTGAAATTGGTTCCTGGAATAGTGACTCCTCAGTCTGACAGCCTTCACTGTTATCTTGTACTGGTCGGTGTCTAAATCTTGATTAATGATAATACCAAGGATGTTCCTGGGATACCCTGTCCACTGCTGGGATTGGTTAGAAGGCTTTACTAAGTGTATCCGCGGTCAGAAGAAATGTCAACCAACCATTGTAAATGCTTCAAAGCAAAGAATTAACAATTAACATTTGACTCATCAATGAATGAAATGTCACATGGTGAATAAAATAAGAATTTTCATAATGTGCAATTTGTTTGTTAATAATGCTAACAAGTGTCAAGGTAACATTTTCAATATGATGGAATGATCCATTTTTCACAAAATCTCCAACTGCATGGTGATTTCCAGATTCCACAATTTTAGGGATTTCACAAAATCCTTGGTTTCACAACTTTACTATAACATATATGTGTAATGTAGCAGATAAAATGTGTATGTAGGATCCTGTGGTATCAATCCTTTAAGGATGATGGTGTTGAAACAAAAGGTAGTACGTAATTGGATTATAACTCCCATCCCAAATCCCTTCACTCTTTCCCTATTGCTCCCGTTCCCCTTCTCTCACTCCCCCTCCCCCCCACCCCCCATCTCTCACTCCCCCTCCCCACCACCCCCCCCCCCCATTGCTCTCAGATTCCCACTCCAGTCTATCCAACGTGAAGGGCACAATGTAAATGCAAGTTGTTGTTGTGGCCAAGATTAACTTGCTCATATATAGGGCTATTCTTTCTGAGAAAGTGTCTTAAAGCAATCCTCACATTTACATATCGCAATCCTAACAACAGAGGTTTGAAACTCTGTTGGAATATTGTTGAAAACATAAAATCTAACAAAGCTGCAATATTTCATCTTATTTTGAGAATACCATGAATTGAGATGGCATTGGATCCTTATTATTTTGTTAATTCAACAACAAATCAATTTTCTATGAGAAGAGATAGCTTTGTCTTAGTGGCTGAAAGGCTGTTTTACTCCTAAAGGACTTATGTCCAATGGTTTTGCAGGCACTAAATTCACTTCTTTGTGAAGCCCACATCAGAAAATGAAATATGCAACAAATGAGTACAATAATCGCACTCACCTGATAAGTGGCATCACTTTACCAATAACACACTGGAAACCATTGTTGGGAGTGCATAAACAGATAATTGCTCTACTGTTTCTTTGATATTACATTATGTTCCGATATGATGACTCAGATCAGTTCTCATAAGTGAAAGTAATGTGTGGGTATCTTTTCTTCCACTATAGGACTATTATAATAATAATCCTTGCATTTGATATAGTGCTTTTCATGTCTTGTAGACATCTCAAACAGCTTGCAGAATGTACTGTAAAGTTAATTGGCTATATTTGTGGGTGAAATGCGGCAGCCAATTGTGCACAGCAATGTCCCACAAACAGTCGTGGATTGAAATGATCAATTAATTTTTTTAAACTTATTATTAGGTGTGTGAAGTAAGGAAACATGCCCAAGGCTTTGCCCTGACATGCATGGATTTGAACACAGGTCTCACGCTTATATGGTGAGTGTTCTAACCACTGAGCTATAGGACTCCACATTATGCAATATACCAAAATAAATACTCGCCTTTATTTCTGCATTGAAAAATGAAAATCTTTCATCAGTAATAATTTGCTGTTTTAATAGTAAAAATAATAGTCAAAGTCAAGTAAAAACATGGGTGAGCTAGTATTTTTTCTGGTATTGACCAACCATCATCATGTTGTCATAATGATGAAAATGCAGTACTTACATTTGCTTTTCATGTTGGGAGGACTTTGCAAAGTGCTCACAGGATACACTGCAAAGTGCAGTAACTTTTTTGTGGATGAACGTGGCAGCCATTTTTCTGTTATAGTATTTTCTCCCAAGTACAGGCTTGTCATTTTTCTTTCTTATGTTAATTGATTTGATATGCACTTCCTTCCTCTCCCAGTCAACCTCCAATCTTCCTGTCCCTTCAGTGTTCAAGGCCCAAATTTCATGTCTATACGTTGACACTGACTACACAAACCTTCAATGTTCTGATTGTTATTACCAGCTCAATTTTACATTGCCAAAAAAATGCCTCATGCTAGTAAAATGCTTCTTTTACAAATCTGTAACCTCAGCTAACCCCGTCCTTTCAAAATTAGCTGAGTTTCAATAGAGATTTTACATTTCTTTAAACTTTTATTCACGTCCTCCCGACATGAAAGGCGCTTTATAAGTTTAAGTTGTTGTTGTTATTGTTTTTCATTACTTTAGTTCATTTTCTTCATAATATTCTTCTTCATATTTTCCACCATTTTTATTTTCATTTCATCCTCTTCCTGTTCAGTTTTTCACTGAATGTATCTTTGACATTTCAGGTTCCTTTTTAATCTATTGTGTGTTTTTTTAAAAAAACTTTCATGTAAACCAGTATAGCTCTCCGCTTTTTGTAGCACTCCCGGGGAAACTCTCAAAACAAAAAAGTGCACTCCTGTGAAGGAAGGTACTTGTGTAGCACAGACAGGAAGTCTAACAGAGATGGGTGGAGGCCTGAAATCAAAATTGTTCTTCCAATTGGCCATAACACCACCTCAATCAACTGCTGATCAATGTGGATCAATGGGCACAAATAAATGACAAATGAAAGAGGCTATAGTATTGATGAAGACTCTTGTCCTCCTCTGTTCTTGAACTTGTGTAATGCACCACGATGGATTTGAGAAGCGACAGTGTTGTTCATACAAGCTCCAATACACTTGCATAACAGCAATGGATGGCAGGCAGCACCGCTGAAACCTACCTACTCACATCACTGAATGATTAGTAATGTCCTGAATAATGTGCTCAGAGACTCCTGTATTCTCATGATCACAGCCCCATAGTTTCTCTTTCTGATGCTAATTCAAGGCCCTCCTCCATCAATATTGCACCTCTTTTAGCTGTAATTTATCTTACCCTATCGATTTACATCTCAAACCACTCCTGGGTCAAAAGAGCATTAGTTTATCAGTAAGAACCAACAACAATAACAACAAAACTACATTTATAGAATGCCTTTCATGTCAGGGCAACATTCTGTCACCTACAGAACTACACAGGAATTTCATAAAATCTTCATTGTATTTTTAACTGTTCCGGTAATGAAATTCAGATTTTGGATACGATACATATAGGGGGAAATTCTCAAATCTCTCAGAAATTTACAGTCCCAAGCAGCTAGAGATTATACTATATCTCCACATCTTTACATACGTATGGACTTTGTCATTGTGTTTCAAATTGGATTGTCTCCCCATGGGCTTCATAATTTATTTTCCAAAAAAGAATATTACAACTCTCCTTCTGCGCCCATGAGTACCACACCCAGAAAATAAACAAGAAGTACCCAACCTTAAGTGATACAGACTGGTTTACTGGCAAGATTACTTAAGTGGCAGAAGACCATAACAAATCCTGTAATTCTGCAGGGCAATGGGATGGGACCTGTATGAACAACCTGTTCACAGTTCCCCTGGGAGTCAAACACTCGGCTGCATGGAGGCCTATTTGAGCTGATCTGTGCGACAGATGAAGGAAGCTGACAAGCTGCTTCTAACTTAATCTTATCTCCAAATCCCTAGGACCTCATTTCACTGAATCATTTGCTTTCAGCCATGATTGCTAAGCACTCTCCATGCTTATTTCTTTTTAATCTAGCTTTACCTCAGGAGCACTGTTCAGAGATGACGGCTGTCCAAATAAACCCTATAGAATCTCTGCTATTTACTCTCCAAAATCCATTGCAAGATCCACTGGGACATTTCAGAAGAACACTTGCTTCATAAATAAAATCAAGAAGGGCTAGAGAAGCTAGGATTATTTTCATTGGAGCAGAGAAGCTTAAGAGGAGACTTAATAGACGTTTTCAAAATAATGAGGGGATTTGATAAAGTGAATAAGGAGAAACTATTTCCATTGGCAAGTGGGTCGGTAACTCAAGGACACAGATTTAAAATAGTTGTTAAAAGAAACAGAGGGGAGGCGAATTTTGTTTCATGCAGCAAACTGTTTGGATCTAGAATGCATTGCTTGAAAAGTTGGTGGAAGCTGATTTGATAACAACTTTTAAGAGTGAAGTATAGTAAAGCCTTGATAATCCGGCACAGTTGGGACCACACACCTCACAGATTTTGGAGTTTGCCGGTATTTAGAAACCTACCCTAGAAATGCCGTGAACTTTAAACAGCTGTTCCAAACTTCAGGAGATTTGCTGGACATCGGGAAAAAAATAATACTGTATTTATTTTTAAATTTTGCCGGTTTGGGGAATTACCGACTTTCAGAATATCAGATTATCAAGGTTTTACTGTACATAAATATTTTGCAAGGACAGTGTTTGCAGGGTTATGAGAGAATGGAATTGATTTGGACAGCTTTCAATGAGCCGGCACAGACACAATGGGCCGAATGGCCTCCTTCTGTGCTGTATAATTGTATGATTCTATGAAAACATTTGTGCATCTTTCAAGATGCAGCCACACTTCTAGCTTGGTATTGCACTTGTTCTCTACCTTGAACAAAAGCTCTGTGGTGATGATGGTCACTAAATTTAATGACATTGAATAGGAATTAATCTGGTTCTATACTGAAGTCAGCAGGGTCAGCAGTAATGAGAATCATCAGTAATATATTCAAAAGATATTTCATGAATACTTGCTCTTCACTCCAATTAATTATTGTCAACAACTGCCATGCTCGTGTGTAGGAGTGCGCATGCAAGTGTGTGCATAGGTGTTCGCAAGTACAGGTTCGAAGAGCTGGAACAGTCTGCAAATATCATGTTTTTTTTGTAATAACAGTAGGGGGATCAGTGTAAATTCTATACCTACACCACAGTTTCAATTTCAAACAAGACACTTTCTACAATGTGTATATCAAAGAGTTAACGTAATCTGTTGAAATATTGCCCATCTACAAAGCTTACAGTCACTGCACTTTATATCAAATTCCTGGAAAGTGCTTTGGGAAGTCCTCCCTACGAGAAAGGTATTCTATCAAATGTAAAGGATTATTAAGACCGAGGCCCTCCTGATTGGCTCAAGCCAGCGCCTCCGCACATCGGGCGCTGCCAGCCTCAACATCCAAGGCTGCACTCTCCACCTCACAAAGCCAATCAGGAACCTCGGCATCATGTTCGATCAAAAACTTTCCTTCCTCCCCCACATCCGCGCCTTGACCGGCACCGCTTATTTCCACCTGCGCAATATTGCCAGGCTCCGCAACTATCTTACCCCCCCGCGCTGCCGAAACACTCGTGCATGCATACATCACCTCACGGCTGGACTATGGAAATTCTCTCCTCGTCGGCCTCCCCAGTTCCTCCATTCACAGGCTGCAGGTCATTCAAAACTCTGCAGCCCGTGTACTATCCCGCACCCGCCTTCGCGACCACATAACACCCACCCTCGCCCGTCTCCACTGGCTCCCCATCCTCCAGAGGATCGAGTTCAAGATCCTCGTCCTCACCTACAAGGCCTTACATGGCCTTGCCCCTCCCTATTTAACCAATTTACTTTCCCCCTACAAGCCCACTCGGACCCTCCGTTCAACAGGACTTGGCCTGAACCCGCCTGAACCGCCCCACCATCGGAGGCCGGGCCTTCAGTTTCTCCGCTCCCACCCTATGGAATGCCATCCCTCAATCCCTCCGTTTCGTTTCTTCCCTTTCCTCTTTCAAGGCTGGTTTGAAGACTTTCCTCTTCGATCGTGCCTTTTGTTCCACCCCAAACTTTTTTAACTCCCCTTCGTGTTTCACCCCTTCCCAAACACTCCCCTCTCAGCTCGGGTCACATGCCTCCTGTGCAGCGCCTTGGGACGTCCTCCCGACGTGAAAGGCGCTCTATAAATGTAATTTGTTGTTGTTGTTGTTATGATAACTGTTACATTTGCAAATGCGTTAGAACATTGTGCATAATGTATCTTATTAATACTGTGTTCAAAGGAATGCAAACAATTATGAAATGTAACAAACACAATCCTAAAGAACTTGTTTTATATAGATTCTGCTTCGGTGAAGGAACACAGGCAATCAATTATGATCCAGCTCTCTGACAATGTCATCTTACCCCTGCCTAACCCTTCTCCTCCCACCTCTAGCTCGGATGCCCAGCCAATACTGTTATGTTCTTTGGGATGTCCTCCAGATGCAAAAAGGCACCATGTAACTGTAAATATGTATTGTTAGATACTTTAATAATCCTTGAATTTGATAATCCTTGAATTTGATATCGCGCTTTTCGTGTTTTCTAAAAGTCTTAAAGCACTTCACAGAATACACTGTAAAGTGAATTGATTGTATATTTGTGAGCGAAACGTGACAGCCAATTGCGCACAGCAGTGTCCCACAAACAGCCGTGGATTGAAATGACCAATTTGTTGTGGGATTTGGGGGGGGATTATTATTAGGTGTGTGGAGTAAGGAAATTTGCCCAAGGTTTCGCCCTGAACTGCCTGGAATCTAACCCAGTGTGCTCTTACCGCTGAGCTACAGGACTCCAATTATTTGGATTATCATGACCAATTAACAACTTTTAAAACTGGAATTTAACTAAATTGCTGACCCTAAGCAGTGCAAAGTGATTAACTTTACTGACAGCATCCTGACCAATGAGAAGCCAGTGTTAACAATAACCATATTCTGCTGGCAAAGTACCTTAATCATGCAATTGAAGGTTGTAAATGAGAAAAATCTGTGGATCCAGCTGTGGAATGTGTAATTGAAAGATGCTATGGCAGAACATCAAAGTCATAAAAGACAATTTTCAGAGGAGGTGCTGTATGTGCAGTTGCATTAAGTACTGTAGTGGGGCTCATTCATTTTAATAGAGATCAGCTGACTGAGTACTTTCGAACATGCAAAGCAGATGGTAGGAAGCAGCCAACCATGACTTGGAAGAGAATAAAAAATTAGCTAAAAAGTGTATCATTCAAAAACACAATACAGATTTACATTCCTATAGTGCCTTTGTCCCCAGGAGGACATGCCAAAGCAACAACAAATTATATTTGCATAGCACCTTTAATGTCAGGAAGACGTCCCAAGGCACTGGACAGTCAGGGATTTGGACCCAATCAGTGGATTGGGGTCAGGCGAGGTAGAGGGCAGAGAGGGTAGGTTAGGAGGATGATCCTGAGACATACGTTGAAGCAGGCTATGGAGTAAATAAGGCAAAGGCACTGTGAGATGGAGTTCAAAAGAGCGGGAACAGAAAGGCTGAAGCACCAACCTCCCGAAGAGTAAGAATGATCTGCAGCTTGTGGAGGGAAGATTTAGGTAGGCCAATAAACAGAGTTGCCGCACGTCAATCTTAGATGTTATAAATGTATGGATGAGGAACGTGCGGCCAGATGGGAGAGGCAGTGACAGCGCCGGGAAAGCTGTGGAGGAAGGCAAAATGGGTCATGACACGGATGGATTGGCATTGGAGCTGGGGTTGAAAGCCAATGCAGTAGGGAGGGGAAAGCAGACCAATAGAATGGAGAAGTGTGAAAGAGTGCATAAAGGTGCATAGATGGATCACAGGACTTAAGAGTGTTGCCACCAGCATTCTAACTCACTGAGCAAATGGTTCCACTAGCTGGAAGTGTGGAATTTCAACGTACCTCCAGTCTCATCAAACAGACTAGAGAAGAATGGAAAACACCGAAACTAATAGTAGGATATTACTGCTTGTCATTATTGTGTCATATTCATTAGGCAAGAAAATGTACATTAAGAAATTTATATTAACAATACCTTATGTCGCAATCGCACCAGTGGTTGATAGTGTTTCGGTCCATACCACTCTTTGGTCAGCCAACCCTCTGTTCCCAGAAAGATAACACTAAGCAATAAAAGTGCTGAGCCCCACTCCTGCGTCATTGTTGGTTTGTGCCTGTCAGAGAAAAGTAAATGCCCATTAGATATTACATTTCATTGTTCATCAAACAAGTCAGTGTCAAAATACATGCATTATTCTTAAAGCCTTCTAGTTCATCAATGCAAATGTAACTTAAGTGGACACCATGCATGGATGAAAATCGAGTAAGTAGCTCCAAACTCTTTCTGGTAGGTATTCCACTGGTGAGAACTGATCACTGTAATTATGGAAAGTGCATCAGTTAGTGATTTTCATGTTGTACACTATGGTGGGTTTAAAGCTACAATCAGGTCATTGAACTACAGTGTTTCACAAGGAACCATGAAGAAACATTGCAAGTTTCACCCATATATTCCATCCAATATTATCCACTGTCCAACAGTATATTTCAATACTTTGACGAATCTGCTATAAATCAATAGTCTGAGGATTCACAGGTAACTCAAATATAATTCCTTAATGATCATCAGCATTAGGAATTGCCCACCAGGTGACAGTGTGCGCATGTGTGTACACACTACACACATATTTTTTATGTTTTGTGAAATGTAAGACCCTAGAGTGGCCTTCTGGTGATTTTCTGTTGTTATTTTCCAGAATTGGTCTAAATTAATAATAATAGTAATAATCCTTGCATTTGATATAGCCCTATTCACATATTATCGACATCTCAAAATGCTTCACAGAATATACTGTAAAGTGAATTGACTGTATATTTGTGGGCAAAATGCGGCAGCCAATTGTGCACAGCAGTGTCCCACAAACAGTCATGGATTGAAATGACCAATTTTTTTAAAAAAAAATTTGGATGGATTATTAAGCCTGTGGAGTAAGGAAACTTGCCCAAGGTTTCGCCTTGACCTGCCTGGATTTGAACACAGGTCTCACGCTTGTAAGCTGAGTGCTCTAACCACTGAGCTACAGGACTCCAGATTTTTCTTTAGTGGCAGATCTTTCAATAGAAGATCGGCCATTAAAACACGCACTACAACATTTCTTCAAAATCAGGTGGCATAATGGTGAGAGCATTCATCTCTCAAGCGAGAAGCCCCGGGTTCGATTCCTGGATCGGGAGAAACCTTAGGCTTCTGTGGAGAAATACCCAGGCAGTACTCATTACCCAGGTTGAAGTTTTATTCAGATTGGGAATGTACTGTGTGGGAAACATTGACACAAATCCTGTCTACTTTTTTATTTCTATCTATGTGGTGGAAAAATTACGGTTCTGTTTAACTGTTGTAGACTATTTTGATACAGCGTCTTAACATAAACTCCTGAAAAAATGTGACAGTCAATTGCACACAGCAGTGCCCCACAAACAAGTATGGATTGAGTGACCCGATTTTTTTGAGGGACGATTATCTCTAGAAAGTTTGCTTATTCCACTCACCACTGTTTACCTAGCGATAAGTAAAAACCCAGTTGTTAGTTGATTGGCGGATCGTTTTCCAGAGATAATCGTCCCTCAAAAAAAATTGGGTCACTCAATCCACACCTGTTTGTGGGGCATTGCTGTGTGCAATTCACTGTCGCATTTTTTCAGGAGTTTATGTTAAGGCGCTGTACCAAAATAGTCTACAACAGTTAAACAGAACCGCAATTTTTCCACCACATAGATAGAAATAAAAAAGTAGACAGGATTTGTGTCAATGTTTCCCACACAGTACATTCTCAATCTGAATAAAACTTCAACCTGGGTAATGAGTACTGCCTGGGTATTTCTCCACAGGGAGCAAGAGATTGAGTCATTGGCACTGCTCATGCATTACTTGGCTAGAATAACATTGGTCTGGCAACATTTTCTCAACTGGGCAAACAATCCAGGATGGCTTGAGAATAATTTTACTTACATATTTTTTAAATCTTGGAACCAAAACCTATACCAGTAAAGACAACACCTACAGGCAATAATTTACATTATTATAAAGCACTTTTTACTTCGGAAGGGCATCTCAAAGGCCAATTATAGGGACAAAGTCCTCATTTTCAGCATGTCAAGAAGCCTGTAAAATTCGGAAATGATTAGCATTCTTGCTGGCAGCATTTAGTCATAAGGATGTATTTATGTATATATATATATTTTAAATCAGTCTCAATAAATCCCAGCTGGATAGTCGAAGTACCCTGTCAAAATTTGCTAGTGCTTTGGGGGTAAATTATCCTGAATTTTCAACACGAGGCCCCACTTAGATTATTCTTTCATACAGCAGAGTAATTTCCTAACTCTGTTTATTTCTTACTTTAAGCTTGGCTTCACATCTTCCATTATAAACTTAATGTTCCACCAAAACCATTAACTCAAGTACTAAACGAGACTTAACAATAACATACACCATGCAAAGTTCCCTCTGTTCAATTGAATTTGCTTTCAAGTGGGGTAACTAAATTCAACGAAGACTTAAAAAGGCCATAATTTATACTGCGCCACGTAGTCCTTGCCAACCTTACCAAAAATGATATGCCACCTGTATCTTTTTACCTTAAAAAACAATTGCTGCTAATGTGACATTTATTCCAGGATCCCTCCTGACTTAACCATTTACTCTCAAAATAGGAAAAAAAAATGCAATTATTTCACTGAAATTGCCAACTGTAAACTGCCGTTGCAGTATGTCACCATTCTGTGAATTCATTAAAAAAAGTATATAAATTTCAGAAATATTACTTAATTAAATAAAACTGTCAGTGTTCTGGGGTTGGCCCATCTACCCCAGTCCCAGCTAATAAGTGTCCTAAAGGAGATGTGAAATTCAAGCCAAGAGTGCAAACTCTCCTCTCAGTCCATTATGATGACCATGGAGAAGGAAAACAATTCTTCTCTCTTGGTAATAGAATAGCCATGACATTCAAAGGAATAGCTAGCCATGCTATGCAAAGTAAGTTATCTCCCAGACTGGGACCCTTGGAAATAATAGCTGGCGCTAAGCCTAGCAACAATGAGGATATAAGCATTGAAACAAATGAGAAAGCAAGGCAGAATAAAACAGCTTGTGTAAGGTGAATATAAACACAAATTCAAAGGCACAAACAGGAATTGGACCCAAATCTTGAAAAGAAAGGCACAGAAAAGGGTGAAATGAAAGCTTTGAATGTGAAACTTTACATCTATGCAGTTTCAAAAGCAAGCTGCTTCAATCGATGAACTCAATGAACACAATACGGATCTGCAGCATGAAGAGAATACAGTACATTTTCAAGAGTAAATCTACAACTCGGTTTATCACAATTATACCACTTGATATTTTCTACAAAAAAAATGTGATCCTAGTTCTAAAAGAGACATGTTTTTCTCCTAATGATAATATTATAAAGACAAAAAGAAAAATGAATAATAAAATAACCTAATAGTTAAAAATGATAATAACTTGAAATCTTAAAAAATAAATCATCTGTAATATGTAATAATAGTTTAAAAGCTCTCCGGAGCCCTGCTCTGTATGAAGGGCTCTATATTTATATATCTATATATCTATATAATATATTATATATATATATTAAATATATATTATATATATATATATACATATATATATGAAAGTTGTTTTTGTTATAGTTATGTATCAATGGGGAAACAGACCAGAAGTGAAAACAAAATTGCAGGCACAATAATTACACCTAAAGTCATCACCAAACACGATCAGGTCAGGCAAAGAAATTATTGAATCGATTATTGATACAGGTCATTTCCATTGTCTTTTTTTTGGTCAGTCAGGTGTCTGACACATGTGGAAACCCATGCTTAAGTCTATCCAAACAAAACTGAGTTCCACATATGTACGCCACTTACACATGGAATTTTCCCCAAGTCTAGGATGGAGAGTGCACTCTCTCCCTGCAGGGAAACACCCTGCTTGCCTAATTGTGGAGAGTTGGCAAGAACCAAGGCATGGGGACCCAGAGTGGGTGTTACAGTACTACCTCCGCAATATTGCCAGACTCTGCCACTACCTCACCTCCCACGCCGCCGAAACTCTCATCCACGCCTTTATCACTTCCAGGCTCAACTACGGGAACTCTCTCCTCGTCTGCCTCACCAGCTCCTCCCTTCACAGGCTGCAGATCATTCAGAACTCTGCAGCTTGTGTACTCTCCCGTACCAGGCTTCGCGACCACATCACTTACACCCTTGCCCATTTCCACTGGCTCCCTGTCACCCAGAATGAATGGCCTTGTCCTCACTTTCACGGTCATCCCCGTTTATCTTTCTGACCTGCTGTCTCCCTATCAGCTTGCCCGCACCCTTTGTTCAGCAGACTCAGGCCTGCTCCGCGTCCACCGCCCTAACCGCCCAACCATCGGCGGCCGGGCTTTCAGCCTCTCTGCTCCCACACTGTGGAACTCCATCCCGCAGTCCCTCCACCTCGCTTCCTTCCTTTCCTCCTTCAAGGCTGGTCTCAAGACCTTCCTCTTCGACTGCGCTTTGGGCTGCCCCACTAACTCTTCCCCCTCTCCCACACTCCTTCCCCCACCCCGACCCTCCCCCTCGCTTGGGTCCTGACCAGCCTGTCCTGCACTTTGGGACATCTTCCCGACGTGAAAGGCGTTATATAAGTGCAATTTTGTTGTTGTTGTACTGGAGTTTAGTAGCTAAAATCGCATAACTTGCCATTTAGAGCATTGCCTGATGAGGTTTATGTCTGGACTATCCTACCCTTTAGGGCTTTGGCTTGTAGGATTGGCAGGAGTTGTGTGTGAAGAATGTCCGCCCCTCTAAATGTTGCTGATGAATGAGGCTGGTCTGTCATCAGCACTGCCTTGGTGTAATGTAGACCTGGTTGGCTCAGGAAATGGGCTGCCAAAATCGCCATAGAGGGTTGACTTGATTGTGATATTTTATTACCAAGCACTTCATCTTGGGAGTCAGTTCAACACCAAGGAAATCTTGCTCACCTAACCCCTTTGAGGATAGTTATCTGATTTGTGTTGAAGCTACCTTGGCGGATAAAGACAAGTTAATTCTTCACTTGGAAGGTACATTTGCTGAGCTTAGTGGATTTCCTTATTCCAAGTTCACTGCATTTATCACTGATTACACTTAAATAGTTATTGTACAAATTCTCAGTCAGCTGTGTAAAACACGAGAAATCCTCCCGATGTGAAAGGCATTGTATAAATGTAAATCCTTTCTGTATTCTCGTAGTTGTGGAATCCTGCAGGATATTGGTTAAGAGTACATGCATTGTAAGTGTGAAGACTTGGATTCCTGGTCAGTGGGGAAAAGGTTAGTCAAGTTTCCTTTACTACACACATCTCTGTTTGCCTAGCAGGAACTCCATTGTAGTTGATTGGCTTTTCCGGGGGGTAATAATCACTTCAAAAATGCAATAAAATAAAAACTAAAAAAAAGTTAATCCAAGACTATTTGTGGGACACTGCTGTGCATTACCATATTATGCATACAAAAATACAGCCAATTAAAAGATGTTTTGAAGTCATGATAAGGCACTGAATCAAATGCAAGGATTATTATTATTAGGATTATTATTGCATCATCAGTGTCAGTTACGCTACTGAAATATGTTGCATGAGAAAAAAAAAGAAAAAAAAAAAAAATGATTTCCTATAATATCGAAAAAGTAAAACAGCATTATACGTTGGGAGGACGTGATCGCTAGATTGCCATTCCCATGCAGTGGCGGACAGGCTCCCTGAAAGGGCTGAGGCTTTTTAGGCAAAATTAGGGCCTCTGATTTACAGAGGACACAGAGATGATTCGTGATGAAAATATAAATTGTGCATTTAAAAAATGTTGAGGTTTAAAGTTAAGAAGGCAGGATCTGGGACGAAATTGGCTATTATTGGTGTCATTCATCACGGAAGGTAGTCTTTGGGCAATGATTGGTTGGTCCAAGCTGTCACTGATCTACATATCAAGCTACAGGATGATAAGTATTGGGGGCTAATCATAGGAGTACTTGAGAACCATTCAAGGGGAGAGTCAGGAAAGTTTTCACATGCCAGTTTCTGAGGCTACTGCAGTTCTTGATTTCCGATTACAATGTTGGAAACTGAAACCAGTACAAAAAAAACTGTACTCAGTAAACTGTATATTTGTCACACAAATAGCTTTTTAATGCTTTGTTAGCAAATTACATTTGGACAACATCCAGGACAAGTAGGGCTGTGCTTCAATGAAAGGAAAGCTGTGAAGACGTGAGTTCCGCAAAACCTATACTAACTCTCTACTGATGTATAGGTCTATCAAGTTTAACTGCAAACTTTACAGAAATACTATTCCATTAGACCTGCTAACTGATCTTGTAGCTGCAGGTTTCTCAATTCCCTAGAGATTTCATGCTCACAAACATATCAATTGTTGAACCATTGCCCATTAAAAAGAACTGTTCTATCCTTTCAAAACAACATTTACTGATCTTCAGCACTATGAGAGGTAGGCCTCAGATCTCCCACCCAAATTTTGTTTTGTAAATCAGTAACTTATATAGCATTAGAATAATTTACCTAAAAGGAGAATCAAGCCCCATGAAAGAAGAGACATTACAATGACAAATACTGACAAAATAAATTATTAAACTAGAAAGCTACATCAAATTGGTCTGCCACCATTGACTAATCTACTTATTACATTTGTACAATATAAAGCAATATATCTTAATAGATTCACTGATTAGTGTGGAAACATACACTGAACTCCATAAGACAGGGAATTGAGATTTTATCTTTCAGCTCCAGTGGGTAAGCCCACCACCAGCAGAGCCTGAACAGCTCCTTCTCTACTGTTCTTTCTGTTCACTTCAGAAGAGCGTTTTAAGTTTTTGTGACACCATGCCATGTCAGTATTACAGTAATTTCCTAACATTCCTGAGCAACTTTGAGGGATTTACAGCCTCCAAACGCGTTTATACCATGTCGGGGAAACACCGCAAAGTCAGCACTTTAAATACCAAATTGGAGGTGATAAAGCGCATCGGATAAAAAAAGGTACGGACATCGGGAGGGCTTTAGGGCTAGCTAGATCAATGGTGGCTACTATAAAACAGAATAAGGACAATATACTGGCAAGTTAGAACCTAAGAATATAAGAATTAGGAGCAAGAGTAGGCCATTCGGCCCCTTGAGCCTGCTCTGCCATTCAATAAGATCTTTTGACCTAACTGATCTTTTAACCTAACTCTAATTACCTGCCCTATCCCCATATCCCCTAATCCCTCTATTTTTCAAAAATCTATCAGACTCAGCCTTGAAAATGTTCAAGGACTAAGCATCTACAGCCTTCTAGGATAGTGAATTCCATAAATTCACTACCCTCTGAGTGAAGAAATGTTTCCTCAACTCTGTTCTAAAAGGCTGACCCTTAATTTTAAGACTGTGACCCCTGGTTATGGATTCTCCTACCAGGGGAAACAGTCCCTCAGTGTCTACTTTATCTAACCCTTTAAGAATCTTATATGTTTCAATAAGATCCCCCCTAATTCTTCTGTACTCTAGAGAATAAAGCCCTAGTTTATTCAACCTATCTTCATAGGTCAGTCCCCTCATTCCAGGAACTAACCTAGTGAATCTACGCTGCACCCACTCTAAGGCAAGTATGTCCTTTATTAAATAAGGAGACCAAAACTGCACACAATACTCTAGGTGCGGTCTCACCAGGGCCTTATACAGTTGCAGCAAGACTTCCCTCCTCTTATACTCTAAGCCTTTTGAAATGAATGCTAACATGCCGTTCGCCTTCTTAGTTGCTTGCTGCACCTGCAAGCTAACTTTTGGGGACTGGTGTACAAGGACACCCAAATCCCTTTGAATACTAATACTATCTAACTTCTCCCCCTCTAGAAAATGCTAGGTGAATAATTTCACACTTATTAACATTGAATTCCATCTGCCACCTACTTGCTCACTCCCCTAGCCTATCTATATCTTGTTGCAATCTTTTTGCATCATCCACAGAGCTCACTTTGCTACCTAGTTTAGTGTCATCCGCAAATTTAGACACATTACATTCAATGTCCTCGTCCAGATCATTGATGTAAATAGTAAATAGCTGAGGCCCAAGCACTGATCCTTGTGGCACTCCACTAGTTACATCCTGCCAATTCGAGAATGATCCGTTTATCGCTACTCTCTGCTTTCCACCCGACAACCACTCTTCTATCCATGTTAATAGTTCAAAGTATGATACAGCAACAGGTGCAAGCAGATTAGCAAAACATAGGAGTGATATGATGGAAAACATGGAAAGAATGCTGAGTGTCTGGATTGAGGATCAGAACCAGCATAATATACTACTCAATCCCCTGGTTATCCAAGAGAAAGCAAAATCATTGTTTAGGGAGTTAAATGATCAGGAAGGAGAAGGCTCAACGGCACCATATTTCAGTGCTAGCAGAGGGTGGTTTCAGAGGTTTAAAAGAAGCTATGGGCTCCACAATATCGAGATGAGTGGGGAAGCTGCAAGTGCCACTGCCACACTGCCAGTATTAAAGTTTGTTAAAGTACAATACTGTAAGTTACCCTAAGTATCCCTTCTTGCATATATGTGTTAATTTGTGTGTTATGTTGTGTGGTTTGTGTGTTATTTAGTGGGTTTAAGGTCTGAAACTTTTGTGAAAAGAACGCATCTCTGGTTATATAAATCGCGTTTCAATTTAGGACATTTCAATGTGGATGCAGTTTTTCAGGAATGCAACCCCATCCTAAATAGAGGTTTATCTGTATCAAATGCAACAATTATTAATATTATTATCCTTCCAGTTGATACAGTATCTATCTTGTTGGGAGGACTTGTCAAAGCAATTCGCAGGATGTACTGTAAAGTGGAGTGACCATGTACAGTAAAAGCCCGTTTATCCGTGACTCGATCAACCGGATTGCTCGACCTCCTCCTGGGGCAATTCCCCATTCCAGCAATCGCGAGTATGCTCACTTTGCGCATGTGCACTTATTAAACTTACGAACTAGGAGCTTTTTACCAATTTTTTACCGAGTGTGCTGGAATCTTTATTGGTAAGTAGCTATACGATATTCTATTTAGTATATTATTAATATAGTATGTTTTAAAATAAGTTAATTTTTTGTGTTGGGTTTTCGACAACTTGCCGTCCGATTATCCAGCACAATCCATTAGTCGAACCCACTCCGAGCATGCCGGATAAACAGGCTTTTACCGTGTTTTTTAAACAAACGTAGCAGCCAATTTGCCCAAAACAATTTCTCACAAATAGTTGATTAAAAATTTCCAGCAGCATATTAACTGTTCCTTGAAGTGAAACACCAATTTTATAAAGAAGGAGAATATGTATTTTAACTCATACAGAAATCCAGTGGCAGCATTCCTTGTAAACAATAATTTATTTTCAAATTTGCTGGACAAATAATTTACTGGCAGTTAAATACCTGTGGATTCCTGATAAACCAGGAATAATAGTGAGAATACGCCATTTTCTTAATGTAACAATGGCAAAACAGGTCACATACACACTGCCAGTGTCATGAAGGAAGTTTGCCTCTTTAACACTCCTATCACATCTACTTCATCCCCAAAATAAACTCTTCCTCTGTATTAATAGTTTTTTATGTCAGGCAAAGCACTAACTCTCTTCATTGTAGAACAACCTCACGGGTAAGAGTTGCTCAGTCACACAGTAAATTTGATAGGTTTTCAGTGTGTTTGGGGAGTGGGGGGCAGAAAAGATGGATGTGCTCAAATGAATCTGATCAAATCTGTTATGTAAAGGGAAGGGGGAAAGAAAAATACATTCTAGAATAGAAACTCAGAGTCAAAGACGTTCAAAAATAAATCTGCTGGGATGAGTATGGGGGAAAGGGGATGGGTGGAGGAGATATTACCATCCTTACCAAGGATTTGTGAAACTAATTCACCAGATGGGATTTTATTTACAGTAAACTGGTGCAGTAAGGGAAAAGATGAAGGGAATTTCTTACAGAACAAATCTGCTGGAGCAATTCAGGAGAAGATTTATAATGGACAAACTGCACACTAACCAAATCCAGTATTAATCATGTGCAACCTATAATGGCAGCTGTTTCCAAACTGAAACAGAAGCTACTACAGAAGAGATATTTTTGAGAAAAATTCTCGCATCTGTACTGAAGACACCAAGTTGACTCATATAGAAGTGAGTGGGCTATTGGCAACACTTTGTTTGGCATTCTTTATGTGGAGAGCAAATCAGTGACAGCAGCCTGTGCATCTCACATGTTTTGGGATTGATGGCAGAAGATTCTTAATTACAATTGAGCCTTGTCCAGTCTTCACCCAACGCTCATGTATGAACATTGTCCACCAATGCCCGCTGGATAGTAACCAGGAGCAGGGACTCTGGCTGATTTATCTTCCTCCCTACATAAGGAATACTAAAGTTGATATCAGTACAACTTCATTCCCCTCTAAGACCATCTGGCTTTGTTGGCATCAATTTCAGGCCATGGATTGATTTTTCCCAACTGAGCTTTTTCAAGCGAACATCAGTTCCATGTTACATATTTCCTGAGATCTGTATTGATGATATATTATATGCCCCTGATCAGTTAAGTCTTGTAATCACTTCCTTGTGCAGGTTATTGATGGTATTCAGGCTTGGTGCAAATCAAGTTGTATTTTGTGTAATTTTCATCAGAAAATAGACCATTTTTTAAAAAAAATTTAAAAAATTGTTTTAATTTTTTTTTGCACCAAAAATGACAAACATAATAATACCTTGTCTCCCTCAACAAAAGCGCTTGTTTCAGTCAAGTATTATAAGTCACTTACACCGAGTGTACATCTTTAGGTTCTTCCTTCCACCACACACCATTTCTACAATGGCTTACAGTTGTATAGCACCTATCATGTGGGGTAGCATCTAAGGCTCCACCATGTTTTAATGTACTTTTTTCTATTCTTCTTCCAGCATCATTAAAAAACATTAATGGAGATGTATTTGCATCCAATTGGGGAACAAGCCCAAGTGAAAACTATTAATGTTCACCAATTTTTATATGAATGCAGACAATGTAATTATAATATGTTTAGGTTGAATATATTATTTTGTCCATTTTCATTAGGCTTCAATTGCAATGTTAATCACAATGACTCAAAGCTGTCACTATTTTAACCTTATTCTCTTGAATAACTAATGTTACCAGAGATCATCACCTATTAATGTCACAACACACTATACCTGTCACCGACTGAACAGTTGCCTTGCGATAATTGCAACGTAACATCACAGCAAGAGCAATGACACATTCATTCTGGAGCACAACCCTGCTTCTTTATTTTCAAAAGTTCAAATGTGTGGAATTTGCAGCCTTTGTAATCCCTAAATGCAAAACATGTATTACTTGTTTTTTGTGCTGCACGTTCAAATATTTGCATTTGTAGTCCAGCACTACAATAAGATGAATATCGTTTGTGGTTTCCAAGTTACAAGATGCTCCATGGATTACAGAGATAATCTTGAATGTGCATGAATGACTTCAGCCATTTGTTTGTCACCCTGTAACACAAGTAATCATCTGTGAAAGCCCTCAAGTCAATAGTGCACCTCCAACAGCTCCTTAGCAGTCAATATTTACACAAAGCTCAGAAAATAGATAAGCCAGAAAACATTCCTGACTTTTTCAGTGCAGTGCTCTCTTTCATATGTGATATGAATTTCAGCCACTCTGAAACACTCTTCCTCAATCCCTCCACCTTGCTCCCGCTCTCCCCTTTTTCAAGCCCCATCTGAAAACTTTCTTCTTTGACCGTGCTTATAGCCACTTCTACCCCCGGCTCGGAGTTAGGCTACGCCACTGTTAAGTGCCGAGAGATGTAGATTTTCACATCCTATTTTATAAAACAAGACTGCAGCCAAATTTCATATCCAATCATTATAGCTGGAGAATTTTTAACACAAATAATTAACAGTAGTGCACAGGTTATGAAGAGATTGGAGCAACAAATATCTACAAGGCAATGAACCAGAAAGGATCCAATGGAAGATTCTCAAGGAAATGCAGGAGAAAATAAATGTTGTTCTGGTTAATATTTTAGGAACTTGGTAAACAGTGGAGCCATACATGAGGAGTGGAGGACAGCCAATGTTATCCTGATATTTGTAAAAGAAGTGAGGCGAGAGACTGGAAATTATCATCTAATTATCCTAACATCTGTTGCAGGGAACTACTTGAGAACATTATTTGAAATGTTCATCCAAAGGGCGATATATGTAACACCAGCATCATGGGTTGAGAAATATCTGAAAGGGATGAGGGCTGTCTAGTAAATACAATTTAAGTAATGGAAATTTTGCTAATGATACCAAGCAATTTAGCAAGAATAATATATTATGTAGAGGGTTAATAGCCTTCAGGATCCTCTGGATTAATTAAATTTAAGCAGGTAGTTTAAGGTGTTCAGATTGAATTTAAAGCAGATGAAATGTAAGGTTAAGGACTTTAGAAATATAAACCATATCCACATTTACAGTGAAACTGAAAATGAACTGAATTTATTGGGTAAATACCCCCAAATTAAACCAATCTTGTTTTTTTGATTGCATTGCTGATATTGGGGGGGTCAGCTGGTGCCTAACACATGCAGAAACACATGTACACATCTTGGGACATCCAAAGAACAAGCAGTAAAAATGAAACTAAAAATGTCACTAAGTAATTTGGTATGGTGATTATGCTTCACTAAAGGTTTCTAATCAATATGAAGCTGCAGTCAACAAACCTACTCAAAACACTGGATTGAACATTGAGGGCAGTTAACCCTGCATCAAATTAAGCTGTCTTACACTTCCAGAGATCATTGGTGAAACAACATTGGAATATGGGTGGAGACAGAGGCATTAAGATATGTGAATTTATAATGATAAGGAAGGCCAATGTTTCCCCAGTCCTCCACCCCAATCCCCAGTTCTTTGAAAATTCAAATAGCTAAGTTGTTTTTGATAGCCACATAGCTAAAACTTTTATTTTTCTTCAAGGGCAGCATTCTAAGTTAAACCAGCATGTGTTGGAACAGGGTTGGAACCATTTTGGCCTACTAATCCTTGGAATATACTCTTAAATCATCTCACCACGTAAAAAAGTGTTATTTGAAAATTATGGATAGAGAAATTATGTGTCCACCCCAAACTTGTCATTAAAGAACACAAAACAATCACATGTTCCATCTTTTGGTGATCGTCACTGATAAATTACCATCACATCATTTACCACATTATACCCGCCCCCCCCCCCCCCCCACCTCCCATTGTAGATTGGGCACCCTATATTCAAAATAGAATGAAAGCATTGGAAAGATTTTAAGAACAACAACAATAACAAAATTACATTTATAGAGCGCCTTTCACGTCGAGAGGATATCCCAAGGCACTGAACAGTCAGGTCGGGTCCCGAGCAAGGGGGGGAAGGGTCAGGGTAGGGCAGTGGGAAGGAGAGTAAGAAAGGTGGGAGAATTAGGAGGGCAGCAGAAGGCACAGTTGAAGAGGAAGGTCTTGAGACCAGCCTTGAAGGAGGAAGTGAGGCGAAGGGATTGCGGGATGGAGTTCCAGACTGTGGGAGCAGAGAGGCTGAAAGCCCGGCCACCGATGATAGGGCAATTCGGGCGGGGGACATGGAGCAGGCCAGAGCCCACTGAACGGAGGGGATGGTCAGACTGATGGGGAGAATAATCTAGGGCTGGAAAAGTTTACAGTGCTGTAGAAATTAGAACAAAATGAAGAAATATGCGGAAGATGTAGACGCAGTCTAAAAAAAATTGTCACTCAATCCACCCAATCACAAAATATAGTCAATTCACTTTATGGTTTGAGATATCTCGATGATATGATAAGGCAGTATGTCAAATACAAGAATTACTGTTTACTTAAATTCACCATGAGACAAAGGTATATGGTTTAAATTTATGAGCCTGAAATGGGAACAGGTTGTAGAAGATATTTTCTACCATATAGATTTTTCAGTGTTGGGAGAAGTGGGGGAATTTGGGGATATGTAGAATCCACTGCCAACAAAAGCAGTTGACATGCAGTCGATTAACTACAGTAAAACGTTATTTATCTGGTACCCAAACGACCAGTATTCTCAACCAACCGGTATCTCCCAATACAATTCACCATTCCAGCAACCGGATCTCATACCGTAGTCATCCGGGACACTCGTGGTTTGCTCACTTTGCACTTATTAAACCTACCTTTAGGTGAACTAGACGGTCGCCGAGGGCGCCAAAATTTGGGGGGCGCTGGCTCTGGTTACAGAGCACATACGGTTTGCAGTGTGCAGTGCAAATTACTGTTGTTGTCTGCTGACGTATAGTAGCGGAGGCGTGGGAATTAAGTTGACCGGAGAATTATTAATACTTAAATAAAACGGAAGTATGTTTCAAAAATAAATAAATGTATAACTATTAACATTACTTTCATTGATAATTAATTACATGATTTTTTAGTATTAACATTAGCTTATTAAAAGTTACTGGGGTCATACATCTGAAGGCTCACCTAGGGCGCCAAATACCCTTGCGCTGTTCCTGCTTACCGAACGCTGGAAAGCTTTTTTACCAAGTGGCTGGAATGCTTTATTGGTAAGTATCCATGCAATATTCTGTTATTATTTAGTCTATTATTAATATGATGTTTTAAAATAAAAACATTTTTGTTGGTTTTTCGGCAACTTGCCACTCGAATATTCAGCATATTTGATTAATCGGCACTGGTCAGGTCCCAAGGGTGGTGGATAACAAAGGTTTTACTGTCCTTCAAAAAAAACTACTGGATGAGTTGTATATAAAAAATACAGTCACTATATACTTTACATTAAATCCTGTGAAGCACTTTGAGATGTCCAAATACATGAATGACCCAACTTGAATGAAAGGATGATTGATATAAATTTTTTTTAAAGTACAGAATTGGAATTTCTAGTGAAAATCTGAAATCAACAAATATTATTAGCGGCATACAGTATTCTGTACTTGGGAGCATGTTGTTCATGAAAGGAAAGAGTTTGGTAGTGAAGAGTGGAGCTGGAAAATATGCTTAATTACTTCTGAGATTCCAGTATCAGCTGTGCAGACTTGCTCCCAGGAGATAGAGTGAGATACATCTTGTTTGGTCTGTGGATGAGTAACTTAATGGATGGAATGACCTTTTGTTTTTAATGCATTATTTACTCCACAAACTTTGATGTCCTTGTTATTAACTACATTCAACCCTGAGGAAAATATACTAAATAGCTTTGCATATTGTAATGATCAAGCAATTAAAATTGGCAATTAAATAGCACTTAGTCTAATAAAATAACTTCTACACTGTAATGATATCAGTAGAGGTCCACATCTTAATCTACAAATAAAGAGCACAACAGAATGCGGACAATTTACTTTTAGGTGAAAAATTCAGTCAGGATTTGTGTCTTATTCTTTAGGATGACTGAACAGAGCAAGAATCAATATAGATTCATATGAAATACAGGTATACGAAAAATAATGATCACGCCGTGAAACTGAACTCATGCAGTCATCATTCTCCCTTCATTTCGAACATTTCTTTTAAATAAAAGGTTTTAATAAATACACATAAATTTTGCTTTTCTGCGCTGCCCACCAGACAGTTAATAATTGACCCTCGGGATGTTAAAACAATCTAACTGATCCAGTAACAATCATCTGGATGTTATATATATCGACATGGGAGTGCTACGGTTCTCTGAAAACCTTGCACATCTGTACATTAACAAACATTTTAAAACTAGACAGTTAGTAAACTGTACAAGCAGAAACACCATTAACTGACAAACCATGTTTAATGGCTACAATAGGTAGACAGCCGGATCATTCTCTCAAACTAATCACTGTGGATGATCCACAGACAACAGTCTCCAGTGAGATCCTCCCCAGTTACCGAACACACCACCTCATGTCGTCCTTAGCCAATACTCTCATAATTCAAACGTACTGTATTTCTGAATTGCTAATGAGGATCTAGAGGTTTATTCTTCTATTCACAGCGCCCACTCATGGACAGGAAACCATTGCACAGTTGGGTGTTTCAATCTTTCAATAATCTTTCAAAAATCTTTTTTTTAAATAAACAGTTTAGAGACAGGGCAACACATGGATTGCAAACCTCCCATGTTGACGAGGTTTTTGAGCTGGGAGAGTGTGTCCCACAATAGTTTAGAGAAAAATAAAATAAAAGCCCTTAAACATGGTGAGTGACAATAGATCTGGTTATATCATTGCTTAATCCTAACCTTGATGTGCAGGCTGATCACTAAATAAATAGGCAGTCACTTAACATCACTTAACATCGGCAGTATTGCCAATCTTATTAAACAGTTAAACGCACATCGCATTCGAATGGTATTAAACTTGGATTTGCTGGAGTTTTCATTTCTTCGCGAAATTCTCAAACGAGATGCGAGAGTCCCAGAGGAAGCCATGTAATCATCAGGGAGGGGGTGAGAAAGGGTTACCAGCCGCAGAACAATTGTGGCAAATCTCATCAAAGGGAAAGTGAAAAGGACAAGCCAACATTTGGGAGATCTCCAATATATTCACCAGAAAGCTTGGGTCAATCTGTCTCAATGAATGAAATAGCTCAGCTAATTCACATGCAAATTCAGGTCGGACTTCAGGGCTCTCAGAAACACAGCTGCCAAACGCTATTCTCTGTCTCTGGGTCTGTATAAAGCCAATGGCAACGCTCTGCTTTTCACATTCAGTTTCAGATACTCTTCCTGAGTTAAGACTCCTTCAGTTCAGTTATTTTCAATGCACCCACAGACATACACTCTCTCACACACACACACACACAAATAATCGGAAACGTTGCTACTCCTCTTTGAATGCAATATCGTTGTGGCTGTGAAAAGAGTTTGAGGGCACTTTTCAAAGTGAAAGGGAACAGTCTGATCGAAAGGATTAAACTAGAAGCAACATCCATATCTCCATACAGAACTTACACAGAAAAGCCAACCCTGAGGCGGAAATCGTGCAATTGAGAAGGTTTTCAGGCAAAGCGCTAAACCTTCCGAAAGTTGTTCGCGTTTGTTAGTTCATGTCGTGTAAGATCTGACACTAATCGACATGGATCTCCTTGATGCTTCACCCGCTGCAAACCATTCTCCCACACAGAGTCGGAGCGCCGGGGAGCTATTCCGAGGGGATACCGGTTACCACAGTACAGGCAACTAGTTAGTTTAACAATTGCAATAAATCTCTGCCAACCCCCCCATGAAAGACAGGGAGAGATCAGCGGGTCTGCTCCACAAACGGGACATTGTTATTGGAGAAATCTACAACACTTCCTCCGCCACAGCCTGGCTCGTTATGTTTGACTCTGAAACTTCCTCCACTTCAACCCACCGCTGTACGAGAGGTGGGTGGCTAACCGCGTCTTACCTGGACTGTCGCCGAGCACAGCAACTTAGTGCCCCGGGGTGTGCGAGAAGCAGCGAGCGAAGTCAGCGGAGAAAGCGCGGAGCAAAGGCGTCGCTTTAAACCTCCAGAGCGAACGAAATGGACAGTAACAGAGGGCGAGGGCGACGCAGCGAGTGGACCAGACACAGTCGGGTTGCAGCGGCGACGTAAAATCCCGTGTTGAGAGTTGCCTCCCCCACCCAAGGACGGGGTTCAATTGCTGTAATGAGGGGACAAGCGGCTGAGTGGCTGGTCCGCTGTGAGCCGAGCTCTGTCTGTCTTGGTGCTCGGTGCTGGATCAGCACTGAGTGAGTGGACAGCTCCCCTCCACCAGCCCCCCCCCCACCCCAGCCCCAGGAGCAGCCAATCGCTGCCTGCCTCGCCGGCTTCCAATAGCACTCAGCCAATCGGGAGACGCCAAACCCTGCTGTATTTGCATACGGCCCGCACTCTCGGCCAATCGGCAGCCCGGAAACGCTGCTCGTTTGCCAACAGGCGGCTGCCCTGGCTCAGCTCCTCTGTGTGTGTGTGTGTGTGTGTGTGTATCTCCATAGATGCTGCCCTGCCTGACCGCCTGAGTCTTCCCAGCCACTTCATCATCATCATCATCACAATAATCCCTCCATTTTACCCACTCTCGTCCGGCTCCGCCTGAGGGTCGCATTCAACATCATCGCTTTCACGGCTCTCCGCAGCCTTGCTCCTCCCTCTCTGACCTGCTGCCCCCTCCATTCACCAGGCTCCGGTCTGCTCCATGTCTCCCGCCCCACTCGCCTCTCGGCCCCTACTCTGGAACTCCGTCCACAGTCCCTTCACTTTGCTCCCTCCATTGCCTCTTTCAAGGCCGGTCTCACGAACCCTCCTCTTCGACTGTGCCTTCAGCTGCCCTCCTAGCTCTCCCGGAAAAGTGATCTGACAGTTGATTAACAACCGGGTTTCTACTTACCGCTAGGAAATGTCCCACAAACAGTTGTGGATTGAAGTCACCAATATGTGATTGTTTTTTCAAGGGATTATTATCAGGTGTGTGGGGTAAAAAAACTTGCCCAAAGTTTTGCCCTGCCTCGAATTGAACCCAGATGCCTTGCTTGCAAGGCGAGGGCTCTAACCATTGAGCTACAGGACTCCACTGGACATCTGTATTTGTTTCAGCTTACTGAGCTGTGTGTATTCTGTAACCTCTGGGCTGCAATGTTTTTTTGGGGAGGGAGTTCAAGCTCAACTCCTACCGAATAAGTTGACTCCAGCACAATACTAAATTATACTGCAAATGTCAGAGGTGCTGTCCTTTGGATGAAACATTCAACTGAGATCCTGTCTGCTTGTTTAGGTGCAAATTAAACAATAACAACTTGCATTTGTAAAGTGCCTTCACATGGGTTAGCATCCTGAAGTGTTCGACAGATCCCAATGGCACGATTTAAAAAGGGAAGCGAGATTCTTCTGGTATTCTGGGCCAACAATACCCCAAATAAAAAGTAACTGTCTGTTCACTTCATGGCTGTTTGATATGATACAGTAAGTCACTGCACTTTACAATATATTTGGTGAGATATCTTTTTGATGTAAATGGTGCTATATCAAGTCTTAAGAATTAATATTATTAATAAAGCCCTGCTTATTTGCATACAGTGTGACTCGCCTCATTACATATCCACTCTCCCTAACTCAATCAATTCCATCTAGCGTTCCCGTAATTCAGTTAGATATGGTCAGCATAATTGGTCAGACTCTCTTTTACCCACTCCCCAACCCACATACACACAGGCTGCTAGGAACTTCCCCCCCCCCCCCCCCCCTCCCCCAAAAGATGGGTGTGGGGAAACTTCCAAGTTGTGTCCAGCACTTTTTATGGTTGTCTGACACATGCGGAAAACCATCACCATAGCTTAAGAGTATTCAAAACAAACTGGGAATTCCATGCATCCCACCTGCACATGGAAATTCCAGAGATATATTATGTGATTGGAATGTGCACTCTCTCCCTGGAGGAACACATTCTGCTTATACAAACCTGGAAAGTATTAGGCAAAGATATCTAGCACCTGCCTCCGAATGCAGTCTACATCACAGGATAACTAAAAATGAATGAGAAGGGAGTTTCTCCTGGCATTCCGGCCAACCATCTGTCAGGTCAAGATTGATCATTCATTTTATGGCTGTTTGTGGGGCATTCCTGTGTACAAATCGTCAGTCCTCTTCACGTAGTAAATCCTGTTATGTGCCTAACGGTATGATAATTCGCCCACAAATATATACAGTCAATTCACCTTACAGTATATTCTGTGAAGCGCTTTGGGACGTTGATAAGATGTGGAAAGCGCTATATCAAATGCAAGGATTATGATTATTATTATTATGATATTATTATAAGGAGCAATATCAAATATAAGGATTTGTTATTGGTCATTCTGGTATCTGAGACAAATGGAAACCACTCATGATGCTTCGAGTATCCAAACCAAACAGAACTCCTTGCATCCTATCTTCACACGGAAATTGCCATGTTATGAAATGGAATGTGCTATCTTCTTAAATTTATATGTGTTGTTTCATTTATATTAAGTCAAGAACAACAACAACAACAACTTAAACTTATAAAGTGCCTTTCACGTGCGAAGGACGTCCCAAGGCGCTGCACAGGAGACGTGTGACCCGAGCTGGGAGGGGAGTGTTCGGGAAGGGGTGAAACACGTAAGGGAGGTCAAAAAATTCGGGGGGGAACAAAAGGCACAGTCGAAGAGGAAAGTCTTCAGACCAGCCTTGAAAGACGAAAGAGAAGAAACCAGGCGGAGGAATTGGGGGATGGAATTCCACAGGGTGGGAGCGGAGAAACTGAAGGCCCAGCCTCCGATGGTGGGGCGGTTCGGGCCGGGGACTTGGAGCAGGCCAATTCCTGCTGAACGGTGGGTCCGGGTGGGATTATAGGGGGAGAGTAGATCGATTAAATAGGGCAGGGCAAGGCCATGTAAGGCCTTGAAGGTGAGGACGAGGATCTTGAACTCGATCCTCTGGAGGTTGGGGAGCCAGTGGAGATGGGCGAGGGTGGGGGTTTATGTGGTCGCGGAGGCGGGTGTGGAATAGTACACGGGCTGCAGAGTTTTGGATGACCTGCAGCCTGTGAATGGAGGAACTGGGGAGGCCGTCGAGGAGAGAGTTTCCGTAGTCCAGCCATGAGGTGATGTATGCGTGCACGAGTGTTTCGGCAGCGTGGGGGGTGAGGTAGTTGCAGAGCCTGGCAATGTTGCTTAGGTGGAAATAAGCGGTGCCGGTCTAGGCACAGATGTGGGGGAGGAAGGAGAGTTTGTGGTCAAACGTGATGCCGAGGTTCCTGACTGGCTTTGTGAGGTGGAGAGTACAGCCTTGGATGTTGAGGCTGGCAGCACCCGATGTGCGGAGACGCTGGCTTGAGCCAATCAGGAGGGCCTCGGTCTTGCTCACGTTCAATTGGAGGAAGTTGTCCTTCATCCAGGACTCAATGTCCGACAGACATGCTGTCAGAACATCGATGGTCTGGGGGTTGAGGGATGAGGCAGAAAGGTACAGCTGGGTGTCGTCTGCATACATGTGGAAATTTACCCCATGATTGCGGATGACATCGCCCAGAGGGAGCATGTAAATGGTGAGAAGGAGGGGGCCGAGGACAGAGCCCTGGGGGACGCCCTGAGAAACTGTGCGGGAGTTTGAGGAGAAACCGTTGGAAGATACAAAATGTAGGCAGTGGGTCAGGTAGGAATGGAACCAGTCAAGGACTGTGCCTTGAAGGTTGAGGTGGGAGGAAAGACGTTGGAGGAGGATGGTGTGATCGACTGTGTCGAACGCAGCAGACAGGTCAAGGAGGACGAGGAGGCAGAGGGAGCCCTGGTCGCAGGCGGTTAGGATGTCATTAGTGACCTTAACCAGGGCAGTTTCCGTGCTGTGAGCAGGGCGGAAACCTGATTGGAGGGGTTCAAGGAGTGAGTGAGTTGAGAGGAAAGAGCGGAGCTGGGAGGCAACCACTCTTTCAAGGATCTTAGAGAAAAACGGGAGGTTGGAGATGGGTCGGTAACTTGATGGCTGCGACGCATCAAGGGAGGGTTTTTTCAGGATAGGGGTGATGGTGGCTGTTTTAAGGAAGATAGGGACAGTGCCTGAGGAGAGGGAAAGGTTGATGGTGTCGGAAATGAGCGTGGCCAAAAGGTGGAGCTGGGTGCGGAGGAGGGGGGTGGGGATGGGGTCCAATGAGCACATGTTGGTTTCATGGAGGTGATTATTTTTGTGACTGAAGACGGGCAGGTGGGGTTGAAAGTATGAAAGGGGGGGTGGGCGGAGGTTGAAATAATGGATGGAGGGGCGGAGGTGGAGGAAAGTTGGGGGGAGGAAACCGCGGAGCGGATTCTCTCTATTTTGGACTTGAGGAAGTCCAGCATCTCCTCACAACGTGCGTTAGAGGAGAGGATCTGCGAAGCAAGGCGGGTGGGGGCGGAGGAGCTGGTTGGTGGTGGCGAAGAGGAGGCGGTGGTTGTCCTTCGCTTCCAGGATTATCCTGGAGTAGAAGGCTGATTTGGCGGTGGCTAGGGCGGAGCGGTAATATTTGATGCGGTCCAGCCAGATTTGCCGGTGGACCGTGAGGCCAGATTTGAGCCATGTGCGTTCAGCTGATCTCACTTGGCTTTTGAGGGAGCAGAGGTGAGTTGTGTACCACGGTGATGATCGGGAGTGGGAGATGGTTCTGGAGGTGAGGGGGGGCCAGGGTGTCGAGGGTAGTGGAGAGGGTGTTATGGAGGGTGGTGGAGGCGGAGGATGGGTCGGTACAGGAAAAATGCCACAGGGGGAGGAGGTCGGAGGTTTCGAGGGCAGAGGTGAAGGTTTGAGGGGGAATCTTCTTCCAGGGCCGGTAGAAAATAGTGGTGGGTTTGAAGGTGGAGGGGGAATCGATAGAGGTGTTGAGAGAAATGAAAAAATGTCTGAAATGGCCTTGTCGGTGATGGTGACGCCAGAGACATTGAGGCCTCGGGTGATCACCAGATCGAGCGGATGGCCGTGGGTGTGGGTGGCAGTGTGAACGTGAAGGGAAAAATTGAAAGATGAAAGCAAAGAGGAAAATTCAGAAGAGATGGGGCAGGAGGGGGTGAAATGGAGATTAAAGTCGCCAAGAATAATAAGTCGATCAGAGGAGGCACAAAGGGAGGTTAAAAGAGAAGAAAAGTCTGAAATTAAAGTGGGGGAGGGTTTGGGGGGACGATAAACTAAGAGGACTTTGAAGGATCTGTGGGAGGAGTGAGAAAGGGTGAGCTGTTCAAAAGAGGAGAAGGAACTGGAGGAGTAGGGCGATAGGGCGAGGGATGTCTTTGAAATGAGGGCCACACCACCGCCACGACGGTTGGTTCGAGGAGCATGGTGGAATGTGTAGTTGGGTGGTGTGGCTTCTACAAGGGGGAAGGTGTCGTCTGGGGTGATCCAAGTCTCCGTCAGGGCCATGATGTCAACGTTCTCATCAAGGATGAGATCGTTGATGGCCAGGGTTTTGTTGCAGACAGAGCGGACATTTTGGAGGCCAATGCGGAAAGAGCAGTTGGCTGAGTTGTGTGAGGGGGGGCTGGGAAGATCGGCGGGGAGGGTGGGGATCTGAATAAGGGAGGAGAGGTTGACCCCCCGGGTTTGAGTCCGGTGGTGCTGGCGGGGATGGTGGGGGACAGGGCACTTGGTGTGGCTGCTGTTGGACAGCCAACGCCGAGTGCCACGGTGAGCCCGACGGAGGATTCCAAAACTGGAACAAAGGGAAGCGGTGGGAGGGTCGAGCAGGGACAGAAGGCGAGGGGGGCGAAGAGAAAGAAGGGTAGAGAGGGAATAACGGAGAGAGGGGGTTGGAGGGAAAAACATGAGGAGGGGGAGGGAAGCTTGGGTCATGGCGGCAGCTATATTGCGCACGCGGGGGACCAGGAGCGAGGGATCAATGGGGCGGCATCAAAGAACAATTTCCCTTCAATTTTATTCAAAAAAAAATCCAAGACACTGAGACTAGTGTGGGGGATGTCATATAAATCCAAGTTATCTGTGTAAAAGAAAATAATGAGTTTGGAAAATTTCCATGCTTGACTTTCTTATTTGGGATGGAAACAATCCTTGTATTTAGTATAGATCCTTGCATCTATACTATCTATGCAACATTGTCTTTATCCAATAATCCTTGTATTTAGTATAGCCCAGAACTGACTAGGATTCAGAAAGCAGACAGCAGTAGTGAACAGTTGTTTTTCTGACTGGAGGGAGGTATGTAGTGGTGTCAATCAATCAAATCAATCAAAACTTACATTTATATCGCCTTTCTTGTCGACAGGATGTCCCAAGGCACTGTACGGTTAGGTAAGGACAAGAACAGGGAGGGAGGGGTCAGGGCAGGATGAAGAAGAGTAGGAAAATTTATTGTATTTTGTGGGTGAAAGGCAGCAGCCAAATTGTCAAATTGTGTCCCTCGGGGGTCAGTATTGGCAACACTGCTCTTTCTGATCTGTATAAATGTTCTGGACCTGGATATAGGGAGCACAATTTCAAATTTACAGATGATATTAAGCTAGGAAAAGTAGTACTGTAAATGGTGAGGAGGATTGTACCAGACTCCAAGAGGACTTAGTCAGATTGGTAAAATGGGCAGAAACGTTGAGGTTGAGGTTTAATGTGGAGAAATGCGAAGTGCTGCATTTTGATGGAAGAATGAGGAAAGGCAGTATAAGCTAGATGGTGCAATTTTAAACAGGGGAAATGAACAGAGAGACCTGGGGGTCCATATAAGCAAATCTCTGAAGGTGGCAGAACAAGTAGATAAAGCTGTTTGAAAAAAGCATATGGGATACTAGGATTTATAAACAGGGGCATAGAATACAAAAATCAAGAAGCTATCAAGAATATTTATAAAATGCTGTTTTGGCCTCAGTTGGAATACTGTGTTCAGTTCTGGGCACCACATTTTAGGAAAGATGTTAAGGTAATGCAGAAGGTACAAAGGAGATTTATCAAGATGATACCAGGAATTAAGGACCTTAGTTACGAGGAGAGGTTAGTAAAATTAGGATAATTCTCTCTGGAACAGAGATTAAAAGGGAATTTCATTGAGGTTTTCAAGATCATGAGGGAATTAGATCAGTTGAATCGGGAAAAAACGTTTTCATTGGCATGTGTGTCAGTAACCCAAGGACACCAATTTAAGATTATTGTTAAATGAAACAGAGAGGAGATTGGGATAGAAAAATGCACCCAGTGAGTTGTTCGGATCTGGATTGCATTACCTGAAAGAGTAGTGGAAGCTGATTCAATAACGACTTTTAAGGGCGAAGTAGATGGGTATTTGAGGAGAATAAGATTGCAGGGCTATGGACAGAAAGTGGACCAGTGGGATTAAGTTGGATTGCTCTTTTCGGAGTCAATGCAGATACGATGAGCAAAATGGCCTCCTTTGTTGCTGTATGATTCTATGATCCTTTCACATGAGTGGGATGGTTGATAATCACTTCAGAGGATTTACTGTAGAGTGTGGTAACTGTCTATTTTGTTGGTGGGTGGATATCTGAGATACAGTATTGATGCTGATCCATAAAAAGCTTCCCTCAAAATGACATTGATGAAAATTATGGTGATGTAACAACACAGGAATGTAAAGTACAAGGAGAAATATTGCATTGCAAAATAAAATAAATCACTACTGGATCACTCAAACTCATGGAACATTTTTTTCAAAAAATAGCTATTTGATTTGAATTTTCAGATTTTTTTTCTGTACTCTCTCCACCTCTTCCTTGGTTAGGCATATTCAAGTAGTATATCACTGGTATCATTGTAATGATAATGACAAACATTTCTTTCTTTCTCCAAAACTGCTATGAATTATTTCCCTAAAGTGTCCGCCAAATTAGTTTACATCCAGTTTTTTTGGCTTCTATTATATGTTTTTGATAAGCTTTTGATAAGCTTGTATTATATGTTTTTTGACACATTCAGGAACCCATCACCAGGTTTAAGAATATCCATACCAGACTGATATCTACCTAAACGCATGTGAACTATGCATGGAACCATAAGCATTGTCAAAAAAGGAAGATTTTCAGGTGGGTCTTGAAAAAGAAGAGTGGGTAAAGGGATAGAGGGAAGGTATTAAGAGAGTTTTGGGGTGCATTGACTTAATGCACGACCTTCAATGGTGGAGTGGACGGCACCAAAAACAAGAAGGAGACCGGCAAAGGGTGTTGGACTTGGAGTGAGGATATCGGAGAGATAGGGAGGTGCCAGGGAGTGATGAGATTTGAACATGAGTTTTTAAGTCAATCTGTTTGGTGTTGGAGAGCCACTGGAGCCTGCCATTACTGGTGAGATGGGGGTATGGAGTTTAGTTTGGGTAAGTATGTGGGGCAGCAGAGTACTGAATGAGCTGGATTTTTTGAATAGTGGAGCTGGTGAGATCGGCAGGAGATGACAAACGCACAAGGGCTTTGGCTACAAATAAGCCAAAATGCCTTCTTCATCTGACCTGATCTTAATCTAAGTCTTTGACTGTATTTTTGTTCATCTCAGATTTGGTATAGCACCTTTAATGTAGAGACACATCTCTAAGCAATTCACAGGATATACTGTAAAGTGTTATGTGTTTTGTTGGCTGAAGGAGTAAGCAGTGGCAACCTAGGAGTAAGTGTTACAACTCCATGGAGCTGATATTGATAATTACTGAGATTTTCAAGATGAGTGAGATATTTTGCTAGCCATTAAATATGACTTTTACAACACAGATTCCCAAGACTGCAACACCTGGCAAGAATTGTTGCAATATGGAACCCCATGGAGCTACAATAATTGTAATTATTACAAGAGAATCTATAATCCTTATAGGATGTAGATCAGTGGTTTCCAAACTATGGGGCTCGCCTCCTTTGGGGGGCATGTACCGTTGGCTGGGGGGAGGTGGGGTGCGCGCGGAGCTTCAGAGACTCGAGCTCCTGAGTGCGTGTGGAGCCGAAGACCCGAGTGTGTGGAGCCGAGGACCCCAGTGTGTGTGGTGCCGAAGATCCGAATGTGAACACATATCAAAAGCTTTGCTGAGTTAGGGGGGGCACTGCTATTTACAGTTAGGAAGCCACTGATGTAGATGAATGCTTCACAATCAAGCTTTTTGAGTGTAATTGCCATGGTCTTTACCGTACAAGAAGTATATCACTTGGTTGTCCACTGTATGATTCTATACATGTACTACAATTGGGAGGTGACCGGGCAACGGATTAATTTGATGAATACAAAGAATAAAAAAGATATTTGCTCAGATGCCCCAAATGATTAAATTTGGTTAGAAGTGAAATGTTCAGATTTACAGCAATTGTTGAATCATACTGGTCAGTTCCTTCATTAATACCACATTTGATTTACCTTCAAAATACACACTCATTGCACTTTACAGTAGATCCTGTGAAACACTTTGAAACATCTTCCTATAGTAATATACATTATAATAAATATAAGATTATTATCAGTTTTACAGATTTCCGAGGATCATAGTTTCTGTATTTTAAGAAACTTTCATTTCATGTATAGCTTGGCTCAGCGGTAGGTCTCTTGAATCTGAGTAAGAACATTGTGGGTTCAAGTTCCAGGTTGAGACATCAAGCTACATAGTTTTAGGTAGCTCAAATGGATTGGGCTACATTGCTTAAACACACCAAAGCCCAATTTGCCAATTCAGGTGAATGTAAAAGATCCCATATTGCTATGAAAGAGCAATTTGTTAAAAAAAAGAGTTTCTCCCTGTGTCCTGACCAACAATCCCTGAATATAAATTTATAATTTGTTTCATGGTTGCTTGGGGGACATTACTACTGCCAACTAATACACAGTTACTCCCATTCCCAGCAAATTCTGTGAAGCACTTTGAGATCTTGCCAACTGTACCAAATGCAAGTATTATTATATGTAGCTACTGAACTTTTATCTTAGAGATCTGTAGTCCAATGATGCCAGTTAATTGAAAATATAATTTCAGTGCACTAATCTGTCAACATAGTTTTCATAACTTCATTCATTCAAAATATTCTATATTAATGCAACCAAATTTTTACAAGATACTATGATTTAATATGATTAATTGTCATTATTATTAAAACATTTTAATGCAAGATTTTCCTGAAACAATCAAAATGATCATAAATCTTTACAATTCATCACAAACAGAAATCTATAGCATACACTAATAATCTTTCAGCTCCTAAGGGTTGAGAAAGCAGAGTTCAGGAGAGTAATATGAATCTGTTTGCCTTCATTCATTCTTTATTATACTCATTCCAGAGAACCTGCAAAAGATGTTGATGAAAGACATTCATAACATTAAGGAATAATAGGATATTTAGAGTGTGTAAAACACATTACACTGAGCAATGTGACAAATATCAGTGTGGTAATGGTGAAATGATTAGGACACAGTGGTGTTCAAAAAGAATAATACTGCAATGCTCAATAAAGACCCAACAGAGATATAGTGACAGTTACTAGCAAAGCTATGTCCTTTCAGATTCAGTCAATGTATTAGTAATAAAAGGTTAATTGAATGCCATATAGAATCCTTTAAAAGTTGTATTACCTTGAACTTGAATGTAAATGCATGATGCAGAACTGGTTCTCCATGAAATTAATTTTACAGTAAAGTGCTTTTCGCCTCAGGTTGCAGGAAATAATGTTTGCGCTAATATTTCCTGATTTACAGTATGCCTGCAGTACTTAGCCAACTGTTTTGCCACCTATATCAGGGATTAGTTATAAAATAAACAAGGCAGGCACCTGCAGCTGGTGCACATATAAATTGGCCATTCCTTTCATGGTTTTCGAGGGATCTTTCTAGTGCAAATCACTGTTGTGTATTCTTATAAATGTAGTCGCTGCAGGTGATATACTGTATAAAAAAATGTTTTTTTTACCATAACAAGGAGAAGTTAATTTTAAAAAAATTTAGTGCGTGAAAGTGCAATTTATGGTTCTATACTAAATGTGTATTACATTCAGCTAGCTGACAGGGCAATTTACAGGTACCTGAATATTTTGCACTGGTCTCCAGCAGCCTGAAGGAGTTAGGTGAATATGGTATGAATTATGGTATTAACTAGCAAGGTATTAATGAAGAGAAGAAACCAAGTGTGTTCAATTGCTTCTACGTAGATATTGCAGCAATTGGTTTATCATCTATCCATCATCTTGAGGTTTGAGCCTCGCCCCCTCCCTAGCCTCCTTCAAGTTCCACCTCAAGACCCTCCACTTTGACCATGCCCGTCTTCCCTTCACTTCCCTCCACCCTCCCCAATCCCGACCCCTGCTCACTTCTGAACCACTGATGTCTTGGGATGACCTCCTGATGTGAAAGGCGCTATACAAATGAAATTTGTTATTGTTGTATGAATCTTCAAAGAACGTATAAAATTCGTAAAGACATAGAGCATCATACCATTTTACCATTTAGTCCCACCCTAACTCCGAAGTCTCCTGCCCTTTCACTGTTATATTTCATTTTTCAAATATTTAACTTTCCTCTTTAAAAAACTGTTATGTATTAAAGGGACCTGAACTGAAGCTAATAAAGTAAAGGTGAACTGACAGACAAGAACTAGTTAGTTTTACAAAATGTGGTAAATATGTGAAATAGACTATCCAGGCGGAAGATGATATTTCAGCAAATTTTGGACAGAGTACTTAAATAGTGATTTACCAAATAATTGAAGTAAGAGATATGTAGGATTGTGAGGTTATTTATTTTGGTATCCCTCCCCATCCACGGGGGATACGTTCCTGAAAACCTCCGTGGTTAGTAAAACCGCAATTGGAGATGCAGGGCCCTTTGGGAAACATGGAGATAGGGGGAAGGTGGTGTGGTGGGTGACACAGAGGGGGGTGGATGCGGAGAAGCGACATTGTCACTGATTGATTGTGACATCGCAATTGAGTCCTAGCGCTAAACACTAGCGCGAAGTGACATCGTGGCTGGTTTATGCAACTGGGTCCTAGCGCTAAACAATAGTGTTATTGTTAAAACCCATGGATACGCAAAACCCATTGCCGTGGTTGACAACAACAACAACAACAACAACAAATTACATTTATAGAGCGCCTTTCACGTCGGGAGGACGTCCCAAGGCGCTGCACAGGAGGCGTGTGACCCGAGCTGAGAGGGGAATGTTTGGGAAGGGGAAAAACACGAAGGGGAGGTAGAAGAATTCGGGATGGAACAAAAGGCACGGTCGAAGAGGAAAGTCTTCAAATCGGCCTTGAAAGAGGAAAGGGAAGAGACGAAACGGAGGGATTGAGGGATGGCATTCCATAAGGTGGGAGCGGAGAAACTGAAGGCCCGGCCTCCGATGGTGGGGCGGTTCGGGCGGGGGGCTTGGAGCAGGCCAAGTCCTGTTGAACGGAGGGTCCGGGTGGGCTTGTAGGGGGAAAGTAGATCGGTTAAATAGGGCGGGGCATGGCCGTGTAAGGCCTTATAGGTGAGGACGAGGATCTTGAACTCCATCCTTTGGAGGATGGGGAGCCAGTGGAGACGGGCGAGGGTGGGGGTTATGTGGTCGCGGAGGCGGGTGCGGGATAGTACACGGGCTGCAGAGTTTTGGATGACCTGCAGTCTGTGAATGGAGGAACTGAGGAGGCCGACAAGGAGAAAGTTTCCGTAGTCCAGCCGTGAGGTGATGTATGCATGCACGAGTGTTTCGGCAGCTCTGGGGGTAAGATAATTGCGGAGCCTGGCAATATTGCGCAGTTGGAAATAAGCGGTGCCGGTCAAGTCGCGGATGTGGGGGAGGAAGGAAAGTTTTTGATCGAACATGATGCCGAGGTTCCTGATTGGCTTTGTGAGGTGGAGAGTGCAGCCTTGGATGTTGAGGCTGGCAGCGCCCGATGTGCGGAGGCGCTGGCTTGAGCCAATCAGGAGGGCCTCGGTCTTACTCACGTTCAATTGCAAAAAGTTGTCCCTCGTCCAGGACTCGATGTCGGACAGACATGCTGTCAGAACATCGATGGTCTGGGGGTTGAGGGATGAGGCAGAAAGGTATAACTGGGTATCGTCTGCATACATGTGGAAATTTACCCCATGTTTGCGGATGACGTCGCCCAGAGGGAGCGTGTAAAGGGTGAAAAGGAAGGGGCCTAAAACAGAGCCCTGAGGGACGCCATGAGAAACTGTGCGGGGGTTTGAGGAAAAACCGTTGTCGTGTTGTCGCAGCGAACCAACTGTGGATACGTGAAATTCGCGGTAGAAAAAACTGTGGTTGGGGCGGGGTACCTGTATTTAGTTTGTTTTACCCTTTATTTTGGTGCAAACAGACTCCAATGGTCCAGTAAATTACTATGATTGCATTTCTAGACTATAGATTTGAGCTATTCAATACATTTTCATATGAAATAAGGTAAGAAAACAAATAGTAGGTAGTGATTGAAAAGTTGCAGCCTCTTCTCATTCACTAGGAGGTTCAAGTGATTGATGCATAGGCACTGATATCAGGGTGAGATATTGATAGAGTGGATGAAAAGACAATCTGACCAATAATATTTTATAGGATGTACGCATTCTGATCCTATATCTAAGAGTTTAATAGTTCAACTTCTATGATTGCAGGAGTGTTTCAATTCAACAAAACAGATAAAGGGAAACGTGTGCAATTATTGGATTCCTGTTTTTGCTCAGAACTTGTTTGCTTGATGTTGAAAAGGTGAAATAATTTCAATTAGATACAACCACACTTCAAAGCAACCTATTATGAAATGCTGAGACCGGCAGACATTATACTAAATGTCACAACATTTGAAGGAGCCGAGACATCCTGTCAAATCTTAAGGCAGCTGAAACAAGACTTGTCAGTGAAATTTGGCATCTTGACATTTACCTTGTTGCTTTGCCAATGTTCATTTTGTCTAAGGTGAATCCTTGTCTTACAGTCAATCTATATAAAAGGCATTACTTATGCATAGTAATCGTCTAAATGACAGTTTTAAAACTATTATTGATTTAGGTTGGAATCTTCTTTGACAGTCTACTTGTCTATAAAAGTAATTTGAAGGAAATTCCAAAGGTAGTACAGTTCCAGACAGGTTTCTGGAAACAATGCCAAAGGACTTAACATTAATTTTTGCTCACATTGAATTGTGACATTGTCAATGTTTTCTCGTCATTGACGGAACTCTTGGGGAATACACAAGTGTAGGGCAACAAATAAAATGATGTATCATGTTTGATTATTTGTGTAACACAACAATGGATTTAAATAATTCAAAAGATGCAATAGTAATTTTGGCAAATTTCACATTGCGAGACACCAGTGCTGCAGATGCAACAAGAATAACATTTTTCTACCAAGTATCAGCAACAGGGAATTCTGAATTAGAAAAACAAAATTTTGGTTAAGATTCATTATTTGCCCAAATGTATCTTGGCCACCGTATCACTATCTTTATATTACAGTTTTACCCTTGGCCATGGGTTGCGTAGACTCATGTGTTAACCCACCTTTGCCTCAACCCTCTCTCACCCCAACCACCTAGTGCAGGTGCAAACCCTGGACTTCTCAGCAACGTGGGGTATCCTCCTGACATGAAAAACATAATATAAATGTAAATTTGTATTGTAGTTACATTCTCTTATATTCTTAGAAGAAAACTGATTTAGCCGATAGGAATCACTCAATACTACGTCTCTCTCTGATACAATTCAAAGCATTCTTAAGTCTCAGCAACAGCAAAGTAGTCTTCAAGACCTCACAGTCAATATTTTATCTGTCTTTTTTTTTTATTACCGATCTATCTACTGTATCACTATCAGGATGTAAAACAAAAATCCTTGACAATTCATCCACCTAAATCATTGGCATTCACTTGCCATTTCATGTCAGGATCTCAAACAACTTATCATCTGTCACAACAAACAAACAAGCTGATTTCTAGCTATGCGACACATAGTTTGTACAAATGAATGGTATTTTGGAAGTAAAAACAGAAGTTGCTGGGAACCCTCAGCAGGTCTGACAGCATCTAAGAGGAGAGGAAAATAAGTTAACGTCAATGATCTTATGTCAGAACTTGATATTTTAGAAGGAATGAAGTAATAATCCTATATTTTGTATACCATGATACAAAGGTGGAATCATTTGGCTCTAACTGACATCCTGAACATTAATTATGTAAATTAAATGATTTACATAATTTGAGGAATTAATGGGAAAACAATAATTGATTAGAGACTATGAATTCCCATGAGGTTTTTGCGGCTGTTATTGAAGATACCTTTCTTTCTTGGTGCTATCTCTTTAACATGGTACATAATCTCTATAAAGCTCCAAGCTCTATCAAGTGGATTTCTTTGAATACCAGCTGCTCTGCTGTTATTATAAGCAGACTGCTTATCCTATTTTATGAAGGCTGCAGAACTTCCTATTTACTGATACTTTATATTACACTCAGCTGCATGAAGCCTGATTTGAAAGATTATAATTCCCACACGGTAACAACTACAACAACTTGCATTTATTGTCTGCACTTAAATTATTGTCAAAAACTGTTTAATAAATAAAATCATAATCCACTTTGAAACCTCATCACATGATATAATAATGAGAGTCCAAACATTTTCTGCAGATATTTTATACATCGAAAGGTGACTTCTTAAATAATAAATAAACTTTCAGTGTCTATCACGAAACATTCATCATAAAAGTTTTCATTTGAAAACCAATAAGTCACAAACCAAGGATTACACAACTGCCCATATTCTACTACATCAAAGGCCAGTTATAGATTTATTCACCAAACAGACCTGTTTGATCTGAAATTTAGGATTATGAGGTTTTTCCTAATGTTATCAGCAGGTCTAACAGATTTCAGAAAAAAATAAGTCAAACAGGTACCCATAGGATTGTGGATTCTATGGCACCTCAGTCCTAAATATCCTGGATCCAGTCAAATCTTCAAGACCGAGGTGGATGAATTTTTATTAGGTAAGGGTATCAAGGGATATGGTGCAAAGGTTTGTAATTGAGATGGAGGTACAGATCAGCCATGATCTAATAGAATGGCAAAATAGGTTTGAGGGGCTGAATGGCCTACTCCTGTTCTTATGTTCCTATATTTAAGCAATTCTGACATTCCATGGCTACTGACAGCTTTTAGAATGCTATGTCACCTGTTTACCTTTAAAGCAGATCCGGCCATTTTTTATCCAGAGCTCACAGACTGAGCTGAGATGCTTCCATACAGCCCTGGGGGCTGTGGGGTGGGGTTGCTTTGCTGGTGGTGCCATCCTTGGGATGAGATGTCAAGTTGATTTTGCCTGCCTGTTTAGGTGGGCATTGAAGATTTTTTTTAAAAAAAGGGAGATTTCCTCAGTATCCTGGGGAACAGTCAACAAATTCATTTCATTGCTGTTTGTGCGATTTTACTGGTGATAAATTGGCTGCTGCATTCACCTACAAAAACATCATCCCTACATTTTACAAAAATGTATTGACGGAATGCATTGCACGGCCAGTTTGCACACATTAATGTCCTATAAACAGTCATAAAGTAAATAGCTAATTTATCTTGTTGGCCAATTTATGATCAGCAATGTTGCACAAACACTATTGTCCACAAGACTGGGCAAATTCAAACACATACATTCCCTGACTACCTTTTTCCACTTCTGTCACACCGCCAACCTCTGTCTGTAACTCACAACCAAATCAACCAAAACCCTAGTCCTCACTTTCATCGGGACTATTTGAATGACCTCCTCGCTGATTTCTGCAGCTCCACCACATACAATATTCAATTAATCCCAAACTCCACTGCCTGGATTCTCACCAACACAAAACTCCATAACCCCAGCATTCCAGTCTCTGCCAGGCACTAATGGCTCCTAATTACCAAACGGCTTGATTTCAAGATACACTCAGTCATTTTCAAATCCCTTCATGCCTTCACACCTCCCTTCCTTTGCAACCTGCTTACCCCCACCCCCACCCCACTCCCTCCACTTGGCTGACTCCAGCCTCCAGATTGTCCCTTGTCCCTTCCACTCCACCATTGGTGTAACCACTTGAACGGCTTTGCAATTCCTTCCATGGATTTACCCTGGAAGAATAATTCCTTCCAGGGTAAATCCAGTTACCCTGGATTTATTTTTGTATGTATGAACTATCAGCCATTTTCACAGTGGCCTTTTTCCAACATTTTTCTCATGTTCAGGAACTTGGGCCTACACAAGGAGCAAAGCCAAATGAGCTATTGCCTTTTCCACAGATTCTGTACCAGTGCCAAGTCATTTGCATCTGACGGAAGGTGCAACTGCCATAGGAGAAAATATAACTAATCCCATAGGATTTATTTCTGTGAAGTGTTGATAGTAGAGACAAAATACAATGTTACAAATCTGCAATACATACTTCATACCGTTCTCATAGAATGGCATCTCAAAATGGGAGCAAGAATTGCTATTTGGTGAAATCTGCATGGGACAGTAGCTTGAACTGCTTGAACTGCTGTCACTGTCCACATCACCAGATTTAACACCATTCAAATCTTGAAGAAATATATTTAAGTGATTTAGGTTGCAAGTTGATTGGCAGATAAAAGAAAAAACTTTCCTCCATAGAAAACAAAATGTACTTACTCAATCCATGACTGTTTGTGAAATATTGCTGTGTATAATTAGCTGCCACATTTCGCCCACAAAATATACAGTCAATCAATTTTGCAGAGTATTCTGTGAAATACTGTGAGATGTCTGAATGACCGGATAAGTGCTACATCAAATGCAAGGATTATTATTATATTATTATTTAAAAGTTGTGTCCTGCATCCTAAAACAAAGTTCGACTATTATATCTACACACACATAAAGTGAAATTCCGAGTCAGAAGGTTGGAGATTGTTACTGCATTGGTGCTGTCCTTTGGGTGGGATATTACACTGAGTTCCTAGTTATCTATTCTCGTGATCGTTAAAGATTCATAGCACGATTCGAAAAAAGAAGGGAATTTCTCCTAGTGTCCAGGCCAACAATCCCTCAAAATAAAATTGGTCATTGACTTCATGGGACATAGCTAAATGAAATTGGTTGATGCAATTGTCTGCAAAAGCACAATCACTGCACTTTATGTTATCAAGTGCTTTGAGATGTTCCGCCATAAATGGTGCTAAAGCAATGAAGGATTAGTATTATTTCAGAAGTAGTCTATTATTGCTGAACATTATAATTGTACTACTTTGCAATTTTATGTTAATCTGTGTAACTCAGTTGTGTAAGTATATGTTTTCACTGTAATATATGTTAACTTTTACTAGACTTCAATAGGTGAATTAGCGTTTCCAGATTAAGAGAGATAGGAGGAGGGTGAAATTTACACATTGTGTGATGCATTTTAGATACATAGTTCAGCATTTGAAGATATAGTTGGATTTTATTTTTTGGTTTTAATCTGCTCAAAGTGTAAGATAGTAGATGCTATCTAGTGTGGTGGGCTTGTGCGTAGCTCCATCATTGCTGTAAGCTTGCTTTGAACACAATTCTGAATTATACAAATATAATTTTGCTGTTGTTATGGAATGGATGACTTTTCCTCCAAGATGTCAGGCTGCAAAAATGAGCACGTGCAATTTGAACCCAACTTCCTGTAAAGTGTGGGTCCAAGTCACAAACCTTGCACAATTTGCTGCTTGTTAACAAGAGAGTTAGAATGTTGATTTATAAATGCAAAGAAAAAATAATTGCTTTGGTACAGTAAACCGTTGCTCTTCTAAAGTTGGTTCTAAAAGACTTTATAGAGAAAAGTGAATAGAAATTCTATCTTTGCTGTATTCAGTTAGTGCTCAATGTAACCTGACATTGCTTCATACCGAATTAGCAATAAAAGTGACAAAGACTTATATTCCACACAAGTTACTGCCCTTCATAGTTGTAGCACTACTAATAATAATAATAATAATAATATTCCTTGCTTTTGATATAGCATCTTATTAAGTATTTGAGACATCTCAAAGCACTTCACAGAATATATTGTCAAGTGAATTGACTATGAACTTTGTGGACAAAATGCACAGTAATAATTAGTAAGCAAACCCTTCAGGATGTAATGTTATTTAATCCAAAACACAATATTGATTCACTCGGTCCTTTAATTCCAATTTTACAAATCAACCTTATTTAAATCTGTTCAGTCACTTTCCCAGAGTCCTTCTACCCTTGCATCATCCATATCCAATTGACACTTAGGTCCTTAAAGTAAAATGCAACACAGGAAACACGTTAATTTGTTATACTTCTGCACCGCACCACATGAAAATTGCAATTACGGGAATACTTACCTATGAAAGAAAAAAAAAAGAAAGGTTGTGTGTTATATTGGTTAGGTAGAGAGTGATGAAATGAGGCTCATGTGTGACCTGAGATGTGTCACATGTTTGACATAGAATCATAGAATTTACGGCACAAAAGGAGGCCATTCGGCCCATCTAGTCTGTGCCGGCTCTTTGAAAAGAGCAACTCAATCCCACTGCCCAGCTCTCTCACCAATAACTTAACAGACCTGTTCTCCCTAAATAAAGATCTAATTCTCTTTTAAAAGTTGTTATCGAATCGGCCTCCACCACTTTTCAGGCAATGCATTCCAGATTCGAACAACCCGCTGAGTGAAACAATTTCTCCTCAGCTCCCCTCTGCTTTGTTTTGAAAAAATCTGTGACCACAAGTCACAGATTCGCCCACCAGTGGAAACAGTTTTTCCTTATTCACTCCTTATTCACTCTGTCGAATCCACTCATGATTTTATAAACCTCTATTAGGTCTCCTCTCAACCTTCTCTGTTCTAGAGAGATGAGATATAACTCATGTGTGAGATAGGACTTGGTTTATGTTTGAGATATCTAGATGCTCCAAAATGTTATATAAACACAATAAATCTTGACCAAGGTGGAATTTCTCCCTATAAGTAACATGATTATTTGGACAAGACAATAACAATTCAATAATTTAATCAATCAAACATACCTACAAAATACATTACTACAGTTTACAACAAATCCTGCAAAGCACTTTGAGACATTATTCCAATATTCAATGCAAGGATTATTATTATAGGATACGATAATATCACTAGTGATAATTTTACATTTAATTAGTTATCAAATATTTGACACATTTTATTTTACCCAAATATTTCACCCAAATTCTAAAATATTTGAATAAATTGTTAATATATGGAATGACGTGGCTTAGTCTGGAGTTTGTCAATTACTTTTTAAAAATACTGTAGATTTTAATTCCTTGATGCTCAAAATTCTTGTCTTTACTGAACACCAGCTTAAAATCTTATCAAAAACAATAACCCGGAAACTATTTGCTGACCCCTTATCAAAATGGTTTGAGCTGCTTTCTAGCTTTAAAACATAACAGTTATCATCACTGATATTCAGTTCAGTGGATTACCAACATGTATTCAATAAGGAATACTCACTGACAATCCACTTAAATGGACTTTCTAGAAGTGAGAGAAATAATTTGGAAACATTGTCCTCACACACAAAGTCTACCTTATATACTTAACAAGGCAGTCTTTCAGTACAACATAAAAAGTTTAAAATAAACATAAATGAAAGTCACCTATTCTTCTCAGCAGTTAGTATGGTACACTGCTTTAGGATAGTACAGTATATTAAACTAGTATATTTGTACATTATATTAGTATAATATATTGGTATTACAGTAAACTCCTGATAACTTGACCTGAGCTCAACGTGTCACTACCCCACTGTCATCATGCTGTTAATATCCTGCCTGCATTTATTTTTGTATTTATACATAGGTCTAACTCATCATTCTGGATAACTCGTTACTGAGTCCTTTTCCCTTGGAGTGATGGGTTCACAGGAGTTTATTGTATTATACAGTACTAGCATCATTTATTTAGTGTATTATATTAATGCAGTGTATGAACATCAGAATGATATATTAATATTATAGTAGCATAGTACATTAGTATATTACAATTGCACGTTTGTACTGTTGTAACGATCAACTTATAGTGTAAGGGTCAATTTAAATTGTGATCCTGCAAAGAAGTATGGACTGAAACAAATGTTAAACAAAAAAAGTTTATTAATTCAGAATAGTAATATTATTGGTGGTTAAAAGAATACAATAATTCATATGTATCTCTGTTTGATTCTCTCAATGGTTACAGTGACCAAAGCCATGTTGCAGAAGAGATGGAGAAATAAAATCCAATTTATTTTCAATTTAATATCTACAACAGGTATTCAGGTAATGCTGCATAGCTGCCCGTTCGAACAGCAAAATGATATTCAACTATTGCAGTACTGTTGCTTAGTTTGAGAGCGTCGATAAATGTGTTGATAGTTGACTATGTCTTAATCTTTCCCTCTTCTCCCTCTTCTTTTTCATTGATTGTAGAGAATCACTTCTCTTAATCGGTTAGACTTGAATCCTGTAACTCAGTGGTTAGAGCACTCGCCTGACAAGCGTGAGACCTGTTTTTGAATCCAGGCAGGCAAAATCTTGGGCAAGTTTCTTTACTCCATAGACCTAATAATAATTTTTAAAAAACCTATACTAAATTGGTAATTTCTATCCACGACTGTTTGTGGGACACTGCTGTGTGCAATTGGCTACCGCGTTTCGCCTATAAATATAGTCAATTCACTTTACAGTATATTCTGTGAAGTGGTTTGTTACAAGTAGGAGACGTGAATAGCGCTATATCAAATGCAAGGATTATTATTATTATCACCTGTCTTCTTTATCCCCAAAGTTACACCATTTTTGTCATGTACTCCACGTCTGCAGTGAGAAACTCAACAGCTTGTTTTTACCAACACAGCTGTCTCTCCAGCTGCAGACCATCTCTCCATGAGGAAAGACACCGGTAAGGTCTGAAAAACAATTGCCATCCACAAACAGTGCCCTGTCTCCTCTGCAAAGCCAGCTATAAGTAGTTCCCATCACAAACAAAGCCTGTCACAACCAGCTCCCATCACAAACGATCGACATGTCTCAAATATACATATATTGTTAATATAATTGAGATATTAATTTGACACATTAATTGCAGATCTTAAAATATAAAATGACTTTTCAAAGTGCTGAGCAATTAGTAGTACTGTATTAGTGCAGTCAACCCTTGCCGAACGCGACTTTCTGGATTGCAAACTCAACTATACGAGAAGAAATAAATGTGGCACTTTTTTGCAAAATGTGAATAAAATTTGAGTATACGCAATGACTGGCCCCGTGCGCATGCGCATTTGAGAGGACGCCCTTGCCCTCTTTTCCCCCTTTCTCCCCTGGCCCCATTTCTGCGACTGTTTGTTGGAACCCTGCTGTGTGCAATTTGGCTGCTGCGTTTCGCCCACAATTATACTGTTGGCTTTCCTGCTCTCCTTCCCCCTGCCCCGACTCCTCCCCTTGACATCTTTTCCCTCCCATTTCCCTTAATCCCACTTCCATGATTGTTTGTGGGACACTGCTGTGCGCAATTAGGCTGCCGCGTTTCGCCCACAAATGTATAGTAAATTTTCCTACTCTTCTTAATCTTGCCCCGACCCCTCCCCTGTCCCTACCTAACTGTGCAGTGCCTTGGGACATCCTCTCGACGTGAAAGGTGCAATATAAATGTACGTTTTGATTGATTGATTGATTGATTGATTGATTGATCGATTGATCGACGCCGGCAGATCCCGACTATGTCTGATGATTCCTCAGCTGGCTGGCCCTGCGCGCATGCGCATTTGGAAAAATGCCAGCCCCACGCGCAATGCACACTTGGGAGGACGCCCGCAGCTCCCGATGATTCCTCGGCCTCGGAGCAATCTGATGGCATTGAGACATAAGAGAAACATAAGAGACAGAGAGAGAGAGAGAGTCTCCCAACACTTCCAGGACCAAAGGTAAAATAAATTAGTCAAGCTCTGGTAGTGTAAGGTGCTGTTTTATTGTCTCCACTGAGTCAGTGAGAGCGGGGAGAGTGATGAGCGGGGAGCGCTGGCCAGCCGCCTGTAGCCCGCCTCAGTACGTACCTTGCGTTGGTCGGTGTGGATGTGCCTGGAGGCTTGAGGTTGTACAGTCTGTGGATGGATTCCCCTAACCCATTTTTTCCCATTACTTATTAAGCTTACCGAATGCGATTTTACCGAGTGCGCTGTTTTCCAGAAACGTAACCCCCATGTTTGGCGAGGGTCTACTGGTATTAGTATAACATCATCATATGTTATAATAATAATCCTTGAATTTGATATAGCACTTTTCACATCTTCTAGATGTTTCAAAGCGCTTCACAGAATATACTGTAGGGTGAATTGACTATATATTTGTGGGCAAAATGCAGCAGCCAATTGCGCAGAGCGGTCCCACAAATAGTCACAGATTGAAATGACCAATGTATCATTGCTTTTTTTGAGGGATTATTATTAGGCATGTTAATATGATACCAGTAAAGTGTAAATGAGCAGGTATGTTAGCATACTAGATCAGCAATGTATATTACAGTATATTAGAGTAAATTAAATCAGCAGAGTACATTCATACAGTATAATATATTATCTTGAGCAGGTTCGCCCACAAAACAGTCACTCTATAGTATATACTGTGAAGTACTTTGGGATGTTGTCCTGACATGAACGGCACTATACAATTGTAAGGATTATTATATTAGTAAAGTATATCAACAAAGTAAGGTATTTTAGTGAAGTATATTAGGGAGGGCATAACAATGAGATGAATGTTCTAACTATATCATATGGCGATAATTTTTGCTGCTGCAAACAAATACTTACCCACTAGTGAATCAGAGCAGCAATATTATTCTTGATTTTTTTTATTGCCACTTATGTGTTGGATTATGCAATGCATTTTAAATTGTTGGGTATATCGTTTCAATAAATTCAAACTTTGCACCACCAACTCATAGCTGTTTAAACATTAATATGCCCAATCAAACTGCTCAAGTACCTATTAAATTATGGAAATCGCATTCAGTCGATTAGATATTTCCAAACTGAACAAAGCTGCTTGCGGTGGCCTGAGAGCTTTACAACAGCTGGGCAGTGCAGTCCTTTGCTATTTCCTCTCTCATACTGATGTTTATAGTTACTGTTTTACATTGTCAAATGGAGCATGTGCAGACCACTGGAAGGACTGTATTAGCAGTTTTATTTTCTAATGCACATAATGTACTCTTTCACAATGAGAAAGATTCAGTTAATCCTTTAGGGTTTCCCACACCGGGCTCCGTGATCCTATCACCCCCATCCTCTCCCAACTCCACTGGCTTCCCATCACACAGTGAATATTGTTCAAAGTACTTCATGGCCTTATTCCCACCTACATCTATGACCTTCTGACTCCCTGAAAACCTGCCCACTCCCTTAGCTCAATGGGCTCCTTCCTACTTCACATCCCTCCAACTGGCATCCTCTTCAACTGTGTTTTTGGTCACCCTCCCTCTCCCACTGACCTTCACAATCTACAATCCTGATCCCCAACTCGGGTCCGAAACACTGATTGTTGCCTTGAATTGTTTACTCTCTGCTTTCTACACATGGCAAACTCCTAATTTTGCTTTTTTTTAATGGAAGTTAGACATCCATTCACAATGCTGTGCCAATAAAGTACCATAAATAATAATTTGCATTATTATTTATAATGACATAAGTGACAGCATAAAACAAACATAGTTGATACAATCACCAGTGAAACTGGGACTGTTAATAAGAAATTCAGAAATGTCTTGACAAAATACTTGGCGAACAAAATATCAACAGTAACTGCTGTATTTTGGAAAGCTGAAGGATCCTCAGAAAAGTAACATCGATTCTTATGTAACATGGCAGTATTATTCATCTGGCTGATTCATCACTGAAACCCACTTAGAAATCCCTCTTGAAAGTGATTTAAACTGTGACAACATAATAATAATAATCCATGAAATGAATAAGGCCAATGTAAATTCATTACATTCTCCTGTTTTGCTCACTGTCAGGGCATATGCTTCAACAACAACAAAATTACATTTATAGAGCATCTTTCACGTCGGCAGGATGTTCCAAGGCGCTGAACAATCAGGTCGGGACACAAGCAGGGTGGCAAGGGTTGGGGTAGAGGAAGGGGAAGGAGAGTAGGAGAGGGGGAGGAGTTAGGAGGGGAGCAGAAGGTACGGTCGAAGAGGAAGCTCTTGAGACCGGCCTTGAAGGAGGAAAGAGAGGAAGTGAGGCAAAGGGATTGCGAGATGGAGTTCCACAGTGTGGGAGCAGAGAGCCCGGCCATCAATGGTGGGGTGGTTAGGGTGGTGGGGTGGTTAGGGTGGTGGACGTGGAGCAGGCCAGAGCGGGGCAAGGCCATGAATGGCCTTGAAGATGATGACGAGAATCTTGAATTCAATCCTCTGGGTGACGGGTGCCAGTAGAGTCGGCCGAGGGTGGGAGTGATGTGGTTCTGGAGCCTAGTGTGGGAGAGTACACGAGCTGCAGAGTTCTGAATAATCTGCATCTTGTGAAAGGAGGAGCTGGGAAGGCCGACGAGGAGAGAGTTCCCATAATCCAGCCTAGATGTAATGAAGTCTGCACTTGGCATTTTCCCAGCTGATAAAGGAAATACCCTGTATAAGTAACTCAACAATAACAACAAAATTACATTTGTTTAGTGCCAGGGTATAAAGCTAGGAACTGAGATTGCATTGTACAGTACATTTAAGTGTATGTCAATAAATTGCAGGATCAGTAATATCACAATGTTTGCTTTAAGTAGGAAGAAATTATGCATTATTGAAAAAAGCTTTGAAAGCTGAAGCTATTATTATTTGCAGCAGTCATGTGTCATGCCGTTTGTATGGTTAGCAAGAGTTATAGTGCCTTATCACATTGGAGCATCTTAACATGCTTTATAAGGAATTACAGTTCAGTGCAGTGACTATTTTTGTTCGCAACCATAGCAGCTATTTTTGAGCCAGCAAGATGCCAAAATTAATTAACTGACCAAATGAATTGGAGTGACTTCTTTCCCCTTTTGAAACCATGTCATTCTGTCATACCATCAGGAAATAGGCAATCCAATGTCAGATTAGATTATTTGTTCAAATCCTGGCGTGGACTTGAACACTCAATAATAAAATAATATTTGCATTTGATATGGTGCCTTTCAATTTCAGGTGTCTCAAAGTACTTCACAGGATATACTGTAAATAATAATAATAATCCTTGTATTTGATATCACACTTTTCACGTCTTCTAGACATCTCAAAGTGCTTCACAGAATATACTGTGAAGTGAATTGACGGTATGTATGTAGGCAAAACGCGGCAGCCAATTGTGCGCAGCAGTGTTCCACAAACAGTCGTGCATTGAAATTACCAATTTATTAGTGTTTATTTTGGAGGGATTATTATTAGCCGTGTGGAGTAAGGAAACTTGCCCAAGGTTTTGCCCTGACCTGCCTGGATTCGAGGGTAGCACTGTACATCTTGTAGGTGAACATGGCAGCCAGTTTGCACACACCAATGTCCCACCAACAGGCATGAATTGAATCAACACTTTGGTCAGGGGGATTAGTGATCAGGATACCAGGAGTAATTCCCTTCTCTTCTCGAATGGGATCTTTAATGTCCACCCGAACAGGAGGACACTTTCATTTGGTCGACAAATGCATCCACCCATCCTCCTTCGGCAGGCAAGCTTTCAGCCATTCTGTCTCCTTTCTCTGGAATTCTACTCTGCTTAATTAGGAACAATTCCATACTTTACTCCTATACCCTTTAGGAGCATTGTTTCTGTAAGTCGGCATGATAAATTTTAGGTATTTCTGCTTACTGAAAGGAGTTCCCACTTGAATCCTTATTGAACGATTCTCATTAGAAATTATTGCACGTTAGTCTCCACTTTGTCAAAAATACTGTAACCATAATTTAGAATAACTGGTCTTGTCTGACCTGCTCTATGACCTGAACCTCAAATCCTGGCACTGAAGGGCATACAAGCAATTTCTAGTAATGGCGTTTTCCAAATACTAAGATTGTTCTCGTTCTCTGAATCGTAATGGAAATAATGATGCGTAAAATGTGACAGAAAAAAATACTATTCAATTCCTTTTTCCCTCAGAAATACCTATAAGCATTTCCAGCAAGACAAATAACTGACTCTGAGATGACCAAATGCAACATTATTTAATAAATGTTGCATAACGTGACAGGCGTAGTGTATACAATTCAAATCACAAGCATGTATTTGCGCTAAGTGTCGAAAGCCTTCAGTGAAATATCTTAATAACTGGTGAATCCATAGAGCATTCGAGTTACAGTAGACTGGAAGATTTAATGCTGGAAGCAAGATAGAATGTCCTCACCTTTCTGATAAACTCACTTTGTATGGACTCAACTGTAGCAAGAATTGCAATGCAGAATGCAACCAGACTACTTATTAATGGAGTGGAATATCCCAGATACTATGATTTTGATAACAGAGCCTCCTGTGGACATCTTATGTCAGAAAGGAAAAGAGAGATGTTTCAAACTGTGTAGTATGAATAATGTACATGATGTGCTTAAGTGTTTTAATAAGTAATGTGATAAAATGTGCTAACTTAATTCCAGATCTATAGGGTGCATCATGTATATTTGATTTGAATAGTGTTTTTATCTGGTTGCCTTTTCTCCTTTACTTTTGTCTAAAGAACAAATTGATTAACAGCGTCTTGAAGTGACATGTAGCGGTGCCCAATTCAATCATCAAACACTTTGGGACACTCTGTATGTAAATGTGAGTTGTAAATTGCAGTGTATTTGAGGATATTCAGAAGTGTAGCTCAGCTTTATTTCTTTATATCATGATTCTTTACTTAAAACTGAGCATGTCTGCACTTTCTCACCCACCTGATGATTGACCTTGAGCCAACATGTGATCAAAACATAACAGGGTTAAACAGCAGCAATTAATTAGTGATGCAACAAACACCAGCTGCAGTAACAAATTCATTTCTTTCTTAGTCAATTTAACTCTTCATAATACAATACCATAATATAATACACCGATAGCTCCTCATGCCATTTTATCTAACGTTATACCTACTACCCTGATACACATTATGCTTCCATAGAAGTTCTACAATTCAGTTAAATTTAATTAAAAACTTTTTTTGTCAAGATTGTAGGTCTGCAAGTAATCTAGTAGTAACAACTACTAATGAAGAACTTTCACTTAATCAAAGCAACATTTACATTCAAGGTTGTGATTCTACACATCAGATCAACACAACTGAACAAGTATAAGCAAATCCAAGCACTATCTGGCTCAGTCTGTAGCATTCTTGGCTGAAACAACAGAAGATTGTTCACTCTTGCCCTACACTCCCACTCTCTCAAACAGAGGTGAAGTAGACTATGGTTCTTAATTTGTATGTCTCTAGCTCCTTTCGATCCTTGACTGAATTCAATCCTTAATATACCAGGACTAAGTCAGCTGGTGGTTTCCAAGGTGATACAAGATGTAACACGAACACCCTTAAAAATAAAGTGCACCATTACAAATGTTTTAGCTATAGGGAAGATGCTCAGATGCACAGCAAATTAGGAATTTATGACATTATGAGAAGGTGTAATGGATGAGAAGGTGATGAGAAAGTGTAATGGAACTTCACACTGTTGGATTGTACAGTGCCTACAGAACCTGGCTGGAAATCCTACTTTGGCAAATACAATTCTTAATCAATTAATGTGCAGGCAACAGTTAATGATCAAAGAAAGAATATTCACGTTAGTTACCATCATTCTAAAAGTCTACTTGATGCATCCATTTTAGGTGCATGCTCTATTCTAAGTGTAATGGAAGATGATAGATGAATGGATGTTGGGCTCTCAAGAGAATAGAGCTAATGTGGTGTGCCTATGATTGATGGCCTGCAGAACTATGAAAAGGGTGATTATACTTATGCCACAACCCTAGGGGGCATACATTATTTTTAAAGAGAATTTATAATACTGAAAAAGATGAATATTAAACCCTGTAGACTAGTTGATCATTCAGAAGGAAAAAAAAGCACAGATTTTGTGAACCATTTCATCTGTTTTTGTCCTGTAACATTCTATGGTTCCATGAACAAGAGCAATAATAGAATTTTTTACCACTGTCTGGATTAGTTTTTTTGAATGCATAAAAGCATCCTTTCAAGGTCATTAAAACTATGATAGAGTAGTTTGTCTGCTGTACAATATATAACATAACCAAAGGCAATGGTTTCACCATTGAACATACACCAAAACCTGATCCAAAGGAGCTGGGAGCTGAGAATCTGCAGCACCAAAAGGACAAACAGTGTCAGCAATAGTTCAGATGGCTTCAACACCAAGACCACGTTAATCTTTTTTTGCATGACTTGTAGACATTCAGAAAGTTTACTGTGTTTTTTTAAAAAACTTATTGCCAAACAAAGCCTTTTTGCTCTCTTGCATTTCTCATGCCAATCTGTAAATAAATCACAAAACGAATGACTTTCTCCTGTACCATAATTTATTGATACTGCAGTGCTAGTGTACTACATATACTATTGCTAGAGATACTAGCAATAACATGTACCATGCAATGTTTGCATTGCCTTTTGTAATATTTAGTGCCCAGTGACATGCTTATCCCTCACAATCTTTATCCAGTTGTGATCATCCAGTCAGCCTTTCAATCCAACACTGTGTTAAGAAACACTTAGACGATGTCACTCTGCCGCTGGAGTCACTGTCCTTCCACATCCTCCTCCCTTTTTCTCTCTCTGCTGTCTTTCACAACTTAATTCTCCTCCGTGGTCCACTTTTGTGACACCACGTTTCATTTGTGTTCACTCGTTTTCAGGTGGATGTCAATGAACCATAAAACCATTTTGGAAGAGAAAGGCTTTTCTCCTGGTAAACTGCAAATTAATTATCCAGTGACGTAAAAGTTGTTTCTGGAACTTTGATGGTGAAAATGGTTACAATGTTTACCTACAGCAGACATTTGGCAACAATTTTCATGAAGTGCTATAAAAATGCAAGTTCTCTTTTTCCAAGTTAGTAATCCAGTTAATTAAATATACCTCGCTATTCACAGTGGTATGACTGCTGATTTAACACACTCGCTTTGATCATGTTAGTTCTAACTGTTTAAAGTAAAATATTTGATTTGTTTGAACTCACACCTCTTTGAATGTATTGATAGCCAGTTCCCCCTCCCCCTTGATCTCATTCAATCTTCTATTTAATGTTTGATATTTTTATTGGTTAAAAAAAGACATAAAGACAATACTGAGATAAAAGATAAATGTATAAAAGTCAACCACCCAGTGTTTTTTCTGTTCAAAACCAGAAAAACAATTATCCTGTTGAGGTGTGAGGCAGAAATGATAAAGAATGAGGAAAACTGGTGAATGGGAAGAGATTAAATCATGGTTAAACAGAAAAACAAGGCTCAGGTTCTGATCACGGGCCAGAACTGCATCGGAATGATTTATTGATTTAAACAACCTTCTGTACAGCGGGAACAAAACCTAAACCGTGAATCACTTTTTACAAGATTTCCTTTTTGTGAAGTTCACAAAGTGTTTTCACAGACAAGGGAAAGTTTAAGGATGAAACAGTGCCACACTTACAGCAGACCTACAAGAAGTACAGTGACCTCATTCCGCACAGTACTTAATCTCTCACCTCCTCAACCTCTCTTTCAAACTCACTGAACTTTTAGTGTACAACTTTGTTGTTTGATTCCATCTCTAGCTCTTCTTCCTTCCTCGCATTCAGTCTCTTTTCTTCATCTTCACCACATTGGTTTTCCCAAGCAGCGCTAACTAAACATTGGGCAAGTTTCCTTACTCCACATGCTACTGTTTACCTAGCACTAAGTAGCAACCCAGATGTTAGATTGCTTTTCTGTGGGGTAATAATCCCTTCAAAAAAGCATATAATTATTAAGTCACTGAATCCATTTCTGTTTAAGGGACACTGCTGCGCGCAATTGGCTGCCGCATTTCACACAGAAAATATACAGTAAATTCACTGTGCAAAATATTTTGTGAAGACTTTGAGACTTCTAGCAGACATGATAAAGCACTATATCAAATGCAAGGTTTATTGATTTATTACTTTCACCCCATCTCATGCAAAATGCCACAGAAGCCCTTTTTCAAACATTCAATATTCCCTGACTCATTTTTTCAAATGTAGTTCATGCCAGTCTCTTTAGTTCCACTGTCCACAAATGCCAGCTCATACAAAACCCCACTGACCACATAGACACCAGAATCAAACCATCAAGCATAAATCCCTTCTCACTTGAACAACTCCCTATCTCTGTGATCATCTGCACAATTCTTCTGCTGTCTGCCTCCACTCAGCTAACTAAGGCTTACAATGCATCCACAGCTTCTTTTCCCCAACATCATCGTCAAGCTTCAGTTGCAATAGCCCTTTGGAATAACCTTCCTTTATCACTCAACCTTGCTCTTCTACGTCTTGAAATCCTGCCTATGAACCTATGTATTCAACCGTACCTCAGGCTCATCTCTAGCTTTCTCCCTTGCTTGATATCAAACACCATCTTTGTAAAGCTATCAAAACCATTATCCAACATGAAGGGCAACATATAAATGCAATTTGTTGCATTAAATGCCTGCTGTGACCACTCAATTTCATTTTGCTGACCAAAGAAATGTAAGGTTTGCATAACCTCCTGTCAAAATGTGTTAAAAGTAAACAAGCTGAGTTTTGCTCTGTCAGCACATCAAAGCCAATGTGACCGGTCTGAACAGAGAAAAGGTCAGTCAGGAGATTCCAAAGGACCTTCAGCAGATGTGCAATTAAACTTGTCAACGATTCCAATAGACTCATCAGAATTCTAACCGCAACTTAAAAAGCCTTCATAACTTCCTCAACTGGGTTAATTATCTCAGCAGTTTCATGCCAAAATGAGTAATTTGTTTACTTTCTCAAACCTATACTGGCCACAAAAGTGCACGCGCTTTCTTAATGTGATCTTGATTCAAAACTGGTACAACAACAACAAAATCACATTTGTATAGCGCCTTTCACGTTGGGAGGACGTCTCAAAGAGCTGAACAGACAGTATTCCAGACTGAAATTTGAGATGGGGTCTTGAGAAGTGGCTTTGGGGAAAAATCTTTTTGTCTGGGTCTAAATTTCATTTATTTACACAGTATTTCAGAAGGTCCAGAATTTGATAAATTGCTGAATTCAGGCATAATTTTGCCAGCTTTACATTTACTTTGGTATTTAAAAAATTGCCAAATTCTGTATTCTCTAAAATCCAACAGAAATAGAGTAATGTAAATCTAAACCAGATGAAGTTTCTCCCTGTTTAGACTAAGTATGATCACAATGGGGGAAAATCTTATTACAGTCCGACATCTTCAACACTGCCACACAGAATACAATTCAACAAATTAACTAAAAAATATTAAATACATTAGTCATACTGTTTGTGGGACACTGCTGTGTGCAATTGGCTGCCAGATTTCACCCATAAATATACAGTCAATTCACTTTACAGTTTATTATGTGAAGCGCTTTGCGATGTCTAGAGGACGTGAAAAGCACTATATCAAATGCAAGGATTATCATTATTATTTACCACTATGCCTCAGTTGGCTCTGAATCAGTGGTTGTAGATTCAAGTCCCACATCAGGACTTCAGGTTGCCACTTTAATACTGTACAGAGGAGTGCTGCATTGTCAAGCTATACTTTAGAAAGAAGTGTTAAACTATGTTCTGTTTGTCTGTACAATTGGATAATAATAATACTACCAATCTTCACCCTTGCATTTGTGGGCGAAACACGGCAGCCAATTGCGCACAGTCATGGACTGAAATGACAAATTTATTACTGGGTTTTTTTGAGGGATTATTATCAGGCATGTGGAGTAAAGGTAATTTGCCCAAGAATTCACCCTGCCTGGAATTGAACCAAGATCTCTCGTTTGCAAGGCAAGTGCTCTAACCACTGAGATACAGGATTCAGCAGGTTGTTTGTGGGACAATGGTGTATGCAAATTGACTGTTGGGATTGCTTAAAAATATGCTGTAATAACTTTATAGTAAAATCCTGTGACTGCTTTGAATGTGTGAAAAGGCTTTACCAAATGCAATGTTTATTAATATTATTAAAACCACACAATTTCTGCCTTCTGAATAGACTAAGCTGGTCACCAACATGAACACAGTTGATGGAGTAACTTGACTGCAACAGATTCATATCAGTTGAAATACTGCAGGGTCAATAAACAATGTAGATGCAACAATATGGACGATAAAAGAAGATGCTCCATTTGGTAATCTCTAAAAGTTTGTGATCGCTAAAGCTCCATGAACATCCTACACGTGCAGAGCAGCATGTTTAAATAGGTCAATAAAACCTTTATGGACCGGATAGACTGTTGATCGCTGAAAAGTAGAAACGTCCCAATCAAATTAATATATTTTTAGAAGAGATTTTTTCATCGAACAATTCACATTTTTTATATCTAATACATCAATTTGCAAACAAACATAAAAATGAATTGCAGTAAAGTTCAAGGTCTAATATATATTGAACACATTTCTTAATTAAAGGCCAACAATACTTGGAGAAGCGGAGGGGAATTTACCTCAGGATATTTACTGACTTTGAAGCTGAATCCGTGTTGTTCTTTTCTTCAACATCACTTGAAGGATCCACACTCCATCTCTGCAACCTGTGTCCACTCCTGTCCCATGTTTGTTGACCCTATTATCTCCATTCTCAACCGACTCCACTGACTTCCCATCAAACAGAGGATACAGTTCAAGATCCTGGTCCTCACCTTCAAAGCGTAGCATGGCCTTCGTCCCCTCCACCTCTGTGACCTTCAAACCCCCTACCAACCTGTCCACTCCCTCTGTTCAGGTCCGGCCCCTGCTCTGTCTCAACCCCTCCCTTTTCTCCTCAAAACCCATCTCAAGACCCTGCTCTTCGACTGTGCCTACTGTCCAAAGTTTAGAATCTGCTTTAGGCAGACGCTGTGCAGTTTGAGCACTTTGTTTTGTCTCATAAAAACAAACTTGGGGTAACATAATAAAATCTGTATTTTGCTTTAATTAATCTGCAATTTAACATGTGCAAAATTGCCAATTGATGTCTGCACCATTACCTTTAGCCAGCAGTTACAAACAATGTATATCCCTCAGAGGTAAGTAAAGTTAGAGAATTTGAAATTAAGTGAGTGAATTAAATAATGTATCTGGAAACTCATGCAGGTTAAGTGACCCATTAACAAGGTCACTTAAAGTGACTAATAAACAGAGTAGCAGTCATTACAGCTTTTTAAATCCTTAAATTAGTTTATAGATACATGGTACTTAACATATTCATAGAAACAAGCACAGCTTGAGAGTTTACATCCAATATTGTGCGCAAAGGTGAGGTTTGCTCTGGGAGTTACTCAATAAGCAATTTGATACGTGCAGGACGGAGAAGAGAATAGGAGGGGTGGGGGCTTGGCAAGGAGAGATTAAGCCAAATGGCCTGCTTCCGTGCCTTATCATTCTGTGCATTTTTCTATGCAGTTCTTTTGGAGACTGGGCAATCAGTTGCAATCAGCATGTTCTTTACAACAAATGGTTGTCATGTGTTGCAAGCAACCTAGCATGGGATCCTGATGCACAAGTTTAGAAATTAATATCTGTTGAAGACCAGCATTACAGTCCTGTTTACAGTACCTGAGAAGCAGATGGTGACACAGAAGCAGGATAGAGAAAGATTGCTGGCTTCACACTAGGGCGGTAAGCAAATTGACTTGCTAGGCCATCTGCTATGCATGTTGTTCTCAAGTCAATATTATAAACATATCCAAGTTGCTATACATCTGGATGTTTCTAAATTGAACAATGACATGGATTTTGTCATAACTTGCTTCAGAACACACATACATGAAAGGCACTCTACAAATATAATTTTGTTTTTCTTGTTGTTGTACAATGCTTTGCAGAGCTCTGGGATGTTGGGTGCTGTAACTAGACAAGCTTATAGCTTGCAAGGTTTATATGGTTCTTTGCCTGCTGGTATATTTGAGGTATTTCAAGACAGGTGCTGTCAAGAATCAGCTGCACACCAAGGACTTCGTGGATAGAAGCTTTTGGTGGTTGAATAGAATTTTAAAAACATTTGCTTGTGTTATAGCACATGCCAGGAAAACATCTCACAGTGCTTTACAGAATTTACAGTGAAGTGTATTAGCACAATTTACTCCAGACTCAAAATAAGGGAAGCAGTAACACAAATAATTTTGGCAATTATTTAATTAAGAAAAATTGACTCATGGAAAAAATGAATATTGTCTCACAATAATAATCCTTGCATTTGATATAGCACTTTTCACATTGTAAAGTGAATTTACTGTATATTTGTGGGTGAAACGCAGCAGCCTATCTTGCACAGCTGTGTCCCTCACACAGTTATGTGTTGAAATGACCAAGTTATTTATTTATTTATTTATTTAGTTTGAGGGATTATTATCAGGCATTTTGAGTAAGGAAACATGATTTCGCCCTGACCTACCAGGAATTATAAGGTGTGTGTTCTAATCACTGAGCTACAGGACTCCACAACAGTGTAAACCGAGCTCACGTTCCCTATTAACAGGCGAACAACACATTAATGGATTTACTTTCACTATGTTACAAGAGCTTTATATTTGAAGGATGTCAATATTTACCCTTCATAATAAGTGTTATCCCTGTAGTAGGGTCCGTCTATATGGAAATTTTCCGATTTAGATATATTGATGGGCTCATATCGAGATATACCGAAATATCAATATTTTCTGGGTTTTCGTACTGCGCATGCGTGCACGTCACGAAGTGTGCGCACATTTGGAGGTGCGCGCGCATTCGGGGCCTATCTCCTCAGGAGGTAAATATCTCTCTCTCTCTCTCTCTGTGTCTCTCACACTCACTCTCTCCATCTCTGTGTTTTTCTGTCTGTGTCTCTGTGTCTCACTCCTCTTTCACATCCCCCCATCTTTATCTGTCTGTCTGTCTGTCTGTCTGCCTGCCTGCCTGCCTGCCGGCCGGCCGGCCGGCCTGCCTGTCTGTCTGTCTGTCTGTCTGTCTGTATATTATCACATCCACCCCGTCTCCCCCCTCCCGTCTGTCCTCCCTCCGCCGTCCCTCTCTCCCACCCCCACCTCCCTCGCCGCCGTCCCTCTCTCCCCCTACCCCCCCCGCCGCCGTCCCTCTCTCCCCCCACCCCCCCCACCCCCCCCACCGCCATCCCTCTCCCCCCCACCCCCCCACCATCTCTCTCTCCCCCCCACCACCCCTTGTATACCTGGATATTGTATTCTAGGACTATGAATACAATATGGCGGCTTGCACCTCGGTCTGTGCATTATGTATAGAGATGAGCATTCTGAGTCTTGTAGTTCAGTGCGCGTGCATTCCATTTTTTTTCGATTCGATATATCGATATTTTGAAGATGCCTATATCGGCATATCGATGTGAAAATTATATCGGGTATAACCGATATATCGATATATCGCCGGACCCTCCCTATAGTAACATTTCCGTTGCTGCCTGCTTAAACCCCAAAAGTTGGAAGAATCTTGAAGCTCTTTTATTTTGCCATTTGTTTACTCAGATGTACAATGTATTATTTACATTATATATATTACTATTTGTTCCTCCTTTCAAGGTACTGAGTTTTTTCCAGGGTAAATTCCCTGGAAGTGTTGTCAAATAACATTGGATAATATGGAGTCCAGTTCTATTTTCATGCAACCTCACACTTTTCATCAGAGTTTGGTTGTTGGTAGCAAAAGAATGTCTGTTTTCTTCACCAGCCTAACAGCTAACTCAGCATAGAATATTGAAACATGTGACCTTCTGGTCTCACTGACCATCAGAGAAGCAAGCTACAAATCAAATATGACACTGCTCTTTGGAAAATAATCAAAATGGAATCTAATTTGGAGGCTGGGTTAATAGAATATGTACAGAATTTGCGGTTTTGTTTAACCATGTGCATACTGGTGCTTGTAAAGGGAATCACAAGTCACTTCAAATATGTGATTAACAACTGATGAAAATGATTCCAGGTGATTCTACATCTTTTTATTGGTTGTTTCAGGGCATCTGTGTATCAGCTCATGTTTAACACAACCTCCTGGTGGGTGCAGTGGAGATGGTAGATCAGAATGATTCCACTGTGTAACTGCAAAGAACAATATGTAACATGGAGCTTGTCAACGAAAAACACATGTAATGGAAATGGAAACGGTCAATTCAAGATGCCACACTGGCAGAGCTCAATTATTGGTAAATTATTGTACAGTATAAAATATTTGATACATGTGAATTAGAGCCTATTTATTCAAAAATACTTATTTTAATACAATGCAATTATAATAGAGATGTGTAAATGAAGACAGATGTTTTCAGTTTGATATACATATGGATCAAGTGACTCTCTCTAGAATTAATTTGAAGAGCATTGTTAGCCATTCTGCTGTCAAATGAACATTTTTGAGTCCTGTAGCTCTGTAGAGCCCTCGCCTTGCAAACAGAGTCCTGGGTTTGATAACTGGCAGAGCAAAATGTTGGGCAAGTTTCCTTACTCCATACGCCTCTGTTTACCTAGCAGTATGTAGGAACCTGGTTGTTAGTCGATTGTTGAATCACTTTTCAGTGGGTAATAATCCCTTCAAAAATTAATAATAATAATTTTGTTACACAATCTGCATCACAATCCAGCACCTTGGGATGCCCTCCGGACATGAAAGGTGCTCTATAAATGTAATTTTGTTGTTGATGTTTGTGGGACATTTCTATGTGCAATGGCTGTCGCATTTCACAACAACAATATAGTCAATTTGCTGTACACTATACTCTGTGAAGTGCTTTAAGATGCTTCGAAGATGTGATAACCCTATATCAATTATTATTATTATTGTAAATGATAGATAACTGTTCAGGTAGAGGTTAAAGATACTATTGGAAAAGAAAGGGACATTTCTCCTGATGTTCTGACAAGCAATCACTTCATGGCCTGAGGAGGGAGGCAGAGGGGAGCATAATTAGTCATTATGATTATTAATAAACAGATTAATTTTTTTTAAAAGAAGGATTAGGGGATATGGGAATAGGGCAGGTAATTAGAGTTAGGTCAGCAGATCCGCCATGATCTTATCGAATGGCAGGGCAGGCTCAAGGGGCCAAATGGCCTACTCCTGCTCCAACTTCTTATGTTCTTATGTAGAAGCATTTATGTGAACAGTATCTCATTTGCATGTAGAAGAGCAATAATGCGTGGGTCAAAGTAGATGTGATTAAAGTTAATGACATAGATGCTACTAATGAAGAAACTTTTTCATTGAAAGCTTAATTGAAAGCTAACCCTAATACTAACTTAGATACAAAGGTAGCATGGCATGTTTTATTTATCAATTTGGGTAGTCCTATTTTATATTAACAGTCAGAGTACCAACCAGCAGATAATATGACGATCCATTCAACAAGGGTTTGGCTTTGCTGAAGGCTGGATTTCTGTGGAGCATCCAATGTTGAAACCAGGGATTGAAATGCAAATACAAGGATTATCAAATAAAAGGATTATTATTCCTAGCAATGGATTAGAAGACCCCAAAATAGAGCAAATATTGCACACAGGAACCCTGACAATGTCCAACAGTACAAAACAATTCACGGATGTGTCTTGTCCTCAAGATGTCTGGCAAACCTAAAACAAATCTCCAATTTAGCAATCCCATTTTCTGAAAATAGTTGAGTATTTTAAATAAAAAGCAGAGCAATGCATCCAATTTATGTTTGTCTACAAAGTAAGCAATCATTACACTGTACAGTAAATACCTTTGAGGAACTCCATCTGAAAAGCACTACATAAACTGCAATAGTTATAATTATTATTAGTGAATCCCATTACAAACTCCGCTTGTTAAACCAAAATCTTGGACTAGTGATTAATAGTAATAATAATCCTTGCATTTTCACATCTTCTAGACGTCTCAAAGCGCTTCACAGAATATACTGTAAAGTGAATTGACTGTATATTTGTGGGCAATTGCGCACAGCAATATCCCACAAACAGTCGTGGATTGAAATGACCAATTTTCATTATAGTTTTTTGGGGGATGGATGATTATTAGGCGGGTGGAGTAAAGAAACTTGCCCAAAGTTTCACCCTGACCTGTCTGGATTCCAAACACAGGTCTCACGCTTTTAAGGCGAGTGCTCTAACCACTGAGCTACAGGGCTCCACAGTGTGTCATTCTGGCTCAGTTGGTAGTACATCAGTGTTTGAGTCCAAAGATGTGGGTTCAAGCCCTATGTCATGATTTGGAACTTGAATGTTGACATTTCAATGCAGTGCTGGGCTCTGCTCCATTGCTGAAGTGCTTTTCCTTTGCATGAGATATTAAACTGAAGTCTGGTTACTTATTCAATTGGATGTTAAAGATTCTGTGTCACTATTTGAGAAGAAAAAGGAAATTTCCCCAGGATCATGGTCAACGATTCCCCAAATAAAGTTGATTAGTCACTAAATGGCTCTTTGTGGAACATTTCTATGAGCAAATTGACTGCTGGGTTCAACTGAAAATACACACTCACTCCACTTTACAGCTTATCCTTTAAAGCACTATAATAAGTCCCCCCAGACAGGAAAGGCGCTTTATCAAATTTTGATAAAGGATCATTATGTTGATTAATAATACAGACTTCAACAAATATAATTACTTCTAATTTCCCTGAAGTCATATTTAAATCAAAATATAAAAAACTAGTGAGAACATACAGACTACCTTAAATCTGTGTATGTCCATATTTATCCTAAATGGCCTGTGAATTAACTTGATGAACCCGCTTTGGAAATTATACACAATTGTTTTAGAAACTTTTGGGAACAGATTTGTAAAGGAATGTGAATAGAGCATGCCATGTTGTTTATTTTTGTGACTGTTAATTCTCCTGCAAAGATGGGTTCACACAATGAGTAAGTGTGTATCTTGTTAATATTCAAACATGGTTGTAATGACAATGAACTTTTTTGAGTATGCCAGTCACGTCATTGTGTGTTCAGCAGTGATTCTGAAGAGATTATGTTCAACTTGCCAACTGCAGTAAAGCTGAATTTTAAAAACACTTCTATTGTTCAGTACAAGAAAGAAAACATTGGTTAGTAACTTTTCTACTTTTTTCTTGTTAAAGCAAAATGTCTGAGCTTCACTCACTATTCTTTGTCACTTCCAAACTGGCACAAGAAAAACAGAATATGACAGATGGCAGAGAGAGAAAAAAAGAACTCAGCGGTTGTGGCAGTGCCAGAGATTCCCTCTTTTCTGTAACTGAACCAAACTCAAAACAAACTCATCAAAAAAAATAGGGCAAGGAGGGGGCTCTTTCACACATGAGGAAGTCTGTGTAAACGACATATGTAGAGAGTAGGACAAAAATCCAGAACAAGAAAACGATGTTTAACACACCTGAGCCCATATAATAATCCTCAGCATTTGATGCAGTGCTAATAACATCAAAATGATTAGTAGGTAATTACCATGAAATATAATGTGTTTGGAGATGAAGGCAGCAGATAATTTGTATGTGATTGGAATCCTGTTTAAAAATGCTGAAAATGGTACCATCATGAGCTTATTATGTTCTTCTATTTAAGAGTGTGTCATATGTACCAGAGTAACTAACATAATGGGTTTCCCACACAACTTTTGCAGTACATTTTACCAAATTTATCCTTGATTTATCGCCGATAGAATACTTCCAGTGCATTGGCAACTCGAACAGCAGCACTGTCAGAACACTAACAACTACAGAGTATATCCTTGCAGCTTTCAAACCATCTTAGAGAATTTACTTCAAACTGAAAATTTATTTTATTTTTGTACCGTAATCTATAAACCCCACCACAAAGCAAACATTTAATAAAAAGTGTCCATATCCATGTTTCAATGCCATTTGGAAGTAAAGTATTTAATTTAGATGGAAATAGACCTGATTTATATATTTTCAATGTGGGATCACATCTTTTATGAGCTTTAAAAAAAGTCTGGAAGTGGTAGTTGGAAGTTGTCTACTATCTAGACTCAGGTCAATAGCACTCTTGGTAACTGAAGCCAGGGATCAAAATGAAAAGTATATACTGTACATCGTGCCTGTACCCAGTAATGTCAGAAAATGTCAGTAATATCTCTTTGTAGCCTCATCGAAAATAATACTGAAAAGCTTTGCTGATATTTGACTTTCTATCGCTGTTCATCAAACTCTTTGACAGGTAACCTTTGCCCAAAAGCTAAAATACTACCTGACACCAGATGATCTAATGGAAATAGCTGGACATTCCCTTCCACTTTAGGAAGCTACAGAGAATGCACCCCTCACTAAATCACTGTTAGAAAATGTACAGGATCAACCTCTTTACTTTCCTTTGTATAGCTTTAAACCAACAGAGACATTGATCAGCAATAATTTTATTTATGAACTCGGGAGGAATATACAACTGCAGAGATGTATGATTTTGTCAACAATGTATGATCCAGTCTACTATGTTTGATTTACTCTGAAAAAAAGGCCAAATGTTCAGTATATAGTTTAATCTCAAGAAAAGTGATACCATGGGTTGAATCTGCGAAAAATGTGAAAGGTTTACACACAAGAAAGCACTTATCTTGCAAGGCAGCATTTTTGTGACTTGTTAGGCACAATTAGAAAACACTATGCTATCAGATTAAATAGAAAGGTTCTGTAGGAAACAGTGGAATACTATGTTAGGTTTATTCAGTCAGGAAGGAAGGCTCCATCATTTATCGCAGGGGTAGTCACAGTGAGTAATAAATATCATGTGATTTTTCCATAGCCTCTTATGTTGGAGCAAAATGTTCCAAAATGGTAGTAATAATAGTAATCATAATCCTTGCATTTGATATAGTGCTTTTCATGTCTTCCAGATATCTCAAAGCACTTCACAGAATATACTGTAAAGTGAACTGACTATATATTTGTGGACGAAATGCTGCAGCCAATTGCACACAGCAGTGTCCCACAAGTAGTTATGGATTGAAATAACCTATTTTTTTTTGAAGGATTATTATTAGTCTTGTGGCATAAGGAAACTTGACCAAGATATCACCCTGACCTGCCTGGATTCGAACATCGATCTCACATTGTAAGGCAAGTGCTCTAACCACTGGACTCCACTGTAAAGTGAATTGATGGTATATTTTGTGGCCGAAACCTGGCAGCCAGTTGCACACAGTTGTGTCCCACAAACAGTCATGGCTTAAGTGTGACCATATTTTTAAATTTATTTTGAAGGAATTATTACGCCTAGAAAATCAATCCACCATTCGACTAACAAACAGGTTCATACTTGATGCTAGGTAAACCGAGCCATGTGGATTCAGGAAAATGGTTCTGTCCTTGAATGGTTCAGATCCTACCTCCCTCATCGTAGTCATCTACAAAACTGGTTCTTCTCTCACCATCTCGTGGGGCATTCCTCAGGGTTCCATCCTTGGACCCCTACACTTCAAAATTTGTTTGCTCCCTCTTGGTGACATCATCTGCATACTTGGGTTCCACATATATGTGGACAACACACAACTCTAGCTCACTTCCTCCATCCTGGACTCCAGGACTACTCCTATCATGGCAGAATATTTGGATGAGAGCTAACTTTCTCCAGTTGAATGGCAACACAAACAAGGCCCCCTGATTGGCTCCCATCAGTGCCCCTACACTTCAGGCATTGACAGAATCACCATCTAACAATGCACATTCCATCTCACTGAGCCAGTCTGGAACCTTGGCAACTTGTTTGACCCTCGTCTATCCTTTCTACCCCATATCCATGCTGTGACCCACTCTTCTCCCACCTCTGCAGCAGTGACCAGCTCTGCCACTGTCTCACACTGTAGGTTGCTAAAACCCTCATATACACATTCAATAACATCCAGGCTTGACTATGCAAACTCCCTGCTTGTCAGCCTCCCAAACTTCCCCTTCCATAGGCTGCAGATCATCCAGAACTCTGCATTCCGTGTCCTCTCCCATGCAAGTCTCAGTGACTCTATCAGCCCCACTCTTGCCAAACTCCACTGCCTTATCATCACACTGAGAATATAATTCAAGATCCTGGCCCTCACCTTCAAAGGTCTCTTTGGCCTTGCTTCCCCCTACCTCTGCAACCTCTTCTATTGTCTATCCTCCTACACCACCTTTCCTCTCATGTTAACTTTTGTGGACCTGTCTTTGCCTGGTTCGAAACTTACCCTTCCCACCTGGCCTTACCCTCCTCCACAACCAACCTGCCCACTCTCTCTGCTCAATTAGCTCCAGCCTGCTTCATATCCCCCGCTTCGCCACCCCACCAGAGAGGCCTTCAGCCACTCTGCCCCCACCCTCCGGAACTCCACCACACAGTCCCTTCCACTTTGTCCCTCCTTTGCCTCCTTCATGACTCTCCTCTTTGACCATGCCTTCGGTCAACCACCTTACCCCGCTGCCTTCCAGCCTCCCCAGCTCTTGACTAAAACACTGATTGTCCAGGGCCTTGGGACACACTTCCAATGTGAAAGCACTATACAAATTTTGTCATTGTTGCTGGAAATCAAAGTCAGATCCTCTTGCTTATGAGCGCTCTAACCACTAAACTACAGGACTCCATTGGTAAGATGTTTCTCTCAGGTCTTGCTCAATGCCCACTCTTAAATCCTTTGACGGGTGAGCCTTTAGCCACTCTGCCCCAACCTCTGGAACTCCATCCCGCAGGCCCACTGTATCGCCACCCCACCCTGCCTCCTTCAAGGCCCACCTCAAATGGTCCCATCAGCAACTCCTAATCCCCACTATTTTGTTGTTTTTCCCTCCCCACCACCCCGTCCCCAGCTCGGGTCTGAAACAGTGACTGTCCAGCACCTTGGGACGTCCTCCTAATGTGAAAGGCACTATACAAGTGTAATTTTGTTGTTTGAAATATTCTTTTGTATGATATGTGCTGCATAACTGAACGTTTTTGAAGAACACCTAGAAGCAGATTTCTAAATGTTATCATTATTCCCTGAGCAACATCACAGAATGTGATACATGAAAATAATGTTAGAAATGTTAGAGTTGTGACAAAGTGCACTGTAAAATGATTGCGATGTAATTCAGGGAGGTATGCGTCTGCACCAAGAGCAGAATTTATTAGCTAGCACCAGAGCAACATGAATAGAAGAGCAAGCAAGAAAAAAACCATGACTGAGCAACAACATATCTGCAACAAGAATAACCTTTCGCTCATAAATACACAGTCAATTCACTTTACAGTACATTCTGTGAAGCACTTTGAGATATCTAGAAGATGTGAAAAGTGCTATATCCAATGCAAGGATTATTATTAACTTACATTTATTTAGCGCTGTTCACATGGGTTAGCATCCTGGTGTGCTTGACAGTGATGAATCTAACCCTGAGCCAGGAGGAGAACGAGATGGGAGGTGACTATAAGTACTAACAAAAATGAAGGTCTTCAGGTGGTGGGATCTAAAAGTGGGGAGTGAGGGGTCAAGGTGAAAGGATTGAGGGAGAGAGTGCTAACGATTCAGGGTTGAAAGAAAGGACACTGATGGTGGAGCAAAGGGGGCAAAAGACTGGTGGTTGGAGCTGGACGAGCAAAGGCACCAGTTGGTGGAGTGGGGGGTAAGCAGGTAGGATAGGTAAGGAGGTGCAAGGGCATGAAGAGATTTGAAAACGAGTGAGAGGATTTTGAAGTCGAACCTTTCAATAATTGGGAGCCAGTGCAGTTTGGCAAGGACTGGTGTCATGACAGAGTTTTGTGTGGGTTATTATCCCTGCGGCTATCTTAGAGCAATAATCATGAGGAAGATAAAGACAGTGAACCCAGTGATTTCTGGAGTGTTCAGACGTCTGGAGTTTGGCGCATGTGGCTGTCAGGTCAAGCCAGTGCGAATCTCAGCTATTCTACTCAAAGACTGCAGTCTTTGACAAAATTTAGTAGGCATTCAGCATCTGTAGAATATAACCCAGCACTATGCAACAGCCTCCGATGGAGATAAACAAATTCAAAAAAATGATCATCTCTCCAAGACCCAATTCCAAATAAAATAATATGGATATGTATATAACCATGTCTCCACTGAAAAATACATGATTACAAGGAATTTTGTTTTAAAAATATATTTTTTGCACAGCTCATACTTTTTGACACATGGTCAGGTTGGAGTTATGTGTATAATTTAATAAGCTATTGTTCATCTAGAACTAAAATGATGTGTTTTGTAAGATGCTCCAATGCATCAATCACTAAAATTAAATCATTGATATCGATGACTCCAAATTTTATACCTTTAATTGGCATATTGATATATCACCATTAATGGCATAAACATTGTATCAACTAAATCTCACAAAGATAAGATCTAGGAATTTGAGTTATAAGACAAAGTTATATTTTAAATTAATCTAGGTTGCATTTGCAAATAAACTAATCAGCATTGTTCACAAACAGGTTATGCCTACATATTATTACAATTGATATATTTCTTTGTTTTCTGTGTTGAACAAATTCAATTCTTAAATTAACATGGCAAGCATATTTAGCCTAATTTCCATAATTTGCAAATACATTACCACTAATTGCCCAGTGAATATATACTACATGTTTTATAAAAATTACAGTCTGGCAGTGATTAATAAAAAAATGCAAATGGTTTGTACTATTGCTGATGTTGTTCCCAGTTTTATCCTCATATTTTTTTTTAAAGTCACCTTCTAATTTCTGCACTCAGAACTATATTAAAAATATATCATTAATTAAATATTAAGGATAATGCAATAAATATGTAATGATGAAGTTAATAACTTGCTGCATTAATTGCATTTCCCGACCTATGCTACCTTCAACACTGTCAACAATTCTATCCTTCTACACCACCTCTCCTCTCAACTCAACTTTTGTGGACCTGCCCTTGTTTGGTTTGAACTCTACTTCTCCCACCTGGCCTTTCTCCCCCTACCTTTGCAACTTTCTAATCCACGACTAAAACTGCCCATTCTTTTCCCTCAGCAAGTTCCAGCCTACTTCATGTCCCCTGCCTCGCCCATCCCACCATTGTTGTTGTAGCCACTCTGCCTCCACCGTGTGTTAATGTAGCTCCCAGTCCCTCCAACTCACCTCCTCCCATCCCTCCTTCAAGACCATCCTCTTTGACTGTGCCTTTAATCTCCCTCATTCCCCTCCTGCCCTCCACCCTCCCTGATCCCGCCCCCCAGATTTGGTCTAAAACACTGATTATCCAGCGCCTTGGGACTTCCTCCCAATGTGAAAGATGCTACACTTGCAATTTGTTATTGTGTAAATCATGCCTACATAAAGGCATCACAGTTTAAAACAATGTAGCAATACAGCCTCAGATCATCCCAAACTCTGCAGCTCGTGTTTCATCTCCAGCACCAGGCTCCATGACTCCATCACCCTCATCCTCGACTGGCTCCACTGGCTCTCCATTCCTCACTGGACCTCTTCGATAGACCCATCGGCAACTCCTAATCCCATGCTTCACCTACACACCCCCATCCTCAGCCTGGGTCTGAAGCAGTAACTGTCCAGTGCCTTGGGATGTCCTCCTGACGTGAAAGGCGCTATAAAAGTGTAATTTTGTTGTTGTTGTTGGACCAAATTCAAGGGCCTTGTCTTCATTTTCAAGGCCTTCCACGGCCTTGCCTACTCCTACTTCTCTAACCTGCTGACCACCTATCAACCTGTCCACTCCCTCTAGGCTCCAGTCTGCACCATGTCTCCTGCCCGACCCACCCTACAGCAGCTGGGTCTTCAGCCTCTCTGCCCCTACACTTTGCTACTCCATCATACAATCCCTTCGCCTTGCTCCCTCTCTTGCTTCCTTCAAGGCCTGTCTCAAGACCTTTCTCTTTGACTGTCACCCTCCTGCCTCCCTGCCTCCCTCATCCCAACCCTGGTCATCCCACCCCCCACTCCACTACCCTGCTCGGGTCCCGATCCATGACTGTTCAGTACCTTGGGATGTCCACACAATGTGAAAAGCACTCTATAAATGTAATTTTATTGTTGTTGTTAAAATGCGGTCCCATCTGACATAGCAATTTCACTGGTTTGAAGAGCTCTCCAGAGGCCAAAGCATCACATAATTTTAGCCTGGAAAGCCATTTAGCCTTAGAAATTTTAATTTTCCAGAATTGTGTAAAATTCTTGAATTTAGCAAGTCTTCATAGTCTGTACTTAGTGGCAATTCTGAAATGAAACAGTCTTTTAAATAAAAGTTTTATGAAATTTCCTCAAGTTTATCTTAAATTTTAACGAAATGAGTAGGTGGAATTTCAGGTGCCTTAGCCAAACTATATTCCTTTACTTAAATCCTCCTGAAGAAAATTCATTTAGCTGACTGCTATTTCCAGGGTATTACAGTATTACATTCACTGCTGCTGTATGTTCTCACATAACAACGTAGGAACAGCTAGACGAGTAAAAGACCACGGTCATCTATTTATCCTGTCACCTTCTTGGCGGTTGCATGTACATATGTCCCGAACTACCTATGTACAGTAAAAGCCCATTTATCTGGCACCCTCGGGACATGGACAATGCTAGTTAAAGCGCGTGTCGGATATTCGGCCGAAAAGCATTTTTCCGGATAAATTCCAATGAATCGAATGCGGACTTTTTTTTAGATGCTGGTTATACGGAAGTTCCAGTGGATTAGGTGCCGGATAAATGGGCTTTTACTGTACTATTTCCTATGATGTTATTTCCCAAACGAAAACTGTATAAACTTGTGTTTGAAGCAATCAACATTTTCTGCTTCAATTGTCCCCCCATGCAGCCTGCTCCACAGGTTTATTATTCTCTGACCGAAATAATGTTTCTACAGATTCTTTCTTAAATGGCAGAACAAAAGCAATCATGATTCATGGGATTAAAAGGGAAACCATCCATTTTGCACTATTTCACTCTTGTTTATTTAAGGATTGATTTAACCACTCGGGTTTAGTTTCCTCCTAGCCCGCTTGTCTAACAAAATAAAGTGCAACTCATTAATTATTCAATCTTCTCCACATCAGCCATCCTAGCTCCACTCTTTACAAGCTAAAATTCTTACAAAATTCTGCAACCAGTATCTTCTCCAAAAGTAAGCTGTGTACAAATATATTACTTTGAACATACTTTTGATCAACATTTAAATTTTTTTGGCAGGCCTGTTTGGTTTTCTCTGATGTCTCTTTACAGTAAAAGCCCGTTTGCACCCTCGGGAACTGGCTAATGCTGGTTAAATTGCATGCCGGATATTCGAAAACCCAACACAAAAAAAGTTGCCAAAAACCCAACACAATTTTTTTAACTTATTTATAAACATACCATATTAATAATAGACTAAATAATAACAGAATATTGTATGGATACTTACCAACAAAGCAATAAATATTGATTACAGTCTATAAACACAGCACATAATCGCAAAGCAAACTTCTACAATGACAGACGGAAGAGTTTTTTTCCTCTTAAAGCGGTACTGTACTGTCGGTTTTTCTTTCTCTCCCTCCTTCCCTCTCTCTCTCTTTCACATACACACTCAGTCAGTCTGGCATCTCAATGGCTCCAAACCCAACCCTCACTCCACTCCTCTAATTTTCCATCTAAATTAATCAACTTAGCCCCTCTCTGTCTCTCCTCCTCTCTCCCACCTCTCTCTCCCCCTTCCAGTCCTTTCTCCACCCTCCTCTTTCCCTCTCTTTCCCCCCCACTCTCTCTCTCCCTGCCTCTCTCTCTTTCTCCCACTCCAGCCCCCACCAAAACAGTGTATAAATCCACGATACAGTCAGGCTACACAGGCAATGTAGTATCCGTCAGGGAGAGAGCAAAAGAAAGATAATAAGAAAGGGGAAAAGATGGAAAGAGTGAAAGATAGAGAGGAAGGAAGGAGAGTGAGAGAGAAAAAGAAAAAGAGGGAGAGAAAAAGGAGAGAGCGAGTGGAAAAAATGAGAGTGCCCATTTAATAGGGAAAAACTGGAAGTGCCACTACCGGCAGCATTCAGAACTAATTGTACTGTACTCTCATGTAACAATCGACTCATTAAATGTGCCACCGCGATTGTGCCAGATAAGATACGATTATTCGAATGGGGACCTTTTTTTGAGGTGCTGGTTATACGGAAGTTACGGTTGATTGGGTCACAGATAAATAGACTTTTACTGTATTATGCTTTGAGATATTCATCTTCTGTGAAGGGTGCTACATAAAGAAGACCGAGATGTAACCAGTTTGCCACCACTATCCTGGCAGTTGCATGCAAATATCATGTCCTAAACTATATACTGTATATATAAATCATGGAAACTTCTGATTTACTTTCCCATTCCAGGCTCTACAGGCCCATTACATCCCTCTTTGCCAGACTCCATTGGCTTCCTTTTTCACTGGAGTAATGATTTAAAGATCCACACACCTAATAATAATCCCTCAAAAAAAAATTGGTCATTTCAATTCATGACTGTTTGTAGGATTTGTGGGACACTGCTGTGTGCAATTTCGCCCACAAGTATACAGTCAATTCACTTTACAGTATATTCTGTGAAGCACTTTGAGACGTCTCGAAGATGTGACTAGGCGCTGTATCAAATGCAAGGATCATTATTATTATAAAGATCATGGTTCTACATTTCAAATGGCTCTACACTCTTGCCCCAGCTATTTCTGTGCTCCCCAACATCCAATCTCTCTGCTTTGCTAACTCTGGCCTGGTTTACATCCTTTGCTGCCTTCATGTCATGACTAGTGGGCAGCTATTCAGCCACCTTGCCCCCGTCTTTGACATTCTCTCCCTAAATCCATGTGCCTTGTACACTCCCTTTCCACTTTCAAAACCCTTTTTTTAAAAAAATCTTTATGACTAAGGATTTGTGCTTCTCAGGCTCTTACTCTAGTTCTATGAAGAATTTTGAAACATTTAGCTATGCGAAGGTGCAAAATATTATTATTGTTCTGTTATATTGCTTAAAAATAATCATAAAACAAATAGCAGCAAAGATTTGTTTAGGTAAACACAGCAGTAAGGGATTTCTGAATCCTTCATGCGCAGTTTATTTTTCTCCCTTCCATGCATGTGTTTACAGCATTCATTATTTACTAACACAATTGCATGTATATGGCACACATCAAACAACCAGGCTTGGACTTCAGCAGAAAGCGAAATGAAATGTTCATGAAACCAGCTGAGTTCTGAAATATTGATTGGTGCATATAACAATCTTAAATTCAGCATGCTGTGAACATATGTGTCAAATACTATCACCTGCTATATAGGAGTAGCTGATGAGCTCTGACACTTGTGCTATTGATTGGAAAGTTGCCATTAGTTCCATTCTGCCGGAGATGCTGCGGATCATGACTAACAGCCCAGAACATAAATCCCAAATGGTCTTTAGAGATTCCTCAGGGATAGGTGAAATTTCTCTGAACACCTTTCACGTAAGTTAAGGAGTGCAAGAGTTAATACATAAGTAGGGGGATAAAGTTGAAGAGGAAACCATGAAGGGAACTAAAAAAAAGTTACAGAAAGGAAGAGTGCAGTCCAGGTCAATGGACTAAATTGGATTTTTAAAAAATTTGAATTAAAAAAAAGCTTGGTGCTGTAATTGGGAGATGGTAGGTTGGTTGGGTACTCTAGAAAGATGAGATTAAATACACTGAAGGGACTTCTTCATCCAAAACTATCTTGTGAAATCTCACTGAATGTGAGATAAAAATTAAAAATGTTTGAAATTGAAAATTTAATGAGAAAATGTTTGAAACGCACAACAAAAGAATAATTTATGAAAGAAAAAGCTAGATTCAGGTTTTGATTCAGTCTTTCATCAGAAATTGGATAATGAGGCTGCAAAGCTGTTTGAAGCACAGAATAAGGTCAGATTATTGGGTGAAAGAAAGTTCTCTTGCAAGATCTGCTGGGAGGAAGTTGAGGAAAAGCAGTATATCAACCTCTATTCATATATCACCTTCCAAGGGACCAAATGTCACAAGTCACTGTAATGGGAACATCAAGCAGGAAAATTAGAGATTTACGATTTAAATTTGTATTAATTTATGAAAAAAAATCCTATTGCTTAATGTAACATTTACACCAACAAGTACGCTTCAAAGAGCTTCACCACATTTCTGTGAAGTGTAGTGATTATGTATTTTAACCGCTCTCAGACGCCATCCAGCGTGGAGGGCGCTATATAAATCAAAGTTGTTTTTGTTATATTTGCAGGCAGCCAATTTGCGATTAGCAAGGTATAGTATAAAATTATGTATAGTGTAAACACACCAAAAACTGATTCGACTGAATCGCCTGTTTCTTTGCTGTACAGTCCATGTAAATCCACGTAGAACCTACAAAAAGCCATGAATTGAATGATTAATTTATCTGGATTGTCAGCCAGGAAATGTGGAGAACTCCCCTTCTCCTTCTGACTATTGCCATGAGGTATTTAACTGAAACACGAACAGGCAAGCAGAACATTAGTTTTCGATGCAAAGGATGCCATCTCTGACAATGTAGGGCTCCAGCATGGGAATTGCTTATCAGTCTAGATCAATGGAGCACAACCTTTTTGGAATATTTATGTCTTAAATCAAGGAAAAACTGGAAAGAAGACATTGATGTCAAGCAGATGCATCTGGAATAGTATGATTGTTCAGCGGGCCGCTTCCGGCCTGGGGATGTGGATTGGCCACCATTGGTCTAGACTATGCGCTCAGAGTCCTGACTTTGGATTTGCATCATGTCGGGACTTTGAGTTCAGTTTCTCGACTAACAATCAACCTTCTGTCTCGGGGTGGAAATACTGCCGTTTGGACCAGGTCCACTTCAAAGAGTTTCACCACATTTCTGTGAAGCATATTTCTGTGAAGCAACTAACACCTTTAAGATGCATAGCGTTTTGAACCCCATTATTGGTTTGATCACTCAATCTAATAACCTATCCAGCAACAGGTTATTTTTTCAACAATATAATGATAATAATCCTTGCATTTGTTATAGCACCTGTCTTCGAGACGCCCCAAAGCGCTTCACAGAATATATTGTAAAGTGAATTGACTGTATATTTTGAAGGTGAAACATGGCATCCAATTGTGCACAGCAGTGTCCCACAACAGTGGTGGTTTGAAGTGACCAATTTTTTTTAAAAAGGGAATTATTATCCAGGGAAAAGCGATCTGCAAATTGACTAACAACCAAGTTCCTACTTTGTTGACCAATCATTTTGAAGGTCTGAAAGACTGGTTTGACCTTTCCAGTGATATGATTTATACGGCTAAAGTAATAGACATTATAGAAACATACAACTATATCAAACTATTTTTTTTTAAATTAGAATTTGAGGAACTCTAAATTCCTGAAGTGCTGCATATCATTTTGTGCTGCACAGACCCTCACTTAAATTTCTCTCACACAAATATCCATATGAAACGTGAAGCATTGATTGTTAAGAAGTAGAGTCTTTTGAGCTAGATGAGTGCACTTTAGATAACTAGACAGAAAATGAATTCGAAACGAAAGCTTTGAGTCAATGACAGAGGAAGGCACAGAACAAGAGAAGTGAAAAAATGCAGAACTTTCTGCATATGGACATTGAATGAGAAATATCCTAACAGTACTGAGAAATGTCACATCACCAGCAATGGATAATTGTCTAATTGTAACAGTCGTGCAATTTTCCCTTCATTTCGGTGATAGCTGACATGAAAGATGAAAACAAAATTAAGTGTTCCCAGTAGTGTTAGATCCAGCTGCACAGTCTAACTGGCCATGGATGGCTGACAGTCTAATTAGATATTATTAAAAGGATCCAAGCTGCCCAAATTGGACAGCCTGCTTAAGCATAATATTTAAAGAAATGCTGGTAGAGTATTGACCTTTTCTGTTTGCTCATCAGCTTTTTTCCTTTTTCTCCATCTTTGTCACCTTGGATTTGAAGTTCACTGTTTGCGATTTAAAACAGAAGAAATCTAACCGTAATTGGCAAATAGAACAACAAATCACTACACTGTTTTTTTAGTTATATTGAACATTGTAGCTATCACACTAAGTGATTATTGGATTTCACTGAATCAAAGAGTGAAATGTGAAGTCTTGTCTTATGATGATAATAATTCTTGCATTTTGCTATAGCACCTATAATGGCAAAATGTCTCAAAACACATGACAGAACTATTGTCAAATGTTATAACTATGTATGTGTAGGTAGATCAGCCAATTTGTGCACAACAATGTCCTTTGAACAAAGTGGAATAACCAAAATTGGAGGGTTGTTGAGGAAGACAATCTCCCTTCCCTCTTTGAATGCTATCCACCTGAACAATCAGATGAGTGCAACACCATAGACACAGCCAGCACTGTAGTATTGCAGGAATCCTCCAGTATTCCACTGGAGTGACAGCCTACACTATGAACTCGAAATGCCAATGTGTGCTTTGAATCCACAACCTTCTGATCCAGGGGAAAGAATGGAATCAATTGAGCCAAGCTATTCCTGGAGTTTCCAAAGCGAGTCAAGTGGTTCCTCTACGGATCGAGTGGAGCTGAGCCATAATGGAATCTACACTGAGGTGACATGCTACACAGGCAGGCACTCCGTTTAATTGGTTCATCTCGCCAATATTCACACAGCCAGAAATATATATTTAAAATAAACAGACATGCCAGATTTGAGTGAATCAGTGCATGTGTCAATGCTCTGGTTGATCTGTGATGGCAAACCCCAGCCACTGTAAATATTGCATTTGATAATCTTACTCCAAGGAAAGGTACATTGAACTGGCGGTTGGATTCAAAATAAGGAATGGTTCTCCCCATTATGATCTGTCTATATTGCTGTTTTATTGTTGCACAATTTAATCATAAAAACAGCCTTATAATTGTAAATGGAATAACTTGTAAATGTTCTTGTCATCTTCCATCTCTCCCACCACTCCCATGTTGTCAACTATTTTTACAATCTCTCATTCTTTTTGTAAAAAAACAATAGCAATTGGATGATGAACTATTGTAAATCTTGAGATACATCATTCCATAGCACAAAATCAGCATAATGCCCGTCATTTTCCCTCAGGACATGCACATACATTGTTCTAGCAGAGTATTGGTGAATTGCAGTTATCTGCCAGGATTCTAAGCTGTCAATGCTAAATGTTTCAAACACATTTCTGAACTATGGTACATTATACAGTAAATCAATCTCCAACATTATACGTTTCTATTACACAATATTTCCCTGAATATAGTTTCACTTACTCTAAAGCAGGTATATTTCTTCTTGCTTTGCAACCTGAATTGCAGCATCCAGTACACTACTGTACTGCATTTAAATTTGTTACAACTGATGTTTGCTGCTGTCACAAACAATAAAGATATACAAAGGCAGCAGCAGCAGAAGAGGGATTTAGGGTTGCAAAAGGCAATTTAAAGAAAGACAGCAAAAAGTATTTAGAAATCCAGAGGGTAATTAACAAATGGAATGAGTTGGCAATGAGCAAGGACTCATTCTAGAAACAACTTAATGTTGTGAAGGAAAGACTACAGGTTGAGTATTCTGGAGGGATTAATTCATATAGGCCGAAGAGTCTTCTTGTCCTGAACCTTTCTTGTGATCTTGTGAATAGAATAGTAAATATAGATCCAAGCTGCACAAATTGGACCCCCTGAGTGCCACAGGAGCACTATACAGAGGGTAAATATATCAAAATCTCTGCTTTGAGTTTTTTAAATGAAAGTTGAAACATTTGGATCCTGTACCTTGGATTTTATTGTTTCTGAACTTGGTTTGGATAGTCTTAAAGATGTGTTAGACAAATTTGGCAGCCAAAAGTCTTCAAGGAATTTATTTTATTATTCACTGGAGCTTTGCACATTTTTTGGGACACATGGTAATTTACATTTTAAAATACAATTATTTTCTTCAAAAGAAATGCAAGAAGAATTTAAAACTACACGTCTCATTCCTAAAAAGTATATTTGCATTGTACAGTGATTCAATAATAAAGGGAATACATTCAGGGTTATCAATATTAGACCAAATGTGATGTTTGAATCATTTTACATAGACATTTAACATTTTTGTTAGAAAGTGGAATGAAAATTTAACTCTTTATTAAATAAAATGTGGATATACTTGAAATAAATTTAGGGCATGAGGAAAGGAAATGATAGGAATATGGAGTTTGAGGAGGTAGCTTCAGTACCAGAGTCGGCACCAGCATAGGCCAAACGGGCCTTACTGCTATGAATTTCCAGCTTGCTATGATCCAACTTCCAGAACTTGACTTATCCATGACCAATGAGATTAGGAAAAGGAAGTATAAATTATTTTTAAACAAAACAGAAATCGCTGGGAATACTTAGCAGGTCTGGCAGCATCTATGGAGAAAGAAAGGTGAGTCAACGTTTTGGGTCTATGACCTTTCATCAGAACCTTCGTCAGAATAAAGAATTCTTCTTCTTTGCTGACCTCCAACAATACCACACATGCCCAGAACTGCATTGCCCGCCTACAAATCAAAGTCATGATGTGATAAGGTGGTTCATCAAATGTAAGGATTAATTATTATAATATTCAACAACAACAACTTGCATTTACCGCTTCACTATGGTGGAGCCTGTGGGCTAGCCATGAGGAGAGGTAAAGGTGACTGAGAGAAAGGTCTTCAGGCACGACCTGAAGATACAACAAAACATAAACAAAATTACATTTATCGTGTCTTTCACATCAGGAAGATGTGAAAACAAAGGATGAAATGATAGGAAACGAGGGATGAGGTGAAGGGGTTGAGGGAGGGAGTTCCAAAGTATAGTGGCTGAAAGCTTGGCTATGATGGAGCGGAGGATTCGGGGGAAATTTGCATTTGATATAGTGCCTTTTTAACTTGTTGAGTCACCTCAAAACTTTCACAGGATATACTTTAAAATGGATTGACTTTGTGTGGTCTGGACCCAGCAGCCAGATGCACAAACAGCCAAGGAATGAGAGATCAATTTTATCTGAGGAAATCATGACCAGGACACTGGAAGATACTCCTTTTTGTTTCTGAATTTTGCCATGGGATATTTTACACCCACCTGAACAGGCAAATGGGATCATGGGTCAATGTTTCATCCAAAGGACAAGTAATATCTCTGTAAATTATAATTTTATAGAGTGAAAATTCCAACATATGATATGCAAATTACCACATTGCAACCATGGAATATAATTTGAGTTCCAGCTGGTGGCATACAAGCTTAAGTCTGTTTTTGTTTTTTGTATTAAGACAGCAGTCAGAGAAGCAACACTTCAAAGTCTGAGTCAACAGTTAATTGCCCACCATGGTTGGTTTGGGACCCAATATTAATGATGGTTTTGGTGGACGAGAGGAGTTCACATCCATAGACCAGATGATAACAACAACAACATTACATTTGTATAGTGCCTTTCACGTTGAGAGGACGTCCTAAGGTGCTGAAGTTCCAACATTGAGTGAATACATTTTTCAACACTGTTTGGGTTAACACTGGTTTCCGGTTTATTGAATACAGGTCACAATATTCACCTCATAACCAAAGAGGAAACTATCCAAGATGAAGTGGAGTGCTAACTTAATGTTATTGTTTCAATAAATGTTCCAATTTCCCTCATATTTGTTTCTCTGCTTCATGGTGTGGCAGAAAATATCCCATCAAAACATTGTCCCCAGTGCACTACCATACAAATGTGATCTGAAGTGTAAGTGAACCCAAAGCACATTTTGAGATGAAGTAAGTATCATCAGTGCCCCGTACAATATTTGCTCATTCATCTCTACTGGCCTGCAAGATGTTTCAGTTGCATATTTATCATTGGTTACAAGGCTCCTCTGTGAAATGCTGTCGAGATGCATATCACATAGTTTGTTTAGAGTGAATATGTTCATGAAGAAATTCTATCATACAACAACAAAATTACATTTATATAGCACCTTTCATGTCAGGAGGACATCCCAAGGAGCTGCACAGTTATTGATTCAGACCCGAGCTGAGGAAAGAATGGGGGTGGGGTGGGGTGGGGCGGGGTGGGGGAGGAGTTACCGATGGGTCTATCGAAGAGGAATCTTGAGACGAGACTTGAAGGAGGCCAGGAAGTGGGCGAGGCGGAGGGAGTTTCGGATGGAATTCCAAAGGTTGGGGGCAGAGTGGCTGATGGCTCGCCTGCCAATGGTTGGGCGGGTGGGTCGGGGGACGTGGAGTAGACCAGAGACTGCTGAACGGAGGGGGTGGGCAGGTTGGTAAGGGGATAGGAGGTCACGGATGTAGGGTGGGGCGAAGTTGTGTTGGGCTTTAAATGTGAGGAATAGGAAGTTGAATTGGATCCTCTGGATGATGGGGAGCCAATGGAGTCAGGCAAGGATGGGAGAGATGGAATCACGGAGTTTGGAACGGAAGAGGACACAGGCCACAGAGTTCTGGATTATCTGCAGCCTGTGGAGGGAGGAATTGGGAAAGCCAACCAGCAGGGCATTTGCATAATCGAGCCAGGATGTAATGAAGGTATGGAAGAGGGTTTCAGCGGCTTTAGGGGTGAGATAATGGCGGAGTCGGGAAATGTTGCAGAGGTGGGGAAAGGCAGAGCGAGTCATTGCCTGGATGTGAGGGAGGAAAGACAGTTGAGGGTCAAATAAGACACCTAGGTTTCTGACTGGCTTGGTGAGGTTGATACAGCCAGCGCCTGATGCAAAAATGCACTGGCGTGAGCCAGTCAGTTGGGCCTCAATCTTGAAGGTTTACAACACAAAACTTGCTGTCTTTGTATATTCGCATAACATTGAGCTAGCTACTCTCACCTTATTCCCCTGCTCTTTCCCCATATCCTGTAATAATATTTTACCTGGAGAATTTGTCTTGTTCCCTTTTACAACAACAATAAAAACAACTTGCACTTACATAGCGGTCTCCATGCCGAGTAGTCTCAGAATGCTTAACAGTGACAGAGCCTTACTCCAAGCCAGGAAGAGGGGGTGGAAGGGGAAATGGAAGAAAGCACAGTCGAAGAGGAAGGTTTTCAGGCAGGACTTGAACAGGGAGAGAAAGGGAGAGATTGAGGGAGAGTGTTCCAGAATTTGGGGAAGTAGTGGCTGAAAGCGCGACCTCCGATGATGGGGACAGAATGTGCGAGGGACCAGCAGGAGGCAGATGCCAGTCGAGGTGAGGTGCCAAGTGGAGGATTGGGTAGTGAGAGGGTTGGAGAGGTAGGGAGGTGCCTGAGAATGAGTGGATTTGAACATGAATGTGAAGATCTTGAAGTTGATCCATTCAGTGATAGGGAGCCAGTGGAGCCTGGCCTTTCACATGAGGAGGAAGCAATTTTAAATCTATCTCCTTTCATCAACTGTTTGTGATAGATAATTCTGCACTGTAACTAACCTCTGTGTAAATATAAAAAGGCTTTAATCTTCCCCCTTTATTTCTGGGAATCATTCAGAATACTACCCTTTGCCTCCAAATACACAGAGTTGTTAGTAAATGTTGTAAAATTCAGATGTTTCGCCAACATGATAAGGCTTTGTATCAAACGTGATCATCTGTCCCATCTTCATAAACCTTGGCTCCCAGTCTCACCTCTGGGGTTTAGCCAGAGTTGCTTCCTGCTCATGTGAAAGGCACTATATAAGTATAAATTGTACCTTATTGCATTTTAGAGCATTGAGAACTTGGTAAATTCTTACATACAGCCTTACTTTTAAAGCCTATTTTCACAGAAAACAATTTCAAAGGTAAGGCCCAATTTGACAATTTGCCGAATTCTGGATGCTCCAAAATGGATAGAGTAAAACTAGTTGAGATGGAATTTCTCTCTGGAGATATTTTAAATACAGTAACTATGATATATATCCAATTGAGAACTAATAGAAATGAATGAAGGATCAGTCCCACATTGCAATCTCTGTATAACATCATACTTTTTTTCAATTCATGATAATGCCACGGAGGAGGCTATTGAAATATTAAAACATTCTAGGTCTGGATTGATTTTACGGCTTCATTTTCACTCTCACACAAATAGTGCAATCTGGAAATTTGGTAATCTATCAGATTAATGAGAAATTTGGGTTTTGCCAATTCGGCCAGAAATCACATTTTGGCAAAATTCTTAGGTGGCAATTAATCGCAATGTTCAGGTTTCACACGATTGATGACATTGTTAGGATCCTGTAGCTCAGTGGTTATAGCACTTGCTTTACAAGTGAGATACCTGGGTTTGTTTTGAGGCAGAGCAAAACTTTAGGCAAATTTCCTTACTCCACACGCCTAATAATAATCCATAAACATAAATGTTTATTTTTCATGACTGTTTGTGGGACACTGCTGTGCACAATTGGTTGCCATGTTTCACCCACAAATATACAGTCAATTCAGTTTACAGTATATTCTGTGAAGTGTTTTGAGACATTTAGAAAATGTAGTGTATTTTAATTTTCAGAAGGCATTCGATAAGGTGCCACATAATAGACTGTTACATAAGATTAGGGCCCATGGAATTAAGGTTAATATATTAGCATGGATCGAAGAGTGGCTAACGGGAAGGAAACAGAGTAGAGATAAACGGGTCCTTCTCAGATAGGCAGGATGTGATTAGTAGAGTGCCACAAGGATCAAGTTTTTGGGGCCTCAACTATTTACAATCTATTTCAATAGCTTAACATATCTAAATTCACGGATGATACAAAGCTAGATGGGAGAGTAAATTGTGAGGATGTCACAAGAAGAATACAAAGGGATATAGGCAGGCTAAGTGGGTGGGCAAGAAGGTGGCAGATGGAGTATAATGTGGGGAAGTGTGAAGTTATTAACCTAGGTAGTGAAAATAGAAAAGTGGATTATTTTCTGGAGAGGGAGAGACTAGGTAGTGTGAGTGTTCAGAGAGGATTTCAACGTCCTTGTACACCAGTCATAAAAATTTTGTATGCGGGTACAGCAAGCAACTAGGAAGGCTAATGGCATGCTGGCATTAATTGCAAAAGGATTAGAATACAAGAGTAGGGAAATATAGTTGCAATTGTATAGGGCCTTGCTGAGACCCCATCTAGAATATTCTATGCAGTTTGGGTATTTTCATTTAAGGTAGGACATACTCGCCTTAGAGGGGGTGCATCATAGTTTCACTAGGTTGGTTCCTAGAATGAGCCTATGAGGATAAGTTGAGTAAACTTGGTCTATATTCTCTAGAATATAGAATAATTAGTGGTGATTTTATGGAATTAGGTTAGAAGATCAGCCATGATCTTATTAAATGGCAGGGCAGGCTTGAGGTGCGAATGGCCTAATCCTGCTCCTATTTCTTATGTTATCCATTATCTTTCCCTTTTACATCACAGCAAAAGTGATGCCATTTGTATTCAAACAGACTGAAGGCTAGAAAACCTTTTTGTACTCAGCTGACTTACACTATGGTAATTGAATTGTTGCTGATGGCGCTTCCGCCTCTGCACTCACTTTAGATGCCTGTCTCCAGTGCCATTAAGCCTTTCCTAACAATTTACTGTTGTAATCAATAAAAATGTGAATAGTTTAAGGCTTTTAGTGAGCAGGAGCTCACTGATACATAGTAGTATAATCTGTGAACCCATGTGGAAGTACCACCTGGTGAGAGAGCTATTTCAGCTTTCCATTTTCTTTTTTAAAAAAAACCAAGGCTCTCCTCTCCATCATTAAATTTTAACCATTGTGATTTCAATGTGGACTCCCAACCCTCTGCCCACTGACTGTCCTGCAGCTGGCATTACTAGCATAGTGCAGAGAAACTGCATCATTACCAGGGAATGACATTTTTTCAGTGTATAGCAGTGTCAATTTATATCATGTACAGCCCATTAGTAGAGAATTAGAAGAGAAGCAGCATTTAAAAATAATAGTTTTCTCGGTCCATCACCAGAGATAGATCTATCAGCGCAAAGAACCACAGTTAAGCCTTGTTGCACCTCAGCAAATCCAAGATTTAGAAGCCAGTCCCAATCATAATGTTAACGCGTTTGCAATGATCCTACCATAAGTGCTACATTACCATTAAACCATTTCCTTCCAAAGCACAATATCTCAAACATCTTCAAAAAGTCCTAAGGACAGAAAGCAAGGCTGATTCAATGTCCGAGTAGGTTGAGGATCAGTGCTAAAATAAATCAACATAACATTGACCAGCAATAACATTTATTCTCCAGATCCTCTCCAGATCCTCAGTGTTGAAGGAATTAGCTATTTGCAATGATTAGGCAAGTTAAAACTCTTCCGCCTTAGAGAAAACAACTCAGAGGGGACCTCATATAGGTGTACAACATTTTATGTGGGATTGGAAAAGTAAATCCTGATCAATACTTCAGGATGTGTCATTGCAGTAAAAAAAAAGGGAATAGATTTTTAGTTGTAAAGGGTAATTTCAGGATAATTTCAAACTTTTGTTCATGCATGACTGGAACAGGATACCAGGAAAGCTGGCAAAGGCCAGGGCAGTTGAGACATATGAAAAGCAACCTGATGCAGTGATAGGGGCACAGAAGGATGGATTTTGTGGAGTGATGACGTCAGACAGGGCAAAAAGCGTCTTCATCCAGACCAACCTGGTTATCTTATAATGACTGCACTCAACTGTTTAAACTCCCACTTACTTAAGATTCAGCTTCCAATTCTCCGTACCATTCCCCCACTCCCAGTATCCTGCTGTGTTGCTCTATCCAAACTACTTAAAAGCCAAAAACAACGTTATTGTTGATTTTGAGTTCCCGCATGAATATGTTGAATTACGTTTGTTTCATTTGTTTAAAACTGAAAGATAGAAGTAGCAGTGAAACGAAATCCCAGATGAAGAAATGTAATAACATTTTCACCCAGGATGATTTAAAGATATTTCAGAGACACAGATAATTTTTTCTTCCTTTCTAACATATTCTTCTTTTCTGAAATATTCTTTCTACTCTCGTACTTTTTTTCCCCTACCCATTGTTCCTTTCAGAACCTTGTAATCTTATTAACGCACGATGCAGAGCAATATGAGAATAGAATGAAATCAGCAACATTATCAGAAGGTTGAAGGCTCAAGGCCCACATCAGGATTTCAATTCAAAGTCCAGGCTGATACACCCCAATGTAGTACTGGGGGGAGTGCTGCATTGTCAGAGGTATTGTCATGTGGATAATTTGTTAAATCCGAGGTCCTGTCTCCCGCTCAGGTGGTCGTTTCAGCCTCTCTGCTCCCACTATGTGGAACTCCATTCCACAGCCCCTCCACCTTGCTTCCTCCCTTTCCTCCTTCAAGACCAGTCTCAAGACCTTTCTCTTGGACCGCGCCTTCGGCTCCCCCACTAACTCTTTCCCCTCTCCTTTCCCCTATCCCGACCTTCCACCCCCGCTCGGGTCCTGACCTGACTGTTCAGTGCTTTGGGATGTCCTCCCGACGTGAAAGGTGCCTTATAAGTGCAATTTTGTTGTTGTTGCTGTCGTTTTAGATCCCATTGTAGTTTCAAAACGAGAAGGGAGTTTCTCCCCATATCCTGGTCATTCCCTTTGTAGCAATTTGTGAGACCTTGTTGTACATAAAGTGCCTTTTCCATTAGCTCACAAGGCATCAAAGAAATGGAAATAATTATTGAAAATTGCTTTGAGTGGTATTACAAGTCACTACAAAAAATATATGTTCTGCTTCTTTGGTTACAAAGTATTCAGTCACTCAACAATAAAACCTTGGGAAGTGCATCCTTTGAGATGTCTTAGGAATGTTAGAAACTATATAAAAGACAAGCATTACTATTTATCTTTCTTATCATGATTGAATGGCCACTTCCCTCCACTAACCACTGAGAATGTTGAGACAGAAATTACATATCCTTTTTCCTGAGCCAATGAGGCACAGACATCTGACAGCAAACAACAATAAAATTAAATTTGTTTAGCACCTTCCACGTCAAGAGGATATCCCAAGGCACTGGACAGTCAATGTTTCAGACCCGAGCTGGGCTCAGGATCGGGGAGGGTGGAGGGAAAGGATGTGACTTAGGGTGACCGATGGGACCATCGAAGAAAAGGGTCTTGAGGCAGGACTTGAATGAGGCTAGGGAGGGGGCAAGGTGCAGGGACTCGGGGATGGAATTCCAGAGGTTAGGAGCAGAGTGGCTGAAGGCTCACCTGCCGATGGTGGGGAAGGTGGGTCGGGGGACATGGAGCATGCTGGAGCCTGCTGAGCGGAGGGGGAGGGCAGGTTAGTAGGGGGTTCAGAGGTTACAGAGCTAGGGTGGGGCAACAACAACAACAACAACAACTTTGATTTATATAGCGCCCTCCACGCCGGACGGCGTATCAGAGCGCTTAGGCCATGGGGCAAGGCCATAGAAGGCTTTGAAAGTGAGGACCAGGATCTTGAATTGAATCCTCTGGGTGATGGGGAACCAATCGAATCAGGCGAGGATGGGGGATATGGAGTCATGGAGCTTGGAGCGATAGAGGACATGGCCTACAGAGTTCTGGATTATCTGCAACCTATGGAAGGAGGAATTGGGAACGCTTATAAGCAGGACATTGGCGTAGTCAAGCCTGGATGTGATGAAGGCCTGAATGAGCATTTCAGCGGCCTGAGGGTTGAATTAGTGGCGGAATCGGACAATGTTGTGGATGCAAGGGAAGGCATAGTGGGTCATGGCTTGGATGTGGGGGAGGAAAGAGAGTTGAGGCTGACACAAGACACCTAGGTTCCTGATTGGCTTGGTGAGGTGGAGGGTGCAACTGTGGAGGTTGATGATGGAATTAGCCAATCAGGACGGACTCTTTCTTGATTATGACAGGCAGTCTGGTCCTCGAATCAAGGGTAGAGGCAGAAAGATAGTTGAATGTCTTCCCCATACATGTGGATGTTGACCTCATGTCTATGGATGATGTCACCAAGGGGGAGCATGTGGATATTGAAAGGTAGGGGGCAAAGGACACAGCCCTGGGAGACACCACAGATGACAGTGCGGGGGCTGGAAGAGAAGCCATTGGTGGTGACAAAGTAGAGATGGTGAGAAATGTAAGAGTCAAACTAGGCGACAGCTGGTTCATGAAGACTGACCTGGGAGGAGAGGTGGTATATGAGGATGGAATGGTTGATAGTATCAAAGGTAGCAGAGAGGTCAAGGAAGTCAAGGAGGCAGAGAGAGCCCTGATCACAGATGTTTAAAATGTCATTAGAGACTTTGACCAGCACTGTCTCTGTGCTATGGGCAGCATGGAAACCAAATTGGAGGGGTTCAAAGAGGGAATGGCGAGAGAGAAAGGAGCGAAGCTGGAATGCCACAACTCATTCCAAGGCCTTAGAGAGGAATGGAAGATAGGATCAAAGGTGTGTAATGGGGGTGGCTGAGTGGTGGATCCTGAAGGAGAGGTAATGTAATGTGGTGGAGGGGGGGATGGATTTTGGTAGATGGGGTAAAGGGTAAAGGCTGAACGGATCCCCTCCACATTAGATTGAAGGAAGTCCAGCATCTGCTCGCAGTTAGAATTAGAGGAGAGGTGAGGCATGGGAAGATCGATGGAGGAGAAGGTTTGTGGTGAAGAAGAAGACCTGGGATTATCCTTGGCCTCCAAGATTAACTTGGAGTAGAAGGAGGACTTGACAGAGGCAAGGGCAGAGCCGTAGGTTTTAGTATGATCCAGCCCAATCAGCCGATGAACTATTTGTTTGGATTTGGTCCAAGCACATTCGGCAGCTCGCATTTATGCCTTGAGAGATCAGAGATGGGTGGTGTACTGGAGGATTTATGTGAGTAAGATTTTTTTCCAAGTTGCGATGGTGACAGTAAAGCCATAGAGGTGGAGTGAGTGGAATCTTGAAGTGGACAACAGCTGATCAGAGGATAGTTAGAGACATGGGGAATTGGCAGTGAGATTTCAAGAATTTGAAATTTGGGCTATAATCCACATATGCACACACAAATTAGTAAACTTGTTTATCTTGGAGGAAAAAATTCCACTGATATTTATGGAAGCAATATTAACACGCCACAAATAAGATTAAGAGATTATGTGTGTGTGTGGGTGGGAGGGGGGGGGGTGGGGGGTAACACAGATATATTAATCACTTTGACTAAATTGGCAGTCAAGTTAGTCTATAATGATTGGCTGCAGAGTAGCATGAAGTAAACCTCCCGTTTAGGACAATTGTTAAGCTTTCAATGACAACCATTGGTTCCTCTCATGGGGTGGTGTGTTTCAGTGCCAATTCACAGGTTATTGCTTTAACTCAGTGTTCTGAGAAGGTAACAGTGGGAAGGGTACTATGTAATGCATGGTGTTGTTATTGTGATCGATACTGTAACTCAACATGGTTAGGAATATGCTTACTGCTTATTGGTCTAAATTCTAGTAGATTTACTCTGAAAAGTTAAAGGTTATTTTAAGGTAATATGGGTAAATGTTAACTCCAATCAAATTGGTCTCTGGAAAGGTTTGAATTGAATTGACATTGTAGAACTCCCCACTGGTTTGGAACAGAAAAAAATACCAAAAACAAGAAAACACATCAAGGTGAAGAGAAAGGAGAGTGCAGCAACAGCAGCAGAAGAGGAGCCTGCAAACACAAATAAATAAATAGATAATACTCTTGAAATTGTGGCTTTCCCATTCAAAATACATCTCAATGTGCTTGATAGGATTCAATGTAAAACTGGTTTTGTGGATTCACTGCGCTGTACATTAAATCCTGTGAAGCGCCTTGAGATGAAAAGATGCTACAGCAAGTGCAAGGATTATTACTTTTTTGTGAATGAGGAGGAAGACACAGTTCTCATGAGAGAAGAAATGGATGTGGCAGTGGCTGGTGCAGCTAACATTAGCAAATTCCCCAATTGGCATGCACGTGCATCGTGCAAGAAGGTGGTGTCTTGCGTTGTGATTATAGTCATGATAATGCTAATAATAACCCTTGCATTTGATATAGTGCCTGAGCACGTCTTTGCGATATCTCAAAGCGTTTCACAGAATATACTGTAAAATGTAGCGACTGTGTTTTTGTCGGCAGAACAAGGCAGCCAATTGCGCACAACAGTGTCCCACAAACCGCCATGGATTGAATGACTACACTATCAATATACTCATCATTATCAATGGTATCAATGGAATTGCATTAATCTCCAGGTTTTTCTTTAGTAAAACTCTTCTCAGCAACCAATGGATCCCCTATGTGCTGCATAGCCGATCCCACCACAAAATTGGCCGAGACAGTACTGTATACCATATTCTGAAGAAAGGGCAAGCTGACCGCCAGCTCCAGAAATTGGGAAAAAAATAACGCACGTTGGACGAATTGTTCCATTTCCTCCAGATACACCTGACTTTTAGGCTTCATCTATAATAATAGTAATCCTTGCATTTGATATAGCGCTTTTTGCATCTTCTAGATGTCCCAAAGCGCTTCACAGTATGTACTGTAAAATGAATTGACTGTATATTTGTGGGCGAAATGCGACAGTCAATTACGCACAGCAGTGTCCCACAAACAGTCATGGATTGAGTGACCGAGTTATTATTATTTTTTCTTGATGGATTATTACTGGCATGTGGAGTATGGAAATTTGCCCAAGGTTTCACCTGATGGCAATGCCTCAGTCTATAGTTAAATTATGCAACAAATAATTAAAAAATTCCAATCCAGACTCATATTCGCAAAACACCTAGACGCTCCACAAAAATATGTATCCTATGAAAAGCTTTGGGGCATTCCCCCTAATGTGAAAGGCGCTTTACCTAGTGCAAGTATTATTATTATTATTACTACTATGTTGTGGTGCTGCACCCCTCTAAAAGAAAAATAGAAACGTTACATGAATATAAAAAGTTTTTCCTCTTGAAAGATTAGGGAATGAGCCTTATGTTGTCTAACCTAGACTGCTGGTGTAGCATTTGGTAACTGTCATTATCCATAGGTCAGTTATATTGTTCTGTGAAGCTCTTTGAGATACTTGGAAGACGTGATAAATCTCTATAGCAAATGCAAGGATTATTATTATTATCACCTTTCATTCTTTCACAATAGGTGCTAGACAGCTGAGATCTTCCAAGTAAAAGAATCATAGGGTGCTGTGGGAATTTTCCACTACCATTGATAACATGTGGTTGACGATCATTTGCATATGGATAGTGGAACAGGTTAAGGAAAACTGCAGAATTCTCAAGGTGCTGCAATGGTGATGTGTAGTCTGTAGTACCTTACTAGCCAATGCCATACACGTATGCTGCCTCTGCACCTTCTGTTAGCAGCTTATGTCTACGTGTAGAGTTTGTCCTGCCTTTTTAAACTGTTACATTTGTGAGCCAGCATGACACGGAAGCTTCAAACATTCTTCCTACAACAAAACAGCAAAATTACATTTATAGAGTGCCTTTCACATCAAGAGGACATCCCAAGGCGCTGAACAGTCAGGGGTCAGGACCTGAGCATGAGGGGCGGGGCAGGGGAGGGGGGAAGGGAGGGAGAGAGGTGGGAGGGCAGCAGAAAGCATGATTAAAAAGGAGTCCGGTCTTGAAGGAAGCAAAGGAGGAAGCGAGGCGGAGGGACTGTGGGATGGAGTTCCAGAGTGTGGGGAAAGAGAGGATGAAAGCCTAGCCACCGATGGTAGGGAGGGTCGGGCCGGAGTAAGGTGGCAGATTGGAGCCTACTGAATGGAGGGCGTGAGCAGGTTGATAGGGAGACAGCAGGTCAGAGAGATAGGAAGGGGCAAGGCCGTGGATAGATTTGAAAATGAGGACAAGGATCTTGAATTCAATCCTCTGGATGGGGAGGTAATGGAGTCAGATGGGGTCACGAAGCCTGGTGTAGGAGAGGACACAAGCTGCAGAGTTTTGGTTTATCTGCAGCTTGTGAAGGGAAGAGCTGGGAAGGCTGATGAGGAGGAAGTTTATGTAGTCAAGCCTTGATGTAACGAGGTTCCTGACTGGCTTTATGAGATGGCATGTGCAGCCGTGGATGCTGATGTTGCCAGCGCCTAAGGTATGGAGGTGTTGACTTGAACCAATCAGAAGGGCCTCAGTCTTGCCAATGTTCAGCTGGAGAAAGTTATCCCTTTTGCAGGACTTGATATCGGCTCTCAGTCACCTGCTACCAGGGATTCAAACTTGGTGGGCGGAAGTTCTAAATCTCGGTGGGTGACTGAGAGCAACTGCAACATAGACTCTCAAAAGCACGGTCAAGCTCCCTGCCAGTGGCAGAGCAGTCCTGATCAGTGACTTAACTTTGAGATATTCAGAGACAAGTGGTGGCAAAGCTCTCACACTGCCCTAACCTCTTTTTCTTCCGTTATAGTAAAGTAACTCATGTTTATTGCAGTGCACCCAATTTCTGTAATTGGTATCCTTTGGGTATTGTTTAATTTCGATGCCATCCATAGTCCTAAATATTCCATCCTCTGTTATCAAATACCTGATAACCTGTGTAATGCCTTTGCTGTCACTCATAGGTACACAGTGTTTCCTGCATTGGCTTTTCATAGATTTAGCTGATACCTGACTCAATCCCAATCAGTGCAGTTCCTGGCTATTATTTGAAGGTCGATGGAAAAGTACATTTCTTCATATCCCACCTTTATGTTTTCCTATCAAAATTCATTATGTTATTACTGTACATCCACTTGAAAATGTTGTTCCCTGATAGAATTTGCAAAATGATGATTACAATTGGAATTTCAAAAGAATTAACTTTGGCAAAAAAAAATACCTTCACATCATTTGAAAACTCTCCAGAGGTATACTGCTGTCTTCCCAGTTTGAGCATCTGAGATTTGACTATTTCTCATGGTCTTAACCTCAGATTGTCTTGATAATCTTGCGCTTATACCTCACGTTCGGCTGCAAACCTTTCTGACTGTGATAGTGATTACCAGCAAATATTACAGTATAATGCAATTTATGTGTCACCTTGGATTGATTGGTTGCAGTCTCACCTCTGCAATTGAAGGCTGTGTCTTCAAGCCCTATGCCAGCACTTGACCTCGGTATAAACGAGTGGCTTCCAAACTTTAAATAGCGGCGCCATCCCCTAACTCAAGCAAAGTTTTTATTGTGCTCCCCCCCTCTTCCTTCACATTGAATAATTTTTGCAAATGATAACAGCAAATTCAATATGATCTTTACCTGTTTTTAATCAGTTCTTTTAAGTACAGTGAGTCAACCCTTGCCGAACGCAACTGTCTCGAGTATGACGAAGAAATAAATATAGCACATTTTTGCGTATATGTGAGTAAAATCTGCGTATAAGCGCTGACTGGCCCGGCGCGTATGTGCATTTTGGAGGACACCAGCAGCTCCCGACTAAGTCCGATGATTCCTCAGCTGGCAGGCCCCGCTCGCAATGCAAACTTGTGAGGTTGCCGCCAGCTCCCGCCTATGTCTGATAATTCCTTGGCCTCGGAGCAACCTGATAGCATTCTATGGTAAACAGAAGAGACAGAGAACGAGAGAGAGAGAGAGTCTCCTAACACTTCCAGGACCAAAGGTAAAATAATTTAGCCAAGTTGTGTTAGTGTAAGGTGCTGTTTTATTATCTCCAGTGAGTCAGTGAGAGCAGGAGAGTGACGAGCAGGGAGAGCTGGCCAGCCGGCTGTCGCTCGCCTCAGTACGTACCTTGCATTGATCGGGTGTGGATGTGGTTGTGGTTGGATTCCCCTAACCCCCCCCTTGGCCCATTACTTATTAAGCTTACCGAACGTGATTTTATTGAGTACGCTGTTTTCCAGGAACGTAACCCCTACATTCAGCGAGGGTCTACTGTATTAACAAAAAACATTAATACGTTAAATTTTTTTATTAAATAAAAAAAATATTAAAATTGTAAAAATTACTTACATTTACAATGTACAACACTTAGAATTTGTTAGTGTGATGTATGAGCTTGTTTTTCAGCGCAAAGTTTCTCCCTGACTTCCTGCTGGCTAATCCACTCGCTGCTGGTCTCACTCACTGCTGGCCTGCCTCGCGCTCTCGCTGCCAGCCTGGCTCACTCCCAGGTCCTAGCACTTTGGGACGTCCTCCCGATGTGAAAGGCGCTATATAAGTGCAATTTTCTTGTTGTTATTGTAGCGCTGTCGTGCCCCCTTTCCACTGCTGACAAACGACTTTTTAGCGAAATGTTTTAGCGAAAGTTGCAACGTTAAGCGGGGTTTACCTGCCGCAATAACAGCCACGCCCCACCCAGACAACGGTAGGCGCCCCCCAAGGGAGGTGTGCCCCACAGTTTGGAAACCACTGGTCTAAACTGACACTCCTGCACTGCCCCCAGTGTCACCCTTCAGATGAGATATTGAAACAGAGATCTTATCTGCCTGTCCAAATGGCTGCTAAACATACCATTACACTATTCGAAAAGAGAAGAGAGTTTCATTTGGCTAAAAATATCCTCAAAAATAACTCCATTCACTTCAAGGCTGCAGTGGGATCTTGTTCCATCAAAAAATCCTGATACATTTGCCTACAAATACACAGTTACTACACCGGACAGGCAATAGTGTACTGTATAAACATAATCCCACATGAAATGCATTATATAAATTCATATTGTATCGTAGCAATTTGAGCAAAATTAAGATATATCTGTATACTGTATATGCCACAAATAGTAAGGCATTACTATAGTTGGGACACTAACCCAATTTGGGATTCTGAAATTATGGGTTACTTTTTTGCTACAGGAGGAGGCGCCCTCTCCATTCTCTTACTCCATTGGGAACTACCATCTCTGCAGTAAACAAACAGCAGCTGTCAATGCTGTGCTAGTTCTGAGTTTGAAACAAAGGTTACCCTCGGTACTCTACTTAAAGCTTCAGAAGAATTTCTAGTGTTGCTGGTGGGTGGGGGAGTGTATGACTGCTATTCACATTTTAGATTGACTGCCATTTATTCACCTCTGATACTGTCAGTATCAGTCAATGCAGTGTATTGAAATATCCACAGCTATCCAAAACTTGAGAGTGGGATGGAGACAAATGTTTAGCATGACCAAGAAACAAATAAATTGCATGTGGGGTGGCCAACTTACTGAATCACAATTCACAATTTCAATATCAATACTGTGAATTCATAAGATCATAATATTGGTCTGGATGAAGAAGGCCCTTTGTACCATCGGATCTCATCCTCCCAGAACACCCACCCTATCGTCCCCCATCACTGCAATCCAGCCTCTTTTTATATTAGTCCAGTTTACCGGGCTCAACCGTCTTTCCTGGCAACCTGTTCCAGTCATTGATTACCCTATACAAAAAGAAAAAATTCTGAATCTGTTCTGAAATCGACCCAACTCTAAACCTACATCCTCTTGTTCTCTTGTCATGATACATCCTAAAGTATTAATTATAAATTCTGTTTTATGTAAAAGCTCACGCCCTACATGACATCATCCTACTGTATTCTGATATACACCAGCAAAACCATTCTTCTTTCACATTTAGTCTTGCTTACAATATTGTCTTCTCTTATCACTTTGCATTTGTTTCTGCATTGTGCTAAACCATGTGAATGTTCGAGTTGTTTTGTTCAAAATTTACTCATTTTAATTATCCCAAGCCTATATTACAATCAGTATCATTACACCATATGTAGTGTTTTACTCATTATTATTGTTATTTAAACTGAGTAATCCTTATTCAAATATAACATGAACAGAAATCACTGGGAAAATTCAGCAGGTCAGAAAGCATCTATGGAGAAAGGAAAGTAAGTCAGCGTTTCGGGTCCACAACTCTTTGTCAAACTGTGGTCTCTTCTCATTGGGAAACCAAATGCAGATTGGGTGACCAATTTGGCGAACACTTCCATTCTGTTCGCAAGTACAAACCTGATCTTCCAGTTTCTTGCCATTTCAACTCCCTTTCCCATTCGCAGTCTGACCTCTTCATTCATGGTCTCCTATGCTGTTCGAATGAACTAGCCCAAACTCGAGGAACAGCATCTTATCTATCTGCTAGAGACCTTGCAGTTCTCTGGCCTTAATATTGATTTCAACAATTTCAGGCCATAGTAGCTCATTAGGAGCTGGATGAGCACGAACTTCCTGAATGTTGCCAAAATGGAATCCATACTCTTTGGCTCTCGTCAACGTTGCCATTCGCACGACTCTCACCTCCTCCACCTTCCAAAACTCTCCGAACCTGGCGCAACCTAAGCATCAGGTTCAATCCCCAACAGTCCTTCCTCCCCCACATCTGGTCCCTCACCAGCACCGCTTTCTTCCACCTCTGTTGAATTTCCCGTCTCTGGCAATAACTCACCCCAAAAGCCGCTGAAACCCTGGTCCATGTCTCGGCTGGACTATTCCAATGCCATCCTCGCCAGTTTCCCCTGCACCACAATCCATAAAATCCAACTCATTCAAAACTCTGCTGCCCGCATTCTCACCCGCACCAAACTTTGCTCTCCCATTACCCAGTCCTTGCAAGATTTCACTGGCCCCCTATCCCAGAGAGGACCAATTTCAAGATCCTCACCCTTGTTTTCAAATTCCTCCACTCCTCTGCACCCCTCTACCTCTCCAACCTCCTCTATCCTCAAACCAGCACCTGTTGCCTTCGCTCCACTGGGTCTGGCCTCCTCCATGTCCCCCGAATCCTCCGCTCCACCCTCGGTGGCCATGCTTTCAATCACTACACCCTGAGGCTCTGGAACTCCATTCCTCAGTCCCTTCGCCTCGCCCCCTCTCTTCCCAGTTTCAGGTCCCAGCTAAAGATCTTTCTCTTCGACCGTGCCTTTGGTCACCTTTCTACCCTTGGCCTTGACTCAGTCCTGGGATCCGTTGTTGTGAAGCGCTCTGAGATGCCGTCCGGCATGGAGGGCGCTATATAAATCAAAGTTGATGTTGTTGAGAGCAGGGGATTATGTAATGCCTTTTACACTACTCAGTACTCCGTGAAACACTGTGAAAAACCTAACAGTGAAGCATATTTTAAAAATAAATGAAAAATCAATGTATAATCCTTCAACCCCCAGTTTGAATCATTCCATCTTACTTTTGTTCTTTCTTTTCGTATTATCTAAATTATCCATCTCAATCTGGAGATAATCTATTGCTATTCTAAATCCTCCAATTTGTCAGAGATGTGTGGCTGTGTTCTGAAGGCCTTTAATTATAGCTGACCCAGCTGCAATGGAAAACTTTTGCTGAGCGATACAGCCTTTCATAATGTCATTCCATATTCAGCTACCAGATTTCATTACACAAATTTAAATTCAGGTATTTTCCCCTTATAAACTAGAAAAAGAAAATCCTTCAGAGGGTACTCGCATTTTGTTGGTGTAGTGAATAAGATTAAAATCTTTCCTTTACTATGATAATACATTTCCATTTGAAAAAGATATCACATTTACATTTAAATAGTTTACATGCCCTTGCACAGCAGCAAGTTTAAAAGGCTCCAGGTAAATAAATGGGCATTTCTCATGAGAAGGCATACTGTGTGGATGCCTTTTAAAATGGAAGTTGAAAGGAATCACGAGAACCAATTGCTAACAGAATTTCACACTCAAACCGTTAAATTTAACCATCTGAAAAATAAGAAACATGTAAGAATAAGAAGGAGAAGGAAGTAGAAGTGTATGGGAGAGTAGATTAGGACGGTGGAGACTCAAGTGGAATATAAACACTAGGACGGACTAGTTAGCCTTACAATCTGTTTCTGTGATGTATGGTCTATGTAGTTCTATATAACAACTAATGATGACAATTTGTTTTCTTGGTATGTTGGGGTAGTTCATCGTTTTTAAGTAGTTAAATGAGTAACCTGCCTCTATGAAAGTCCTGATATTATGGGTGGTTGCTGAGGGTCTCATGTGAGTACTGCTTGATACATTAATATAACAAATATACAGTCAATTCACTGTACAGTATATTCTGTGAAGTGCTTTAAGACGTCTAGAAGATGTGAAAACTGCTTTTTAAAATGCAAGGATTATTATTATATTATAAAATCCAACAATATTACATTTGTAGAACACCTTTCTTGTTGGGAGGACAACCTAAGTAAGGTGCTGAAGGAACTAGAGGAACACTCTGATAATAAAATAATAATACATTTACATTTAAAACAATAATAAATTATTATCATTTCAATCCACAACTGTTTGTGGGACACTGCGGTGTGCAATTGGCTGCCCTGTTTGGCTTACATATACACAGTTAATTCACTTTACAGTTTATTCTGTGATGCACTGTCAGATGTCTAGAAGACGTGAAAAGTATTATATCAAATGCAAGGATAATTATTATTACAGTACTTGGTATTGCATCTTTCGCTTTGGGAATTGTTTCACAGGGTATCATATAAAGTACAATGACTACAAGTATTTTGCAGATGAATGTGGAATACCAATTTGGATACAGCAATGTTCCACAAATAGTTACAGATATAGATGTTGGGCTTTTAATATTGTGTAATTTTTATTTAGAAATACAATTAGATTCCTAATGGCACCCTTTCATGAGTCAGGCAGTCAGGCATTCTTATGAAGCTTTAACTTGGTTAAGCATTTTGTTGGTTACCAGTTAGAATGAACAAAAGCCTCCTTTTAAATTCCTTAACTTGCAACAGAAAATAAAGACCATGACTATATATTATTCTTTTTCTTTTCTTTAACTACGGTATTAACATTGAGTAACTCTTATGCTAGATGCCAATCAATGATCCCCCTCTATTGTTTCAACAACATAATAATAATCGTTGCATTCAAAATAAATCGTTATCCGATCATTGAGATTTCTCAAAGCACTTAAACTAATATATTGTAAAATGAATGACTGGATATTTTCTGGGCAAAATGTAGCAGCCAATTGCACACAGCTGTGTCCCATAAACAGTTGTGGATTGAGTGACCAAATTATTTTTTATTAAAGAAAGCGATCCGCCAATCGACTAACAACTGGCTTCCTACTTACTGCTGTGTAAACAGAGACATGTGGAATAAGGAATCTTGCCTAAGCTTTCGCCCTGCTGGACTAATCTACCATGGTTTCTCTCACGTTCGAGGCGAATGCTCTAACCAATTTGCTACAGGACTCCATTCTACAATCTTAGTAGGATTATAATATTCTACAATTTCACAGCTTTCCAGAAGGGACTGAATTTAGACAAGATTATTTAATATAGTATTCTTACCAATTTAAAAATGCAATGTTGACTGGCTTCGAACTCAGGTTCCAGTGTAAAACCTATTCCATCACTTTAATCTCTTCTGTGGAAATTCTTCAAAAATGCAGAAGTGGTGAAAATTACAGTGTTTCATATCCCTTTGAACAAGTTGTAAAATATTGCTGACATACCTCGATAGAGCATTGATTCAAATGTGAATTTAATAATAATAATCCTTAAATTTGATATAGCGCTTTTCATGTCTTCTAAATGTCTCAAAGCACTTCACAGAATATGCTGTAAAATGAATTGACTGTATATTTGCGGGCGAAATGCAGCAGCCAATTGCGCGCAGCAGTTGCGCAATTCCGCACAGCAACAAACAGTGTGGATTGAATTGACCAGTTTGTTATTCTTTTTTTTTGAGGGAATATTATCAGGTGTGTGCAGCAAGGAAACTTGGACCAGGTTTTGCCCTGACCTGCCTGGAATTGAACCCAGGTCTGTCACTTGCAAGGCGATTATAAAATTATAAATATGATTTTGTTGTTGTTGTTGAGTGCTCTTACCACCGAGCTACAAGACTCCAGCTGCCATTTAGCTGCCAATATTGGTTCATCATTCCTATAATTTAATTTGCTGGCTTGCTTTTTCCACCACTACTTTCAGTTTCTTACCCTTCATTAATCGTCTCTTCAATAATGTGAATTTGCTTTAAAAATATACATTCACTTCCAAATATACAGTCACTATTAATCTATCCTATAGATCACGTAAAATGCTTTCAGAGGTCTTGACGATGTTATAAGGCTCTGCAATACAACTCACTTAAATCTGAACTATATCATCCATATAGTTGCCCAAATTGTACAACTACACAAGCGCATTTACCTGGCTTGAAGTAGCATACTCAGTGCTCCATGTGAGACAATCGCAGGAAACTAAGGCATGATCCTTCATGCTTACTTACCAGCTACAATGCCAAAGGACTGCATGCTCAGAACAATGAGCAAATATGGATGTCAAGGCTTTGACCAGCCATAAAGGCATCAGGCAATGCAGATACATCAATTAAACAAAAATTAGTGACAAAGACCTATCAGTGGAAATATCAGATTCTCCAATTTTTGCAAGGCAAAAATTCCTGAAATGAAAAGAACGACATTGCCTTCAAATTTAATTTGAAGCCGTAGACTTTGAATGGGGGAGATAAGGTCGACTGAATTGAGGGTCTTGAGGGTAATGTTTTCTTAAAAAGTGATTGATAATTTGTAGTTACAGTGTTAACACTGTAATCTTTATAAGAGCTTATATTCTACTAAACTGTTCTGTTTTTAAACTTGTTTGTTTTTGCCATCATTGTATAGTACAGGTTTTCTGCATATGAAAACATGTACTGTGCATTAATGTATATGTGTAATAAAAAGTATTTATGCCTAATATTTAAATCATTCGCTGTTTAAATTTAACCACTTTTCTCTTCCTTATATTGGAACCATGTGGTTTCTTGTTTGGAAGGCAATCTGTAGACTGGCTGAGGCTTCAGTATTACATAGTGTTCTTTCATGTCACAGCACACAGACCACTTGAGTTCTTCTGTAACTGGCATATGTTGTCGGCATAGTGCATGAGGCTTCTTTGAAGATTCAGTCTTCTCTGATGTAATGTCTTCTGCACCTATGGTTGAGATTTGCTGAGTGTTATTTTGTTGTCATTATTTTCCCTCATCCTAAGAAATATGTTCAGTTGTTCAAGGTCATTAACTGTTAGCACACGCTTATGAACCAGGTATTTTGTTGTAAAGTTCACTTGAAATCTAAGTTTTGTTTAGTACTTGCTGCAGTATAGTCTGCTGGGTCTGTGTTTATCAGGTGCTTTCATGTTGCTGTGTTACTTGCCAACTATATTGTCATTAGTTTCTGTCTCAGAGAAGCCACTCGATTCCAGACTGCTCCACTGTTCTGCTGATCTAGACTAGCTGATCCAAATATAAATATATATCTTTCAAAAAAATTCTACCAGCAATTTTGTGCCCCTTTCCTTTTATGAAGGTTTGACCCATTATGTTCTATGCTACTGTTTCACAGACATCAATCACTTTCCTGTAGCCTTCCCAAAATGGCCATAATTGTTTTTATAATCTAATGCTTTAACAGTGAGAGTTGGCAACCTATTCAACCACAGGGGTACCACAGCTGAGCTGAATGCTGTCCTCCTCTGATGCTCAAGCATATTACCTTTCAGTGGGAGTCCCTAGATAACAGTTAAGAAGAAGACAACTCTTCTCCTCCAAGGTCCCAAAGCTATTAGAGCTGTCTTTCTGCTGCCCTGAGATCAGATAGTTCTGCACAGACCAGGATTAAGAACCTACAATATTCCTGTCTATATACTGTAATAATAATAATCCTTACACTTGATATAATGCCTTTCAACAACAAAAATTGGAGGGTCTTGAGGCGAGCCTTGAAGGAGGCAAGAGTGGAGAAAAGATAAAAGCCTGTGGGATGAAGTTCCAAATGGTGGGGACAGAGAAGCTGAAAGTCCAATTGCTGATGGTGGGAAGGTCTGTGTGGCATACGTGGAGCAGGCCAGAGCCTGCTGAGCACAGGGAGAGGACAGGCTGATATGGGGTTAGTGGGCCAACTATTCTTTCTACCCCACATCCATGTAATGACCTGCCTTCTCCCACTCCGCAACATTGCCTGTCTCTGCCAGTGTCTCACACCGCAGGCTGCCAAATCCCTGATTGTCAGCCTTCCCAATCAATATACACATTGATAACATCCAGGCTTGACTATGCAAACTCCCTGATGGTTGGCCTCCACAGGCTGCAGATCATCCAGAACTCTGCAGCCCAAGTCCTTTCCCACACAAAGGCTACATAACCCTATCAACACCATCCTCGCCCAACTCCACCGGCTTACATTCACACAGAGGACAGAGTTTAAGATCTTGGTTCTCACCTTCAAGGCCCTTCATGGCCTTGCTCCCACCGAGCAACCTCCTAACCCGCTACCAACTAGCTCACTTTCTCCGCTCATCAGGCTCCAGCCAGTTTCACATCCCCCAAGTCGCCCGCTCCACCATTGGCATGCGAGCCTTCAGCCACTCTGCCCCCACCCTCTGGAACTCCATCCCACAGACCTTCCACCTCACCCCCTCTCTTGCCTCTTTGAAGACCCATTTCACGACCCTCGTCTTCGACCATGCCTTGCATCAAACTCCTTCCCACCACTGCCCTCCACATTCCCCGATCCCAACTCTTTGCTCAGATTTGAAACATTGATTGTGCAGTACCTTGGGACATTCTCCTGAAGTGAAAGGCCCTCCCTATCCAAATGTAATTTTGTTGTTGTTGTAGAAAGGGGCAAGGCCATGGAGTCACTTGAAGGAAAGTACGAGGATTTTAAACTACATCCTTTGGAGAATGGGGAGCCAGTGTAGTCGGGCAAGAATGGGGATGATTGGATTATGGAGCCTGGTGCGGGAAAGGACTGCAGCTTGTCAAGGAAAGAGTTGGGAAGGCTGACAATCAGGGAATTGACATAGTCGATCCTAGATAATAATAATTCTTGCATTTGCTACAGCTCCTTATCACATCTTTGAGACTTATCAAGTGCTACATAGAGGATACTGTAAAGTGGATCAACTGTATATTTTATGGGCAAAACATGACAGAAAACAGAGGGAGCCCTGGTCACAGATGGACAGAATGTTATTTGCCACTTTGACTCTCGCCTGATAGCCAAATTTATCTAGGGGACTGTTGACCAAAGCATTGAGTGAAACTCACTCTCTTTTCAAATTGTGCCATGAGAACTTTAACATCCACCTGAACAGGCAGCCAGGAACTCAGTTTATCATGTTTTCTGAAGGAAGATAACTCCTACAATGAAACTCACCTGGATTGGATTACATCCTACAATGTGAGCTCAAAGTCACAATTTATGGCTTAAGTCTACAATCTTCTGACTCAGAGATGAGAGACTCTGACACAGCCTCACTCCCAACTGTGTGAGGCTGACACTAAGTATTGTGCTGAGCCAGATAGTACCACTAGGTCTGTAGCTCAATCGTTAGAGCACTTGCCTAGCAAGCGAGCAGCCTGGATTTGATTCCCGGCAGTGCAAAACCTTGCACAAGTTTCTTTGCTCCACATGCCTGATAATAATCCCTCAAGAAAAAAAATAATAGTAAATTGGTCACTTCAATCCATGATTGTTTGTGGGACACTGCTTTGCTCAACTAGTTGCCTAATTTTAGTCGCACATATACAGTCACACATATAATTCACTTTACACTATATTTTATTAAACGCTTTTGAGATGTCTAGAAGATGTGAAAAGTGGTATATGAAAAGATAAGATTATCATTTTATTATTATAGACCACTGGGGCAGCTTAATGTGAAAATATTTACTGTATGAAAGGAAATGATTGAAAAGTTGCAGCACTCGACAGATTTGGGACCTACTTTCACTGTGTCATTCACATTAATAAATACAGTATACTTTTGGGATACATTCTTCTACTGTGCAGCACTAGAATCATTGTGATAATTAGAAAACAATCCTTATCAATTGAAAAAGTGTTGTAATGGTACCATCTAATATGAGATTTTGGTCTGCTTTATGGGAACACATGAAATTCTGAACAGAAGGTCATTCAGCCCATTGAGCCTGCTTCATCACAGGCCATCCTGTGCTCTGTGCATCTCAATCTCCCCTAATCCCACTTCCCCACCTTAACACCATATCCCCTATTATTTTTACTCCATAATCATCTATCCATTTCTCTATTAAGTCCTTCAATAATCCCTTGTGTATGGTTTTCCCAAAATAAACTAATTAATTTCTACTTGACATAATTAAGAAGATGATCATACTAACTTTCTAACAACATAGCTAAAATGAAACATGAGATTGATGAACTTGACTGAGTAATTGTGGATGAGCATAGCTTCACCTGAAATTATCGTTCAGGCTGCCATTCCATTGCAGTGCTGGGGGAGCGCAGGATTGTTCGAGGTGCTGTCCTTTAGATGAGATGTTAAATCAAGGTTCCCTCCTGCTCATTCAGATGACATTAAATATGTCCTGGCTCACAATTCCCCATTCACTTCATGGCTGATGTCCATCTTGCTGTGTACAATTTGGTGGCCACATCCACCCAGAAAATATCCATACACCACACTTGACATAGTACAGTAAATCTTGTGATGCTCTTTGAGATGTCCTCCTGACATGAAAGGCACTTTATCAAATGCAAGGATGATAAGGTTTATAAACTCAAATGAGAATAGATTGTTTCTACAGACACCTGAAAGTGGAACCAGAGTAACAGAATTTTCAAAACATGTTTTCCCCACAGATAAACATTATTTCCTGTTCAAAGAATCACAAATTTATCAAAACATCAGTCAGGTTAACACATGATAAAACATATTACTAAACAGTACTTGGACCACAATTCTGATGGATTTGTATAGAAATAAAAGGATCATCAGATAGCTTTGCGGCACTGGATCTTCCAAACCAGAGAGGTTCCCTGATTCCTACGATAGCCAGTGCAACAATAGATTACACTGCTGCAACTGGTCTTTGGACCTCTGGGTTAGAGGTAAAGGGAGGAAAAAATAGCCAGGATTCCTGCTTCCTTTCTTCTTCCAATACACCTGCTGAGAAATGCACACATATATCTGTACTATGGGCAGGCTTGTCTGAAATGCCTCCATGTTCCTAAATTGAACAAATCACTGACTCAAATCATACCTGAAGACGTTTCTCTTTGAACAAGACTTTGGTCTCTTTCCAGCTTCATGTCCAACCATATATTTTCTGCATAAAGGGCACTAATACACGATCAATCCACTTTACAGTATATCCTGTGAAGCAACAATGTGACAAGACACTATATCTATATTATATGCAAGCATGATTATTATATAGATGTAATTTGCTGTTGTTGACTTTAGTTTTGAAGAAACCAACATTGTGCGGTACTTTAGGAGGAAGTGCATTGGCTGAGCTTTGCAAGGAGGATTGCTCCCTTCCCAACTCCCTGTGTACACAATACACCATTCAAGGACTGTAGGAAATGTGAACTATCAACAGCACATACCCATCCTCCTGTAGCTCAGTGGTTAGAGCACTCACCTTATAAGCATGTGTTCAAATCCAGGCAGATCAGGGTGAAACCTTCGGGCAAGTTTCCTTGCTCCACACACCTAATAATGATTAGTCCCCAAAAATACACAATAGTAAAAATTGGTCATTTCAATCCACGACTGTTTGTGGGACACTGCTGTGCACAATTAGCTGCTGTGGTTCGTCCACAAATATAGTCAATTCACTTTACAGTATATTCTGTAAAGCACTTTGAGGCAATAAGATGTGAAAAGCGTTATATCAAATGCAAGGATTATGATTATTATTATTATTACATTTAAGAAAATAGTATGTCTAATGCACAAGGTCAATGCAAAAAGAAGGCACAGGTTTAGAGTTTCAACACGCAATTTAAGGGTAATTCTTTATCCTGAGTGTGGTATCATTGAAGGATGAGATCAAATGGGCCAAAGGGCTTTCTTCATCTGAACCATTCTTTTGATTCTTGTGAAATATTATACACAAGATATCAGTATTTAAGGAAACAGAAAAATATGATCCCAGAAGGTAATTCAGTGTGCTTTCTCATGATAACCTAACCTGTTTAGCCAGTTTGATCCTGGCACCGTGAGCAATACTGTCAATTATGAATTTATCTCCCTGGATAATCTCTCTTACAGTTCTAATGTAACGATACAAATGTAACTCTTATTATTTATGACTGTATTCAAATATAATTAACTGTATACTCACAGATCTTCTAAAATAAGAAAGGCATGACTAACAGAAAGAGACTGATAACCGTGGATAACAGAGCTAAATGGGCAGCAGTGGTTACAAAAGCCCACATTTCCCATTTCATTCATCCACATGTGTCTGCACATATTTAGATAGAATACAGCTTCTAAGTTTATCAATGAAACTAGAGTTTATCGTATGCTACATGATATATACTTTAACCCATAAAAAAGATAGGATTTGAGTTTCAAAAAGTTATTTAGTTAGGTCATATTTTGCAGAGCTCATAGTTGATATGATCGCTAATGTAATTCCGTCACGATATGGCTTCTTAGGATGTAATTCAGCTGTTTGAACACTTTTAGTGCCTTGCGACATGCTCCTGATATGAAAGATGCTGTATATATTTTATTGTTGTTGATGCAGCCTCAGAATACCCAAATATTGTATTAGGCAAGATCCTCTCCCCACAAAACAACCCCTACACAAACAGAACTATAAAAATCATTACTTTACCCTAATTTCAAAGTAGGATGTTTTTGAATGAATTTTATTTTAAGTTTCATGTAAAATTTCTATAATTGAACATCATTCCCTGTGCCCTCCCACTTCAACAGCAAACAGTAAAAATTCCACCGATTTAATCTTTGATGGAGCCATAATTTTTGTTACATGCAGTAGGAAAACTACCACATTGTATGCACAATAATGGATACACCATGTTGAATAAAGAGGTGCCATGTATCATTGATTTACAGTACATTGTATCGCAAATTGAATGAAATCACTTATATATGAAGATTATACTTTTAAGTATCAGTGACTGGAAATCTACTTGCTTCTGTCATATACATGTTCTTTCAGTAACTTGTGAATTTATATTTAACCTTGTGTTTTCAAATGTTTAAAAATAATCCCCCCATAGACTGTTCGATATAATACTGCCTTGCTTAAAGCACAGTTGTATTGTTGATACGCACTAACCAGATCCACGGCAACACCCAGCTTCTAGTGTAGTGCAGTAGGTTTTCCCGTGCTAAAAAATGGCTGACTTCTAGATTGGTAAGACACTGTTGATATCACCTCCTGTGATATCACGTCCAGTGATATCAGTGGCAACTTGAAACCCAGAAGTCAGCTTATTTTTTTTCCACAACTCATTTGTAACACAGCTACTCAGGCATTGGATCCAGCCGACATGACTGTAATAATCCTTATCATAACAGGTCTATCACATAAACCAGAAAGGCTTAGATTATCATTATTGCTTTTCAGTATGTTATTTATTATGTTTTGCTTTATGATTCAGTTGGTAGCACAAGCCCACTTTACACTTAATCCCTGGTCAAATAGACAAACGGATGACGTGATCCAAGGTTCACAAAATCGAAAAAGAGGCTCAGGCAAAGAACATTGCAGATTTCTTTCTGTTCCTTAATAATCCTTACATTCAATAAAGTGTCTTATCAAGGTTTCAAGATGTTACAAAACCAACTTAACGATTTCTACTGCAAAGGTAATGGCTGTTTATTTGCAGGTGAAATGATTACTACCCCTTGTTAAGCTCCAACCTGCACTCATTGTGCTGATTGCAGCCTCCCATAGCTACTTTCTTCAGATTAGCTGGCTTCTTGCCAGGGTCGAGAAAAACAGGCTCTTTCAATGGGATCCTCATTACTTATCCTATGTACCTGAAAACAAATATTGATTTGGTTTCTGACACATACTAATAATAATTGGCTCACTTAATCCATGACTGTTTGTGGCACGTTGCTGTGTGCAATTTTTAGCGCTGTTCAGCCTTCCTAACTAAGAGGATTCAATGTTTGCCCAAGCCTCTGCCAATGCAGCTGTTGAGCAGATTGCTAGGAGATGCAATGAGGACTGCCAGAGGGATAGACTTGTGATTACGTATATTGTTGTCACTGCTCCTCCACCCTTTTCATGGAACAGATCAAAATCCTTTTTCTTTTACAGCAGGAAATAACATTGTTACAGGGATTTCTTAAAAGAATTAACATCAACCCTCATTGCATTCTACAAACCGACAACAACAACAAAATTGCACTTATATAGCGCCTTTCATGTCGGGAGGACGTCCCAAAGTGCTGAACAGTCAGATTGGGACCCAAGCGGGGAGACGTGGAAGGTCGGGGTAGGGGGAAGGGGAAGGAGAGTGGGAGAGGGGGAAGAGTTAGTGGGGTAGCCGAAGGTCGCAGATGAAGGTCTTGAGACTGGCCTTGAAGGAGGAAAGGGAGGAAGCGAGGCGGAGGAGCTGCGGGATGGAGTTCCACAGTGTGGGAGCTGAGCGGCTGAAAACCCGGCCACCGTGGTTGGGCGGTTAGAGCGGTTAGGGCAGTGGACATGGAGCAGGCCTGAGTCTGCTGAATGGAGGGTGCGGGCAGGCTGATAGGGAGATAGCAGATCAGAGAGATAGGCGGAAGCAAGTCCATGAATGGCCTTGAAAGTGAGAACAAGGATCTTGAATTAGATCCTCTGGGTGATGGGGAGCCAGTGAAGATGGGCAAGAGTGGGAGTGATGTGGTCGCGGAGCCTGGTGCTGGAGAGTACATGAGCTGCAGAATTCTGAATGATCTGCAGCCTGTGAAGGAAGGAGCTGGGGAGGCCAACGAGGATAGAGTTCCCATAGTCGAGCCTGGAAGTGATGAAGGCGTGGATGAGAGTTTCGGTGGCGTGGGGGAGAGGTAGTGGCGGAGTCTGGCAATATTACGGAGGCGATGGAAGGCTCTGCCGGTCATGGAGCAGATGTGGAGGAGGAAGGATAGTTCGGGGTCAAACAAGACGCCCAGATTCCTGATTGGCTTTGAGAGGTGGAGAGAGCAGCTTTGAACACTGATGTTGTCAGTGCCTGAGGTGTGAAGGCACTGATGTGAGCTTATCAGGAGGGCTTCTGTCTTGTTGACATTTAGTTGTAGGAAATTTGCCCTCGTCCAGAACTCAATGTCAGACAGACATGCAATCAGAATGCCAGTGGTCCTGCAATCGAGGGTTAACGTGGATAGGTAGAGTTGGGTGTCGTCCGCGTATATGTGGAAATGTACCCCATAACTGCAGATGATGTCGCCCAGGAGGAGAGTGTAGAGGGTGAAGAGCAGGGGGCCAAGGATAGAGCCCTAGGGAACGCCGCATGTGACTGTGCGGGGCTGGAGGAGAAGCCGTTGGAGGAGACGAAGTGAAGGCGGTGGGAGAGATAGGACCAGAGAAAATTACATGTGAGGCCAAATATTTTGCATGTGGATGACTACATTTTCTTAGTTGATTTCCTGTGGCAGTCTGAGTAGTTCAGCACTTAATCGAGGTGGGTCTGTAGTACTTCAACCATTGTTAATGATACACCAGCCAGCCTGACTCATCTGCAGTTCTTGAAGTTGCAAACCATTCACTGGCATCAGAAATTCTTCTCATTTGACTCCAGGCCATTCTCCAAACTAAAGCCTTGGGTTGGTACTAGCTGAAAAGCAGTGATAAGCTTACAATTACTCAATTGTTCAAATTCTAGCAGTACCTCAATGTAACAATTTGAGAAACTCAAACGGTTCCTGTCAGTTTAAACTTTTCAGGTTCAAGTAAACAGGGTGTATCTACATCAGATAAATTAAAACGTTATATATAAAGAGAACTATATATAAAGGGAGGTTTGAAGTTTCTTAAACTTTGTGCGTATGTCAGACACTCAACTGACCAAAACAAATCACTGTATATAATTTAGCTTTCACTCAGATTAGGTTTGATTCTGAAAGTATGGATTCTAATTTGCAGTAATTGTATAAGAGAAATCTCTTTAGAATCCTGGTTACTTTTCAAAATCTGCCCAGAATTGGCTACCATGTTGTCCGACAGTCATGACAGTTCTCAAGAAATCCTGTGAAGCATTTGGTAGCCCTGATGAAGCTCTATACAGTATTATAAGCAAGGATTTCATTAACAATTATCCTTTAATGCTGCCCTAGATATATCATTATATCACTGATCATGTTTGCCTCACTGATTTGCAAAACTGTTCACGAAAGTGATGAACATTATTAAAACAAAAGACTTTGCAAATATTTGAGCAATTATCAAACAGCCTTAGAAAATCCTGCTGCTGAACAGTTGCCTGGTACTGTAGTTACCATGACAGAGCTTTCAGTGTCGAACTGAATCTTTAAATCTATGATTCAAATTCACAGCCATCAAAGGAATAAAATCACTGGCTTGTTCCAACACCTAAGCATAGTCATAAATGTCATCATTCCTGAAATCCTGGAGACTTGCTGAATTTCACACTGCTTCAGCATTAGAATATTGAGTAACACTATTTTGAAATGTCAGAGTTGAAGCGAGTGAGGCTGCCACATTAGACGAGTTGCAAGCATTATGCCGGTGGTTTAATAGCCAGGCTGCAAGCAATAGAGAAGCTGTTTGGAATGTGTGATAAGATAGATGTCCAGGATATTTATTTTGATGTAAACCGGAGCAAGTTGAGAGCAAATTTAATATAAACTGGAACGATTAGCCACAAGGTGGTGAAGCTCGTTATAACGTGATAATGTAAAAGGTTATTACCTTGACTTTAATAAGACTTCTGCAAAACTAATGGCATGTTCATTGTATCTGGGAATATAATTTTTTTTAATTGAATGCTGAATTTTGTCCTCCCCATACAGCACACAAATATTTATTTTCCTCTATCATGGAAATGCTGAAATATTTCTTTAAATTTGCAAAGCTCACAGCCTCTGGCATTAACCTGTTAAAAGTGAAATACTGTAATCTGTACTTTCACAGTTCCTGTAACTGTTGTTTTCACACCACTGGGAATAAAATGATAATGTGCATGTGTGAAAATAACACACATGATGTAAGGTGTTACACTATTATTCATTATTGTGAGTCTGTGAATGTTATAAAATCAAAATATTATAACTATTAGTTCACCAAACAGAATGGTTCTAACCTTTATAATCAGAATAAAATGCTTACTAAAGATAATTCAAAATGTATTAATAGGTTCCTTAATAATAGCAGTTATACTTGCATTTGATATAGTTCTTTCATAATGGGAAGAAATCACAAGCACTTCACGGTACTGTACTTTGAATACTTTGAAGTGTATTGATTATGTACAGTATTTGACAGCAATATCCTACAAACAACCAATTTTATTTGGGGGATTGTTTGCCAGGATACCAAACAAAATGACCTTCTCTTTTAGAATCATGCTATTGGATCATCAGAACCTTAACATTCACCTTGACATGCAAATGCGATCTTGATTTAACAAGAACTTATTCGCAGGGCAGCACCTCCAACAATATAGAACACCACCACACTGCACTAGAATGTCAGTCTAGACTGGCCAATGTGGAAATTGAACCCAAAACCTTGTGGCTCAGGCTGAGCTGAGCATTTCATGTCTTTAAATATATGAGTCTTGTGAATTATGGATCTTAAATTGAAACCAGTAACATGCCTTTCATTTTTCATAAAACATGGTACAAATGAGATAATGGGATTTATGTTTGCTGTGTCTCTTACTGCAACTTCTTAAATAAATAATAATAAACCTTGCATTTCACATAGCACTTTTCATGGGTTTCTAGACATCTCAAAGTGCTTCACAGAATGCACTGTATATTGTGGTTGAAACACAGCAGCTAATTGCACACTGCAGAGTCCCACAAACAGTTGTGGATTGAAGTGACCAATTTATTATGGGATTTTTTCTTGAGGTAGTATCATCAGTGTGTAGAGTAAGGAAACTTGCCCAAGGTTTTGCCCTACCAGAAATTGAACCCCAGGTCTCTCACTTGTGAGGCAAGTGTTCCAACCACTGAGCTACAGCACTAATAACAGCTCTGAGACACAAATAAGCAGGCCTGGAAATAATATGTACATCTGGCCAAACAACAGGATGTGACCAAGTTTCAGTTACTTGAGAGTCCACATATCCAAAATGTGGTTATTATCTCTTCTATCTAAGAGATAATATTCAAGGCGAAACCTTGGACAAATTTCCTTACTCCACATGACTAATAATAATCCCTCCCCCAAAAAATACAATAATAAATACAATAATACAATAATTAATACAATAATAAAATTGGTCATTTCACTCCATGACTGTTTGTGGGACACTGCTGTGCACAAATTACAGCATTGTTTCACCCACAAATATACAGTTAATTCACTTCACAATACATTCTGTGAAGCGCATTGAGACATCTAGCAGATGTGAAAAGCACTATATCAAATGCAAGGATAATTATTATTATTATCTTTCCCATGCTTTTCACCTGGAACAATAAACACACCATTCCATATGCTCTCCTCTTCCCCCCACTCAATGTGTTTAAATCAAAATTTGTTGTATTCAAGTCAATTTTTCTTATGATTAAAAAAAAACTGCAAACTGACCACCTCCACCAATCATTCCTCTCCAAGTATCTTTTAGCAGTGAAACATGGACAACAACAAATCATTCCTTGGTGTAATGAGTTTATTTTATATCTGAGGAAGCTCGAGCACATATGAATTATAGATGTTTCTCTGTTTCTCTGATTGTCATTCCATCCTCAGTGATGTGCTGTGCTGCTTTATTGAGTTTTGGCCCTTCACCAAGATTCTCAGCACAATAAAAAGCTCAGCACAAAGCCTTAAAACACTAGCTGGTACACTAGCTTCAATTAATATGCCTTACCTTTTTAAATTGAGAATTAATTCTTGCATTTGATATAGAGATTTTCATGTCTTCTAGACATTTCAAAGTGCTTCACAGAATATACCATAAAGTGAATTGAAGCGCTCTGAGACGCAGTCCGGTGTGCAGGGCACTATATCAATCAAAGTTGTTGTTGTTGAATTGATTATATGTTGTGGGCAAAATGCAGCAGCCAATGAGACACAGCAGTGTCCCACAAACAGGCATGGATTGAAATGAACAATTTTTTTTGTTGTTGAGGGATTACTATCAGGTGTGTGGAGTAAGGAAACTTGCCCAAGGCTTTGCCCTGCGTGGAATTGAACGCAGACCACTCACTTGCAAAACGATTGCTCTCACCACTGATCTGCTGTGTGTACTATAAATGTGACCCCGCTTTCTGAATGATTCATTCCATAATGACTGATGTAAATAAGTGTTGCAGTCAATAGTTTCCATAAATGCTTTTTAATGTTACAAGATAGTAATAATAATCCTTGGATTTGATATAGCGCCATATCCTTTGTTGAGACATCTCAAAGCATTTCACAGAATACACTGTGAAATGAATTCACTGTATACAGTATTTTGTGAGCGAAACACAGCAGCCAATTGCATACAATAACAACAACTTATATTTATATAGTGCCCATTATGGAGGGAAGCATGGCCGCCAATGGTGGAATGGAGGGCATGATGGATGTGCAGAAGACTGGAGTCAGTCGAGCGGAGGCATTGGGTTATGGTTGTAGTGGTAGGGAATTACCAGGGCATGAAGGGATATTGCGGACAGCAGTGTCCCATGAACAGTCATGTTATATCTGGTAATAATTAGTTCAATCTAAATAAAATGCATGTTGAGGGAGCTGAACGCATCTTGCTGTTTGAAACAGATCTCACCAAATGGGATCTATTTCTTGAAATTATCTCAGATGTCAAGGTACAGTACTCAAATGACTCCAGAGAGTAGATTCTAAATGTTCTTCAGTGAACAAAGAAACTTGCCCGAGGTTTCGTCCTGTTTGGTACCACATTGTGGGGCTCCAACTCATGGGTGGGTGGAGGTTATGTTAAAGCCTCCATGGATTTAACATAAATTGAACTTTTGAACCAGGCTACATAAGTCTCAAGAGCCAATTATGGGGCACTCTAGTACCATTCCTTGGAGCATACAGAAAATTTTGCTTTCGATATAGCCAGTCTGCCCCTAACTCTGATAAAGAAAACACCCCTGATATCTGTCCTGAAATTGCCCTTTGCAACTCTAAACCTATTTCCCCTTGTTTTACAGTCTTAATGCATCCTAATGTATTGAATTTGTGTTGGTCTTCAGGGGAAAGTGTTTGAATGGATGAATGATCCAGTATTTACTCTTTCTGTGCTTTCCTGTGTATCATGGGAAGAGATTAGTTGCTGTGATTAATTGTTCATTTGCATATGTTTTAGGATTGGGCTAGAATTAAAGGGGAGTATTGGAATTAAAGGGGAGTTGCTAAATTACTTCCAAGTACCAAAACACTCCAGAATGTTTGGGGAGTTATTCAGGATCCTATGAAAACCTTCAAATGCATTGTGCATTGATCCCCATCTTTCTATGCCACCCAGATCTACAGGAATTTTTTAAAAATGATACATCTGCCTGGGTGGCAGCTTGTTGAAATATCTAAGAGCAACACATTGAATTGTAACTGACCACATACTCTAGATTATTAAAGCACAGAGATGAGAAATAAGAAAAACTAAACAGCTAGAAGCAATCCTGAAACTTTAAACCATGAAGATTTTTTTTGACTATTCACTTCATGAAAAGTGTAAAAAGGACTATCCACTGAGAGGATGGTATGTTTGTATAGCGCTGTATCTCTGGAACTCCAACCTGAATTTCCTTTTTGTTCGCTCTCTCCCCTCATTCAAGCCATGTCTCCAAATGTACTTCTTCGACTTGAGTTTTCAGATATTTTATACCTCACACTCACTCAGCTCCCAATCGTAGCATGTGTACCCATTCAGCTTTGTTAAGTGTTTTCAGATATCTTCCTGGCATGAATGGCATTGTATATTTGTATATGGTATTGCTTGGTATTTTTTGAGTTTGCACTGGCTTAGCAGTGAAGAAGGTGAATGGTACACTCACTGTCTAATATTCCCGCAGTGGGGAAAGACTTGTGAGTTTTTAAGCATTGAATTAATGTGATAACTATCACTGGAGTTAACTAACACAAGGACAATATTTATGGTATTTTAGGATTTCACACTACTTGTCCACTAAGTGCTCTGTTCTGTCTCTCCATTCTTAGATCTATAGGCTTGGATCTTGTATTTCTTTTTGTTTCTCTTTTAGCCTCAGAATCTTTTGAAGTTTATTATTGTGTTAAATATTTGTTTTCTGAGTTGGGTTGCGGTAGATGGATAAAACAGTGACCACCCAAACCTGTCAATATATGCTTACCGTTTGGGTGGCCATGGCCTTAGAATTGAACTTGCGATGTGTTCATTTTCAAAAACTATTCAATGATCATCTTGTTCTGAGAGCCAGTGCAGCCTCAATGGGCTGAAAGGCCTAATTCATTGGTGTACATATCTATGATCCTAATTTCTGTAAAAGCTCCAATAAATTAATCAACCAGATACCTGTGGGGAGTGGTGGTGGCTAGAACTTTTCCTCTCTCCACACAACCTTTTAATCCTCTTTCAAACATATAATTCCCTATCTAATTATCGACTCTAATTCAACAATGGCTTGTGAAAGACAATTTGATGCTCCTATCATCCTCCATTTAAGAATCTTTTTCGAAATTATCCTGTAATTCTTTTTGAAATTATCTTCTGCATTCCTCGCTGGTCTCTCCAGTTCTACCATCCACAAGTTAACAGAAAATTTTGCTGCCAAAATTTTCCTTAACCATATCGCTCCCAATGTCCCAATTGCCGTCTCTGAACAGATTGACTGTGTACAAATACCTTCATGTGCTAGCACCTCCCAAACTCTATGACTGCTCTGAGATGCCATCCGATGTGGAGAGCGCTATATAAATGCAAGTTGTTGTTGTTGATACTTGTATTCCATTCTCCTACCCACCAACTTCACACAGGCCTGCTTTGCATCCTCCGAATCCTAGTCACCATCATTGGTGGCCAAGTCTTTAGCCATTGTACCTTTAATCTCTGGAAGTCACCATGTTAATCTCTCCACCTCGTCCCTTATTTATTTTTCCTTAAATCTCACCTGAAAATCTACCTCTTCAACCTTACCAACAATGGTCACCTTCCACTCCCCCTTCTGCCTTGCTCAGTGTCCAACCCCACTACTGTATTGCGCTATGAGTTGTTCTCACATGTGAAGGATGCTATATAAATGCATATTGTTGTACTTTAAAATTGTGCCTTCTCTTCACTGACTTGTCAGCGAGAGGGGATGAATCATCAGGTACAGATGTAATTAAAGCAAGAGATGTGCACACAGTTTCTCTGTTCCTACATTAGATTCATTGTTTATCTTTAACCATTAATATTCTGGCTGAGATGGGAACATTATTATGCTTATCTTCAGTAAATGTTTTGCTATACTGAAGTAACTCATTTTTCCTGTGGCTTTCTGTGAATAATGAGGCCTTAAACTTTAGTTGTTTTAGCCTTAGCATCTATGTCTTCAGATTTAAGATTGTGTGGAGTTTTAGAAAATTGTGCATCATTTTAAGACAGCACAAAAAGAGCTTCTAAATAATGGGTGAATTTAACAATTTTGCATAGTTTTGCACAATCTTAAGCAGTAAGACAAAATGGCCTAGGCCTAGGTGCATGAGCTTTTGGGCCTCATTCAATGTTATTTAGACTTGATTCAGTGGAACATGATACTGGTTCCTCCCACAGTACAGTCTTACAGCTTTCTGCACCTTAACAGGAGTTCTTAACAACAACAACAAAATCACATTTGTATCGCATCTTTCACAGCGGGAGGATGTCCCAAGGCACTGGACAGTCAATGTTTCAGACCTGAGATGGGGTCAGCATCGGGGAGGGTGGAGGGAAAGGAAGGAGGTTAGGGTGACCGATGGGATCATCGAAGAGGAGGGTCTTGAGGCGGGAGTTGAAGATGGCTAGGGAGGGGTGAGGTGATGGGACTGTGGGATGGAGTTCCAAAGGTGGGATGGAGTTGGGGGTAGAATGGCTGAAGGCTTGCCCGCCAATGGTGAGGCATGTGGGTTGGGGGACGTGGAGCAGGTTTGACCTGAGCGGAAGGGGCAGGCAGGTTGGTAGGGGGCTAGGAGGTCACAAAGGTAGGGTAGAGTGAGGCCATGAAGGGCTTTGAAGTTGAGGACAATGATATTGAATTAAATCCTCTGGGTGATGGGGAGATAATGGAGTTGGGTGAGGATGGGGTCGTAAAGCTTGGAGTGGTAGAGGACATGGTATGCAGAGTTCTGGATTATATGCAGCCTATGGAGAAAGAAATTGGGAAGGCTGACAAGCAGGGCATTGGCGTAGTTGAGCAGTGAGGTGATGAAGGAATGAATAAGAGTTTCAGTGGCCTGATGGGTGAGGTAGTGGCGGAATCGGACAATATTGCAGAAGTGAGGACATGCAGAGCAGGTCATGGATTACATTTGGGGGAGGAAAGACAGTTGAGGATCGAACAGGACATCTAGGTTCCTGTCTGGCTTGGTGAGTTGAGTGTGCAACCATGGAGTGCCTGATGCGTGAAAATGTTGGCACAAGCCAATCAGCAGGGCCTTGGTCACCTTGTTGTTCAACTGTAGAAAGTTAGCTCTCATCTAAGACTTGATGTCTGAGAGGCGGTCTGTCAGGACAACCGTGGTCCTGAAGTCGAGGATGATGTCACCAAGGTGAGCATGTAGATGTTAAAAAGTGGTTGGCAAAGGACAGAGACCTGGGGATGCCACAACTGACAGTGCAGCGGCTGGAAGTGAAATCATTGGTGGCGACAAAGTGGAGATGGTAAGAAACATAGGGGTCAAACCAGGCGAGGGCAGATCCGTCAAGATTGAGCTGGGTGGTTGACAGTGTTGGAGGCAGCAGAGAGGTCAAGCAGGACAAAGAGGCAGAGAGATCCCTGATCATAGATGTTTAAAATGTCATTGGAGACTTTGACCAGGGCTGGTTCCATGCCATCGGCAGCTTGGAAGCCAGATTCGAAGGGGTTCGAAGAGGAAATGGCGAGAGAGAAAGGAGCGAAGCTGGGAAGCAACAACTTGTTCGAAGGCCTTAGAGAGGAATTAGATGTTGGAGCTAGGGCGGTAGCTGGAGGGAAGGGAAGGTTTTTTCAGGATGGGGGTGATAACATTTGTTTTTAGAGGGGTGGGAACAGTGCCAGTAGATAGGGAAAGGTTGATGATGTCAGAGTGGGACTAGGAGGTGGAGCTGGGAGATGAGCAGAGAGTTTGGAATGGGGTCGAGCGAGCCGGTGGTGGGTTTAATTTTTCAGATGAGAGCAGAGAGGGTAGGGAAAGAGATAGGATCAAGGGTGTGTAATGGCGGGTGGAGAGAGGTGGATACTGAGGGAGAAGTAATGGAGAGGTAGTGGTGGACAGGGTAGAAGTGTTTGAATGGATCCCCTCAATTTTAGATTTGAGAAAGTCCAGCATCGTCTCACAGTTGGAATTAGAGGATAGGAGGGGTGAGGCATGGGAGGGTGGATAGAAGAGATGGTTTGCAGTGGAGAAGAGGAACCTGGGGTTGTCCTTGGCCTCGAACACTAACGTGGAGTTGTAGGAGGACTTGGTGGAGGCAAGGGCGGAGCGGTAGGCCTTAGTGTGATCTAGCCAAATCTGCCGATGGACCATTATTTTTGCGCTTTGAGGGTTCCGAGTTGGCTGGTATATATCAGGGAATTTATGGGAGTAAGAGGCAGTTCAGGAGGTGAGAGGGTCAAGGGAGATGAGGATGAAGGAGAGGGATTTGTAGAGAAAATATAGCGAAGAGGGTAGGTGGGTTAGTGAGGGCCAGAGGGTTAGGAGTTCAGACCACTCAAGGGCTGCAGAGAGGGAGAGGGGTGGAATTTCTTCCCATGGGCTGTGGCTGATGATAGAAGATTGTGTAGTTGGAAGGGATATGGAGGTGTTAAGGGAGATGAAGTGGTGGTCTGAGATGGCTTTGACAGTGATAGTAATGTCCAAAATAGTGAGTCCCTGGGTGATCACCTGGTCGAGCGGGTGGCCATGGATGTGGGCAGCAAAGTGGATGTGGAAGGAGAGATTAAGGGAGATGAGGAAGGAGGAGAAGTTACCAGAGGTAGAGCAGGAGGGGGTGAAGTGGAGATTGAAGTCGAGCAAAGGGAGGGGGAAGACAGGTGGGTAAAGATGTCCAAGAGGAAGATAGGGCTTGGAGGGGACGATAGACAAGGAGGATTTTGAGAGAGAGGCTGGAGGAGTGGTAGAAAATAAGTTGTTGAAGGAAGGGAAAGTTCCAGAGAAGTAAGGCGAAAGGCCAAGGATGGATCAGAAGATAAGCGCCACACCGCCACCACGGCAGTTGGGCCATGGGGTTTGGTGAAAGGTGTAGCGGGAGGTGTGGCCTCGATCAGGGGGAAGGTGTCACCTGGGGTAACCCAGGTATTGGTCAGGGTGAGGATGTCAATATTTTCATCCATGGTGAGGTCATGGATGGTAAGTGTCTTGTAGGAGAGGGCGCGGACATTTTGCAGACCGATGTGGAGGGGTCAGTTGGTGGCACTGAACACTTTCTGCAAAAATTGACAGTGTCACTGAACACTTTCTGCAGGAGGGGGTAGGAGGGTTGCACACCCGGCGTAATGCATCAAACTTCTTCTTGAATGCATTTGATGTTTGCACAATCATGAATGTAATTATTCTCAGTAATAATGTTAGAAATAGGATCTTGTTTGGAACTGTTATATAGCACCTTTCATATCTGGAGTTTATCTCAAAATACTCCACAGGATTCACTGTAAAGTGTAGTGACTGTGCATTTTGCAGACGAATTAGGAATATGGCAGCCAATTTGCAAGAAACAATACCCCACAAATGACCAACTTTCCTTGTATTTTGACCTTTTGATTAGGTATGTCCTTCATGTATACATTTGGGTCATTTAATGCATTGCGCCATAGAGTGAAATATGCCCAGTTTCTTCACACAAGGTCTTGATCTATGTAAGATTTTGAGGGCCGAGAAGAAGAATTGACAAAAGGCTTGATGTTAGTCCTCAGGGAAGGAAAGCCTGCGCGAGGGCACTAGGAAGACTATCTGGAGAAAGATCTAGAATTCGAGTCAAAATCTAGAATAAGAGCAGATTACCCATTCTCCCCATTAGGCAGGAAATGTGGAAGATATACAAAATAGCACAGGAGTAAGCACAAATATTGTACATTATTACATTATTTTCTCGTGAGGAATAAATGAATTACTTATGTAAATTACAAAAAAAATTGTAATTGCATAGTTATATGTTAAAGCTTTTTTGTAGACTTTATTTCAGTAATACAGAAATTTGATTGGATATATCAAGGCTATGCAATGGGCTAGATTTAAAATTTTAATAACTAGTGCTGTGGTGCTTTAGTGGATTCAATAGAGAAATAAGATATAAATTTTGACTCCAGAGAGGAAGATACTAGACTCAGTCAGTATCATCTGACGAGTTGCCATACTGAAATTGGAGGCAGGAATATCATTGCCAGAGTTATAGGCAAACATGAAGCAATACAACAACAAGAACAAAATTACATTCATATAGCACCTTTCACATCAGGAGGACGTCCCAAGGCGCTGAAATACAATACAATACACATTTTATATAGTATTTATCACATTGGGCTGATGTCTCAAAGTGCTTGATACCACTGGCTCTGGTCACTCGAGCTGGGGATGAGAATCAAATGAGGTGGGAAGGAGAAAGATGAATTTGGCCCCATCAAAGAGATATGTCTTGAAACTGGCTTTGAATTAATGGAGGGAGGGAACAGTTCATAGGTACCTCAGGATGGAATGATTTGTACATGTGTGATGTATAATGACCTAAATTGGGAATTATGATATTGTGGCAAAATGTGAATTTTAATAAAAATTAAATACCACCCGCACATCCATATGTGGCAATTTAGTGATTCTGTGCATGCACAATATTGATGTGGTGGCTGGATATATCTTCATGTGGTTTTCTGTTAGCAGGAAGAACCAATACTTTGTTCATTATTTTGACCAAATGGTTGAAGGTTTGAATAAGATCCAGAAATCCCCATTACAGTGGGGAACTGAGGGTTCGTCACCCACTGAGCCTCTAGGGTTGGTGATTGTGAAAAGAGGGAAATATGTAAAATAACACAAGAATACTTTGAAATGACATAAATCTCCTATTGTGTAGCAGAAATTGGTTTGCAATAGATTTCACATTTATATTGTGTGTTTTTTATATCTTAAAGTGGTTCACTCAGCCACCTGGGGTGCCAAGGCTGGAAGGAGAGGTGAAGGTAACCAAAAGCAATCAAAAATCTGGATCATAAAGTGGGTTTTGAAGATGCGAGACAGAGGGATTTTGAAATAGAGTTCTAGAAAGTGGAGATGTATGGTTGAAAGCTCATCCACTGACTGGAGGAGATCGGGCAATGCTTCTAATTCATTTCATTCCGCCAAGCTCTTCCAGATGTTGCTTTTGTGTGAATCTTCTACATAAATTTTAGGTGTTGTGGAGATCTATGTCCAATTTTACTGTCCAAGACATTCTTTTCTTGGCTGAACGTGCCAGGCTTCCATTCTATATAACAGCACCACACCACCAACAATATTTATACAACGCATTCACATTAAAAATCCATCTTTAAGTGCAATGCAGATGAGATTAACTAGAAATGAAGTGAAAGGAGGCAAATACCGAATTACGTTTGCACAAACAATGTCCTAGAGATGAGCAACCAAATAGAAATGTAGGCTTGAATTTGGATGAGAAGGGTTGAGAAGGGAGCTTAAAGTTAGATTAACAGTGAGTAATACTGTTCCGAAACTCTCATCCACGCCTTTATCACTTCCGCTCGATTACGGGAACTCTCTCCTCGTCGGCCTCCCCAGCTCCTCCCTTCACAGGCTGCAGATCATTCAGAATTCTGCACCAGGCTTTGCGACCACATCACTCCCACCATCGCCCGTCTCCACTGACTCCCCATCACCCAGAGGATCAAATTCAAGATCCTTGTTCTCATTTTCAAGGCCATTCACGGCCTTGCCCCTGCCTATCTCTCTGACCTACTTTCCCCATATCAGCCTGCCCGCACCCTCCATTCAGCAGACTCAGGCCTGCTCCGCATCCACCGCCCTAAATGCCCAACCATCAGAGGCCAGGGTTTCAGCTGCTCTGCTCCCACACTGTGGAACTCCATCCCGCAGCCGCTCCACCTTGCTTCCTCCCTTTCCTCCTTCAAGGCCGGTTTCAAGACATTCCTCTTCGACCGCACCTTCAGCTGCCCCACTAACTCTTCCCCTTCTCCCACTCTCTTTCCCCCACCCTGGCCCTCCTCCCCACTCCCACCACCCCGCTCGGGTCCCGACCTGACTGTTCAACGCTTTGGTACTTCCTCCCGACGTGAAAGGCGCTATATAAGTGCAATTTTGTTGTTGTTGTACTGTCTGTCCAGCAGAAGACTGGAGGCAATCGAGCGGAGGCAGCATATAGTGGGTTTGGGAGTGAGCAGATCAGCGACATAGGGAGGTGGCAGTGCTTGAAATCAACTGTATCATTTAAAAAAAAATTATAAACTGCAAAATTTCAGACAGCCAAACTTTAATTAAAAACACAAATATATTCCAATAAAAAGTCAGAATAATGGATACCAGGGAATAATTACAAAGTAGCAATCCAATCGCAGGGTCCAGAGAATGCTATAAACTACAAGTGGTTTATCATGATACCTGAACACAGAGATTAGATTATAACCTTGCAATAATTTCCTGGTAACCTTTCTTATTTATAATATACAGTTTTAATTTTCACATACACGTTATAATACCATTTCTCATCAGCCTGGGTGAAGCCTTTACAAGTGCTCCATCTCCTTGACGTGTGGTGATGCTCATACAAAAGGATTATTGATGGCAACATCATTATTGCAAGAAATAATCTGCAGTTAATTGCTGGGAAATTCTGCATCCAGAACACATTCTAAAAGCACGAAAGCAACAAAATTAAAACAGGCAGGGAGAGGAGGCATCTAAATGAGAACAAAGAAACCTCTTCACTAACTCCAGCCCAAGTATTGAAATAACATATTCCACCCAAACAAGTGTGGGAAGAACCGTGGAGAGAGTTTAAATAGGCGAATAGGATCCAGGTGAAGCACTAATTAGAAAGAGGCCTGGATTTGCTGCTTATGCTCCCTTCAATAAAATTAATTGGTTAATTAGTACATTTTATTTTTAGAACTACTGGCGTGCAGTTTCCCCTTAAGCCTTTTGACTGCTTAACATCCTCTCCAGCTTTCAAACACCACGCATTTTCTATGACCGATTGTTTGCAGTAATGGTCTGCAAATCCACATAACACAGAATAATATAAAGTGAATATTACTGAAACACATGGTAATGAAAAACTACTAATTTCTTCTAGTTTATTTTCCATTCATTCTGGATAATTTAATAATAAACTTAAATAATTGTTGCATTTGATATAATGCCTAGTTGATCTTATTGTTGATTGGTTCAGAGATTGTATCTACTGGATTTTACTGTAAATTGTAGTGTGTATTTGTGGGTGAACTTCATAAGTTTCCACACAAATAGTTACTGGAGTTATTTTAAATGCTATATATTTGTCATTTACAAGTAATTTTGGAGAAAATTATTGTGAAGGAAAATCAGAAGGTTCATTTTACCAGCAAATTACTAAGGTCGAGAAAACAACTCTGTAAAAGGGAAAAACACAATGAATTAATATTTCATAACCTGAACTTTTCAGCCTACAAATATTCAGGATGATGAGAACTATAAATGCTATTATCAAAATTAATATTCTCAAATAAATATTTCTTCAGAAAAGAGATCACGCAATTGCTTTTGTAATAGTTGCATTTTTTGTTACACACTCTGTTCGCTGGCAAACCCAGTATAACAAAACATTTACTTCAATTTCAAAAAAGTTTTCAAATTCATTTTTGTGATAAAAATATTCAATGTTAAACAATGAAACATTTGGATACTGCATATATACACCAACATTACATTTGTAAAGCACTTTTCATGTCGGAAGGATGTCCCAAGGTGCTGAATAGTTGGGGAATTGCCCTGCCTTGAAGGAGACAAGGGATAAGCAAGGCGAAGGGATTGTGGAATGGAGTTTCAGGGGGTGGAGGCAAAGAGACTCAAATCCCAGCTATTGAATGTAGGGCAGGTCGGGTGGGAAACATGGAGCAGGCCAGAGCCTGCTGAATGGAGGGAGTGGACAGGTTGATATAGTGTTAGCAGGTCAGAGAGGTAAGAGGGAGCAAGCAAGGCTGTGGAAGGCCTTGAAAAGCGAGGATGAAGATTTTTAATTTTATCCTTTGAGGGATGGAGAGCCAGTTGAACCAGGATAGGGTGATGGGTTCACGGATTCTGATGTGGGAGAGGACACGAGCTGCAGAGTTCTGAATGATCTGCAGCTTGTAGAGGGAAGAGTTGGTGTGGCCAACAAAGAGGAAAATCAGTAATGGAGCCTTGAGCTGATGAATACCTGTACGAGGGTTTCGGCAGCCTGAGGAGTGAGGCAGTTGTGGAGTCGGGAAATGTTGCAGTGGGGGAAAGCAGGGTAACAACAACAACAAAATTGCATTAATATTGTGCCTTTCACGTTGGGCGGACGTTGTGTCATGGCATGAATACAATAAGAATCCTTGCATTTTGATATCTTCTAGACGTCTTAAAGAGCTTCACAGAATATACTGTGAGCATCGATCAATATGTGACGTTCACCTAGGCGTAAACGTCACTTATTGTGTCTTTTTGATGATATGTGATTATAATGGGAACTACAATCATTGGCTGACACAAGCAAAGGGGAAGCATGTAATGTGAATGGAATTTTCACGTGCTATTGTCAATTTATGAGCATTTAGTCTTAAAATTAAAAGAAAATAATAGGAAGAATAATCTTTGGATTTGATATAGCGCTTTTCACGTCTTCTAGATGTCTCAAAGCGCTTCACAGAATATAGTGTAAAGTGAATTGACTGTATATTTGTGGACGAACAACAACGACAAATTTACATTGATAGAAACGCGGCAGCCAATTGCGCACAGCAGTGTCCCACAAACAATCGTGGAATGAAACGACCAATTGTATTATTTTGTTTTTTGGGTGGATTATTATCAGGCATGTAAAGAAACTGGCCCAAAGTTTTGCCCTGCCTGGAATTGATCTCAAGTCTCTCGCTTGTAAGGCGAGTGCTCTAACGACTGAACTACAGGTCTCCACAAATGCGTGTGAAGAAAATTTGTGAATGTTGAATTTAATAATAATATTTATAGCCTTCATCATCCTGAATATTTCTAGGCTGATTGGTTCAGGCAATGAAATATGAATTCATTATGTTTTCCCCTTTTACAGGTTTTTTTTCATTTAAGATGGTGCAAAATTGTGGAAAATTCATAAATTCAGCTGATATGGATGCTGGTTTTCTGCAGTTTTTAATAATAATTGAATTCTGACATTTCTTATAGCACCTTATCACACTGCCAAAATGCCAGCGAGCTCCACAGGATACACTGTGGTTTAGTGACTATGTATTTTGTGCATGTGGAAGCCAATTTGCAAATAGCAATGTCCCGCAAACATGAAGTGAATGACCAGTTTCATCTGAGGGATTGTAGGCCAGCACACTGAGACATTCTCTTTTCGAATAGTGCCACGGGATTTTTAAGGTCACCTGAGCAGGCAGACAAGAGCTTGGTTTAATGTCTCATGCAATGACGGCACCTGAGTTCGATTCTCTAAATGTATTCAAACTTTATTTATTATAAAATCGTTCTACAATTGGCACATTTGCACATAAACATAGGCACATCAAATCAACAATTTTATTTCCCCCTATTTTTTTCTAATATTTAAAATGTAGATTTGCTCATCTTTGGATGTTCTTGGCTGTGCATTGCTCTTTGATTGAAATGGCTGGCAAAAGATCTTCTCCTGAGGCCTTCGCTGATATCATTCTCAAACAGCAGGAAACTAGCCCGGTAGTGTTTTTAATGGGTACCTATAAGGGTTTTAACTGCTTGGACTCCAGCAATGCCCCCAATGCTCACTCTGGGGATTCCAAGGCTTGGCTCTTACCATCTTGCATCTAATACTCTCTGGAATTTGATAAGTAGGATGTTGTCTCTCCATGGAGAGAGTGTGCATTCCATTGCATACACAGACAATTCCGTCTGTTGGTGGGATATGTGGAGTTAACAATTTGGTTTGGATACTCTTTAGGGTGATAATGGGTATCCATATGTGTCAGACATCTGGTTGATCCCCAAAAATGCAAGTTGTTGTTTAGAGTTCTGCTTTGTAGGGCACCAGTATAATTTACAGGTATCTTGTTGAGTTATGCTCTCATCCCATAAAATGACAGGAAAAGCTGCATTATGTTGTCGGCAACCCTATGATAGCTTTGAGCTGGCTTCAAGTTGAAATCAGAGGAAGTCACATGGGGATCAGTTGCTAATTAATGGACCAGCTCAATCACAATTTTCAGTGAAGTGATAATTATCCCATCACACCTTGCAATTTTCACCTCCATCTTTCCAAACTATCCTCACAATGGGAATGGGAATTTCTCTCCCTTTCTAAACAAGGAAGTGATTAATAATGTCAAGATTCTCTTTTAACAATAGCTTGCATGTTTGTTTCACGCTGCACTCTACTGTTATAAAGGTTTTTATTGCAATATTTCTTTCTATGGAGTGTTAATAATGATCCTTATACAGTAGAAGCTTGTTTATCCGGCACCTGAGGGACCTGACCAACGCCGGTTAAAGTGCCTGCCCGATATTCGGGTGATCCACGGCCGAAAACCCACTACAAAACAATTAAACTTCTTTTAACACACACCATACACACCAGACTAAGTAATAATGGATAATAACAGAATATTGTATTAGTACTTATTGTTAAAACTACTCTCTTGTGCTTCTCACCTTTACTGATTGAGGTTTACAGTCCAGCGATTCTTTTTTAAATGGAGGACACCAAGTGGGTGAAAAAAAGGCGATTGCACGACTTTAGTAGCTGCAAGCCGAAGCCCTAGACTCTACCAGTGGTAAACCAAAATACTGCACCTGCGCGACAATGTAAGTTATCGGCTTGCGTTATGACTTTAAAGTCACTTTAAAGTCACTTGACTTTAAAGCGTTATGACTTTAAAGTCATTACGCTCCGTTTTTTTCACCCTGCTTGGCATGCTCCATTTTAAAAAGAATCACTGGACTATAAACCTCAACCGCAGCATCATGGCTTCAAGGGCAGCAACTACAAGCAAAGGTAAAAAGCGCAAGAGAGTAGTTTTAACAATAAGTACCAATACAGTATTCTGTTATTATGTTATTATTTATGCATCTACAAATGCTCCATTGCTATTGTTCCAGATAAGTTCCGGTTTATCAAATGGGGACTTTTTTTTTGGCGTGCCGGTTATACAGAAGTGCCGATGCATCAAGTCACGGATAAACGGGCTTCTACTGTATAACCTCAAAACATCTAGAAGAACTTCAAAGGGAGATGCTACCAAGTGCATTTGTACTAAATATTTTGCACACAGTAAAGCCCCCTCAAAAAATCAATGAAGTGAGTCAACATATGTATTGCTAGACAAAAGAAAACCAAGGTCCCTCCGGTTCATCTTCCACCAATAAATCACAAGCACATGTAATGTTCCAAACTATACACTGTATCCCACAATAGCAACAATAACTTGCATTTATATAGCTCCCTTCATGCAGGATAGCATCCCAGAACAATATTATTTCAATCTAAATCTATTGGAAAACTATCTAATTTGCATCGAAGGCTGCGTTCAGAACTTGAGTGATCAATTTATATTCATAGAATCATAGAATATTTCAGCACAAAAGGAGGACATTCGGCCCATCGAGTCTGTGCTGGCTCTTTGAAAAGAGCTGTTCAATTGAGCTATATTGAGGACTTTTGGCCAAGATATCAGGAGAATTTCCCTTTTGTTTTCAAAGAGTGTTATTGGATCTTTAAAGTGAATCAGGACAGGCAGATGGGACTCTGGTTTAACATTTCATCTAAAGAACTGCACCTCTGATAATCCAGCATTCCCATAACATTGTCCTGGAGTGTCAGCCTACACATGGAACTTGAAACCCACGACTATCCAACCCAGAAGGAAGAATGCCACCAAATGAGCCAAACTGATGCACCAGGGGGATACAGTTATTAAAAAGGGTGCATTTCCAAATGAAGGCTGAATATTAAGAATTTTTCATATTTGCATAACGTTTAAATTTCAAGAAAATATTGTCTCATAAGCTAAAACTAGGCGGAAATTGGGATTTCAGGGACATGTAAACAGTATCTCTGCCAGCATTGTACATATTGCTTCCATGTCTGGAACAGAAGCATTCATTTGGTTCAAGCTGCCTTGCTCACACGCATGCTGAGCCTGAGGCAGCAGTTCTAACACAGCAGTCTGCAGCATTGGCCATGCTTTCCATATGGTACTTGGCCTGGCAAGATTGATTGGTAATCTGTTTTTTCATGTCTTAGTAGCCAGCTTTTGTTTTATTCATCTGTCTGCAGTATTCCAGTTAAATAAGGTATTGAAGGGTTCGGAGCCTGTGTACAGAAAGTGAGATCCGAGGCTGGGAAGCAACAGGGCTCCCATTACTCTTATCAACATTCCTGCAGTGAACACACACAGCCAGACTACAGCTGCTGTTCACCAGCATTAACAACAGACATGGTTGTGTCTATAATGTGGCCCTTACAAAATTCAATCTTTCAGCTTTTTTTATTGGCTGCTGAACTGGTCTGCGAAGTCATCTGTGTATTTAAAACTCTCATTGGTATGATGTTATACCTATCCTCTGACATGCTTTGCAATGCACCATATCATCCTGCAAGCAGCTTTTAGATCATTGCTATTCATTGCGGTAGAACTAGACGATATAAGGTTAGAGTTGCAAAGGGTATTTTCAGTACAGATATCAGCACCTTTTTCTTTGTGTGGAGATAATTAAAGATGGAACAGGTTGCTAAGGAAAGGTGGTCAAATCTAGACTCATTTAAAACACAGCTTAATGAGATAATGGGGAGATGGTTGGATGTGCGTTATGGAAGGATGCGATTCGATGGGCCAAAGGGCCTTCTTCATTCAAACCAATTCTGTGATCTTTGTGCACACTACACTTGAGGAGATAATCAGAGGCTTTCTATTCTTCCACACTTTCAAATGCCACCAAAACACCTTCCTTTTTGATCGTTCTTACTGTCATCTCCCCCCTCTCTCCCCCGTTGCTTGGGGTAAGACTCCACCACTGGCAAGCGTTCTGGGTCATTGCCCTGCGTGAAGGGCACTATATAAATGCACATTGTTGTTGTAAGCAGCAAGTGTAATTTTAAAAGTCAATGTGCAGCATCTCTTAAGCAATTGTCGAAGCCACAAGTTGAAGCACATATTACTATGCTGCTGCACCTGCACCTTGCTTCCTTCATGATAAGGCAAGATGGTGCAAGCGAAAAGCTCACTATCAAAAGGTTGACACAAACAATTCAGGTTCATGGAATGATCAGACATTGCTAACAGACACTCAATAATCAGACTTTCAATTTCTCATAATCTTAGCCTTAGATCATTGTCTTAACATTTTAGATTATGACGACAATTCTTAAATTCAGTTTTCATTTGGAAGTTCGTGTTCTATAAGATGAAGAATTTCTGGTCTCAGATTTTTAATGTCTTGGAGAGCATTTGTGACATCTTTGTTCGCTGTGTAAACAACTGAATATTCATATCGCTTCGATACATTCCAACTCCTCTGGCCCATACAGGTATCAATTAGGTGTCATGTCACACTACCTGTCAATAATGCAATGTTCAGCTGCTCACTTGGTTTTCATTTGATTCAGCGCAACTGAGATCAGGACAGGTCTTTGTCACTTCAATACTCTCAAGCCTTGTACAATGGACCTCTATTTATTCACATGTCTATAGATGTCTGTTTTGTAAGACATTATGGACCTAATTTGTAAGGTACCTAACATTGCAAGCTATCTCTCTAGTACATCTTTCAAGGGTCAATTGGGATTGGTGTGTTTCAGAGATGAATAATTGAATGGAAACAAAACAGCCTGCAGAGGATTATGTGACTGCACTGGAGATTCAGAATCAGCTCATTCAGCATTGCTTTACTGGCCTACATTAAAGCATTGCTTTGCTTAAGGAGATCTCTGCATGGTGACATACGCACAGAAATGAAAAATATAAATGCTTCATATTTCAGATTTTATAAGAAAGAAATATGAGAATTCCAATAAATTATTGCTGAATGATTTGGATCATTTCCTCTTCCACCACTGACTTCAGCTGAATAGTTTGTAATACCTAATAACACTTCTTGCCATTTTTGTAGTATTTTCACTCTGGGAGGATGCTACAAATTGCTATCAAGATATCACTGTAAAGTGTAGTGACTGCGCTTCGCAAATGCATGTAGGAGCTAATATGCACAGAGTAATGTTCCACAAACAGCCATGAAGTGAATGAGCAGCTTTATTTGGGGGATTATTGGCCAGGATACTGGGAGAAATTCCCCATCTATTTTCAATAAATGACCTGAGATCTTTAACTCATTTGCCTCCTTCAAGGCCCATCTCAAGACCTTTCTCTTTGACCATGCCTTCAGTCATCCTTCTACCTCCACTCCTCTTGACTCCAACACCCAGCTCAGGTGCAAACCCTTGATAGTCCAGTGCCAAGGAACATCCTCCCAAAATGAAAGGCGCTATATGAATACAATTTGTTATTCATGTCCACCTGCTCGTCCCCAACTATCTGTGTTCAGCTCCTGTCTCAAAAAATATCTTTTTGACTCTGACTGTCCCCCCACTTCCCTGCTTAGTGCCCAATTATGAAGGGTGTTGTGTAACTGCAAATTATAGTTGTTGTTCAATAGGGTTTTATGAAGCTACAAAGAACATTGCCTACCGGTAAATCAACCTGATTTAAGATAGTATGTAACTGAATGGTATTGAATTGGATCTCTCCACTATCCAAAATAGCAATGACAGCAGTCATCAGTGGTGGGAGGGCAGAGTTCATACTTAAATTCAGTTCAGAATTATTGTTGGCTGAAATTGTGATAATTCATAAGAGTCAATGTGACTCAAACATATCAAATTGGATATAAAACCTCACAGTTTTCACCCCAAATATATATTTATTTGAAACTATTATATTTGGTACAACAATAAACTAAAAAACACACAGAACAACATTTTGGTCATGTTACATGTTTGTGGGCAGTGCAAACATTGAGAGTTGTGAAAGTAGTTGTTTCATTCTTCAGTGGGAATGTACTTATTTTCCAATTTGTTGCATAAGTTACTGAACTTTTATTTACTGATCTGCAATATTCTCCATATTGCAACTCTGTGAGGCTGAGATGAGTCAGCTTTCATTAGTTTCTTTTGTTTGACAATGGTTCATCTACAATTGCTTCTCTCGCACTCATCCTTCTCCTGAACATCCTTTTAATATGAAATGCCCTTATGGGAAGGAGATCACACACAGATTGCAACAAATACAGTTCTACAACTAGAGTTAAAAGATATGAGTCCAAGGAAAACTTTTTTTGTTAAGTAAATAATAATCCTTCTATTTGGCATAGCACCTTTCATGCCAGGAGGATGCTTCATGGTGCTTTTACGATTTACTGCAGTAAATCAACTGTAGTGACTGTATTTTGCCAGTAACTGCAACAGCCGATGTACACACAGTAATATTCTACAAACAGCCACAAAGAGAAAGATTATTTTTTGTTAGGGGATTGTTGGCCAGGATACTGGGAGAAAATCTCCTCTTTTCGAGTAGTGCCTTGGGATCTTTAACAACCATCTGAGCAGTATAGACAGAACCTTGGTTTAATATCTCTGGCTGGTACTTCTCGCACTGCACTAAAGTGTCAACCCAGACCGTGAGTTCAATTACCTGAGATTTGATTTGAACCCACGACCTTCTGATGAAAGTGCTACCAACTGAGCCAGCTTGCCACTTCTTTATTATAAATAACCTTTACAATACTCTGATAACATAATGGAAATGCATTTTTATCAATAATGGAAAGATGCAGCACAAACAAAATTTTCCCCCTGTGTAAAACTAACATTGGAAACAATAATGTTTCTCAATAGGAAAAGAAAAAAGGCACAGGTGGCAGCCTGCTTGCTATGAAGTTTACTCTTCAAGCTAGGTAATTTACACTCTACATATAATAAAATTCAGATTGTGCTCCAATGCATATATTGTACACCCACATCCAATAGCTATAAATTATGCATAAATTCATTTTTCTGCAATTTGTCTCTTAGGAGTTTCGTATTTCATTTCTTTCAAAATGTATTAGCTGTCTGTTTTCATCAATCGAAAGCAAATATTCCTTTTGGTAGCATGCAGCACTCTAGGTGGTCTTGTGATGTTATGCTCTTCAAAGCTGACTCTCCTAAATGCTCGCTTAGAGAAGATAGCAAGTTATATAGCTGTCATCATTTCTCGCTGTGTACAGTCAGTTCTTGGGTAATTGCCATAGATGAAAGGCACCAGCCAATGAATGTTATTGATAAAAATGCATTTCCATTATGAAGGTGAATGTGATGAGCTGTACTGTTTTGCACGTACACCAAAGATCTTTCTGTGAATATTACCCTTCAGAAACCATATCACTGACAAAGGATCTATGGGAACATTTATCACTCTGTAAAAATTAGAAAACAGCTCTAGAGTAGAAGTGTCAGATTTGACACTCCTTGAAACTAACAAAACTCCAGCTGACAGCAGTGAAAACGGAATCGATCTTTGTTTCAGAATTCTCTTTCCTGATATCATTTTCATTTAGTTAACCCATGTTTCTAATAATCATGGTAATAATAATCATTACATTTTTGATTTGGAGCCTGTCACATTGGGAGCACGTCTCAAGCTTTCAGTCACCTTTCCATCCCACCCCACTATGCTCAATGCACACATATCCTTCCTCTCCAGCTTGGGTTCCCAATTAACTGTGAAGTACTTTGAGGCATCTTCCCAATGTGAAAGGCACTATATTAATGTACATTGTTGCTATTCTTGTAATTACTGGTGTTATATCTTACCCAGAACACCGTTAATCAGTTTACACTTTTCTATGTCTTTGGAATCCTATGTCTTTTCCTCCAGGCTTGGATTGATTTTCCAGCAGAGAGGAATTAACATAAATAATAATGATGGTGTTACTGCTTCTCACACAGGTGAGTAAATTTGACATTAATTTAAAGTCAGGAAACAGATGATACAATCAAATGATTTTCCTTCAAAAAGCATTGCATCAAATGAGATGATATTGTTTGAGTGTCAAATAAACCCAGCGTATGGTACTTAAACAAAATAACTGATCATCACACACATCATGTACTGCTATTCTGGTTTACATTAATAGCCTTTTTTTTTAATTAAATGAAGGATGCCATTTCCTGTCTGTGAGTACATCAGTTTTTGTTTCAAAGTTATTTTAGTACATAATGCAAACTTGTGCTGTTAACTAAACACATACGTAATATGTACACAATTTATAAATCACTAATTAAAGCAATTCTTTATGATACCCGATGTAACACACCAACTACTGATTGAGAGACACCTATATAATTTAGATCAATTCTCTCTTTCTCTCTCTCCATTTATATATAGATTTATAAATTACTGTATATATTTATATTCGCCAGCAAAATATACAGCCAATTCACTTTACAGTGAGGCACTTTGCGATGTCTTGAGGATGTGATAAGGTGCCATATCAACTACATAGATTATTATATTATTTTTATATATGTCTTCTGTCTCCATGTAGCTCACTTCCCAGTGGAAATCAACATTTAAGTGGACAGTACAGCTGTTCATAATCCACAGATCTTACCACAGTTCTTCATCGTTAACATTTAGTGTCAAATTCACTTTAACCTTTTGAAGATTTGTTTAAGAATTTAATGTTTCCAAAAAAACAGGGCCAGTTGAGTGGGCCACTCTCATTCCTATTCATCTTCCTGGTGCATATTGGTTTATGGACCTAAGTGTCAATTAAATATGGATGATGCAAGGATAGGAGGATTCTAGAAAAGTGACTGGGAAGATTTTCAAAAATGTTGATTTGGAAAGTTGCAATTAAAGGACTGAGTGAATTTACCCTGTGTTTTGGATTAAATAACATTACATGGTGTCAGAAATGAAAATGGTACCTGGAGTGAACCTAACTACAAGATGGAATACGGACTGAAAAGCAAAACGCAAAGAAAAACAGAATTAAATGCCATACCATGGTGTGTGCCGACACCAAGACGACTGGTTGGCAGGAAGTTTAAGACATAATTGACAACAGTATTAGTAATAATATATTTATTGTGCAAAAAAAAGTAAGGAAAGTAATTCAGTGCAAATTAGATACAGGGTCACAGGCCAGTGTAATGATGTGGGAAGAATATATAAAATTGGGAGAATCAAATAAGGAAAAAATGGAAACAGTGAAAGGTAAACCGAGGGCATATAACAAAGAAATAATTGAAACAGTGGGCAGAGTAGTGATACAAATGATATACAATAGAATACAACTCAACATTATCAAAATAAAAGCTGAGAGTTTGTTAGAATTGGAAGATATAATAAAAATGGGAATGTTAGAAAGAATTGGGAACGTGAAAATAGGAGAAAGTGAACCAAGAGCGACGGAAGAAATAATAGAATATAAACAGGTGTTCGGAAAGAAAGGATTGATATATGTATTGTATAGACGGAGTCTATACAATACAATTAGAAGACACAGCACCACTAGTATTCAACCATGAAGGAGAGTACCAGATGCAATGAAAACAAGACTGAAAGAAAAATTGAGACCAGAGGTAACAACAGACAAATAAATTGGAAAAAACAAGGGCAAAAGCCATAGAAGGAAAAAAAAACTTTCCGAAAATGAGAATCCGTATGGTTTTGGAGGAAAAATGTAAAAGTGGAAGGCTGGATCAAAAGAAAAATTTAGGGATAACAAGATAACAACCCCAGATCCTATTGGGTGAAAAATAACAAATGAAGGATATACAGTACAGACAAATATGATGGGAGATCAAACAAAGAACAATAAAAAAAACAGGAAAAAAGGGAATAGCAGAAGCAAGAGCAAGGAGTGGCAGACACTGTGAGAATTACCAGATGTCGATGATGTATAAAAAGACCACAAAGAATGATAGGGCATGATTGAAAAGAAGAAGAGAAAAAGCTAAAAGAAGGAAGTTGTTGCATATTGTTTTATAGACCTAAATGGCAATTGGATATGGATGATGCAAGGATAAAACGATTCTGGGAAAGTGGCTGGGCAGATTTTGAAAGAGATTGATTTGTAAAGTTTGAATTAAAGGACCAAGTGAATCTATCTTGTGTTTTGAATGAAATAAGATTACACGTCCTATCTCCACATATTGATAGATATTGCCCACTGAACTAAGTGGGTACCGGCAGCAAGCTTTTAGGACAGCTGGCGAGAGAGTGGGATTGATTCACACGGCTCCTATTGATACGAGCGCAAAAACATCACTGCATACTTTATGTGCCGAATCATTCTTTTGTAACATTCTATTCATTGTATAAATGGAAACTTTCCTTAAAGGAGAGGAAATGCAGCTAACTATTCGACAATGGTTTGGTGCCCTAGTTTTCTTTCTGCCGATTATTATTGTCAGTGAATGTGCATTGTTTAAATATCAGTTCCCAGCCAGAATGTCCTTTGCCAGATGAATGCCCAGCAAGTCATTACACATGAATATGTTCCGTTCACTTGCTCAACAAATGCCTCATTCACTCTGTCTCAGCCTACTGTTTCTAGAGTGTAGATTTGAAAGCTTGATAAGATACATGCATGACTATTAAGAGATTATATTGTTTTAGAATGTGGATGATGACTTTATTGTGTAATACCTAAATGCTTGTACAGAGCAAATATAACAACTCATGTAAATGCACGTGGTAAAACTGATAAAGAACATTTAGAATACTGAAACCATCTTTCTCTTGTTGAAATAAATCAGAAAATATATGTCCTGAAGAAGGCTTGTGGTGTGCTGCAAATTTAGTTGTAAAACATGGTAGCAATATGGATATGCCAGAGGAAAAAAATGACATTAGACAAAGAGTATACTGAGCTTTCACAGTTTGGCTGTGCAAGAGAGAGAAATTAGATGAAAACCAATCCAGGCAAATTTTATTACAACATTTTAACATACAAATTTTATTACGGCATTTTTACATACAAATCCAACAGAAACATATCGTTTAAAGTAACTAGTCCTAATATTATAACTCTTGCATTCACAACAGCACCTACAATAGAACCATAGAAATACTCTACACAGGAGGAGAACATTAAGCTCATTTTTTTTAATGCTGGTGTTTACCTCGCCAAGAATCGATCCAGTCTATTCTCAATTCTTTCTGATACTTTCTGCTCAGCATTTGCTTCTCCAATTCTGTTTTGAAAGCCTCCATTCAACTTTAATCGAACAGTAATCCCACAAATCATTCCAAACCATGATAATCCTAAGAAATAAGTTTTTCTGATCTTCCAAACTTCTTGATTCTTCTTGTCCCACTCTGGAATTTGTGCCCTCTTCTAGAATCCCCTACCGGAGGAAAGATGTTTTTCCATCTGATTCTCTCAAACAATTTCAAATTTCCATCATCTCCCACCTTGATTTTTCCATATGAAATTTTTTCTGCTGATGAAGAGTGCTTGACCATAGAGGTGTAAATAGTTAATTGACTAGAAATTAATTTAACAGATGTGAGTTTTGCAATCCCTCCTCACCTTCAAAGCCCTATTCGGCCTTGCTCCTTCCTACCTCTGTGACCTTCCAACCCCATATCAACCTGTCAGCTCACTATGCTCAGCAGACTCCAGCAGCATGTATACCGCATGGCCCACCACACCATTGGTGGTTGGGCCTTCAGCCTCTCTGCCTCCACCCTTTGGAACTCCACCCTTTGCCTCACTCATTCTCTTCGCCTTTTCAAGGCCATTGTTAAGGCGCTCCAGAGAGAAGGTCCAAATAACTGAAAGCTAACCACCGACGGTGGGGTAGATAAGGCGGTGAGCATGGAGCAGGCCAGTGTTAGCTGAGTGGAAGAAGGGCCAGTTTGGTAGAGTTTCAGAGGTGGAAGAATTCAATAATGATAATAATCCTTGCATTTGATATAGCCTTTGAACAAGTTATAAAATATTGCTGACATACCTCGACTGAGTATTGATACAAATGTGAATTTAATAATAATAATCCTTAAATTTGATATAGTACTTTTCATGTCTTCTAGACGTCTCAAAGCGCTTCACAGAATATACTGTAAAGTGAATTGACTGTATATTTGTGGGCGAAACGCAGCAGCCAATTGCGCACAGCAGTGTCCCACAAACAGTTGTGGATTGAAATGACCAATTTTATTATTGTGTTTTTTTTTGGAGGGATTATTATTAGGCGTTTAGAGTAAGGAAACTTACCCAAGGTTTAGCCCTAAACTGCTTGGATTCGAACACAGGTCTCACGTTTGTAAGGCAAGTGCTGTAACCACTGAACTACGGATTTGAATGTGAGGATGAGAATTTGAATTTAATCTGGTGGGATACAGGGCAGAGGCAATTTGGATATGAGATTTTTATCCTCCAGGTGCCGTGCCCATTTTAAATTATTTATTTGTTTTTCTTATGGGATTGATAACAACAATAAAATTAACAAGTGGACACAGGATTAGATTTGCAAAGCAACATTTTAGGACAAATAGTAGGAAGTATTTCTCTCCCTGGCCTATTTCTGTACAATGACAGCTTTTGGAAATCGTTATTAGCTCTTTTGCAAATATCGCAAATTAGACAGACAAAAGTCTCAATTACTGCTTCCCATCTCTTTGGTTTACATCATTGATTAGAACCCACTGTAGAGAAAGTAATATTGCCCATGTGTATATTTGTACAGTAGAGCTAAACAGTGCAACATATGTTTAATATTGAGGTAGGTGGTGGGGGGTGGGGGGGGTGGGGGGGTGAAAGGAACAATTTGTAACATTTGTACTACAGCCCATGAACTTACCCATGCAGCAAATGAATCTAAATTAAAACATTATATTGTACAAAGATTCTTTAGAAGCAGTCACTGGTGCATGACAGGTGCCTGACAACGCACCGACAACATGCAATGTGCTGAACAGCAAAACTACAAATAACCTGGAAATGTTTTGCACTTAGATAATGATTATACATTTAAATGTCATGTTACCAATGAGCAGAGGATCTCCATGTTTTCAGGTTACTGTGTAGAAAGATTGACTGGATTGTTAGACCAAATAGTTATGATTAGAGGAGATGTAGAGAGCTGGCAAATTAGAATTCTCTGTGATATATATTTTGGGGAATTGATATTGCCAAATTATTATTTAGTGTACACAGGATTAAACACATTTAAAGGTATGTTCTCTGTGCCCATGTGCTGAGATGAATGAATATTGAGTTTCCTGATTTCAGCGTTATACCGACAGTTATAAAGCTTTACCCAAAGTTAGTTAACAAAGAAAAAACAATCTTGACCTGGAGGCAAGGTGAATTAGAAAGATAACTGAGAATAGGAGAGGATCCGTTCATTTGTCAAAGGGTGACTTTCCATGCACTTTATTTAGTAAAGATGTCGATGTGGGTTAAACATCAATCTGTTTCTCGAAATTTATGCCTGTTGGCTTATAAGTAAGTGTAATGCAATTTCTAAATGTTATTTAATGGTACATTTTATAATTTCATGTTATTTATCATTTAAATTATATTACATTTTTGCAGAGATAAATGTTATGCATGTAGTGCACAGAGCAAAATCACCTCCTTTATCTTATTTAGTCAGTTGATCAAGGGATGGCCAGGTTTTCTTCGAATCAGCCAGGTAGATTCCAATTTCTCAATCATAAATAAAATGAAATTCATATTTATCATTTGAAATTGATTATTTCAAAGAAAACTTTCTGCAATTTTGCATTTTAAAAGATTATTTATAATGTCATTCCATTTCAAGCTCTCTATCAATTATTTTGCCATTACAAAATAAGACTGATGAAGCCAAGCTGTGATTTTGCACACTGCAGTTAATGCAGCAACAACAACAACAACAATAACAACTTTGATTTATATAGTGCCCTCCACGCTGGACGGTTCACAGTAGTGCTTCACAGTAGCGGATCCCGGGACCAAGCCAGGAGCAGGGGTAGAAAGGTGATCAAAGGTGTGGTATTAATTATTAATCATTATTGATAATAATGCAATAATAACAATATTGTAATAACAATAATAATATTTGAAACCTTTAAGTGTTATATTATTATTATTAGAAGAGAATTTAAAGAGTCCCACAGAGCTGATACCTTGGGAAAGAATAATGGTTGAGTATAGTATAACAAATGGCTGTTAAAGCCAGTTCGATAACAGCATTTAAGAGTGATTTAGATATGCACTTGAGAAAATAATGTTGAAAATGATTGAGGAAAGATCAGAGGAATGGAGTGTTGTGGGGTGGGGGATTCATTGTTGGAGGTGACCTGCTTTGGATTGGACATTAAACTGAGGTCCCATCTGCCTGGATGTTAAGGATCCCATAACACCATTCAAAAAGAGAAAGGATTTTCTCCCAGTGTTCCAGCCAAAAGGTACTTCATAATTTTGCAACTACTTTCAGCTGAAATGGTAGCAGTGATGAAGGTAGCATTCATCAGTATCTCCTCTGGTCTTCCCTAATTCTTTTACTGCTGTTTATTGTGATAAGAATACGTGGATTTTTTTAGTATTACCAACTGTCCGGAATTCTCCGAGCACTCATTCACATTACATGAAGAAGTTGTACCAATTGCTATACATGCATCTTGTGTTAAAGTGCCCTACAGCTGGAATATGAACATGGTTTATCTACTTGAGGTTCTCACACTGCTTCCATTGCACCAAGGGAGGTGGCATCTTTTCACTGTCACTGCAGTGCGATAGGCAGATTTTGACTACCAACATAAAACACTAAGAAGTTATGAATGGTAGAACTGTGTTCATGTGGACTTCAGTAGATGGCCGCATCTTGGCAGAAATATACAGAGTGTTTGTTGTTGACTAGAAAAGTCCTGTCCACAGTTTCTGCAGTGGGAAAATGACTAGCTTAGTAGTGCTTGTCTGTTATATTGATAAAAGCAAGTTTCACTCAGTTGGTCGCAACTTTTTGTTCTCTTACCAGTAAGAACACATCTGACTAGATTCTATGGAACAGTATTAGAAATCCTCAAGCCCTGTATCTAATAAAAGGGTTTTAAATAAGATTTTTTTAAAAAACTCAAAATAATCTAAGGATCCAAAGTCAACCTTCATTTTTGAGTTCTTCCATCAAAAACAATATTGTGCCCAATATTGTTTCCTACGTGTTTCTTCGCTGCATCAATTTCTGTTCAAAGGCATGACTGGAACCCAGTCATATCAAGATCAAAACTCCGACTGTGCAAATTCTGAAAGGGTCCAGACCACACAAATAAAATGTAAGGACTTGCATTATTACATCAATAAAAGTTGCATTAATGTTGTGCAAATATACTGGTACAGGGGAAATTACATGTGTCCTTAACAAGAATTTTAAAGGATTACTGAATCGCCTGAAATCGTTGTAATGTTGTATTAGACTTGGAAAAAATTTGGATATGAGATTTTTATCCTCCAGGTGCCGTGCCCATTTAAAATTATTTATTTGTTTTTCTTATGGGATTGATAACAACAATAAAATTAACAAGTGGGCATATGATTAGATTTTCAAAGCAACATTTCGACAAATAGTAGGAAGTATTTCTTGACCTAGAGATTAATCAGCAACTGGAAAGAGGTACCAGGATCTGTGATTGAGACCAGGATGCATGACATATTTAAGAAACAGCTTGAATCCATGATAGGAGGATGGGTACTCTGAATGGATGAGATCAAGTGGCTTTAAGGACATTTTTCATTCATCTTAGTCTATTTATGATCTTCTGATTCTCGTTTTGTGATTTTGTTGCAGCTAGTGCTCAATGGGTTAAATGTGGGCTTGTACAACGTCCATCGGTAAATCTCTGCAAACATCAGTGAAAGATGAATCACCATCTATTCGATGATAGGTTGAAAAATAGTTGGAAGAAATTCTCATTCACATCAGTTGCTGCTGCTTAGAACCTGATAACAGGCTAATTGGGATAATGAGAGAAGGCTTTTACAATGTATGATCAGTGGTACTGTCCCAGGAGCAGGTCCCCTCAGATATCTCATTTATACCGTCCCTCCTCACAGCAGCTGTTGCTTTGCTGTTTTCATCCATCCCTGGTGATTAATTGTAACCTTCTGCAGAGTGATAGAGCTAATTAGAAAAAGCATGATCTAATCCATGTTTTTTGTTGCTTTGCTGCAGCTGATGTTATGAGCGACATTTACAGAGTCAATTTTCTGGGCTTGTTTCACAGCACATATTTTGCAAAGGTTCCAGAATAATTGGAACAGAAGGCTTGGGTTTATTTGCTACAATGGTGCGATAATTCACGAACATGAAATGAGGAGTTTTTCTGTGGTCTTTGATGCAGCAGCTGGGAAAGTACCTAACAACCCAAACATAAAAGACATTTCATGCTTATATCTTGATTTGTGTTACAGTTTTATTTTGATTGTTTTACTTTGTCTGAAATAAACACAGTCACTAACTTTGCAGTACATCTTATGAAGAAACACTTTGAGATGACATCCCAGTATGAAAGGTGCTATAGCTAAATACAAGGATTGCTATGCTTTTTTCCTTTACATGTGTTTCCATGTTACTGTACAATAGTGTTCAGTACCACCTCAAGGACTTTAGAAATGACTGTGTAATAAAATTCCCCAGGGCTGAGATTGATTGAAGGCAGTATTCCTGACTCAACATTATCGGAAATAATATTCCAATAATTACAACCTTAATATAGTAGCTATTTTATATTTTGATTTTGTTTAAGTAATTTGTCAATACCTCAAGCAGCTTTAAATTTAGTATAAGTACATTGGGCAAGAAAGCTCTTTAGTGACATGTAGAGGCTATAGATTATTCAATAGTATTAGCATTTACCTGCTTTCATGTTATAATAGTAATCCTTGCATTTGATAAAGAGCTTTTCACAACTTCTAAACGTTTCAAAGCGCTTTACAGAATATACTGTAAAGGGAATTGACTGTATATTTTGTGGGTGAAACGCGGCAGCCAAATGCGCACAGCTGTGTAGATACCACTGTATAGTCTGTTATAATGGAGACAGAAATCAAGGGCATTTCTTACAGTGAGAATAGAGTCATATTTTGCCTGCCTGTTCGCAATGCTACAAAGTTGGAGACTGCAGTACAGTGCTGCAATGATACGGACTTCAGTATACTATCTGCTCTGAACACTGCACATTGGCTACAGATCCAGTTTGCAGAATTAAACTGTAAGGCCTTGGATCTTTCGTCTCAGCAAAGGTAGGTAATCTCAAGCAGGATGTCAAGGAGGTATTACAATTGGCACCATTGTCTCTGGCCAGGGAAAGAGAATATTGATCAGAGGCCCTGCCATCCACATTGGAATCTCCTTTCCTCGGCAGTGTACAGTCACCAGGTGATGGTGAGACTTCTAACGAATGAGAACATGCTGATGGGGCTGCTGTTAGCTAGTGGTAGATCAGGCTGCCAGAGTTTGTTTTTAAAATATAAAGCTACTGTTTTTGGCAGTCTTTCCCACCAGCTGCCTTCATACTCAGCAGATGTGTATTGTCAATGATGCAAAAGTACTTTTCTTTATAACTCTGGAGTAGTGCCCATTTAATAGCATAAGGAATGTTTCAGCACAGCCCTAATATCATCCCAAATATCTTTATCATTATTGGAAGGAGAAAGTGCAATGTTTCATAGAGGGATCTGTCTGTTACAAACATGTCACAGAAAATTAGTTTCACCTAAATTTCTTACATTTATCAAACATTTTCCTCTATTTGTTTATTTCTAGCAATAAAACTTTAAGCACAACAAACTGTTATTGTTTTCTTATCCTTCAGGTTAGTTTTGTTGTTGTTGTTAATGTTGTTCGCTTTAAGCTATGGCTTCCCCCAACTGAGCCATTTGAGGAAGCTCATACACTAACTAGATTACAATATATTTACTCAAAATTACTCCAGTGAACAGCATTTATTTTATGCACATTTGGCCTGTAGACTACCATGCAGGTTTAAAAATGTATTGAGCAAAAGCAAATATTATAGATTGGTGTTAGATTGATTACATTTGTTTTAAATGTGTCAGCTTATACCAGTGACAAGATTAATTATTGTTTTTTTAATCAAGATTTATTTGGATGTTTATGTAATGGTAGATTGGGCAAATTTAAAAATAGTTGGCAGAATTAGTGTGACATAACAGTTTATGGAAATGGATTCAGGAAGAGATTACAGTATTAAGGCCAGAAGCAAAAGAAGCTGCAATTTAGATGTGCTGGTAAGATTGCAGAACTGTTAGTCTGTGAACTCACAAGGATTATCATGCACCAGCGAAGAGTAAGGTAGAACCAATCATTATCATGTCATTGCTTTCACGTTTTTCTAAAACAAGAGGAGGGTGGAAATGTGAAAGATTAGTGCTAATGCTTTAAACGTAACTTCCAGTTGCAGAGAGTTTAAATAAGGTCTCTTTATCCCTTTGAAGTCAGGAAAATAAATAAGAATCAAAGTTACTAGATACAAAATGGTATAGATTCTTTATCGTATCGGAAAATTTCCTTCAGTGCCTTTGATAGGGATGGGGAAATTGTAATAAATAATCTAAATAAACATTTGATATAGCACCTTTTCACATTAAGAGAATGTTTCAAATCATTGCCATATTTTCTAGGGTTTAAACCCATTGAAATTACTGTACTTTTATGTTAACAGGATCTAAACCCCCCTGATTGGCTCCCATCAGCGCCTCCACATCTCAGGTGCTGACTGCATCACCTTCCATGGATACACACTCCACCTTATTAAGCCAGTCCAGAACCTTAACGTCTTCTTTGACCCTCAGCTGTCCTTTATACCTCACATCCATGCCATGACTCGCTCTGACTTCCCCCACATCCGCAACATTGCCAGAACTCTGCATCCCATGTCCTCTCCCACACCAGGTTCCATGACACTATCACCCCAGTCCTCTGCTGACTTCACTGACTTCCCATCATACAGAGGATACAGTTCAAGATCCTGATCCTCACCTTCAAAGCTCTCCACTCTCCATTGCTTTCATTGCTCACTATTTCTGCTCCAGCCTGCTTCATTACCTCATAAAATTATATATAATTACCCCCACCTTGCCTGCCAACCATTGCCGGGCAGACTTCCACTCTGCCCCCACCCTCTGCAAATTCATCTGGCAGTCCCTCCACTTCGACCCTTCCCTTACCTCCTTCAAGACCCCTTCTTTGACCGTGCCTTTGATCACCCTCCATTCCCCACAGCCCTCTACCCACTTTGCTCCCAAACCCCCCCAGCTTGGGTCCGAAACGCTGATTGTACAAAGCCTTCTGACGTCGTCGAAACATGAAAGCCACTACATAAAAGCAATTTTGTTGTTGTTTTACACTCATCTAATGTCTCATTTGAAGGACAGCATCAGCCCTAGCACTCCACTCCACTGTTAGTGTGCACTCTACTCAAAGCTCCGAGTGTTAGCAGAGACTGTGTGCTCAAAATTCAAATCAGTTTGAACCTACCACCTTTTCACTTGGAGGCAACAACAACACATTTACATTTTTATTGAGCCTTTCAGATGGGGAGGACATCCTGGGATGCTGGATAGACAGTATTCTGGACCCGAGCTGGGGGTAGGCATTGTGGAGCATGGAGCGCAGGGGCAGAAGGAAGTTGATCTGAGGCACTGTCAAAGAGGACGAGGTAGGTCTTGAAGGAGGTGAGGGATTGGATGAGGCAGAGGGCCTACGTGATGGAGTTCCAGAGGGTGGGGGCAGAATAGCTGAAGGCCCGCCCACCAACAGTGGGGCAGACAAGACGGGGGAACTTGAAGTAACTGGAGCCCGCCGAGCAGAGGGATTATTAGAGGGTTAGGAAGTCGCAGATGTAGTGGGGAGTGAGACCATGGAGGGCTATCAATGCTATTAACAATGCTATCAACTGTGCCAGGCTGACAGCATTGACGTGAGGGTGACAAAACAAGGCGGAGCTTTCAGAGGAGACAGAGTAATTAACCCAAGGCAAAAGTTTCTGGGGAAACTCAGCAGGTCAAAGAGCATTCATGGAGAAAGGAAAGGGAGTCAACGTTTCGGGTCTACAACCCTTCGTCAGGACTGAAACGTTGACTCCTTTTCCTTTCTTCATGGATGCTGTTTGACCTGCTGAGTTTCCCTAGCAACTTTTGTTTTTGTTTCAGATTCCCAGCATCTGTAGTATTTTGTGTTTTGTTTAATTAACCCGAAGAGTGACTAGTGAAAGATTGTACCTTCAGAAAATGCCATGTGCATTGTCAGAATCTGCTTGAACCTGTGTATTAAGTCAAAAAAACATAACAATTTGTCAATCGTCCCCACAGTCAACCTGTACAAGGTGGTTTGAAAACTCTACACACACATTATAAGGTCAAATCATTTTTATTAAACTATGGTGTGGTGGTTAGAGAGAAAATTGTGTAAGTGGAGTGATATAGAGAGAATAGGCCATTAAAGCTGAAAGAAGCATAACGTATAATGTAATTCATATAAAATAATATCTTTTTCAGCCTAGAATCACTGTGAAAAATTCTACACAATCAATAAAAAATTTGATATTTCTAATAAAGATTATGACATACAATTGTACTGTATTGAAAAATACATTCAGCCAGCAGATAATATAGCAGTTATTTTGCATCCATTGCAATATGTTCCTTTAGTGAATTCTCTCAATTTGTTCTGATGTTTAATTTCTTAAGTAGTTTGTTCTATGCATTTGTTTTAAATTAATTCTCACAACTCAGTATTGTTCCGTTGATGATATTGTTGTGTTGTCAATTTGTCTCTTCTGTTGAATAATTGATCAATTACATTTGTACCTTAGTTGTTTTGAAGCTATTTATCATTACCTTTGCATATTGACTTCAATTACTGTCCCTCTATTTCATGCAGAGTGACTGTTATTTCATGCTGTATTGTGTGTTCTATTCTGCCCTCTTTGATGTATCATTTTAATTGATTGTTATTTCATGCAAATTATCGTGGCATTCATTTGCGCTTATCTGTACTCAGTGCACAAGTATTGATTTGTGTTACACTATACTGTATTTGTCTGCATTTTTCTCTATGTTATGAAATTTCTGAATGTTCATCATCTTTTATTGCACTTGACATTTGCAACTATAGTACATAATAAATCAAATTACTCTTAACATCATCGAGATAATTATCACATCTTCCAACTTCACTTTTATTTTTTTCTATTCCTGAGATAATAGAAACAGCTGCCTGTTCAGTTGGACATTAAAGATCCCATGGCACTGCCAGAAAAGAGAAGCGAGTTTTTTCCAGCGTCCTAGCCAATATTCCCCAGATAATATTAGTCGCTCACTTCATGGCTGTTTGTGAGATAAATTGGCTGTCGCATTTGTTTATAAAAAACAGGCAGTCATTGCACTTTAGAATATAACCAATGAAGCTTTTGAGATTCCCTTCTGACATAAAAAGCAGTATAAGGATTATTATGTCTTCCCTGTGTGATTATCTTGCGTACAGTACTATGAAATAATAGAAGCCTTTGACAACACCAGTATAAGCTGCTTGTTTCTCCAATACATCACAGAAAGAATTATTAGTTTGGTGAGTGGAGGAAAGTGGATGAGGATCTATGTGGTTCTTTTAGAATATGCCTATTTTGGATGAAACAACAACAACATTTGTATAGAGTCTTTCATGTCGGGAGGATGTTCTAAGGCGCTGGACAGTCTGTGTTTCAGACCTGAGCTGGGTCGAGATCAGGGAGGATGCAGGGAAGAGAGGGGAAAGGGGGTGGCTGATGGCACGGCTGAAGAGGGGGATCTTGAGGCGGGAGTTGAAGGATGCTAGAGAGGGGGCGAGGGAGGGATTGTAGGATGGAATTCCAATGGTTGAAGGCAGAGTGACTGAAGGCTTACATGCCTTTGATGGGGTGGTGGGTCAGCAGTGTGAACCACATTAGGCAGTTAGGAGGTCACAGAGGTAGGGTGGGGCAAGGCCATGGAAACAAATGCAGTGAGTCAGACTAGAGGGATCAAAAACAACAACGACTTGCATTCACATAGCGCACTGCACATGGGGTAGCATCCCAGAGTGTTTCATAGTGACACAATCTGCTAAAAAGCCAGGTGGGAGAGGTGAGGTGACCGTAAGCATGATCAAAAAGGAAGGTCTTTAGATGGAATTTGAAGATGGGGAGGGAGGGATCAATGCGGAGGGATTGAGGGAAAGAATTCCAGAGGTTTGGAGGCATAGTAGCTGAAGACACAGTCACGGGTGGTGGAACGGAAGGCATGAGGGACAAACAGGAGGCTGGAGCCAGCCAAGCGGAGGCAGTAGATGGTGGGTGATAATCAAGTCAGATAGGTAGGAAGCTGCAAGTGCATGAAGGGATTTGAAAATGAGTGAGAGAATCTTGAAATCAATCCATTGAGTAATTGGGATCTAGTGGAGCCTGACAAGGACTGGTGTGATGGAGGTACAGAGTTTCATCTAGGTGAGTCTCCGGGTAGCAAAGTTTTTAATTAATTGGATTTTATGTTTGGTGGAGCTGGGGAGACTAGTGAAGAGGATATAAGAGTAATCCAGCTGGTCTGTTTAAACAATTCTCTTTTAAACAGAACACTTAATGTGGGATAAAGTTTTGGAGGACATCATAAAGGCAGGATTGAACACTGAACAAAAGCACACATTGTGATGGAACCACAACAAACTGTGGTTCTTTGCAATGCCATCATTGTTCTCTGCTATTTCTAACAATCACCTAAATACCTCAACCTAGCTCTCAACAATTAGATTAGTTTGGGCTTTTAAAGCACTGAACCAAGGAGTCTTAGATGTTATATCACCTGAGGCCTCAGTATCTTGGATGTAACCATCACCGACGAGGCCATCTCTGACCACCATTTCATCTCCCTTTACTCCTCTATCCCTCTCCATATTCCCTTCAAACCTACCACCACATTCTACTGCTCATGAAAGAAGATCTCCCCACAATCACTCTCCACTGCCTTGGAGTCCTCTGAACTCCTCTCCCTCTGGCCCACCTCATGCACCAAGCCATCCTCTGGACTTATTCTCCTCCCACAACACCATCTCCACTACACTTGAGGCTCTTGCTTGCCTCACCTCCCGAACCGTCTCTTATTCTCAATCCTCACAGTGGTTCACTAGCCACCTCCGCTCGCTCAAGGGCCAGTTGGGGGGCCACCAAACACACTTGGCTCAAATCCGGGCTAACTGTCCACTGGCATATCTGGCTGGACCACTCTGCTCTGGTCCTCGCCAAATCATTCTTCTACTCCAGGATAATCCTGGAGATGAAGCGCATCCCCAGGCTCTGGTTCTCCACCACCAACCAGCTCCTCCAAGCCACACCTTGTAGATTATTTCCTTTCATTCCCACTTAGAGGAGGTGCTTGTTTTCCTTGAGTCCGAAAGCAAGGGAATCTGCTCAGTTGTCACCCCCCTCCAATTTCCACCCCCTCCCCACCTCCCTCCCACACTCTGACTTCTACCCATCCCTCCTTCCACACCTTCAAACTTGTCTCCCTCTCCTCTGTCATCACCACCATAATCCATCATGAAGATCACCACCTGCTCCCCGGACCCCATTCCCACACCTCTCCTTAGCTCCCAGCTCCACCTACTTGCCCCACTACTCGCCGATCCCTACTCATTGTTCCCACCCCCCATAAACAGCCACTATCACCCCCACTCTGAAGAAACCTTCCCTTGACGCATCATAGCTTTCAAACTACCGGCCCATCTCCAACTTAGGTCCTTAAAAGGTCCTTAAAAGAGTCATTGCCTCCCAGCTTCACTCTTTGCTCTCATCTCACTCCCTCCACGAGCCCCTCCAATCGGGCTTCCGTACTGCCAACAGCACAGAATCTACTCTGGTTATGGTCACAAATTATATCCTGACCATTTGTGACCAGGGCTCACTCTGCCTCCTCGTCCTCCTTGACCTATCCACCTCCATTGACACCATAGACCAACAAGGTTTCAAGGTTCCATCCTTGACTGGTTCAGGTCCTGTCTTTCACACCATGTCCACTTTGTCTGCTAATGTTTTTTCTTCCAGCCCCCGCAATGTCTCATGTGGCGTTCCTCACGGCTCTCTCCTTGGTCCCCTCCTCTTCACCCTCTACATGTTCCCCCTCGGTGACATCATCTGCAGATAAGGGGTAAATTTCTTCATGTACGTGGATGACATCGAACGATATCTATTCGCTTCCACCCTCAACCCCAGGACAACCAGCATCCTGACTGCCTGCCTGTAGCAAAAACGTCCAACCTCGAGTCCTGGAAGAAGGACAACATTCTTCAGCTGAACGTTTGCAAGACTGAGGCCCTCTTGATTGGCTCACATCAGCACCTCCACACCTCAGGCGCTGGTAGCATCAGTATCCACAGGGCCGCACTCCATCTCACAAAGCCATTCAGGAATCTGGGTGTCTTGTTTGTCCCTGAACTGTACTTTCTCCTCCACATCCTCGCCACGACCAGCACTGTGTACCACCACCTCCGTAACATTGCCACTGTCTCACCCCTCAAGCTGACAAAACCCATGAATGAATGTAATTCAACTTCAGTTTAAATTTATTTGTTGTCACAACACTATAAATTTAAACATGTATCATATGCAATTAATTTGGCCATATAAGAATCCTTTGTAATAATCCTTACATTTGGTTTAGAATCTTTCATATCTGGAGGATGTCCCAAAGTGCTTTGCATGACATATGAAGCATGTCATACCTATGTTCTTCATAGGCAAAGTATTGAATCTATCTCTGTATTTTATCAGTGAGGAAAAGCATTGCCTGTCAACTAATTGTCTTAGTATATTATAAATGATATTAACATTCTGCAGCCTTCTGATAAATATACCTTATTAGTCTAAGGGTGATATGATAGACAATCATAATTTGCTGTGGTTGCAAGCATTCAATTATTATATGCACTTGTGAATTGTTATTCTTCATAAAGCAGCACCAAATAGAGTTAATTGTTCTTCCACAAAAGTAAATAAATCTTAAAGCTGACACTGAGGGGCATAAAAACATTTTTAAAATAAATTTCAGAAGCAACTAGCCCGAATCTTCTGTCCCAATAAAGAATATTTTGTTTGCAATTTCATTAATTTGCGAACTTGGTTAACTTTAACCCTGCAAAAAAAAAAGTACAACTTCTGAACAAAAACGTTTTTGCCACACAACTAAAATGCATAACTACGCTTCATGTGCGTAGCATCTTGGAGTGCTTAACCGTGCCAGACCTTGACACAGAGCTGAAAAAGAATGTTGGTGACTGTCCCCTCAGTCAATGGGCAACATCCACAACAACAATTTATATTTATATAGTGGAGGGAAGCCCATGTGGAGATAAATAGAGGAAGGACAAATTAGAGGTGTACAAGGAGGGAGTATGGAGTAGAATCCACGAATTTCAATAAACAACAACAACTTCGATTTATATAGCACCCTTCATGCCGGACGGCGTCTCAGAGTGCTTCAATAAACAGTTCTCTCCACAAGCTCCCGAATTCCACTGGCTTCAATCTTTTCAGCACAAGGCTCTGTGAGTCTGTCATCCTTGGCTTAGTCCACCAACTCCGTATCCCTCAGCAGACGCAACAACAAAAAAATTACACTTGTACAGCACCTTTCACGTCAGGAGGATGTCCCAAAGTGCTGGACAGTCATTGTTTCAGACCCGAGCTGGGGACAGGGAGGGTGGAGGGAAAGGGGGGGATTTGGAGTGATCGATGGGACCATCGAAGAGGAGGTCCCAATGCACTTGTATACCACCTTTCATATCATGGGTTTATCCAAAACCATTTGAGATAAACCTTACAATCTTACAGATCCTCTTTTTTGCCTTGAAATCCTCCAGTTCTCTAACCCATTCTACCTCTGCAACCTTGTTTGATCCCAATCCCCCTCACAGTCCTTCTTTCTCACTTCTTATCTCTCTGCACCTTTGTTGTGGGAGATTGCAGCGATTTTCAGAACCCATCTAAAAATCTATTTCTTTGATCAGACCATATTATCATCTCCTCTATCTTCTAGTTTGATGGAATCTAGAGATGGTGGAGTGGGTTAGACACAGGTCTTTCACCTGCAGGGCCTGGACTTGAACAGCTGGCTTGAAATCTTGTGTATAAGGATGATAAATGTGTGCAGTTTCAACCCCCTTCAACCTATTGCTTAATGAGCATGAGTTTACACCAGGAGACTGCCCTTATTTAGGGATTATCTGACTCAGCAGGGCTAAAGGATGGCTCATGCAGGGAGTGTAAACTATTGCAAAAGTGCAGAATTTCTATGAGATTCAGTTTGATGTGCATTGTTGGAGGCAGAGTAGATGGAGTTACACTCTGAATCAACCTTTGCTATACCTGTCCTGGGAGTGGTTGATTCTGACACTGTTTTGACTGAAATTAGGAAAATGGTTCGTTTTTGAGCCCTGATATCAATTACATTGATGAGGAAAAACAATTGTATAACTTTATACTGTATTGTTATTAGAAACATGCCACTAAAGTTCATAGCAAGCGCAGAATACACCTCTAAGAAATTGAAGCTGATGAGATTAAGGAAACAGTGGCAGCTTGGATACAATATTAGCCTGGAGACAGAAAGCAGAGGATTTTGGTGAATGGTTGTTTTTCAGACTCGAGTGAAGTCTGAAAGGGAATCTGCATTAGGACCACTGAACTTTTAAAAGATATATATATTAATGACTTGGACTTGGGTTACCAAGAGCAACATTTTAAGCTTTGCAAATGATGCAAACCTTGGAAACATAGTAAACAGTGAGGAGGATAGTTGGGTAGGATTCTATAATTAATGTGTTAAATAATATCTCAAATTATATTAGCGAAATACAGTAAAAGCCTGTTTATCCGTGACTCGATCAACCAGAACTTCCATATAACCGGTACGTAAAAAAAAGTCCCCATCCGATTAACTGGTTGTTTTCCGGCACAATCGCGGTGGCGCATTTAATAAATCGATTGTTGCACAAGAGTAATGTACAGGTATTTCGGGTTGTCGCTAGTAGAGCCTTAAAGTCGTGCTGCGTTATTTTCCCTCGCATGACGTCTGCCATCGCAGAAGTTATCGATAGACTGTATACCTCTACCCCAGCATCATAGCTTCAAACCAGGCATCTACCAGCAAAGGTGATTTTTAGATGATTTTTTAGGTGAATAACAAAGGTCTGTTATTACTTAGACCTTATTACTTAGTCTATTATTAATATGGTATGTGTTAAAATAAGTTTAAAAAAATGGTGTTGGGTTTTCGGCATTGGATCCAACCGAATATCCGGCATGCCGTTTAACCGGCATTGGCCAGGTCCCACGGGTGACGGATAAACAGGCTTTTACTGTATATATATGTGAGACATATGTAATCAATTGCATATGATAGAAACTGGATGTGACTAGCTTTCTGAAGAACCAAAAGACGTCTGCCTCTCTGGCCAAAGCATTCTGAAGTTCAATATAAATAACAAACTATTTTCAGCACTATCATTCATTTCCTCCTGGAGAAATGGTCTGCAGCTGGAGAGGGAGTTGTGTTGCATTTTTTTTTGCAGAGGAACCATCCTGCAAAGGACAATGGGTGAAAGGTCACCTAATGAACTGGATAAAGAGAGATTGTTTTGAGGAAGAAGGTGGAGAAAGGAACAACTTGGAGTTATGAACCATGTTCCAGCTTCAGAAGACAGGGACAATCAAGACAATGAATGGAGCAACTCTAGACATACAGTGGTACAGTGAAAGCCCGTTTATCCGTGATCCGTCAACTGTAACTTCCGTATAACCGGCACTTCAAAAAAAAGGTCCCCATTCGAATAACCAGATCTTATACAGCACAATTGTGGTGGCACATTTAATGAGTCGATTGTCGCACAAGAGTACAGTACAATTAGTTCTGAATCAACTCATCCCCCTGCCGGTAGTAGCACTTCCGTTTTTTCCTCTTAAAGCTGCACTGTTGGTTTTTCCTTTCCCTTTCTCCTTTTTCTCTCTCTCCCTCTTTTTCTTTCTCTCTCCCTCTCCTTCCTTCCTCTCTATCTCTCCCTCTCTCTTTCTACATCTTCCCCTTTCTTTCTTTCCCTCTCTCTAATGGATACTATATTGCCTGTGTAGCCTAACTGTATCGTGAGTACAGTGTTTTGGCAGGGGGTGGGGTGGGAGAAGGAGAGAGAGGTAGAGAGAGAGAGGGTGGGGGGTGGAGAGAGAGAGAAAGAGGGGGAGAGAAAGAGAGAGGAGTGGAAGGGGGAGAGAGAGGTGGGGGAGAGGAGGGGAGAGAGAGAGGGGGGGTGAGTTGATTAATTTAGATGGAAAAGGAGAGGAGTGGATGGGGGTTGGGTTTGGAGCCATTGAGATGCCTGACTGAGTCTATGTGAAACAGAGAGAGGGGGAAGCAAGGAGAGAAAGAAAGAAACAAAAGAGGAAAAACCGACAGTACCACTTTAAGCCACTAGGTCCGCCATTGTAGAAGTTTGCTTTGTGATTGTGTGCTGTGTTTATAGACTGTAATTTATATTTATTGCTTTATTGGTAAGTATTTTGTTATTATTTAATCTATTATGAATATGGTATATATTTTTAAAAAGTTAATTTTTTGTGTGTTGGGTTCTCTTCTGAATATCCGGCATGAAGTTTAACTGGCATTGGCCAGGAACCGAGGGTGCCAGACAAACAGGCTTTTACTGTACTTGAATATCAAACTGGGAATGGCACAATAATACCTGGATATTTTTGGATGTAAAACTGGAAACTGTACAACAATACTGTACTTGGATACCTTTTGATAGATTTATATTTGGATTAATTTGGAGATTAAATTGGTAATCTCACTCAATCTCACTGGTTGCATTTGGTTCAGTCAATTTAAATCATTGTGAGCTATGTGTCAATATGTAAGCATTGTGGTGATGTACACTTTTAATTACTTATAACTATTACTAATCTGAGTTAATAAACATGCATATTAACTTTACAACATTTGTGTCAGTCCTTGCTTTACCGCAGGGTCACAAATTTAAGTCAACGCTTACAGTAGCAGACTGCAGGAAGACATAAAACAGGCTGGTGAAATGGGCAGTTACACAGTAGATGAAATTTAATGCAGAAAAGGAGGAAATTATGTATTTTTGGATCAAGAATAAGGATAGGCAAATATAAGATAAAAGGTGCAATTTTAAAGGGGGCGCAGGAATAGAGAGCCCTGGGGCTTCACATATGCAAATCTTTGAAGGTGGCAGAACAATTTGACAAAGCTGTTAAAAAGTATATGAGATCCTTGGCTTTATAAATAGAGGCATAGGGTAAAAAATAAGGAAGTTATGTTGAACCTTTACAAATTAGTGAGCTGGAGTACTGTGTCCCTCTCTGGGCACCAAACTTTACAAGGATATCAAGGTCTTGGAGAAGATGCAGAGGAGATTTACAAGAATGATGTTAGAGATGAAGGATTATAATTATATAGAATGGCTGGGACTATTCTCCTTAGAACAGAGAAGTGTAAAGGGAGATTTAATGGTTGTGTTCAAAATTATGAAGGCTTTTGATAGAGGGGTTTTGAAATCACTCTCAAATGCTATCCTGCATGGAGGGCGCTATACAAGTGCAAGTATGTGTTGTGTTGTTGTTATCGAGTAGATAGGGAGAAGCTGTTTCTTCTGGCGGGTGGGTTAGTAACCCAGATTTAACATCATTGGCTAAAGAACTGAGAGGAGATTAGGAGAATTTTATTTTGCCCAGTGAGTTGTTATGGTTTGAAAGGTTGGTGGAAGCAGATTTGATAATAACTTTCAAAGGGAAATTGGATAGGTACTTCAAAAGGAATACTTTGCATAGCTATGGGGTAAGAGTAGTGGAGTGAGCCGAGGTGATTTCTCTTTCAAATAGATGGCACAGGCACGTTGGGCCAAATGGTTTCCTTCTGCTCTGTACAATCCTATGATTTGGAGTGTTTGATGCATCAAGCAATTCATTCTTGTGAATAATTCTGAGTTGATGCTGGAAAACTGATAAGGCAACACAAGCTGAATTTACATACTTTAGTGGTCATATTAGAGTTGAACAAATGGGAAAGAAAGCAATCTAAAAATATCAGTCTTTGGTTTAGAAACTATGAATAACTGATTCTGATATGCCTTCCGTGAATAATTTTAAATGTATAAGATACAAATGTTTGCTTTTAGTTTCTCTGCTATATTTCCGATAGCCTGAATGACTATAACATCAAGATAATTTGAGATATCTCAAAGCATCTCACAAGAAATTGTTGTTAACTAAATTGACTGTGTATTTAATAATCCTTGCATTTGATATTTTCCGCCTTATTGGTGGACAAACATGACAGCCAGTTTAAAGACTATGAGGTTCTATAAACAGCCATGGAATGTTCCAGGAGAAATTTGCTTCTCTTTCCAAATAATAGAACCATAGAAATGAACAATAAAGAAGACATCTATTCACCCATTGTATCTGTGCTGGATCATTCAAGGAACAATCCATTCAGTTCTGCCTTTACACCCAATTCCCTGCAAAAAAAACTTCTTCTGTAAGTAGGAACCCAGTTGGTAGTCAAATGACAGTTCTCTTTTAAGTGGTAATAATTCCTTTAAAAAAACTTGCTCACTCAATCCATGATTGTTTATGGTACATTGTTGTATGCAATTGACTCCTGCATTTTGCCCACAAAATACTGTATACAGTTAATTCACTTTACAATATATTCTATGAAATGCTTTGAGACATCACAAAGACATTATAAGGTGCTATATCTGAATGAATTCTAAATTCATTTTAAAAGCTGCTGAATTGTTTCAAAGCTTATCCATAGTCAATAACTGGTATGTTTCAGGCCTGGTGTGAGGAGCTTTCTCCACTTTTCAGACGTATAGCAATCACAACACAGTTTGTTTATCAACAGAATCCAGCACCTCAAAATAACTACAACAGCAAGAACTTGTATGTTTACAGTTCCTTCCACACACGGCAGCGCCTGTGGCAGAGACTGACTCCAAGCTGCTGGGTGGGGGGAGATGACCAGTAAGTATGGTTGAAAAGCAAGGATTTTGTAATGTTATTTAATCCAAAACACACTGTATATTCACTCAGCACTTTATTCGAACTCTACAAATGAAACTTTTTCAAAATCTGTAAGTCACTCTTCTCAGAATCCTTTCATACTTGAATGCTCTATATTCAATTGCCACTTATATCGTTGAAGCAAATATGCAACAGTTTTCAGGCAGAACTTGAAAAAGGGGAGAGTGGGGGCAAGGCGGAAGATTGAGGAAGAGCGTTCCAGAGGTTTGGAGCACAGTGGCTGAATGCGCAACCTCTAATGGTGGAGCGGAGGGTGCGAGGGACAAGCAGGAGGCCAGTCTCAGTTGAGCGGAGCCAAGGAATATGACTTCTATCTTCACTGGAAGGTTTAATCCAATCAAACATAACCTGAAGAAACTGGTATGGTGCACAACAGGCAGAGCAAATTTACATTGGGTTTTCTTTATGTATGATCAAAAGTAATGTTTGTGGGTTTGGCTGTTAACTGGCCTCTAGTCAGTATCTCATATCTTCTGCCATCTCAATGCATGAGACAGAGTCTACCATTTTGTGTTTAGTGTTTGGTGTCAGCCGTATTGGACGGTGCTTACTGAATCAGCTGTAATAGAAATGTTATTGTTAATGTAGTACATGCTGTCATTTTTTATACGTTGCCAGATGGCTCAGCGTGAGGTAACTGCCACCAGGGAAATGGCTCAGAAGGCACAATGAAATTTGTTAGATGCTATAAACAATAGCGCTAACTTTGTCTTAGATAACTCTCCTCTCACTGTTTGCTCAAGACTTTCAAATTCAAGTCAAGGATCATTCACCAGGTATTGTATCCAAGTAGAAAACACACAACATTTAAAAATGATGCACGTGATTTAACAAAATCAAAGATAATATCTTTCTTGCCCAGTTGCACTACACGTTTGCATCAATCATGTGTGGCAAATAATATAAGGATTTACAACAGAGATCTGACAGTTTTATCTTCCTGGTTCCAGACAGCATGCCTGGCTCTCTGTATAAAAAAACAATGAATGAGCATAATAACAATCCTTTATTTTGGCGTAACACCTTTCATGGCAGAAGGACATTTCAAAGGTCACAGGATATTTTGTAAAGTGTAGTGACTGTGTGTGTGTAGACAAACTAGGCAGCCCATTCGCACACAGTAATGTCCCACAACACAAATTACCAATTTTATTTGGGAAATTGTTGACCTGGGCTGACCTCTCTTTAAAGCCATGTAGCTCCTTTTTTTAGGCAGTCGGATATCTGAAACATGCTGAAATCCATCACCATATGTAACAGTATGCAAACCAAGCTGGGGTTCGACCAAAAAGTAATTTTGTTATTCAATCCATGACTGTTTGTGAGATACTGCTGTGCATAATTGGCTGCCATGTTTCACCAACATAATATATAGTCAGTTCACTGCACAGTATATTCTGTGAAGTGCTTTGAGACAACAGGAAGATATGATAATGATCTATATCAAATGCAAGAATTATTATGTCAAGGACAGGGGGAAGGAGAGCAGGAAAGCCGACTGTATACTTGTGGGCGAAATGCAGCAGCCAAATTGTGCACAGCAGTATCCCACAAACAGTCGCAGAAATGAGGCCAGGGGAGAAAGGGGGAAAAGAGGGCAAGGGGGGAGAGGAAGGAGAGGGAGGGACAGGTGGTGTAGAGCAAGGTCAGGGAGGAAGAGGGGGGAGAAAGGGGAGTAAAGGAGAGAGGGAGGGAAAGGTGGGTGGGGGGCAAAATCAGGGAGAAAGGGGGGCAAGAGGGAAGAGGGAAGAGGGAAAGAAGGGGAAAAGGGAGAAGAGAAAGTGGGGAAAGGGAGTGAGAGAAGAAGAAGAGGGGGGGAAAGGCTAGAGGGGCAGTGAGGGGGGAATCAAACAACAACAATAAACAACAAAATCAACAACAATAAACAAATGCAACATATTAACAATAAAAACAATAACAATCAACAACTAACAATAGTCCAGCAACCTCAATCTCTCTGGATGGATCTCAGCATATCCAGCATATGAAATAGTTCCTGGGATTACTATACTGCTACATTTGTCTACACTTTAAGCTATATATTATGAAGCACTTTGAGACATCCTGTTGTCATGAAAAGCGCTATACAGTACCAAAGGTAATAATTATGATTTATGATTATATTATAAGTTAAAGCAGTATAATGCATACTGTAACACCTAAAGTCACAAAAAATTATAACACAGAACATATTAAATGAGTAAGAGACAGAATAGGTAAATATAGTGGAGAAGGAGAAAATCTCATCCTGTAATGTACAGGATAATTGGTAACATTTCTACATTTTTGTCTTCGACAACCAAACAACCAAAGACCCTGAAGGTTTCAAAGCAAATAGTTTGTGATCTCTCCGAACAGTTGAGAACTGACTTGGGAACAAACAAATTGTACAGTAAATATAGCCTTGCTCGAAGCAGTGAGTGGCAGCTGCTTTCTTCTGTACTCAGGAGATGTTCTACAAGTGTTGCTTGCGCACAATTTCCAATGATATAAGATCAGGTTACAACTGCTTTGTTGAGATATGACAAATTGCTTTGTCTATTTTCCTGGCACAAGGAAATGGCTTTGTAACAACAACTTCCATCTCTATAGCCCTATTTATGCAAGGCAGTGTCTTGGAGTGACAGTTCTCCCAGTGTTTTGGACAACTTAAACTCAGTGTTAAGTATCTATCCATGAAAAATCTATTTTGTATCAAAAAAAATTCTCTCTCACCACTACTGCCAGGAGATAATAATAAGCTTATTATTAGTATTATTATTATATGTTTGCATTTGACATAGATCCTTTGATACTAAAACTTCTCAAAAGTGCTTCACAGATGTCAAGCATAATGAATATATTTGTGGGCAAATACAGCAGCTCATTTTCATATAAGAACAACAACAACAACAAATTACATTTATAAAGCGCCTTTCACGTCGGGAGGACGTCCCAAGGCTCTGCACAGGAGGCGTGTGACCCGAGCTGAGAGGGGAGTGTTTGGGAAGGGGTAAAACACGAAGGGGAGGTAAAAGAGTTCGGGGTGGAACAAAAGGCACGATCGAAGAGGAAAGTCTTCAAACCGGCCTTGAAAGAGGAAAGGGAAGAAATGAAACGGAGGGATTGAGGGATGGTATTCCATAGGGTGGGAGCGGAGAAACTGAAAGCCCGGCCTCCGATGGTGGGGCGGTTCAGGCGGGGGGCTTGGAGCAGGCCAAGTCCTGTTGAACGGAGGGTCCGGGTGGGCTTGTAGGGGGAAAGTAGATTGGTTAAATAGGGCGGGGCAAGGCCGTGTAAGGCCTTGTAGGTGAGGACGAGGATCTTGAACTCGATCCTCTGGAGGATGGGGAGCCAGTGGAGACGGGCGAGGGTGGGGGTTATGTGGTCGCGGAGGCGGGTGCGGGATAGTACACGGGCTGCAGAGTTTTGGATGACCTGCAGTCTGTGAATGGAGGAACTGGGGAGGCCGACGAGGAGAGAGTTTCCGTAGTCCAGCCGTGAGGTGATGTATGCGTTCATGAGTGTTTCGGCAGCGCGGGGGGTAAGATAGTTGCGGAGCCTGGCAATATTGCGTAGGTGGAAATAAGTGGTGCCGGTTAATGTGCGGATGTGGGGGAGGAAGGAAAGTTTTTGATCGAACATGATGCTGAGGTTCCTGACTGGCTTTGTGAGGTGGAGAGTGCAGCCTTGGATGTTGAGGCTGGCAGCGCCCGATGTGCGGAGTCGCTGGTTTGAGCCAATCAGGAGGGTCTCGGTCTTACTCACGTTCAATTGCAAAAAGTTGTCCCTCGTCCAGGACTCGATGTCGGACAGACATGCTGTCAGAACATCGATGGTCTGGGGGTTGAGGGATGAGGCAGAAAGGTACAACTGGGTGTCGTCCGCATACATGTGGAAATTTACCCCATGTTTGCGGATGACGTCGCCCAGAGGGAGCGTGTAAAGGGTGAAAATGAGGGGGCCTAAAACAGAGCCCTGAGGGACGCCGTGAGAAACTGTGCGGGGGTTTGAAGAAAAACCGTTGGAAGAAACAAAATGTAAACGGTGGGTCAAATAAGAATGGAACCAGTCAAGGACTGTGCCTTGAAGGTTGAGGTGGGAGGAAAGACGTTGAAGGAGGATGGTGTGATCGACTGTGTCGAACGCAGCAGACAGGTCAAGAAAATCTCTGAAAGCACCATGACTTGAATAACCATTTATTTTTTGGAGGATAATTGGCTTGGACAGTAGGAGAAACTCCTTCTCCTTTCCAATAGTGTTATGGGATCATTACCACCCACTTGCACAAGCAGCAGCAGCCTTGATTTTAGGTCTCATCTGAAGGATAAGCACTTTAAGACGCCGCCCGACATGGAGGGCACAATATAAATGGAAGTAGTTGTTGTTGTTGACAACAACTTTCACAATGCTTTTATCACTCCCGTTGTACTCAACAGATGTTTCAGAGTGAACCGTGGGCTAAAATCTTGACAAGAGCCTGAACCCACAAACATTTGCCTGAGAAATAAGCCACCAGACCAAACTGATACATAGAAATCCCCATTGGCAAAGATGCAATAGTTCACTTGTGGAGCTTTGCAGTATATCTCAATGGGTTTCCCTTAGAATTGCCACCAAGTCACAATAATTCTGCTCCAGAAGAAGATTGTGTGCAGGATTCCTGCAGAATAGTGTGACTTACATCTAGTAACTATAAGCTGGTCCCCTTTTATGTGTCTCAGATTCTTTATTTAGGAATTGTGTTTCTGAAATACCGCATATCAGACCCCATTAGATTACATTATGTCAGATTATTTTCTTTACCATCACGAGCAATAAAATTTATGAATAAGCTGAACATACTATTCTGGTAAATGGAAAAATACATAATCACAAAACAGCTTTAATAATAATGATCCTTGCATTTGATATGGTGTCTTATAATATCCTTGAGAAGTCTCAAGGAGTTCAGAGGATATACTGTTAAGTGGATTGACTGTGTATTTTGTGGGCGACATACTACTAGGAAAACTGTTATGCATAACATGTAACACAGGGTCATGACTGGTTTTAAAATAATTTCGCTGTTAAGAGAAGTGTGCCATCTGGAGGCAACAATGTGAGAGTTCTAAATGTTTTGTGTTCAGGATGACTGGATCTAAACTCAGCAATTCACCAAGTAAGGACTTCCAAGTAAGGACTTCCAACTCACAAATAAGAACCCCTTCTATTAGCAAGAAATATTACTGTAGTGATCCACAGGAAACAGTGCCAGAGTAGAATCCTGTAGAATTGTGTCCAGGACTCAGTGTGCTTACTAAAGAATCCATCAGAAATCTTAGTTTTAAGACTCCTCCGCATTCTGTAAATTGGTGTAAAAATGCAACCAAAGTGTCTGACAGCCAGTGATTATCATAAATACAAAATCTAAAGCTTTTAATTTCTAATCCTATATTTTAGGTAAAATTATGTTTTGCTTTATTCATATAGTATGCATAGGGCATCAGCTCTGCTGACATCTCAGCAAACTTGTGTAGTGAATAACTCGAGCTACACAGATTCGGAAGGTCCCAGGTCTTTGAGTCCCCAAACTAAACTGAAGCAGAACCAGGAGTGTAACAATTGATTTCTGTGCTCTGGATTACAAAAGAACAATTAGCCAGGATCCCACTTCTGATCGCTAGCTTAATATTAAAAGCCCGTTGAACTGGCTGAAGAACATAGTTTGCTTACAAGATGCACAGACACTACACTTCACTGCAATGCTATAACAACAACAACAACTTTGATTTATATAGCACCCTCCACGCCAGATGGCGTCTCAGAGCGCTATGCGGTGTTGTGAAATGCCTTGTCGACATGAAAGCCACTACATCAGCTACAAGTATTACTATTCAATATGGAATAGCAGAGTACTGTATTACATTATAATTAATTTGGAATTCACAATTGAACAACCTCATCCTAGAAAGTTACAAAAGTAATTATCAATATTCTCAGAATTGTTCACCATACTTGACAGTATATCCTGTGAAACACCTGTGGGACTTAATTAAAGCATTTTTAAAATATATCTCATCAACGATAGGAAATATGCTCATGACACTCCCCACGCAAGTTCTTTCTGATGAGATACAAATCACATCTCTACATCAACCGGTTGTGGCGTTCTTGAAGGACACACACATACAGACAGTTTGTCTTTGTTAAAAAAGCTAGTGTATACTTTGTATAACTATTTATAATGGCCTTGAAAAAAAATTGGTCATTTCAATCCATGACTTTGTAGGACACTGCTGTGCACACTTTGCTCCCACTTTTCGCCCATTTGTATACAGTCAATTAACTTTACAGCACTTTCTGTGAAGCTTTTCGAGATGTCTACGAGGTGTGAAAAGCACTATATCAAATGCAAGGATTATTCTTATTGTTATTATTATGTCCTGCTGTGGTGAAAGGCACTATATCAAATCTAAGGAGTATTATTATGTTATTGATAACAATGTCCCTTCACACTATCTAACTTGATCATGCACATCACTCCCAAAAATAATATGTTATGAAACAAACTTTATTAAAGTGGGGAGATCTCCTGGTTAATCCCGCATTTTGCAGACAGCTGTTCCTCTCTCATCATCGCAGGATGTCTGATTGTCACAGAACAAACACGTTTACAATGTTATTAATTACTTACTTGGATTGGGAGAGCTCAATGTTATAACTGACGGAAATGTCATGTTTGAAGAGACCAGCACAAAATAAATAAACTTCAGGAACTCCTATCCTCACATAAAAGTGTTGTTTCAAAGAACTATCATAATTTGAGTTAAGAGAGAAATAACAAATGGTTATCAAAGACATTGAAATACTTCATCATTATTTAGAAGCAAACAACACATTTAGTTTTTTTCAATTCATTTTGTGCTGCTTCTTACATGTTTCTGCTTACATATGAAATGGAAGTTATTCCCATGCTACGCGGTAACATCTAAAAATGAAATATTAATGTGGATTTGTAGTGTAAATAGTAATATTGAGGTATTTCTTAACCTTACATTTTGCCTTATCACTTCCCAAAGTATTTCACAGGATTCACTGTAAAGTATAGCAACTGTGCATTTTGTGCATAAACATGCAATTTGTGCACGGTAGTATTCAATAAGAAGCCATGAAGTGAATGGCCCATTTTATTTCAGGAGATTATTGCCCATAATATTGGGAGAAAGTCCCTTTTATTCCTATGTCAATGATCTTTCCACCTGAATATGTAGACTGGACCTCAGTGTAACATCTCATCAAAGAACAGCACCTCCAACCATGCAGCGCCAGGATTGGAGTCTCATCCTACTATTTGCTTGGAAATTGCTCAGCAACTCCTCACAGTAAAACTGATGCATGGAGTTGCACTTTGTGCAAATCTCCACTAGAGTGCAGCTGAAGCTTCTGAATTAGCTGAAGCACAGAGACAAAGCAGCTGTTGGCCAAGAGATGGTGCTGTTCATCAACAAATAGGTCAGATGTTATTGGTCAAGTCATCACCAAAGATCATACAGTAATAGGATCATTGAATAAGATGCCCACTCTAGAACACTGCACATTCCTGATTTCAGTCTTCAGTGTATGAGAGAAATATTGCCATAACATCAAAGTCAATAAAACTTAATGTTTAAAGTGGACTTTAAAGACCTTGTGACACTATTGAAAATATTTTCTCCTCTTGTCCTGTTCAACAATCCTCCAATTAAAAAAATTAGGCACATGACTTTGTGGTGCTCAAGTTTGCCTACAACTACATAGACACTGCACTTGACAACAATTTAAAACATTTCAACCTTATGGATGCTGGATCAAATCAAAAGTAGGTTGGAGCTGTGGGCAGGAAGATGGTAGCAAAGCTTGCATTCATTTCCTGCTGAGCTGTGCTGCCCAATAGGAATCTCAAATGAGTTCCTGATACCTGCCATCCACCTAGTGCTGACTCAAACCCACACTTGTCAGTTGTCAATTGACCAAATACCTTATTGCACACTGCAGCCTGTGACATGAAAGAACATGAAAGGAGCTACACCAGAGTGTGTGTTGGGGTAGCTTAGCATTGAAAGCTTTGTTGCTGTAGTCTAGCTAGGACCAACCTTCTCATTAAGGCTTTGGCTTGCAGGTTAATAGGCACTGGATGGGAACAATTGGCACATCCAGCAGGCAATCCAATCCAATAAATATGACTTTGAATTGCCATGTCTAGGTGGGATGGATGGAATTCTCAGTTTCGGTTGGATATTGTTAATTAAGCATGATGATGGATTTCTGCATGTGTCAGACATTCAGCTGACTCCCTCCAAAATCAAACATTTTGATTGAGTTAACTATGCTTAGTCTTATAGGTTAGTGTCAAGCTGACTTGCAGAATTACAAAATCTCAATTATAATATGTTGTTGTGATTATGCGATGGTTGCTTATGCTCGCCAGCAGCTTTCAAAATGACCTGCACAACTACGATCTTGATTCTAAATGTTGTTTTAATTAAATTCAGCTGAATTGCAGTTGTGTCTAAGCATAACGGGTGTCACAAGGTAACTTGTATAACACTAAATAAAATGGTTTGAAGATATATCAGTGTGCTGTGCAATGTATTATGAAGAGTAAAATTGGCGAAGAAATAAATGAATTTTGTTCTTGCAGTTGGAATTTGTTGTGTCGTGATAGACCTGTGGTTTAGTTGGAGTCAGCCCAAGGCCAATATGATTAAAATATTCAGGTGGGTGAAAAAGTGTTGACATACATACAGCCTAATGTTACAGCATCCAGGAAAACATAAATGAGAGGAAATCATTCACCATATTCATCACAAATATTCTACCAGTTTATTAGATGTTGATCGATCTTTTAATCTAAATACTCTAATCCTTTCAATATCTCCGTATGCTACTTATCTATCCATTACAAGGTCATAAGATTAGCTTGGTGAATAAACCCTCTTGGGCCATCTGATTGCATTCAACAACAAACAAAATTGCACTTATATAGCGCCTTTCACATTGGGAGGACGTCCCAAAGCACTGAACAGTCTGGTCGGGACCCGAGCGAGGTAGGGGGAAGGGGAAAGAGAGTGGGAGAGGGGGAAGAGTTAGTGGGGCAGGCAAAGGCTTGTTCGAAGAGGAGGCTGACCTTGAAGGAGGAAAGGGAGGAAGCTAGGCGAAGGGCTGCGGGCTGGAGTTCCAAAGTGTGGGAGCAGAGACGCTAAAAGCCTGACCGCCGTTGGTTGGGCAGTTAGGGCGCTGGACGCAGAGCAGGCCTGAATCTGCTAAACGGAGGGTGCAGGCAGGCTGATAAGGAGATAGTAGATCAGAGAGATAGGCGGGGGCAAGGCCGTGAATGGCCTTCACGGGCCTTCCTCAACAACACCCATGCTACCATCCTCCCCTCACCAGGACAAGCTGTTCTTTTAAATTATTTTAGTGTCCTGGCCTGAAACACCCTGGGTAAAGAAAATCTTCTTGATATCGGTTCTGAAATGACCCTTTGTGACTCTAAACCTATATCCTCTTAATCCCATGTCCTGGTGTATCCGAGCAGATTGATCAGGTTTCAGTTTTACAATCTCATTTAAAATTTTATACACCTATAAATGGGTGAACATATTTTGTAAATCAAATCTGCAGAAAGATATCAAAACAATTTAAATTACCACATTCCTGGTGTTGGCAGTACTGGAGAAGCTAGTTGAATCAATGGATCTATTTCTCTGATGAGTGTATCTGTTTTAGAATTTTATTGTTCTTGCTCAGTGCTTGATTCAAGACAAGGCAGATTTGACCAAGGACACAATACCTCATCTGGTGACTAACAATCCCCGGAAATAGGGGACATATGGTCACCCTACTCCATAAGGTCGCATCCAAGGCATCGTCTCTCAAAACCAAAGAGCTCTACCTTGTCCTATGTCATTCCTCTAACAGTGAGGATCATCCACATTGCTCTCTTCAACACTACCTCTTGGTCCTAGGCTACTCCGGCATTGTCGTGGCAACCAGAACTGTATGCAGTGCATATTATTACTATTCATACATCCTTATATGTTCTCGATCTAAAGCTTTCTGGTGGAGAGCATTTTAAATCTTCACAACCCTTTTGTGAAGTAATGCCTCCTGACCTCAGTTCTACCTGTCTTATTTCTGATTTTAAGACCATGCCCCCTTGTAATAATCAATCAACCAGAGAATAGAGACATCCATTTTGTAACCTGACAGTTCCTTACCTGGTATAGCTCAATGAAATCACCCCTCAAAATAATAATAATAATCCTTGCGTTTGATATAGCATCTTATCACGTTGTTGACATGTCTCAAAGAGCTTCACAGAATATATTATAAAGTGAATTGTCTGTATATTCTGTGGGCGAAATGCGGCAGCTGCAAGCAGTTGTGGATTGAGTGAACACATTTTTTATTGAGGGACTATTATCTTCAAAAGTAAAGCAATAGGTTTCTGAATGCTTTCAGCCCAGTCACAAACACATGTCAATTTACAATGACGGTCTACCCAGTCACTCATCATAGCTTTTCAACCTAGATATCAATCAAATGAATCATCTCAGAAGTCCCTCCAAGACATATATATCAAGTTATTTAAATTTCACCGATTATCCCCACAAACATTGCATGAAATAATATTTACTTTCTTGGTAATTGAGTTACAGAGAGGAGAGGCACAGATATGTAACGTGGACCTGTAGAGACAGATATGACATTGATTCCAATGTCCTCTGCAAAAACTGTGCCAACAAATATAAAAAAAAAACGATGATTTCTTGAGACTGGGCCATGAACCATGATAATATATCAGTCATAGAGCAACTGCATTCATTTTATTATATATTTTATAGTCCGAGCCTTAAAACCGTCCTATTGCCTCATTAATTGTACATTCTGTTGCGCTTTTAGGTAAAATTATACTGAGCATCAATCCCAAAGCAAACATAATTCACAGACTTGATTGCTGATGTTTGATAGTCTGCCATCATGTCGTGCACTGTAATCTATTTGAAAGATTTGGCAATCTTGTCCTTGTCAGGATATCTGTGTTGTATGAAAAGATATCCCACAGTGGATTCATCAGATGTTTGGCAGGAGAAATTCTTCACTTCACAAATGTGCTGACTTGTAAATGAAGATGAAGGTTTTAATATATTGCAGCAGATTTGGTGTTAGAGGGCAATAGCAGCTGCCCATCAGCCATGCCGTAAACTAATGTCTGGCGATATATTGATATAACGGTTATATCGGTATAACTTTTCATATCGATATGCCGATATCAGAAATTTGAATATATCGGCATATCAAAAAATGAGGTATAAAAAAAATCGGTATATCGCAAATATCGGTATATCGTGTCCGGTGATATATCGGTTATATCGGTATAATGCAAACTTTTTCAACTTACTTTGTCGTCGGCATTGCAAACCTCCTGGGCCTAGAGCACGGAATGCGCGAAGAATATCGGAATACGCAAGCATTTCCGAATGCACGCACATGCGCAGGATAAAAAAAAAACGGCGATATCGATATATCGGTATATATCAGTATATATCGATATGAGCCCACCGATACATCGATATCGGAAAATTTCCATATCGAGGGACCCTACCGTAAACATATCAAATATGTTAATGAAAAACAAATCTGTCCCACACCCGTGACGAGGTCACTCTCACAGACGTGAGAGATCTCTGCCAAGATCCCAGTCCAATTCTGAGCTCCCACACATAGTCACTTTGTGACTTCCAAGTTCCTGCCAAACAAAAAAAATCCTAGTTACAGTTGAGGCTGATAATGCAGAGCTGGAGAGCACTACATTGTTGATAATGCATTCTATGACATGAGACATTATCCATTTGTCTGTTCAGGTGCACCTGAAAGATTCCATAATACTATTCAAATTGACAACAGAATTTCTCCCAATGTGTTGCCCGACAGTCCTTCAAATAAATGTGGGTGTCAACTTAATAGTTAATGGAACAATTAGACAGTTGGTAGTGTGCAAATTGGCTGCCATGTTTGCCTACAAAGACAGTTGTTCTAAACAAAATTTCAAAAAAAGCAATTGAACCAATTTATAATATTGTACAAATGAGATTCAACCAGAAGAGGGCAAGAGCATTCTATTTCAGGCTGAATAATTCTGACATCTTTTTTTCCCGAAGCTTTAATCTCCTTCAATATACCAGGGAGCACTGTGGTGCAGTTATGTTATCTCTGAAGGAACATTAAGATATTAAATATTGTAAAAGTTGCCCATTTTTCCTGCAATGTAAAATAACTATTTAAAAGTGCACTGGAAGAGTTAAAAGTCTCCTCAAAATTATTAATCTCCTTAAAAAATAATTTATTACTTTTTCAAAAAAAATCATAAGCCACATTGATTTATTTTTCAAACTGTTTTTGTACAGTCGGGTGTCTGGTAAATTCTGAAACCCATCATAATAATAATAATCCTTGCATTTTAATATAGTGCTTTTCGCATCTTATCGACATCTCAAAGCGCTTCACAGAATATAGTGAATTGACTGTATATTTGTGAGTGAAACACGGTAGCCAATTGTGCACAGCAGTGTCCCACAAATAGTTGTGGATTGACATGATCAATTTTTATTATTGTGGGGTTTTTTGGACGGATTATTATTAGGCATGTGGAGTAAGGAAACTTGCCCAAGGTTTCACCCTGATCTGCTTGGATTCAAACACAGGTCTCATGCTGGTAAGGCGAGTGGTCTAACCTCTGAGCTACAAGAGCTCCATGAGAATTGATAGTTCCATTTATGTATGTCACCTACTCATGGACATTCTTCTGTTTGAATGGAATACAAACTTTCTCACAAGAGCAGTGGCTTCCAAACTTTGAATAGCGGAACCCCCCTGACTCAGTAACGTTTTTGTTGCGCCCCCACTCCCCCTCCTTCACACTCGGTTCTGGACACTCAGGTCCTCGGCTCCACACACCCAGGTCCTCGGCTCCACACGCACTCGGGGGCTGAAGACTCTAAAGCTCTGTGCACCCCCAGCCAATGGTACGCGCACCCCAAGGGAGGCACACCCCATAGTTTGGAAACCACTGCACTAGAGAGATGCATCCTGTTTACCTAATTCCAGTGAATATTAGGGACAAATTGGCAAGGATATATGTTAGTGTATTGTTGCAGTGCAACCAGCTAAAACCCTCATAGCTTGCATTGAAAGCACTTCCAGCAAGCTACTTGTTCAGCTAAGACTACCCTATCCATTAGGAGCTGCCCCTCCAAATCCTATTAAAAAGCCAGGCTGCCTAATCATTAGCGTTGCCCTGAAGTACTGCAGACCTATCTGGCTCAATAACCAGAATACCAAAACCACCACAGAGACTTGATTCCAACAAGTCAACAAGCAAGTCACCTTAGAGCCAGTCCAACTCTAAGGAGATACAGTTTAGATACCGAGAAACAGAGGGAGGGAGGATGTCAGCGAGAACCAGAATTAGAGTTCCCAATTACACCCTTGTATAAATTGATCATTAAAATTTATTGCAACAATGGTAATATGTGTTATTTTAAATATATATATTATTTTAAATGTTATTTTATATTCTGTTGTGTACAGAACCAACTGTATTCAGTTGAATTAGAGACAAGTGTGTGAGCCGAGAGAACAGCAGAAGCTGTGACTAATAACTTATCTCAGAGAATCATTGGGGTAATTTTGTTCATTGTTTGTACAGAGTGACCTAAATAAATGTATTGGTGTGACTGCTGTGAAATTACAGAGGAAGTATAGGTCTGCATTTCATTGATCATTGAAGCTGACAGTACTTGTTTTTTTGCAAATAGACAAAGCTGCCTTCCAATACCAGTACTGGCATTATGTAGGACATAATTCAAGACTTTCTTTTTGATGACAAAGTCTGTTGTAGAACACTCATCAGTCTGGCCCATTTACCCTTTAAATCAACAAACAGCAGCATGTCTTGCATAGCCAGGATTTCAAAATAATTGTAGGATGTATATGTAACGTGAAAAGTTAGTTAGGTGGAAGATATCCAGAGAATTAGGAGATTGTTCAAGCAAATTAGTCTTTTCATTGTCCTAATTCTGTCAAATATTGCTTACCCTCTGCCAAAATGTCACTTACTAGGATTGAGCTCCATGGTGACCTTGTTGATAAAAGTGCCAAATACAGTCAGCCCTCGCCTAACGCGACTTTCTTGAGTGTAGATTCGCCTATAAGTGAAAAAATAAATGCGGCACTTTTTTGCGTAACACAAGTAAAATTTGCTTGTGTTACGCAAAAAAGTGTATATGCGCTGGCTGGCCCCACGCGCATGGGCATTTGGGAGACCGCCGGCCCCGCTCGCAATGCACACTTGGGAGGTTGCCGCCAGCTCCCGCCTAAGTCTGATGATTCCTCGGCCTCAGACCAACCTGATGGCATTGCATGGTAAACAGAAGAGAGAGAGAGAGAGAGAATCTCCCAACACTTCCAGACCAAAGGTAAAATAATTTAGCCAAGCTGTGGTAGTTTAAGGTGCTGTTTTATTGTCTCCAGTGAGTCAGTGAGAGCAGGAGAGTGACGAGCGGGGAGAGCTCGCCACCCGCTGTAGCCCGCCTCAGTACGTACCTTGCGTTGATCGGGTGTGGATGTGCCTGGAGGCTTGAGGTTGGATAGCCTGTAGGTGCATAACCCTAACCCTTTTTCCCATTATTAAGCTTACCGAACGCGTTCAGCGAAGGCTAACTGTATTGTAGCACAGGTTTTACTTTTGTTTCCTTGTCTGTGGTGAGTTAACTGGACCATCAATTGAGCTCGGTGCTCCTGAGCTAGGAATGTAATCCAGTGCCTCTGCTCCTGGAAGTTAATCAGCAATGCTTAAAACAGTTCACGTGCCGACTTCAATTAGGATAGATTCTGATTTAGCTTTGTTTCTGTTACCCCATAGCCAGTGCTTGCTCTCTAGGTTCACACATCATGAACAGGTACTTAGGCAATTTACCAGAATGCTGCCAGGGGATCTGTATCCCAGTATGAGTTAATGAATGCCTTCAACACCAGAGAAAGAAAAAAAGGGAAATTATTCAAGAATTCAGTTATGACAAATGTATATTTATGCACAGCATGATGGAAAGAGGCTTCATGGTCATGCAAATTACCATCGCTCCTCAATGACATGATTACCAGAGCAACAGAAGGTTGAAAGAATGCTGTATGTATCAGAGAGAATGTGACATGTGTGAAAATGGCATAAAACTCAGAAAGCAAGAGGTGTGATTTAAAGCTTGTTTCCAACTAAGACTATTATATTGGAAAAGTTCGACATTGGCACTGCAATATCCTCAATTCAGGCTCAATACAAGTGAAGTTAGTCCTGTTATTGTAACTAATTGTTGCGTTTTACCTACAAAATATACAGTCCACTTTACAGCATATTCTGTGAAGCATTTTAAGTTGTCTCGAAGATGTGATAAAGCACTATATCAAATGCAAGGATTATTATTATTATTATTATTAATAAATGAAACTGAATCACTGCAAGTTTTAAAGCAGAGGGAAAGCTGTATTCTGCCCATACACTCTAGTGGATAGATCCAGCCAGCAAAACAAATCCTGGTAGATTCTGGTAGATTCCAATCGATAAATCATTCTCACCAATCCATATCCCTCTAGGGAGAGAGTGCATGTCCCATTCCAGACATGGGGAAATTGCCGTGTGTAGATGGCATGCATATGTGGAACACTCTCAAGTCTGGTTTTGATATTGTTGAGGATGGCTGTGTTCTCATATGTGTCAGACACCTAGGTGAGCAAATTAAAAATGTGTTTCCAAATTGCTCATAGCACAATTTTCATATTTAAAAAATCTATAAAATACCCTTATTCAATTTTTCTTTCCATGTTTTGCCTGCTTTCTATTTGTATTGTTATTGAACTTTAGAACAGTGACGCACCAAAACATGATTTGTGATCAGTGTAACTACAAATGTATTGTTATAAATATATAAAATGTAAAATAATTTAGCTCTTGTGCTGCTACATAAAGTTCATGATATTTGCTTTTTGGACTTATGAATCCTTTTGGTTCAATAATGCAGTCTATCAAGCTGTTGTTGAAACCCATGCCTAGGGTTGTTGTAAAGTCAATCACTCATTTCTAGAATAAGTCAGAAAATCAGTTGTGTTTTCAATTAATCGATCCACTCGTATCGCTAGTCAGAGTTGAGTACTTTGATCTAATACTAGCAGATTTTAATGGTGGTTAATATAAATCCATTATTGATCTTGCGTTAGGCCCATAAAAAAGACAGTTACTACACATTACAGTATATTCTATGAAGCGCTTTGACACATCTCAAAGCCCTGATAAGGCACAACATCAACTGTCCTTTCTACCCCATATCTGTGCCATAACCTGCTCTGCTTACTCCGCAACATTGCCTGGATCCACCATTGTCTCACACTGCAGGCTGCCAAGACCCTAATACACACATTCATAACATCCTGGAGTCCACAATGGAGTCCTGTAACTCAGTGATCAAAGCACGTGCCTTGCAAGAAGAGACCTGAGTTTGATTCCCTGCAAGGCTAAATGTTGGTCAAGTTTTCATACTCCACACACCTCTGTTTATCGAGGAGTAAGTGGGAACCCATTTGTTAGTCGACTGGCAAATCAGTTCTCTGGGGAGAATAGTCCTTAAAAAAAACGACAGTGGTTAGAGGACTTGCCTTACAAGCAAGAGACCTGGGATTACAAGTAGAGATTTGCTATGAAATGCAATGTAATACAAATTTGGAAAATCTTGCACATATCACCCTTGTAATGTTGCTGACTGTAAACTTTTCATTGTTTGGTCACCTGGTTATCCCACATATGTGGAAACCCACCGATACTGCTTGACAGTATCGAAACCATCTGAGAATGTCCCGTATGGAAAGATTTACATACATATGAAGTTTTAATGTTTTATTTAGCCAGTTTCCTGTGTCTGGAATGGAAATGCCAATGATATTTATAGTGTTAGATTTGTACAGTCTGTAAAGACATCAGGTTCTTGACATAAGCTCTTATCAATTTCCCCAATGGTTTGTTAAATTGTCAGAGTAATTATTACATGGCAGATTGCAAATGCTCCGTTCATTTCTAGATTTGGATCCTAAACTAATGTACATAGTACAATTTGGATATTCAAGTTAATAAATTATGCAACGTTTATTATCACTGTACATGCACTGGTACTGGATTAATGGCTGTCCTGTCAACTTTTAAATTTATTCAGTCAACTTTGGCTCCTAACTTCAAGATTTGCTATTTCTATGGCAAGAGGGCACAAACTGAAACTAAGATGAGTTCAGATGTAGTTACTTATTTAATTGATTTGGACTCACAAAATGATTTGGACTCAGACACAGAGAGCATGGTGTCAAAAATTACAGAAGATACCAAACTGCGGAGAGTATGTTGAACACATGTTGGTGAGTCCATAAGAAAGGGCATAAAAATAAAATAGGCAATAATATATCTAAAGAGAGTTTAGGAGAAACTTATTTAGCAGGGAATGGTGACAATGTGGAATTTGCTGCTGGTAGCTGTGTCTGAAGTACAACAACAGCAACAACTTCGATTTATATAATGCCCTCCACGCCGGACGGCGTCTCAAGTAAAAACCATATTGAAGAGGAAACCTGATCCAAACAAGAGGGAGAAAATAGAATTTAGGTGAGTGGGTGAGGAAAGTGGAGGCACATGTAGAATATAAACACCTATACAGACTAATTGTGCCAATGGTCTTTTTTTTCATTTATATTTCATTTTTTTGTAATTTATAAAGAATTTGGAGACATTTATAAAGACGAGGCAGAACATGCTATCAAATTGAAGTGGGAATTAGATAGCTATTTGACAAGGAAACCAATTGAACCATTTGAGGAAAAAAAGGTCAATATTCATTTTTGGTCTGTAGTTTCTGCATTCACATTAAACTAATAATAAGCTTTGCATGAACTATAGCATCTTATCACGATGTTGGAAAGGCTCAAAGCTTTTCACAAAATGTACCACAACGTATAGTGCCTGTGCCGGCTCTTTGAAAGAGTTATCCAACTAGTCCCACTCCACTCCTCTTAGCCCATAGCCCTGCAAATAGAAATGCTCAATTCCCTTTTGAAAGCAACTATTGAATCTGCTTCCACCACCCTGTGGAGTCCTGTAGATTTATGACTAGAGTACTCACCTCACAAACAACAACAACAAAATTGCACTCATATAGTGCCTTTCACGTCGGGAGGATGTCCCAAAGCGTTGAACAGTCAGGTCGGGACCCGAGCAAGAGGAGGATGGTCGGGGTAGGGGGAAAGAGAGTGGGAGAGGGGGTAGAGTTGGTGGGGCAGCCGAAGGAGCAGTCAAAGTGGAAGGTCTTGAAACCGGCCTTGAAGGAAGAAAGGGAGGAAGCAAGGCAGAGGGGTTGCGGGATGGAGTTCCACAGTGTGGGAGCAGAGGCGCTGAAAGCCCAGCCACCGATGGTTGGGCGGTTAGGGCGGCGGACGCAGAGCAGGCCTGAGTCTGCTGAATGGAGAGTACGGGCAGGCTGATAGGGAGACAGTAGGTCAGAGAGCTAGGCAGGGGCAAGGCTGTAAATGGCCTTGAAAGTGAGAACAAGGATATTAAAATCCATTCTTTGGGTGATGCGGAGCCAGTAGAGACAGGGGAGGGTGGGAGTGATGTGGTCGTGAAGCCTGGTGCGGGAGAGTACACAAGCTGCAGAATTCTAAATGATCTGCAGCCTGTGAAGGGAGGAGCTGGGGAAGCCGACAAAAAGGGAGTTCCTGTAGTTGAGCCTGGAAGTAATAAAGGTGTGGATGAGAGTTTCCGTGGCGTGGGAGGTGAGGTAGTGGCGGAGTCTGGCAATATTACAGAGGTGATGGAAGGCTGTGCCGGTCATGGAGCGGATGTGGGGGAGGAAGGATAGTTTGTGGTCGAACAAGATGCCCAGATTCCTGATTGGGTTCGAGAGGTGGAGAGAGCAGCCTTGAACACTGATGTTGTCAGTGCCTGAGGTGCGGAGGCGCTGACGTGAGCCAATCAGGAGGGTTTCCGTCTTATTGACATTGAGCTGTAGGAAATTTTCCTTCATCCAGTTCTCAATGTCCAAAGACACGCATTCAGAACGCCAGTGGTCTTGGAATCGAGGGTTGAGTTGGGTATAGGTAGAGTTGGGTATCATCCACATACATGTGCAAATTTACCCCCATGTCGGCAGATGATGTCGCCCAGGGGGAGAGTGTGGAGGGTGAAGAGCAGGGGGCCAAGGACAGAGCCCTGGGGAATGCCACATGTGACTGTGGGGGGGCTGGAGGAGAAGCCGTTGGAGGTGACAAAGTGAATGCGGTGGGAGAGATAGGACCGGAACCATTCGAGGACAGAGCCTTGCAGGTTGAGGAGGGCAGAGTGGCGGTAGAGGAGGATAGCATGGTCCATGGTATCGGGCAACAAGAGGACCAGGGTTTGATTCCCGAGCATGGCGAAACATTGGGCAGGTTTCCTTACTCCACATGCCTCTGTTTATCTGGTGGTAAGTAGGAATCTCTCTTTCCCGGGGGTAACAATTCCTTCAAAAATATATATTTTGCCTCAGACCCTGCAAGTAATACCTCTGGGATGTTAAGTACACTATTTTTAAGAGGCAACATAGATCCATCATCTTCAAAAGATTGTTAACAACATGTGATGCAGGAATAATTTACACAGCAAGAAGTTGCCTAATTGGAGCCTGCTCACCAAGTGTTACAGAGTCAGGAGACTCACTTTAATGCTTGTAACAGCGCTTAAAAAATATCTGCCTGAATCAGAGCAAAGCCGATAAGCTGGTGCAATTAACTTTCCTTGTAATATTTTGTAGCATTGTTTGGCATTTCTGGCTCTAATAAATGGATAGAGTATTTATCCATTTATAAATGGTCGTGAAGCACTTATTATTTTGCAAAAGAGTAACATGACAACGTCATAACTGAACTTCTGCGACTATATTAATAATAATCCTTCCATTTAATATAGCACTTTTCACACTTTCTAGACATCTCAAAACGCTTCATAGAGTGTACTGTAAAGTGAATTGAACAAAGATAAAATGTAGGGCATCCAAACCTCCCTGGATAACTAGGGCAATTGGGATTAAAATAAAGCAAAAAAAGGAGGCTTATGACAAGTGTCAGGCCCAAGATACAGAGGTCAGCCAAGCAGAATATAGGAAGAGCAGGAGAGAACTGAAAAAGGAAATTAGAGGGGCAAAAAGACTGCATGAGAAACAATTAGCAGGTAACATTAAAGGGAACCCTAAGATAATTTACAAACATATTAAGATTAAAAGATTGGTCAAAGGTAGGGTGAGGCCTATTAGCACCCAAGGAGGAAATCTTATTGTGGAGACAGAGGGCATGGCTGATGTACTGAATGAGTACTCTGTCTTCACAAGAGAAGAGGATGCAGCCGATGCTACAGTATTGGAGGAGAGGGTAGAAGAAATGGATAGGATTAGTATAAACAGAAGAAGTACTAAAAAGGTTGATAAGTCCTTAGCACTCAAGGTAGATAAGTCACCCGGTCTGGATGGGATGCATCCTAGGTTAATAAGGGAAGTACAGGAGCAAATAGCAGAGACTCTGGCCATAATCTTTCAATCTTCCTTGGACAAGGAGTGGTGCCAGAGGACTGGAGGGTTGTGAATGTTACTCCCCTGTATAAAAAGGGGCAGAAGGACAAACCTGGGAACTACATGCCAGTCAGTCTAACGTTGGTTGTGGCCAAACTTCTATAATCTATAATCAGGGACAAGATAGATCTTCACTTAGAAAGATATGGGCTAATAAAGAACAGCCAGCATGGATTTGTTAAAGGCAAATCTTGCTTTGCAAATCTGACAGAATTTTTCAAAGAAGAAATGGAATGGGTGGACAAGGGTAGCACAGTTGATGTAGTTTACATAGACTTTCAAAAGGCATTTGACAAAGTGCCGCATGAGAGGCTTATTAGGAAAGTAGAGGCCCACGGCGTTAAAGGGACAGTGGCAGCATAGATCTACAACTGGCTGTGAGACAGAAAGCAGAGTTGTGGTGCGTGGCTGTTTTTCAGACTGGAGGGAAGTGTGCAGTGGCATCCCCCAGGGATTGGTATTGGGACCACTGCTCTTTTTAATATATATTAATGATCTGGACTTGGGTGTAGGAAGCACAGTTTCCAAGTTTGCAGATGATACTAAATTAGGGAGAATAGTAAATAGTGAGGAGGATAGTAACCATCTGCAAGAAGATATAGATAAAATGGTAAAATGGGCAGATGAAATTTAATGCAGAGAAGTGTGAGGTGATACATTTTGGGAGAAGAAATGAGGGGAGGCAATATAGGTTAGATAGTACAATTTTAAGAGGTGTGAGGGAACAGAGAGACCTGGGGATTTGTGTTAGTGACTCTTTGAAGGTGGCAGGACAGGCAGACAAAGCCATTAAGAAGGCATATGGGATACGAGGCTTTATAAATAGGGGTATAGAGTACAAAAGTCAGGAAGTGCTGAATAACCTCTATAAAACTTTGGTGAGGCCTCAGCTAGAGTACTGTGTCCAATTCTGGTCACCACACTATAGAAAGGATATTAAGGCATTGGAAAGGGTGCAAAGAAGGTTTACTAGAATGGTACCAGGATTGAGGGACTTCAGTTATGCGGAAAGGCTAGAGAGGCTAGGGTTATTCTCTTTGGAACAGAGAAGGTTGAGAGGAAACCTAATAGAGGTTTATAAAATCATGAGGGGATTCAACAGGGTGAATGAGGAAAAACTGTTTCCATTGGTGGGTGAATCTGTGACTCGTGGTCACAGATTTAAAATAGTTTCAAAATGAAGCAGAGGGGAGCTGAGGAGAAATTTTTTCACTCAGCAGGTTGTTCGAATCTGGAATGCATTGCCTGAAAAGGTGGTGGAGGCCGATTCTATAACAGCTTTTAAAAGAGAATTAGATCTTTATTTTGCGAGAACAGGTCTGTTAGGTTATGGGAAGAGAGCTGGGCAGTGGGATTGAGTTGCTGTTTTCAAAGAGCCGGCACAGACTAGATGGGTCGAATGGCCTCCTTTTGTGCCATAAAATTCTATGATTCTATGATTCTATGACTGTATATTTGTGGGTGAAACGCAGCAGCCAATTGCACACAGCAGTGTCCCACAAACAGTAGTGGATTGAAATGACCAATTTATTATTGTTTTTTTTCTTGAAGGTTTATTATCAGGCATGTGGAGTAAGGAAACTTGCCCAAGGTTTCACCCTGCCTGGAAATGAACTCAGGCCTCTTGCTTGTAAGGCGAGTGCTCTAATCACAGATGTATTATCCAATCAATATCCAATCAAGCTACTCAGATTAGACTGTAACACCATTAGGCTAAGATAATGGTTTGTACCTTATCATTGGATCTTCACCTCGGCTAACCTATCAATGGGAATACTGTTGAAGAGCCTCTGTTGCATTGTGTTTTCATACATTTCAAGCTATTAGTTCCTCAGACTGTATTAGGTTTCTGCTCAGTGCTTAACATCAAGAGGATCTTATTGTTTTCATTAATAATAATCCTTGCATTTAATAAAGAATCCATATAAAATGGAATCATCACAAAGACTTTCAAGTCTTCCTTTGGAAGAGACAGCACCTCCGACAATGCAACCCCCCACCCCTCCCACCCCCACAGTATTGCATTGTAGTGACATCTTAGACCATGTGATTCCAAGTGCTGACGTGGTACTTGGATGCACAATCTTCTGACTGAGAGGCAAGAGTGCTGCTACTGAGTCAACCTATGCCACCCATGGAGTAGTTTTGTTTCCTATTCTTACTTTGTACAAGTAATATCTTGCATTATTTGAAGTATTGAACTTCATCTGCCGGTTGTCAGCATTTGTACATACCCTATCAAGCTCTTTGTCCAAGACCTTTGCTGTCTCCTTTGATTCTACAGTTTCTCTAACTTCACATCATCGGAAGTTTAATTACCTTACTTTAAGTCTGCGAAACCAGGTCATTAATGCACTAGTGTCTCAAAACAGACAATTTTACACAATTCATTGAACAACCCATTACTGCCTTAATTTGTTAGCATAACTCAAATTTAGTGCTGCACAGTTGGAGAGAAGCTCTTTATTGGGTCACCAGAAACCTTGGTTATTGCTCAATTAAGACAAAGCTACGGGTCAAGCCACGGATCACCCTGAGATATGGTGCTGGACTCAATCTCAATTATATGCTATCAGGTCCAATTTAGCAGGTCTGCATTCAGTCAAGTAATGCAAACATTTCTGTACTGGCATACATACAATTTTTTTATGGAGGTGATACACTTGTCATTCATATTATCTTCTTGAGGGGCAGGTAAATGAGGCCGCCTTGGAGATGAACTGGTAATGGAATGGCAGAATCAAACCAGTCCTCTTTGGCACTCTAGGTAGTCCTGATCATGGGCAAGGTGGGTCTTCCAGGGCACTGCTGATAACAGCACAGTCAGCCTGGCTCATCGGCAGGATTTAGAAGGCAGACCCACTCAACTCCTGTTAACCCTGCAAGCCAAAGCTCTAACAGGGAGGGTGATGTTAGCTGGACAAACAACGGGAAAGCTGACCAAATAGCAATATTAATGACAAGCTATGCGATTTTACCTGGTTAGACTCCTGCAGTACCCCAATGCACACTCTGAGGTGCCCAAGCATTAGCTCTTGTCAACCTCTGCCTAATAGTTTCTGGAATTAAGAAAGCAGGATGTGTTTGTCCAGGGAGAGTGCTCATTCCTTTCCAACAATCTATCTCTGAGAATTACATGTGCCTAAACCTCAGCTTGGTTTGGATACCCTTAAGCAAGAGTGATGGATTTCTGCTCGGTCAAGCATCCTCCTAACCAAAAAAAATCATTCAGTCTAGAAACAGAGAAGGCATGTGAGATCCCAGAAATCCAACCCTTGTTCTCTCTTCAGCCTCTTGTGCGCGCGCGTGCACATTCGGGGCCTATCTCCTCAGGAGGTAAATATATATCTCTCTCTGTGTGTCTCTCACACTCACTCTCTCCATCTCTGTGTTTTTCTGTCTGTGTCTCTCTCTTCTCTCACATCCGCCCCATCTCTATCTATCTGTATATTATCACATCCACCCCGTCTCCCCCCACCCGTTTGTCCCCCCCGCTGCCGTCCCTCTCTCCCCCCGCCGCCATCTCTCTCGCCCCCTGCCCCCCCCCGCCATATCCCTCCCTCCCCCCTCCCCCCCCCCCCCCCCCATCTCCCTCCCACCCCTACCCCTTGCATACCTGTATATTGTATTCTAGGACTATGAATACAATATGGCGGCTTGCACCTTGGTCTCTGCATTGTGTATAGAAATGAGCATTCTGGGTCTTGTAGTTCAGTGAGCGCGCTTTCCGATCTTTCCGATATATCGACGTTTTCGATATATCGATATTTTGAAAATGTCTATATCGGCATATCGATATGAAAATTATATCGGATATAACCGATATATCGATACATCGCCGGACCCTAGTCTCTAGTTATATAATGTGACTGCATGGGAAATCATGTTTCGATTCAGGACGTTTCGATATACATACAGTTTTTCAGGAACGTAACCCCGTCGTAAATAGCGGTTTACCTGTGTATGGTTCCCTGGGGGAGACTCACTTTACTTCCTGAGGTGCTTTTTCTGGTCAGAGGGGCATTTTATCTCGCTATTTTTGCTCTGAGCACATCTCATTTATCCCGATCCACACAGCACAAAGGCCCTAAAAGTTTATTTCACAATTATAAACTGAAGCTGTCAGCGTGAGTGATTTCCTGCAGTGCCTTATTGGTGTTATCTGCCCTATCTTCCCCTCCTTTGTTCTGTGACTGCTGTCCTGTAAAGTGAAGGCTGCACTGCATGTTTCAGCAGTGTCAATAGCAATAATAGTTCATACATTACAGTAATCCCTTATCCCATTCATCCAACTCTCTTTGGAGTAAAGGTTGTACTGATATAATTGGAAGCTAATTGATTAAAATAAAGATAAATAATAAAAAGAACACAGAGGCACAGATTTTCCATTTGGCAGCAGTTACTGATCAATTTGGCAATTAGGCTTGCTCAAGGTCTATCAGATTAAGCTATTTCACACAAGGTGTGCCAACAGTTGGATGGCGCCAAGAACACAGTGGGATTGAAACTCCTATGCATAAACCATATTTGAGATGCTAGTTGTAACATTGCAATTACTGATTTGATATTATTGTATCAGCTTTGTGTCCTCCACTCTCTGGAACTCCATCCGGGGGCTCCTCCAACTTACTCCCTCCCTCCTTTCCTCTTTGTCTCAAAACATACCTCTTTGAGGTGCTTTCAGTTAATTTTTCCCTGCTGACCACTTTGGCTCCCACTCCCAGCTCAAGTGCTCAGTAGCACTATGAAGCTCTTTGAGATGGCATCCCAATGTTAAAGTTAGCATATAAATGTCATTTGTATTGTGTGCTGCATCAGATTGTGCAATTTACAAAGGTGAGAATGTCTAATTAAATTAAAAATCAACGCACTTGATAGAAAACTCTGCAAAGCATGTTGAAGCATTTCAACATAACTATTTGAAATACAGGGATTAATGTTAAAAATGATAAAATAACCCTTACATTTTATGTATCGCCTTTTAAACTAGGAAAACATTTCAGAGGATTTATTGTGAAGTGTAATGACTTAATGTGAAGTGTCATGACTGTGTATGATGCAGGCAAATGCATCAAATGCAGCAGCCGATTTGCACAAAGCAACGTCCCACAAATAGCCATGAAGTGAATGATCAAGTTCATTGATGGGATTATTTGCTAGAACACCAAAATAAACCCTGTTCTCTTTGCGAATCGTCTGCGGTACTCACTCCGTAAAAACTCGTGAACTGCCAGTCTCAGTTTAACAACTCAACCTTCTTAGTCAGAGGTGAAGCTGTTAACAACTGATATATTTACTGTGGAAGACTGAAGAATAAATCTCGGGCTGCTGTTAACCATAGCACTACTGAATGTTGCTACTTTGCTCTCCAGCCTTTTATTTGGACTTTGCTGTTTGCAAATCATGATTTTATTCACAGTGAATGCCATTCTTTAGTGGGTGATGAAAATAGCTTTGTGTTTGCCTGGCCTTTGGGATGGAATATATTGTCCTTTCATCCAGGGTGGTCCAAATAACTTTTGCCTCCCTTTCTGTCAATGTTTTCAGCCACCAGTTTCGGCAAAAACTAAAAATATTAAAGTGCTAGCCTGGAACCTGTTGTAGAGGCTATAACTATTTTCTGCTACTGGCAAGCCAGTAATTTCTACAGGCTGCAAGATCTAGATTGCTTAAAAGGGCATCATGAAGACTGCCTATAAATGTACGTCATTCTTGTGCACTTTCCTCTAGGGTGCTGTTATTAAAATAAAATGCCTTGAAGTAACGAAGTCACTGACGTGTATGACTTATTCCTGTTGTCATGTGTAACCTCCAGTTCCCATCAACAGCTCAAAACTGCCATTGATTGGAGTAGACAGTGCACACTTTGGCAACAGCACATCATAATATGAATTTTAATTTATTAGTTCACCAAAAAACCCCCCAATAAATTAAGCCCTAAGGACAGGCAGGACCTAACAATGTTCTTAGGTTTGGATTGCTGGAAATGTTAGATGCAGTCCAGGGTGTGCTCTTGGGCATACATCACTACCCATGAATAAGGGAAAGTATAGCCTTATGCTGTTGTTCTGCTGCAAAGATTGTGCTAAATTTATGCCAGTTACCATAAATCCATCGTACCCTCTCTCTGACAGTCTTCAAATCACTCCTGAAGATATTCCACTTTGACCGTGCCTTTGGTCACCTCCTCTACCCTTGCTAGCTCAATGTCACAAAACACTTTTTTTTTTTAAAAATGAAAATCTTGTTCAAAAGATATTTTCTGACTTCTATTATTTAATGAATGGCACTAAAATCTTGTCCATTGTCAGTGCCCATTTGCTCATAATCATTTGATTTAGAACCTGATCTATAAAATGTTCAGGTGTAGTTCAGTCCCCTACTTATTGAATAGACAAAGCAAGAGATAAAGATCCAAGCATCTCATTTCATTTCCTTTTCATGTACAATATTCAAATAATAGTGAACTACAAATAGTGATATGTGTTGGCTATTTTGGGGTGCCTTATGTTTGATGATATTAGACTAGATAAGAAAAAATACACAATGCAATGCAGCACTGTTATTGCTTCATAAAATAAAGCAATAACAGTGAGGAGGAGGGTTACAATGTAAAGCAATATTTCTTTATTGCTAAAATGGTTATAGTGTAATTCCCACACACTGGCCTACCCACCACAAATGTTACTTTCTGTTTGCTCGGTATGTACTAAGCAGGAAGTGATATCAAGGATGAGTAGGAAATGATATCGCTATTTTATCTCATGCCATTAAATAATAATCAACTTTTGGGTCACCGGAGTTCTGTAGCTGTGGTGACAAACCTGGGTTATATTCCCGGCAAGGTAAATTGTTGAGCAAGTTTCCTTATTCCACACGTCTCTGTTTACCAAATAGTAAGTAAGAACCCAGTTGTTAGTCGATTGGCGAGTCACTTTTCCTGGGATAAAAAATAATAAATAATAATTAGGTCACTCAATTAGATCAACTCAATCCACAACTATTTGTGGGACATTGCTGTGCGCAGTTGACTGCTGCATTTCACCCACAAATATACGGTGACTTCACTTTACAGGATATTCTGTGAAGCGCTTTGAGACCTCTAGAAGACATTAAAAAGCGTTATATACAATGCAAGGATTATTATAATTATGATTGTCATCATTCACTGCCAATAGAGCCCTGCAAATAATGTAAGAGATGAGAATTGTGGGGTTTGATGTATTAGGTATCAACATTGTGTTGTTAATTGCAAATGACAGTCGATTAACAAGACTGGTTACGGATGTGATTGCTCCCTCCCACATTACTGCCATTGGATTGATGATTCACAAGAAATAGCTTTAACTCACAGAGTAGATTTATTCCAGTGCCCTACAAAAGGACACTTGAATGTCAGTCATAAGCAACTTTGGGTCCAATATGGCAAAGCGGTCCACTAGTCTTGCTAGATCAGTTTGACCGCATTTTTCAATAATGAGATAATTCTCACACATGATAATCATAGGTTGCTATTTCCCCCCGATATTTGCCAATATTTTCGAAGCTTGGAATACCAGACAATATTGATGATGTTGTAAATTGCTGAACAGTTACAGTTTATTTTCACCTGGAATTGCACCAGTAAATAATACCTCCGCTTGTATCATTTGGATTCTTACACTTTTCCTCAATATCTGCTTGACCTCTAATTGTGCCTCATCTCGCACAGTGGATGCTCATTACCTGTTTTCTCTCCAGCCTCTTCAACATTTTTCAAGTAAATCCATTTGAGATAAAACTTGCCAATTAAATCATGACTATTCTGTTTCCATTGTGACATTGGAGTCCAAAGGGCAATATGTACAGTTTGCATTTGTTGCTTTAATTGTGATTCTATTCCATTTTATTATTACTGTATATAAATAATTATCATTGCATTTCATATAGTGCCTACAATGTTGGAAATATCTCAAATTGCTTCACAATATTTCTGTAAATGGAGTGCCTGCACATTTGTAGGTGAATACAGCAGCACACAATTAAAAAAAAATCTCACAACCAACAATGAAGTGTATAAATTTTCTATTAATTGTTCTAGTAATTGCAGTCAGCTATTTGTAAACCAGATGTTTTAACAAATTAAATCTTGTTTGTAAATATCACATCTTTTTGTTTGGCCAGCCAAGTGTCTGACATATGTGCAAACCCATTGTAATGCTTGAGAGTATTCCAAGGAGATCAAGAATTCCACATATGTATCCAACTAAATTTCACAATGTCTGGATGATGAACTGAAGATGGTGTGAAATTTGTTAAACAAGATATGTGATTGGATCAAATGTGCTTATCTCCACTGAAACAAAAACAGAAGTCACTGGGAACTCTCAGCAGGTCAGGCAGCATCTATGGAGAAAGGAAACTGAGTCAACGTTTCAGGTAACCCTTCATCAAAACTGGACCATGTTGGTTGGGAGGCTTTTAAAGACTATACAGAGGGAGAGGCAGAGCAAGGAAAACAAAGGAGGGTAGAGGACAGGAGATGATGGGTTAAAGTTAAAGAGGTATTAATGTTGTAAAACAAAAAGGGGATTGAGCTTGCAACAAAACTGAACAGAAAAGGTGTTAATAACATTAAACAAAGCAGAGGTGAAATTGCAAAAGATGGTCATAGAAGAGACGAGCGGGAAGGCGAGCTGTTATGGCCTGAAATTATTGAAATCAATATTGAGGCCAGAGGGCTGTAAGGTCCATTGCAGTTAGATAAGGTAATGCTCAGCAGGTCAGACAGCATCTATGGAGAAAGGAAAGTGAGTCAACGTTTCGGGAAAACTCAGCAGGTCAGGCAGCATCTCCGCTGATCCTGACTGAACTGTAGGGAAGTGTACTGATACTAATTAAATGACCAATTTGAGGAAGAACAATTGAATTGGTTTAGTAAGTATATACTTACATAAACAGATGCATAATATGGAGTTTGTTTATGGGATGTGAGGGATATCAACCTGCCATTTTTATGACTTCTCTGTGTCTTCCAATGCAAAACGTAATACCATACTTCAAATATTTTGGTACCACTACCCCCACCCAACCCAATGTCAACTGCAATACAAAAATAGCAGTGACGTAAATAACTTCCCATTATCCTAGGGCAGTGGTTCCCAACCATTTTGTTGCTGCGACACTAAATCGGCCACCAATAGCACCTCCTGACTGCGCGACCGAAGCGGAGCTCAGCCAGGATGATATCTCCATCTCTTTTGTGGACTCAGCGCAACCCGCTAGTACAGTCTTTCATACAAATCGGTCAGCGGTGTCGCCTCGGCACTTTTCAACATTTAAAAAGCATTTTCAACATTAAAAATAAATGTTTCTGATGACCCTACTGAGGACCCTCGCGACCCTGATTTGGGTCGGGACCCGAGGTTGGGAACCTAGGCTGTCCAAGATGTCCGAGAAATAACCGGTTCTGAGATGTATCGTCATATTTTAATCAATTATTTTTAAAACAAGCAAAACTGTTTTGGAATATATTATATTTCTCTGAACTTGTCGCTATGCACTGTCAACTCACTCAAAAAGAGATGGAATCAACGCACAATGTTTCTCAGACTAACTAGCTGGCATTCTGCAGGTCCCACTGTGACTCAGAATTTTTCTGCTTGTCTGTAGATGCTATCCCAGAAATGTATGGCAGGCCTCAACGTTGATGTGACATCTGCTGTCATTTTGACTTAAGTATTTGCCTTTTATTAGCAAAGTGACAGCAATTAAAAAGCCACAGCAATTAGAAAATGTGCTGAAACAAATGGAAGAGTAAAGTTTTCAGTGTTTCAGAATCCATTGCTATTGTTAATACATACAAGGAACATATTGTCGAAATGTCACCCCACAATAAAGAAATAATTAAGTGAAATAATAAAAATCAATGCGATTGTTGCAGCCCTGGGAGAAACTCCCTTCTTTTTTAACAGTGTCATGAGACTTAAAAAAAATTCACCTGAACAGGTAGATAGATGAAGCCTTGGTTTAACATTTCATTTGAAGGAAGGCCCTCTGAGAATGCAGCACACCCCAAGCATACCCCTGGAGGAAAATCTCCCCACAATCCCGTAATCACACTCCACTACCCTCAATGACCTTGCCCCCTTCACCTCCCGAATCGCCTCTTATTCACAAACCTCACTCTGGTTCACCAACCAACTCCACTCCCTCAAGGGTCAGGTGCGGGCTGCCGAATACAACAGGTTCAAATCTGTCTTACTGGTCCACTGGCATATCTGTCTGGACCACATCAAAACTTATAATTCCGTTCTTGCCTCCGCCAAATCGTCCTTCTACTCAAAGATAATCTTGGAGGTGAAGGACAACCCCAGGCTCTTATTATAAACAAATAACTGGCTCATCCTGTTCACCTTTGACCAGGGCGACCTATGCCTCCTCGTCCACCTTGATCTCAAGCCATCTTTGACACCATGGACCACTCAATCCTCCTCCACCAGCTCTCCTCTCACCTCAACTCTCAAGGTTCTGTGCTTGACTGGTTCAGCTCCTATCTCTCACACCATCTGCAATTTGCCTCTGCCAACAGTTTCTCTTCCAGCCGCTGCACCATCTTGTGCGGTATTCCTCAGGGCTCTGTTCTCCGTCCCCATCTCTTAATCTCTACATACTCCCCCTTTGTGACATTATCCATAGATAAGGGGTAAATTTCTACAGGCACGTGAATGACACCCAACTCTATCTCTCTGCCTCCATCCTCGATTCTAAGACTACCGGCATCCTGTCAAACATCAAGTCCCGGATGAGAGACAACTTTCCACAGCTGAACGTCAGCAAGACAGAGGCATTCCTGATTGGCTCGCGCCAGCGTCGTGGCACCACAGGCATTGGTAGTATCAGCATCCAGGGATACACACTGTACTTCACCAAGCCAGTCAGAAACCTGGGCATCTCGTTCAACCCTCAATTGTCCTTTCACCCCCCTATCCATGCCTTTACCCACTGTCCTACTTCTCTGCCCTCCCTCATCCTAACCCCTCCCCCATGCTCGGGTCCTGACCGTTGGAACTGATCAGGTCATTCCAATGTGCTGAATGTTCAGCACGTTGGAACAACCTCCTTTCATGAAAGACGTTCTACAAATGTAACTTTGTTGTTGTTGTATTATAATGTCAGCTTCGATTGTGAGGCAGAGTGAATCATTTTCACGTGGTTGGCCAATTATTGTATTATTGTATCATTAACACCTAAACCATAATATTAAGCATGTAGAGTAAAATATAATAGCTTATTTATGCAAGAGCTACTCTAAGCATCTCCATTTAGTGCAGTTCATTAATCAAATACAGTACGACTGTCATATTTACTGCTTCTCGGTTTACTGAACACAAAGTAAAGTAAACATATTTAAATGCCATATTCATTGCTGTTATTTTAGAGCCTATGGCAGAGGATATTACGGTATTTGTCCTTCCTAATTGCCAGGTTTTATTTGCATTAGTTATATGTGTAAATCTGTTGGGAGTGAAAATTGCAATACTTGACAGATTTTTTCATTTCCTGCAACACCTCTATCCCTCCCCCCTCCACTTCCAAACCCACCACCATCTTCTACCGGCCCTGGAAGAAGATTCCCCCTCAAACTTTCACCTCTGCCCTAGAAACCTCCGACCTCCTCCCACAATGGCATTCTTTTTGTACAGACCCATCCTCCGCCTCCACCGCCCTCCACAACACCCTCTCCACTACCCTTGACACCCTGGCCCCCCTCACCTCCAAAACCGTCTCCCATTCCCGATCATCACCATGGTACACATCTCACCTCCGTTCCCTCAAAAGCCAAGTGAGAGCAGTTGAACGCACCTGGCTCAAATCTGGCCTCACGGTCCACCGGCAAATCTGGCTGGACCGCATCAAATTTTACCGCTCCGCCCTAGCCACCGCCAAATCAGCCTTCTACTCCAGGATAATCCTGGAAGCGAAGGACAACCACCGCCTCCTCTTCGCCACCACCAACCAGCTCCTCCGCCCCCCCCCCCCCCGCCTCACCTCGCAGATCCTCTCCTCAAACGTTCGTTGTGAGGAGATGCTGGATTTCCTCGAATCCAAAATTGAGAAAATCCGCTCTGCGGTTTCCTCCCCCCACCACTCCTCCACCTCAGCGCCCTCATCAGCTACCTCAACCGCTACTCACCCCCCATTTCACACTTTCAACCCCACCACCCCGCTTTCAATCACAAAAACAATCACCTCCATGAAACCCACCATGTGCTCATTGGACCCCATCCCCAACCCCCTCCTCCGCACCCAGCTCCATTTGTTAGCCCCACTCATTTCTGACACCATTAACCTTTCCCTCTCCTCAGGAACCGTCCCTACCTCCCTTAAAACAGCCACCATCACCCCTATGCTGAAGACACCCTCCCTTGATGCATCGCAACCATCAAGTTATTGATCCATCTCCAACCTCCCGTTTCTATCCAAGGTCCTTGAAAGAGTGGTTGCCTCCCAGCTCCGCTCTTTCCTTTCAAATCACTCACTTCTTGAACCCCTCCAATCAGGTTTCCGCCCTATCCACAGCACAGAAACTGCCCTGGTCAAGGTCACAAATGACATCCTAACCGCCTGTGACCGCCTCTGCCTCCTCGTCCTCCTTGACCTGTCTGCTGCGTTCGACACAGTCGATCACACCATCCTCCTTCAACGTCTTTCCTCCCACCTCAATCTTCAAGGCACAGTCCTTGACTGGTTCCACTCTTATTTGACCCATCGTTTACATTTTGTTTCTTCCAATGGCTTTTCTTCAAACCCCCGCACAGTTTCCCACGGTGTCCCTCAGGGCTCTGTACTCGGTCCCCTTCTTTTCACACTTTACACGCTCCCTCTGGGCGACGTCATCCGCAAACATGGGGTAAATTTCCACATGTATGCGGATGACACCAAGTTGTACCTTTCTGCCTCATCCCTCAACCCCCAGACGATCGATGTTCTGACAGCATGTCTGTCCGACATCGAATCGTGGACGAGGGACAACTTTTTGCAATTGAACGTGAATAAGACCGAGGCCCTCCTGATTGGCTCAATCCAGCGCCTCCGCACATCGGGCGCTGCCAGCCTCAACATCCAAGGCTGTACTCTCCACCTCACAAAGCCAATCAGGAACCTCGGCATCATGTTCGATCAAAAACTTTCCTTCCTCCCCCACATCCGCGCCTTGACCGGCACCGCCTATTTCCATCTGCGCAACATTGCCAGGCTCCGCAACTATCTTACCCCCCGCGCTGCCGAAACACTCGTGCACGCGTACATCACCTCATGGCTGGATTACGGAAATTCTCTCCTAATCGGCCTCCCCAGTTCCTCCATTCATAGGCTACAGGCCATCCAAAACTCTGCAGCCCGTGTACTATCCCGCACCCGCCTCCGTGACCACATAACCCCCACCCTCGCCCGTCTCCACTGGCTCCCCATCCTCCAGAGGATCGAATTTAAGATCCTGGTCCTCACCTACAAGGCCTTACACGGCCTTGCCCCATCCTACCTAGCCGATCTACTCTCCCCCTACACGCCCACCCGGACCCTCCGTTCAACAGGACTTGGCCTGCTCCAAGCCCCCCGCCCGAACCGCCCCACCATCGGAGGCCGGGCCTTCAGTTTCTCTGCTCCCACCTTATGGAATGCCATCCCTCAATCCCTCAGTTTCGCCTCTTCCCTTTCCTCTTTCAAGGCCGATTTGAAGACTTTCCTCTTCGATCGTGCCTTTTGTTCCACCCCGAACTCTTTTACCTCCCCTTCGTGTTTCACCCCTTCCCAAACACTCCCCTCCCAGCTCGGGTCACACGCCTCTTGTTTAGCGCCTTGGGACGTCCTCCCGACGTGAAAGGCGCTATATAAATGTAAATTGTTGTTGTTGTTGTTGATGTGTTAAGTAACAAGTCAAGTGTGTTATTAAGAAATACATCAGTTTCCTGATAACTAAATACTGGGCATGGGTATGAATTCCTTCCCCTCCTGAAGGTCTTAGAAGGCTGGGGGGTAGGAGGGATTACAACGCTTCTTGATAGAATTGTGCTTCTGAAATCCGCTGAGGAACCAGGCAAAGTTTCACCATTTTGTTGGTCTTAGGTTTCACTGTTTCCTTTTCTCAAGAAATAGTGAAGTTTTATTTATTTGCCTCTTTATTTGTCTTCCGACTCTCACTGGCCTCGAAATTGCAAACATTTATATTCACTGCGAATGGCCCACTCGCTGATCACCCCCACTGCGTTCCTTGCACGTCTCCTCGTTACAACGAGGAAATGCACAAAGTTAAAATTATTTTAATAGTGATCGCTGCTTGGCGCCAGAATAATAAGACACAGCAGCAACTGTTTTGGAAAAATTTATGCAGCATGACCAGCAGCAACATATTTAAGATGTCAGCGCATTATGTAGTCAAACTGATTCTCAGTCTGTTCTTGTTTACCCCTTGCAAGAGGACAGTATTGCATGTTCCAGTCTATAGCTTAGACATTCCTTCAGTACTGTCAGGGGATATTAGCAAGACTTTCTTTAGCTCATTTTTGCAGAAAGTACATGTTGTGAACCAGTTGTTTATGCAGAGTAAATCATCCAGTGATGCCCACTGGATAAGCAATGGCCAGTTTTTACTGTTAGATACACTTATTCTCACTGCACTACAGTAAATTGCCTAGGAGCAAAAAGTCTGATTTATATTTGCTGCTCTGGAATTCCATCATCTGTGAGGCTAGGGAGACCTCTTTTGCAATTAAACTAGGTAACCGAATGGCAACTACTGAATGACAGTCACTTCTTGATATTATTTAAAAGCTGAGAGTGGAAATGGCTCATTAATAACACTCAAAATGGTGCTTAAACCTTCTTGGGCTCTCTAATAGATCAATATTAAGGAACCCATTTCAAGTGGAAGCTGTTTCCATTTAGCCTGTATTTTTACCAGTGGGGTTGTGATAATAGGTGTGGTTAACGCATTTGATTGACATGTGAGCACAGCATAAAAAGGGAGTGAAATAGCACAAAGAGTATTAGGTAGTTTGGGTATGACCTGAGTATGAATAAGAGCAGCGTGAATTCATAGAGAATCTCATTGTCAAAGAGAAGACTGTTTTTTGACCCGTAACAGGGATGGTTGATAGTCAACTGGCGGATCGCTTTTTCTGGGGTAATAAGTCCTCAACAAAAATTGGTCACTTCAATCTACGAGTCATCTGTGTGCAATTCGCTTTACCGTATATTCTGTGAAGTACTTTGAGACGTCTTGAAGACATGATAAGGTGCCATATCAAATGCAAGGATTATGATTATTACCAATCGATGGCTTGTTGATTCATCTTCATAAGATAGCTTCCTTCAAGTCCCGCCTCAAGACCCTCCTCTTCGACGGTCCCATTGGTCAACCCCTCCTTTCCTTTCTTTCTTCCCCACCCTTCCCTCCTTTCCTCTACCCTCCCCCAGGTGGGATCTGAAACACTGACTATCCACCTCAATATTGTATTGAGCTGTAATATTGTTGTTCTTTTTGTTATTAGACAAGCTCTAATATGAATTGTTTTAAGTGTATCCCTGAACCTCATTAATACTGTGTTTATCATTTGTAAAAGCACCCCAAGCATCAAAAGCACTTGAATAGTAAAAGCACCCGAAGCAATTGGAAGTACTCCACTCATTAACACAGAAAATGATAGAAATCAAGCAGATACAGCTTTTTAATATGTGTCAATTTTTGGATATTTAAAAATAGCTTTTTTTCCATGTGTACCTAATATTGCGTAATATTGAATTATGACAAGGAAGAGGTCCTGAAATCCTAACTTGGTACTAATCAATCAATTAAATCAATCAAAACTTACATTTATATAGTGCCTTTCACGTCAAGAGGACGTGCCAAGGCACTGTACAGTTAGGTAGGGACAAGAGCAGTTGGGGAGAGGAATCGGGGCAGGATGAAGAAGTGTAGGAAAATTGACTGTATATTTGTGGGCGAAACGTGGCAGTCAAATTGCACACGGCAGTGTCCCACAAACAGTCGCAGAAATGGGGCCAGGGGAGAAAGGGGGGAAAAGAGGGCAAGGGGGGAGAGGGAGGGAGACAACGAATGCAGTGTGGTCACTAGGCCAACTGGTAGTAGTGGTGATGCTGGTTTGTAAAAATAAAGCGGCAAAGACGGCCCTGGTTGGCAACAGCCATCAGAATACGGTACTGTCATTGATTAAATGCAAGTTGTTGTTGATGGTTTCAGCTGTCTTAAATCCAACAGAGCTTGCTATAACTTGAGGAACCTGCTTACAAGCATAGGGACTTAACCACAAGTTGTAAATTCCACTGTTCAGGATTCTGAGTCAGTCTCATGGACTAATACTCCAGTGAGGTGCTTATCAGATGTGCTGTCCTTCAGATGAGATTTAAACTGAGGTCCCATCTGCCTGTCCAGCTATATCCTTTACTATTTGAATAGACAGTACTTCACAGTACCCTGGCCAACAATGCTCCAGATGAAAATTTGAACACTGAAGACAAAATTTGAAGACAAAATTTGTGGGACATTGCTATGCATATGTCACGTTCCTTGAAATGTTATGTTCCTCTACATATCTGCAATCATGACACTTTACAATAAAATCCTGTGAAGTACTTTGTGGTGTTTCAACGACATGATAAGGCAGCATATGAAATCCAAGAAAAGTTTTTTTTGTGAATCTAACCACTTGTCTGGACACAGAAAAAAGCTTCACTCCAAATAGAGGTTCAGGTAGACGCTGCTTAACGTTGCTTTTGTCAATGTTGTTTCGTTATTACGTTGTTGATACATAGGAAACATATATCCATTTAACATTGCGATGTTCGCTATTACGTCATTCACCAGTGAGTGGAAACTAACTACCTTGGGTAGCGTAGGCCACCATCCAGTATTCTGACGCAGCATCCATCTTGACTCACCCCTTCATCCCAATAATTCCACCACTCGCTCCTCTACCCCAACTCACCTTGATAAACAAGCTCCACAACCATCTCAAGTCAGTGTTATGCTATTTAAGGGGGCATGACAACACTAGGGCCTGCCCGTCAAGAGAGTGACGGGAGGCTGGGAGTGAGCCAGGCCAGCAACAAGGTGGTTGGCAGCGAGTGAGACTGGCAGTGAGTGAATGACCCAGGCAGGCAGTCAGGGAGCGAGTGTAAGGGATTTTGTTTAAGAAACGTTTGATGAAAAATGTCCAAAAGAACCTAACTCCAGTTTATACATTAATTCTTATGGGAAAAAATGTGTTTGCTTTGTTAGATTTAGTTGAATCATTAGGTTTATGTTATGTTTAATAAGTAAACCAATGTGTATAATAAACAGTATAACGTTAGAAATTTAGGTTTAAACTAACGAGGATGCAGAATTGCAGAAACCAGCCCTGTCAATAAAAGAACTGAATGTAGCCAGGTTGGCACCAGTTGTAGTAGATATGATAAGTGTGAAGGACGGAGAACAGTAAACATGTTCAGTTAAAGACATCAATAAAGCTACTCTTTGTCAACAATAACAACAACAACAACTTTGATTTATATAGCACCCTCCATGCCGGATGCCATCTCAGACTCTTCACAATAATGGATCCCGGGAAAGAACCAGGGACAGGTGTAGAAAGGTGACTAAAGGTGCGGTCAAAGAGAAAGGTCTTTAGCTGAGACCTGAGCTTTGTCTTCCCAAATGTGAGAAAGCACGGGCTAACCAAGATGCCAGAGAAAACAGGCCTTGGTGGATGGGGAGATATTTTACAATAAGATATTTTGAGAAAACAGGAATGTTTGAGGACCGCTCTACTGGCCTCACGGTCCACCGGCAAATCTGGCTGGACCGCATCAAATTTTACCGCTCCGCTCTAGCCACCGTCAAATCAGCCTTCTAATCCAGGATAATCCTGGAAGCGAAGGACAACCACCGCCTCCTCTTCACCACCACCAACCAGCTCCTCCGCCACCCCTGCCTCACTTCGCAGATCCTCTCCTCTAACGATCATTGTGAGGAGATGCTGGACTTCCTCGAGTCCAAAATAGAGAGAATCCGCTCTGCGGTTTCCTCCCCCCACCACTCCTCCACCTCCGCGCCCTCATCAGTTACCTCAACCCCTACTCACCCCCATTTCACACTTTCAACCCCACCACCCCGTTTTCAGTCACAAAAATAATTACCTCCATGAAACCCACCACGTGCTCATTGGACCCCATCCCCACCCCCCTCCTCCACACCCAGCTCCATTTGTTAGCCCCGTTCATTTCTGACACCATCAACCTTTCCCTCTCCTCAGGCACTGTCCCTACCTCCCTTAAAACAGCCACCATCACCCCTATCCTGAAGAAACCCTCCCGTGATGCGTCGCAACCATCAAGCTATCGACCCATCTCCAACCTCCCGTTTTTATCCAAGGTCCTTGAAAGAGTGGTTGCCTCCCAGCTCCGCTCTTTCCTTTCAACTCACTCACTCTTTCAACCCCTCCAATCAGGTTTCCGCCCTGCTCACAGCACAGAAACTGCCCTGGTTAAGGTTACAAATGACATCCTAACCGCCTGTGACCAGGGCTCCCTCTGCCTCCTCGTCCTCCTTGACCTGTCTGCTGCGTTCGACACAGTCGATCACACTATCCTCCTCCAACGTCTTTCCTCCCACCTCAACCTTCAAGGCACAGTCATTGACTGGTTCCATTCCTACCTGACCCACCGTTTACATTTTGTTTCTTCCAATGGTTTTTCTTCAAACCCCCGCACAGTTTCTCACGGCGTCCCTCAGGGCTCTGTCCTCGGCCACCTCCTTTTCACCCTTTACACGCTCCCTCTGGGCGATGTCATCCGCAAACATGGGGTAAATTTCCACATGTATGCGGACGACACCCAGCTGTACCTTTCTGCCTCATCCCTCAACCCCCAGACCATCGATGTTCTGACAGCATGTCTGTCCGACATCGAGTCCTGGACGAGGGACAACTTCCTGCAATTGAACGTGAGTAAGACCGAGGCCCTCCTGATTGGCTCAAGCCAGCGCCTCCGCACATCGGGCGCTGCCAGCCTCAACATCCAAGGCTGCACTCTCCACCTCACAAAGCCAATCAGGAACCTCGGCATCATGTTCGATTAAAAACTCTCCTTCCTCCCCTACATCCGTGCCTTGACCGGCACCACTTATTTCCACCTGCGCAACATTGCCAGGCTCCGCAACTATTTTACCCCACGCGCTGCCGAAACACTTGTGCACACATACATCACCTCGAGGCTGGACTACGGAAACTCTCTCCTCGTCGGCCTCCCCAGTTCCTCCATTCACAGGCTGCAGGTCGTCCAAAACTCTGCAGCCCGTGTATTATCCCGTACCCGCCTCCGCGACCATTTCACCCCCACCCTCGCCCTTCTCCATTGGCTCCCCATTCTCCAGAGGATCGAGTTCAAGATCCTCGTCCTCACCTTCAAGGCCTTACACGGCCTTGCCCCGCCCTATTTAACCAATCTACTTTCCCCCTACAAGCCCACCCGGACCCTCCGTTCAACAGGACTTGGCCTGCTCCAAGCCCCCCGCCCGAACCGCCCCACCATCGGAGGCCGGGCCTTCAGTTTCTCCGCTCCCACCCTATGGAATGCCATCCCACAATCCCTCCGTCTCATTTCTTCCCTTTCCTCTTTCAAGGCTGGTTTGAAGACTTTCCTCTTCGACCGTGCCTTTTGTTCCACCCCAAAGTTTTCGACCTCCCCTTCGTGTCTCACCCCTTCCCAAACACTCCCCTCTCAGCTCGGGTCACATGCCTCCTGTGCAGCGCCTTGGGACGTCCTCCCGACGTGAAAGGCGCTGTATAAATGTAATTTGTTGTTGTTGGTGTTGTAGTCAAGATAAGCAAGGCTGGTAGAGAAGTATAAAGATAGGAGGGAAAGATTGGCTCATCACAACAGTTGGGGAATATCTGAAGGTGGAATCCAAAATCTCCAGCCTGCCACTGTTATCCAGAACTACTGGAACAGGTAGTATGCTTCCAGTTGTTCTGTTTTACAGGCAGGGAAGGGCCAGTTATAGAAGCAAACGTCTGTTCTTAATTGGATTGGCTTAATCTGAATTGGCTAAACAGAGCACGAGAGATGATGTACTGAAGCTATTGTAAATGACTGCTCCAAAACCGGTAGTATAGTTTTGTTATTTGTAGTGACATTATTATTATATTAGTTTTGTATATGTTACTTTGATTAATAAATCTCTATTACACCATATTTGAATTGTCGGGTCATATTTTGAACCTCGGGGTCGGGAAATCCCAACAGTTTAATGTCGCATCGCTTAAAGTCACACTTTTCAAGAACATAACTACAACGTTAAGTAAGGAATACCTGTATCATATTTATTCTTGTTCTATTCTTGTTGTGAAATGCATTGAGTCAACTTTTACTTCTGTGCTGCATGTCACAATGCACAAGTTTGTCTGGAAAACATGATGGTTTAGAATGCGAGAGACATTACTACAATGTTGAGGCATCCTTTTGCTCCAAGCAATGAAAAGGTGCTCTGAGCAGCATTAATCAGAACCATACAACCTTACAGGGGGGTTGCAGACTGGTTTGGCAGTGTTGCAATAAAGTCCGTTGACCTTAGCACAACATGTTTAACTGTGTTTTTGTTTGTTACAAACTTGGCCCAATATTTTCTGGTATTAGGTGAGCATGTTGTGTCCCAATATTTTGTGAAATTAGCTGAGCAAGTTCTGTCTGCTTCAGAGAAACAGAAATTGCCACGCGTATGGAGTAATGTGGTTCAAATAATCTTTAAAATTATCATGCGTTTCTGTGTGTGTAAGGCACACAGCTGACCAAAAAGTTTTGCAATATCACAGATGCCAGGGGTGTTTGCCATCTAAATATTGTCGTAGGTTATCTGCAGAGAACTCTCAAAGAGTACTTTAAGAAGGCAATAAGGTTTTCAGACTGCTTCAGACTGCTTCAGACTGCATAAATATGGATATATTAACTAATGGTTTGCTGAGTGATTGCAATGTCTGCAGTTTTGATAACCTTAAAGCAAACTTGGTTATCATGAAGCATTTTCTGATTAAATTTTATTGTGATAAGAAAGAAGAAATGGGAAATCCAGTGGAAAAAGAAGAAGAAATAAGAAATCTTGTTTCTCCACTGGATTTCCTATTTCTTCTTGTTTTCCAATGGATTTCCCATTTACTTTTACACTGGATTTCCCATCTCTTCTTGTTTCTCCTTTTGGTTTCTCATTTCTTCTTGTTCTTTTTCCATTGGATTTCTCATTTCTTCCTATTTCTTCTCTGGATTTCCAATTTATTTTTTTCCAATTAAAATTCATTGCTTATCAGCCTCCCCAACTCTTCCCTTCACTTCCCTTCATCCAGAGCTTTGCTGCTCTTGTCCTCTCCCGCAACGTGGTTTTTGATCCCATCATCCCCACCTTCACCTGGCTCCACTGGCTCCAAGTCCCTCAGAGAATAGATTTCAAAATCCTTATCCTCAGTTTCAAGGTTTTCCACTGCCTTGTCTCCTCCTTCCCCTTTGACATGCTAACACCCTATTAACCTGTACCTTCATTCCGCAAGGTCCAACCTTTGCCATGTCTCCCGCCCAAACTGCTCTACCATGAATGGCCGGGCTTTCAGCCTCTCTGACCCCATCCTTTGGAACTCATCCCATAATTCCTTTGCCTTTTGTGCCTTTAGCCACCCTCCTACCCTCTCTGCCCACCCACACCCAAACCCTGTCCTCCCTCTACCCCCCATTTTGATCCTGAATCCCGACTGGTCAGCGTATTGTGACATCGTCCCGACACGGAAGGCGATTTACAAATGTAGTTTTTTGTTGTGTATTTTTAGGCAATGAATTGCTCATTTGCACACAGCACTGTTCCACATACAGCAATGAACCAAATGATTGGTTTAATTTGGGGGATTGTTGACAAGTACATTGGGAAAAACTCTTTTTTTTTGAGTAGTGTGTGGAATCTTTAATGTCCACCTGAACAAACAGATGGGACCTCAATTTAGTATCTCATCTGAACGACACTACCTCTGATAAGGCAAAACACCCATAGGACTGCATTGAAGTGTCAGCGTAGACAATGGGATTTCAACTCTGGATGTGGAAATTGAATCCACAACCTTCTAACTCAGAGGCTGATATAATATTGTGGATACTGTGAGACTTTTATATTATTCATGACATGTGATCTGAAATGTACAAAAATAGCCTGTCCAGGGAGATTATAAATTCCCAGCACCTGTGAGACTTCCTCAGTGTTGATTTTTCTGCTTCATTCACTAGATGTAGCTTTGAGTTATTCTGTTCCATTTTCTGAGTTTAGCAGATTTGTAATTGCACTCGTGAATAACTTTAATGCAATTTTCTGTGACAAATTTAATTTTACATTTAGACTAGAATTTTATTTGTAATTTAAAATTGTATTCGTTATTTACACGTGAACACGATAATGTTCAGAAGATCCCATATCAGTCTGTATAAAGGTCAGTGCAATTACCCAAGACTGAAGACCAGTGAGGAAGCAGGCAACGTTTTGGAGGAAATCTTTCTGGTGTAACAATCACAGATCTGAACTGTTACAAAACAAAGTGATTTTTTTTTAAACAACTGCAGCATCAATCAAAAAGGTTCTGAATAGGAATTTCCTTTTGCATGTGTATCCTATGTGTTTCCTGGTTGGTTGTGGTTGTGTTGGTTGTGTTTTTCCCCACAAAGGTCACATATATATATATAATATATACTGTATATAGTTTGGTTAGCCAGATCAGATGTCTGACACATGCGCAAACGCATCACAGTGCTTATGAGTATCCAAACCAAACTGAGATTTCCATGCATCCCACCTACACAGGAAATCCCGGAGATAAATTGTTGGAATGGAATGCACACTCTCTCCCTGGAGGGACACATCCTGCTTACCTAATTCCAGAAATATTTGGCACAGGTTGACAACCATCAAGGCTTGGGGACCTCAGAGTGTGTATTGAGGTACTGCTGGAGTCTAACCAACTAAAACCACATAGCTTGCCATTGATATTGCTGTCTGCCAAGCCAGGCTAGGTGGCTGTCTTCAACAGTGCCCTGAAGTACTGCGGATCTACCTGGCTCAGGAACGGACATCGCCACAAAGGGAAAGCTCAATTCCGACATTCCATTTCCGGGCATATCACCTTGGAGCCAGTTCAGTGGTTGGAAACTATCTGGTTACAAGAGACATCAGGAAAGATATCTTAAATTGGATCTAAATTGTGACGCTCCTTGATGGGATTAGCAATTCAAATAGAGACTCTTCTGGCAATTGGTAGCACACCACAGCAACAAATGGAAACTGCATTCTGGAATTAGATTAGACATCACGGGCTGGATGAGAGGCAACTGTGTACAGCTGAACGTCAGCAAGACCAAGGCCCTCCTGATTGACTGGCCTAGCTCAACCACACCTCAAGCATTAGCAGCATCAATATCTTTGCATGCACACTCCACCTCACCAAGCCAGTCAAGAACCTGGGCATCTTGTTCGACCCTCAACTGAGTGTGAGTCAGGACGCACCAGTGGGGAGGAAATGGACATTTTGGACACTTCCAAACGGGAAAAAGAAACCTGGCATGTAGCCGGGAAACGTAGCCGGAAAAATAAGGGGATACAACCCAAAGGAAGTGGCTATGATAGCGACAGTGACGGAGGGGGAAAGGAGGATGGATTCCCTGCCCCCCCAAAAAAGAGGCAGCTAATGGAGGTAGTGGAAAGAACCTCCAATAAAGAGACAAAAGGGACAACAAAAGGAGAGGAACTTGGGAGGACTCCAAGATCTGGACCCAAATCAGGAAAGACACCGCCGGGGCAGGAGACGGAGAAGAGGACCAACACCACGACCAAGACGGGAAACAATACCGGAGGAGATGGAGAGGGAAAAGGACGGGAGCAGATGGAAGAGGGGAAAAAGGGCAAGTATAAATTATGTAAATGGCACTGCGGATAGGTTCCCTGAACGTACGTAGCGTTAAAAATTCCAAGCGCTGCGTAGCGACGCTTCAGTGCCTGTCCAGAGTCAAGGCCGATATTCTGTTTCTGCAGGAGTGCTGGATTCCACACTCCAACAGTTACCGAACTTGGGCAAAGTGGTGGGACCCCTACGGACCCTCTGTGTGGTCAGGGGGAAATGACTCCTCTACATCTGGTGTGGCGGTCCTACTGAGAGGGAAAAACCTCACCATCACTGACTATAAGGAGGTGGTGGGGGGCAGAATCCTCGTGGTGGATGTGATGTACAATGAAGCCCCGATTAGGCTCATTAATGTGTACGCTCCATCAAAGAGTAAGGACCGGGTGGCCCTTTTCCGGATGCTACCTCCCTGGCTGCTTACACCCAAGCCAGTCATCCTGGGAGGAGATTTTAACTGTATTCTGGAGAGAGACGGGAGATCAAACAGATCGGATGGGAAGTTAGGGGCTTCGTCCAAGCTGCTTCAAAAAGTGGTTGCAGATGGACGTTTGTGTGACGTTTTCAAGGCTCCAGATGATGGGGCCCCCAAACGATTCACCTATTCTAACCCCAGTGGGTCGGTCTTCTCACGAATAGATTTTCTATTCGTATCGAGAAGACTAGAAGTGGCTAAGGCTGATGTGCGGCCGGCGCCCCTTACCGACCATCGCCTCCTGCTGACGAGCTTACTAGTTCACGGAAGCACGAGGAGGGGTCGAGGGACGTGGAAGCTGAACGTGAAGCTTTTGACCCGTAAGAATGTAGAAGAGGTGCGGAAGGAGTACCGAGGGTGGAAAACCTTGAGGGACTTCTGTGACTCCTCTACAGAATGGTGGGAAATGGTGAAGAGTCGAATCAAAGAATTATTTGTCCGAAAAGGGGTTCAATTGGCAAAGGCCACGAACCGGGAAAGAGATAGACTGCAGAAGGAGTTGCAAAAGCTCCTAAAGAAGCAACTAGAAGGTATAGATGTTAGGGAGGCAATTAAAGAGGTGAGAGACCAGCAAGGAGTGCTGCTCGCCTCGGAAGCCTCCAAGATCTTTTTCCGCTCCAGAGTGCGCACGATAGAACGTGACGAGAAGTGTACCAGCTTCTTCTTCCGGAAAGTGAACAGAGGCAGCTCTGTGATTTCCGGGTTGAAGGATGGAGACGACTCTGTGTGCACAGAACAGGAAGACATGAGGAGGATCACAAGATCCTTCTATGAGGACCTGTATCGCGAGAAAGCCACGGAGAGCATGGCCACTCGGGATTTTCTCTCTGCCCTCACTGAAGTGGTGGACGAGGGGAGTCGAGAACATCTGGATCGGCGCTCTCGATTGAAGAGCTGACCAAGACGGTAAGTTCCCTCATGACTGGTAAGACCCCGGGGAGCGATGGCCTCCCGGTGGAACTGTACTTAGTCCTGTGGGACGTGATCAGACCGGTCCTCCTGGAAGTGTACGAGAGTATGCTTCAAGAAGGAACCATGGCTGACTCGATGCGGAAAGGTAACATCACCTTGATTTATAAAGAGAAAGGCAAGAAGGCGGATTTAAAGAACTGGAGACCTATATCTCTACTAAATGTGGATTATAAGATCTTAGCCAAGGTGATCTCAGAGAGGATGAAGACTGTAATGGAGCAGGTAATTCACCCCGATCAGACCTGCGCGGTGCAAGGCCGGAGGATCTCTGACAACCTTGTGTTGTTAAGGGATACCATCGCCTACGTGCAGGAGAGAGGGGGGAAGACCTGCCTCATCAGTCTTGACCAAGAGAAAGCTTTTGACCGAGTATCTCATGACATGTATGAGGTACTTGCCAAAATGGGTTTCGGACAGAGAATTCGCGATTGGGTCCACCTGCTCTGCAGAGATATCTGCAGTGCAGTGATGTTTAATGGGAACGAAACACTGCCTTTCCCCGTCAGGTCGGCAGTAAGACAGGGGTGCCCCCTCTCCCCTATCCTGTTTGTCTGTTGCATCAAGCCCTTTGCACAGGCAATCAGGAGGGAGCAGAGCATCCAAGGTGTCATCATCCCGGGCAGCCAAGGCATGCAAGCCAAGGTGTCCTTGTATATGGATGATGTTACGGTTTTTTGCTCAGATCACCGATCGATTGAGAGCCTGATGGGTATCTGCAATCTTTTTGAGCGGGCTTCGGGTGCCAAGGTGAATCGCCAAAAAAGTGAGGTGATGTACTTTGGCAACTGGAAAGACCGTGCGAAGGTACCTTTTGAGGTAAAACCAGACTACATTAAGATCTTAGGCATCTGGTTTGGAGCCGCTGGGGCAAGGGGAAAGAACTGGGAGATGGCAATAGCGCGAATTAGGGGACGTTTGAAGCAGTGGCATGAACGCATGCTTTCAATCACTGGGAAGAACCTGGTGATTAGGTGTGAGGCAATCTCTGGATTACTGTATGTGGCGCAAGTTTGGCCCTTGACCAAACGCAGCGCCACCGCAGTCACCAGAGCTATCTTTAGGTTTGTCTGGGGCTCTGGGATGGATCGTGTCCGCAGGACCGCGATGTACAAGACTCCAGACAAAGGAGGGAAGGGTGTCCCTGATGCAGCCCGGACTATCATGGCCACCTTTATGTGTGGCTGCGTGAGGGTCTGTCAGGAGCCACGATATGAAGGCACTGCATGCAGATATATGCTGGGCTTCTATCTGTACCCAGTGCTAAGAAGGTTAGGATTAGCTGAGCTTCCACGGAACTCCCCTCTGGGTTGGAATGCCCCGAGGTACCTGGAAGAGATCGAGACATTCCTATCCGAGAACAGGGTGGATCCCTCTGAGGTTCCCAGGTGGACACCACGGACGGTGTTAGACATCATCCGAGAGAGAGAGGTGGACGAAACCTTGGTAGGGTATCCTCCGGCGACCGTTAGTCACATCTGGGAGAACGTTTCATCCCCAGCTCTGACTAACAAACACCAGGATGTGGCCTGGATGACGATCAAGAGAGTGCTGGGACTCAAGAGCTTTCTGATTAGAAGAGGCTTAGTGCAGTCCGAAAGTTGCCCTCGGGAGGGCTGTGGAGGGAAGGAGAATGAGGAACATCTGTTCCTGCATTGTGCCTTTGCTAAACAGGTGTGGAACAAGACATAGAATCATAGAATCATAGAATTTTACGGCACAAAAGGAGGCCATTCGGCCCATCTAGTCTGTGCCGGCTCTTTGAAAAGAGCGATTCAATCCCACTGCCCTGCCCGCTCCCCATTGCCTAATAGACCCGTTCTCCCTAAATAAAGATCTAATTCCCTTTTAAAAGTTGTTATCGAATCAGCCTCCACCACCTTTTCAGGCAATGCATTCCAGATTCGAACAACTCGCTGAGTGAAAAAATTTCTCCTCAGCTCCCCTCTACTGCGCCTTGAAAATATTTTAAATCTGTGACCACGAGTCACAGATTCACCCACGAGTGGAAATAGTTTTTCTCTATTTGCCCTGTCGAAACCCCTCATGATCTTATAAACCTCTATTAGGTCTCCCCTCAATCTTCTCTGCTCCAGAGAGAATAACCCTAGCCTATCTAGCCTCTCCTCATAGCTGAAGTCCCTCAATCCTGGCACCATCCTAGTAAATCTTCGTTGTACCCTTTCCAATGCCTTCACATCCTTTCTGTAGTGTGGTGACCAGAATTGAACACAGTATTCCAGCTGAGGCCTCACCAAAGTCCTATAGAGGTTAGTCAGCACTTCCTGACTTTTGTACTCTATACCCCTATTTATAAAGCCTAGTATCCCATATGCCTTCTTAACAGCCCTGTCTACCTGTCCTGCCACCTTCAACGAGTCACTAACACAAATCCCCAGGTCTCTCTGTTCCTTTACACCATTTAAAATTGTACTATCTAGCCTATATTGCCTCCCTTCATTTCTTCTCCCAAAATGCATCACCTCACACTTCTCTGCATTAAACTTCATCTGCCATGTGTCTGCCCACTTTACCAATTTGTCTATATCCTCTTGCAGATGGCTACTATCCTCCTCACTGTTTACTATTCTCCCTATCTTAGTGTCATCTGCAAACTTGGAAACTGTACTCCGTACACCCAAGTCCAGATCATTGATGTAGATTACAAACAGCAATGGTCCCAAAACCGATCCCTGTGGCACACCACTGCTCACTTCCCTCCAATCTGAAAAACAGCCGCTCACTACAACTCTCTGCTTTCTGTCTCGCAGCCAGTTGTGGATCCACGCTGCCACTGTCCCTTTTACGCCATGGGCCTTTAATTTCATAATAAGTCTCTCATGTGGCACTTTGTCAAATGCCTTTTGAAAGTCCATGTAAACTACATCAACTGCGCTACCATTATCCACCCATTCCGTTACCTCATCAAAAAATTCTATCAGATTTGTAAGGCAAGATTTGCCTTTAACAAATCCATGTTGACTGTCCTTTATTAGCCTATATCTTTCTAAGTGAAGATCTACCTTGTCCCTGATTATGGACTCTAGAAGTTTGCCCACTACCAACGTTAGACTGACTGGTCTGTAGTTACCAGGCTTGTCCTTCTGCCCCTTTTTATACAAGGGAGTAACATTAGCTATCCTCCAGTCCTCTGGCACGACCCCTGTGTCCAAGGAAGATTGAAAGATCGTGGTCAGAGTCCCTGCTATTTGCTCCCGTGCCTCACTTAGTAACCTAGGGTGCATCCCATCCGGACCAGGTGACTTATCCACCTTGAGCGACGTCAACCTTTTTAGCACTTCCTCTCTGGTTATAATTATTCTATCCATTTCTCCTACCCTCTCCTCTAATACCATGGCATTGGCTGTATCATTTTCTTTTGTGAAGACAGAGGCGAAGTACTCATTCAGTACATCAGCCATGCCCTCTGCCTCCACAATGAGATTTCCTCCTAGGTCCCTAATTGGCCCCACCCTCTCCTTGACCAACCTTTTACTCTTAATATGTTGGTAAAAAACCTTAGGGTTCCCCTTAATCTTACTCGCTAATTGTTTTTCATGCAGTCTCTTTGCCCCTCTAACTTCCTTTTTTAGTTCTATCCTACACTTCCTATATTCTGCTTTGTTCCCTTCTGAATTTTGAGCCTGACACTTATCATAAGCCTCTTTTTTTTGTTTTATTTTGGCCCCGATTTCCTTAGTCATCCAGGGAGGTTTGGATGCCTTACATTTCACCTTTGTGGGGATGCTTTTGACCTGTGCCTGAACTATCTCCTCTTTGAACGCTGCCCACTGCTCGTTAGTTGTCTTACCTGCCAATTTTTCTTTCCAATCCACCTTGGCTAGGTCCCACCTCAACTCATTGAAATTAGCCCTTTTCCAGTTGAGTGTCCTCACCTGTGATCGTTCCTTATCCCTTTCCATAATTATTCTGAATCTAACGATATTGTGGTCACTATTCCCTAGATGCTCACCTACAGAAACCTGTTGAACTTGCCCTACCTCATTTCCCAAAACTAGATCCAGCAATGCTTCTTTCCTCGTTGGACTGGAAACATACTGATCAAGAAAGTTGTCCTGCACACACTTCAGGAATTCTTCTCCCTCCTTGCCCTTTACTCTACTATTCTGCCAGTCTATGTTGGGATAGTTGAAGTCACCCATTATCACTACTTTATTAGTTCTGCATTTCTCCGTGATACTCTTGCAGATCTGCTTGTCTATCTCCTCCCCACTATTTGGGGAGGGTGGCTACTCTCGCGGTTCATCCCGGGAGTCCCTCTGTCAACCCACTCGGTGTTGTATGGCCTCTTCCCGGGGACACACGAAGTGACCGACCTACAATGTGCCTGGAGGGTCATCAACTCGGTCAAGCATGGCCTATGGGTCTGCCGCAACCGAGAGACCTCCGGACATGGAAATAGGTCAGTGTCGGCCTGTTACAGGAGGGCGATGGCAAGTGTCCGGGAATATGTTATCAGGGACGCCCTGGAGATAGGCTCGGTCGAAGCCAAGGATAGGTGGGGCGTGATCTAGTATGCCATTGCTTAGAACGTCAGGGACACTATACGCAGTGCTTGGGGGGGGTCGCTCGACCTGTAACCAGAGAGTGACCCCAAGTGTGTGAATTTTTTCCTTTGTAGAAGCCTCTCCCCATAAAGGGGGGAGCATCGGAGTAGTTTCCTAATGTCTGTTTTGGGGTTTTTGTTTTTTGGCCTACCATCCGGTAAGGAAAGGATGGTGGAGCTGGGATTAGCCCCCTTTGTAACTGCTCCCTGTAAATAAAGGCAGCAGTGCAGAGAAGCGAGGAGGCCCTGGCATAAGGGGATGTGGGAAATAGGCGTTTAGTGTAGAGAATGCTAGGTTTTGGGGGGTTTTCTCCACAAAGACAGTGGAAGGATGTTTTTTTTTGGTGTGGTGATTGTTGTTTTTTTTGTTTTGCGTGGGTACGGAGTCTGGGGCGATGCGGAATGTCACGGGAGAAAAGGACTTAGGCGAATGGATGTGACGGGAAAAAGTTTAGAAAACAAATTATATGATTTTAATCAAATTAAAAATATATATTTGTTTAAAAAAAAAATGTTCGACCCTCAACTGTCCTTTCTCCCCCATATCCATGACATGACCAGCATCGCCTTCCACCACCTCAGCAACTTCGCCCGACTCCACCACTGCCTCATCTTCAGGCCGCCAAATCCTCATACGTGCATTTGTCACCTCCAGGCTTGACTACCTCCCCAACTTTTCCCACCACAAGCTGCAGATCATCCAAAACTCTGCAGTTCATGTCCTCCCCTGCATCAAGTTCTGTGACCCCCACACTCACCCCACTCTCACCTGGCTCTACTGGCTCCTCATTCCACAGAGGATCAAATTCAAGATTCTTGTGCTCACCTTCAATGCCCTCCACGGTCTTGCCCCTCCTACCTTTCTGACTTGCTGACCCTCCATGGATCTGCCTGTTCCCTCCATTCAGCAGGTTCCAGCTTGCTCCATGTCTCCCGCCCGACCCTACCTACCATTGGCAGCCGAGCCTTGCACCTCTCTGCACTTTGCACTTTGGAATGCCTCTCTCTGCACCTCTCTGCACTTTGGAATGCCATCCCACAAACCCTTTACCTTGTTCTCTCCCTTGCCTCCTTCAAGACCAGTCTTAAGACTCACTTTTACAATCGTGCCTTCAGTCGCCCCCTACCTCTCTGTCCTCCCTCATCCCAAAGCAGCACACCACCCCAAGCTTGGATCATGACGCATGACTGTTCAGCGCCTTGGGCACCCTCCTGGCATAAAGGATGCTCTACAAATGTAATTTTGTTGTTGTTGAGTTCCTACAGGTCCGTATGACATCTCTCTGGTTGAACTGTCCCTATTCATACCTCAGCGTCTTGGGATGGCCACCCGATGTGAAAGTCCTTCTACTAATTGTGTTGTTGTTATGAAGGAATCACATAACAAATTGCCATAATTTAGATTTTCTGGTGTCCAAATAAAAAAAAGTGAATGTTGATCTAACCGAGAGCTTTCATTAAGATGCAAACATTGATCATATGAATAAAACAAGGAAAATCTTGACAAAAGATCGAGCTGTACCTTTTATATCACATAATGCCAGTTATTCAAGGCAGCAACTCACAAAAAGAATCTGTGATCATCTCACCGATCAGAACACATTGCCATTTTATGATATGTAAAATACATATCCATGTACATATTATTTATTCAAACCTGTAAATTGCTTTCTCAGAAAATGTCATGGTTGAAGTGTCCATGTAGAGTATAACTGTGTCAGTCACGATAAGGACCTGCCAATCAGCCTGGAAAGTCAGTTTATTTTCTTTGTGATTGATTTAACCACTTTGACAGCCAGTTACAGGCTATAGTGAGAGAATTCTGGAATGCATCCTGTAATGAATTGTGAAAGGTGAACCACTTTTATTGTTTCTGCAGCATTAAGACAATTGTTGGGCTTAGCACATCAGCTGGGCGAAACAAAATGGTGACTATCGGAAGCAATATCCAAAGCCTACAAACAGTGAGATAAGGGCATTCAATTGAGTAGTAGAAGGTGAAGGAAAGTTGGAGTCAAAATTAAAGAGAGACTAAAGAAATGTTCCATGATTTTTGACAGATTATTTTCGTTGGGAGGATGCAAGCTGGTAACATAACATTAATGCAAAAACAATAATGTATCTAAATACCATGCAGACGGCAAATCTATAAATAGTTATGTTTAGTTTTTGTGGACAAATGTCGCAGCTCATTTGTGCACAGCAATGCCCCACAAATAGCCATGGAGTGAGTACCCAATTTCATTTAGGGAGATTGTTTTCCAGAGAGGTGATAAGATGGTACCTTCAACAATGCAGCACAAACCCAGCATTGCATGGAGTGTCAGTGTATACTATATAATTTCAAGTCTTGATGTGGGAATTGAACCCATAAGCATTTGACTCAGAGGAGAGAGTACAATTATCTGATCGACCTGACATATACACGAATAGCTTGCTCTGAGAGCTGGTCTAGACTTAATAATGGGCTGAATGACATCCTTCTGTATTGTAAATTTCTATGATTCTCTGAGGTACTTTGTCAACCACTTATCAGAAGTCCAGATAAATATTACAATATTTGGCTTCCAACCATCAATTTGGGCTGTCATCTCCTCTAAGTTGATGAGGTTGGTCAGATAAGACTTACACTTTGTTAACCCATATATTAAATTATGTTTATATAATATTCAATTTCATTTCTGAAAATAGCCATTTAATAATAATAATAATAATAGTAATTCTCAATAAGCCTTACATTTGGCACAGCATCTTTCACATCGGAAAACATTCACCAAAGCAATTGACATGATATATTGTAAAGTGGGCAAATGCAGTATTGAGTAATACATTGCAATGTTCCATGAGCAGCCATTAAGTAGTCATGATTGATCGATTTTATTGCTCTCCAGAGGCGACTCCCTTCTCCCACAGTACCCATATTGTGCCAACAGCTATTTGCTCCACTATCTTGAACTGCCAGTCAGTGACGTAGTGTAAGTAGTTCGCTCAAAGGAAAATTTATAAATGGAGACCTAGAGACAAGGATAAAACGCAAGACCCTGTTTGCCTATTCAGCTGCATGTTAAATATCCTATGGTACAGTTTTAATTTTTTTTTCTCAGTTTCCTGGCAACATGGTTAATAACAGCTCACTATGCTTGTTAGTTGCTTGGATATACTGAGTTGGCCATCGCTGAGGTACAGATAATGACAAGTAACTAACATGTGGAGCAATGTCAGAGGAATTTAGGAAGATAGCTGCATATATCTAGTTTTCACTTAATAAGGAAAAATACTTTATAGAGTTGTGTTGTTATCCATCTGTTTGACAAACTCTAGTTGTTTAATCTGTTCAGCCTGTTGGCTGACTTATAGCGAGTACACAGAATTGAGCATAACGCAAATCTTCCTTTCTTCAACTTGATTTTTTTGTCTGTGTTTTTTCTGCAACTGACGGATGATGAGATTTATATTAATGAGTGGGAACATACCCGTTCAGCAGCATTTAATATCTAAATTCAGATGAACAGAGGAATGTAATTGATTAAACAAACTATTTCACTGTTAGTTTGAGAACAAATAGAAACCCATCCTTATTATTAATTCATATCTGTGGTTAGGAATGATCCAAAAGAGCTACATATACAGTGAGCAAGCCTGAATGAGTTATGTTTTACCATAGAATCTTGAAATAATCAAAGTCCCAAAGTTCAAAGCTTTGATTCTGCTGGTGAATCACTGATTCTGTGGGGAACAATGGGATTTACACTAGCAGGTCAAGAGACTCTCAAAGTAATAGAAGAACTCAGTACAGTTACAGCACTTTAATTGATGCCGCAATGGTAGGAAGTGAGTCAAAAGGTATTGGTAATTGAGATATGTGTTATTTGTAAGAAGTCCTACTTTTAAGATTATCAAAGCATCAACAGTAACAAGCTCATACATAGAATAAAATGCCAGGATGTTGCTCTGCAGTCTCCATAAAATCCAGAAAGAAACGTATCAAGAACTATACCAACTCCTCTTCCAATTAATAGATTGGGTTTTAATTGTGAATGGTATGCAAATCTTATCAATTCAGATATATACCTATTTCCAATGCAGATTTTAAAAGCAGTATGTAAAGGAATGAACATAGTAATTTTAAAAATATGATAATTAATAATAATTTAAAATAGAAAGTTTAACCAATAATCTGTTTTGCAAAATGGTACTTTTCCTTCATAATCCAACAACAAAATTACATTTGCCTTTCACATCGGGAGGATGTTCCAAGTCGCTGAACAGTCAGGGGTTAGGACCCAAGCAAGGGGGTGTGGGGGGCAAGGTTGGGATGAGGCCAGGCAGAGAGATAGGAGGGCGATTGAAGGCATGGTCAAAGAGTAGAATCTTGAGACTGGTCTTGAAGGAGGCAAGGGAGGGAGCAAGGCGAAGGGATTGTGGGATTGAGTTCCAAAGTGTAGAGGCAGAGAGGCTGAAAGCCTGGCTGCTGATGGTGGGGTGGGTCGGGCAGGAAATATGGAACAGGCCGGAGCTTTCTGAACGTAGGGAGTGGATAGGTTGATAGGGAGTCAGCTGGTCAGAGAGTTAAGAGGGGGCAAGGCTGTGAAGGGCCTTAAAAGTGAGGACAAGGATCTTGAATTTGATCTTCTGAGGAATGGGAGCCAGTGGAATCAGGCGAGGGTGGGAGTGATGGGGTCGCGGAGCATGGTGCAGGAGAGGACACAAGCTGCAGAGTTTGGGATGATCTGCAGCTTGTGGCAGGAAGAGTTGGGAAAGCCAACAAGAAGGGAATTCCCGTTTTCAGGCCTAGAGGTGACAAACGCGTGCCTAAGAGTTTCAGTGGCCTGTGTAGCGAGGCAATGATGGAGACGGGTTACGTTGCGGTGGTGGTGGAAGGCGGTGCTGGTCATGGCATGGATATGAGAGAGAAAGAAAAGCTCAAGGCCTAGGTTCTGACTGGCTTGATTAGGTGGAGTGTGCATCTGTGGATGCTGATGCTGCCAATGCCTGATGCTGCCAATGTCCAGAATGCAATCAAGCCGGCATGTCTCTTTCCCTTCTGGTTTCTTCCCTCTGTTCTGACCTCTTTCAATCCAGCTACATTCCCCTAAAAAACTTCCCCAGGTAAACAGTTTCAGAGGTGGACCTTCAAAGGACTCATTACATTTAAGGTGTGAATGACCTTGACCTCTGTCTTTCGGACAAGGATGTAGAATCTTAAAATTAGAGTTAGCAGTGAAATCATGAGGCATTGTTTCACCCAAAGAGTAATAGAAATCTAGAACGTTCTCCAACAAAAAGCTGTGGACCATGTATCCATTCACATTTTCAAGATGGAGGTAGATAGATTTTCTATTAGGTCAGGGTATCAAGGGAAATGGAGCAGAGTTGACATACAGATTAGTCTTGATTTTACAGATTGGCTGAACAGCTCGAGTGACTGAATGGCCTACCCCTGTTCTTATATAAAATAAATTGCCTATATTTTGGGGGCAAAATATAGCAGCCATGTCCCACAAACAGCCATGGGTTCAGTTAAAAAAATATTATTTTTAAATGCAGTATTTTTAAAAAATAGATGATTCACAAAGCAGAACTCATTGCACTAATTGTGAACTCTGGTTTGCAATTGAAATTATGGGATTTCCTTAAAAATTTGTCGAAAATGTTTCAATTTAAAAAGTGGTACTGCCTGTTTGTGGGATGTGCAATGTGCAAATTGACCGCCACATTCGTCTACAAATAACCAGTCACTACACATTACATTAATTCCTGTAAAGTGACCTGAGATGTTTTGACAACATGATGTTCATTATATCAAATAGCACTGCAGCTTAATTTTAAAGCTCCTATTTGGGAGCTTTCTGAGCATTGGAAGGCCTCAATGCTGAGTGCAATGTTGTCAATGTGAAACATGGGAGTCACAAATTATACTTAAAAATAATCAGAGTATGTTGTCCCATGCATTGCTGCCTAAAAAGCCAATAATCCCATTTACATGCCAGACCTGGAACAATGTGGATATCCCAGACTCCCTTGTGCAATTTGTGTCAGGAGCAGCCCAGAGGCAGCACTTTCCAACCTGAGTCAGAAGATTGTACCTTAAACATCAAAACTTTGAAATCTTGTGGTCCAGGCTGAATTCCATTCCTGGGCACCCCTTTATTTTCCAATATCCTCCCACTCTACGTCTCCGCTCGCCTTCTCTGGTCAGTTTACTTAGGTTTACCTCACCTGACTCTCCATGCCACCATTGGTGGCTGGGCCACCAATGGCCCAAACCTCTAGAACACCCCACCTTTACCATTCCATCTCCCAGACTCACTTTCTGTCTTTAAGTCTCTCTGCTCATATCCTACTTCTATGAATGTGTCTCTGAATACGTCCCTCTCCACTTCCCCTTCTCATTTGCACGCCAATCATTGTAAAGCATTCAAAGACATTACCTTACATGAAGATACCATATAAATGTAAGTTATTGTAATTATACTAAAAGGAAACAAAATAATAAAGCTTAAAATGGATACGATGCTCTTTGAATTTCTACCTAAATTTCTACCTAACTGAGTTTCTACCTAAATTTAATTTGTAAAACTACTTTCTCTTGAAATTTGAGATCAACAACAACAAAATTACATTTGTATAGTGCCTTTCACATCGGGAGGACGTCCCAAGGCGCTGGACAGTCAGTCTTTTGGACCAAAGTTAGGAGTCATGATCGGGGAGGGTGAAGGGCATTAGGTGCAGGAGGATGAAGGCACAATTGAAAAGGAGGATCTTGAGATGGGCCTTGAAGGAGCGAACTGAGGTACTGCGAGATGGAGTTCCAGAGGATGGAGTCAGAGTGGCTGAATGCTCGCTCACCATGGTGGAGCGGGGCAAGGCAGGGGACATAAAGCAAGCTGCATAGTCAGGCATGGATGTATGAGGATTTTGGCGGCCTCCGGTATGAGACAGTGGAGGTGGGGGAGGTGGGGGAAGGCAGAGTGGGTCATTGCACATAAGTATGGTAGAAAGGATAGTTGAGGGTTAAACAAGGTGCCAAGATTGGGGACTGGCTCAGTGAGCTGGAGTGTGCATCCTTAGATGGTGATGCTGTTATCGCCTGAAGTGTGGAGGTCCTGACGGGTGCCAATCAGGAGAGCCTCGGTCTTGTTGACATTCAACTGAAGAAAGCTAGCTCTCATTGAGGACTTTATGTCTGACAGGACAGCAGGACATTCTGTCAGGAAAGCAGTGGTCCTGAAGTCAATGTCCAGCAATGAGTTCCACATTTACACCATCAGTTGCGTAAATAAATCTTTCCTTAATTCTCTTTTAGATCTGTTACTGATTGGTTTATATTTGTACATCATTGCTTTGGCAAAGCAAAGGGTGTCATCTGCATTGATGTTATTCTGTTGTCTTCAGGTGCAATATGAAAACAGACAAAAAGGGGCAAGGTGGAGGATTGAGACGAGGAGATCCCGGGTTTCTGATCATAGTTGCTGAAAGCACGAGCACTGATGGTAAAGCAAAGGGAACAAGGGATGTGCAGAAGGCAAAATGTTTTGGGGCCTATGATCAGTTCCTCTGAGGCTAGGTTGTATTTCAACCCTGTTTGTACTCAGCAAAATAGTACCAACAAACAACAACAAAATTACACATTTAAAGCGCCTTTCACATCGAGAGGGCATTCCAAGGCGCTGAACAGTTAGGTCGGGACCCAAGCAGGGGGTGTGGGGGAGGTTGGGTCAGGGTAGGGGGAAGGAGAGTAGGAGAGGGGGAGATTAGGAGGAGAGCAGAAGGCACGGTCGAAGAGGAAGGTCTTCAGACTGGCCTTAAAGGAGGAAAGGGAGGAGGCGAGGCGAAGAGATTGCGGGATGGAGTTCCACAGTGTGGGGGCAGAGGCTGAAAGCCCAGCCACCGATAGTAGGGCAGTTTAGGCGGGGGACGTGCAGCAGGCCAGAGCCTGCTGAACGTAGGGGATGGGCAGGCTGATAGGGAGACAGCAGGTCGGAGAGATAGGCGGGGGCAAGGCTGTAAATGGCCTTGAAAGTGAGGATGAGGATCTTGAACTCGACCCTCTGGGGAATGGGGAGCCAGTGGAGATGGGCAAGGGTGGGAGTGATGTGGTCGCAGAGCCTAGTGTGGGAGAGTACACGAGCTGCAGCTTGTGAAGGGAGAAGCTGGGAAGGCAGATGAGGAGAGAGTTCCCATAGTCAAGCCTAGATGTGATGAATGCATGGATGAGTGTTCCAAACTCTTCCACTTTTCAACAAAGTGGCAACATAACAATTTGACATTTGAGTCACAGACTTAGGGCAAAAATGAAACAAAATTTGAAAGATATAATGTGCATCTACACTTCTAGGCTTTATTGATCAACGCGAAAGCCTTCTCATTAGAGATCCAGCCTTGACTGATTTCAAGTAGGTGGAGGATTCTATAAATTTAATGTTAATAATCTGTTTTCTTCCACTTGTTGGTGAGTCCAAAGCAAAGATGTACAAACATAAGACAGCCAGTAATAGATCTAAAAGAGAATTAAGGAGAGATTTATTTACACAACTGGTGGTATAAATGTGCAATTCATTGCCAGACATTGTGGCTGAAGCAGAAAGCATGAATTTATGTGAAGAGGAAACTTGATGCATGTATAAGGGGAAGTGGGGCTGGGGGAGTGGAAAAGAAGGGTGGAGGCTCATCTGGAACATAAACACTGGCAAAGATTAACAGGGTTGAATGGCCTGCTTTGGTATCGTCCAGTCAATATAATGTTATGTCATTCTTAGAAACATTAAACGAAGGTGTCATGTGCCTGAACTTCAGATGGATAATAATAATAATCCTTGTGCTTGATATACAGTAGTTATCGAATTGTCAAGAGGTCTCAAAGTGCTTTTTAAGCACTAAACTTTGAAGTATAGTGATTGTGTATTTGTAGATGAAAGTGGCAGGCCAACAATTTTCCACAGCAATGTCGCACAACAGCCATGGAATGAATAATCAAGTTTATATGGCGATTGCTTGCCAGGATCTCGAGAAAAACTTGCTTCTCTTTTTGGAAAGTTGCATGGGATCTTTAACGTCCACTTGAGCAGACATAAAAGATATGTATCTATTCTGTTTCTAAAGGTCCAGAATCATTTTGAAAACCGACAATTCTTCTGTTGACTTAACCTCCAGGCATCACACCTCTGCTGATCAGGCTTTAAACTTTGGACGAATTAACAAAGGATTTTTGATCCTAATGTTCAAATAAACCAGTCTGATGTGTTGTATGCACAGCATTTTGCGTGATCCGACATCTTGTTACAAAAATGTTCAGTGACTAATGAGATCTTCATTAAAGCAGCTCCTCAAAATGTTCAAGATCCTATTTTGTTAACTTGTATTTATATTTAGAAATTAAGTCATAATACTTGCGCAATAACCATATGAAAGAAGAATATAAAGGTCAGCGTAAAAGTGGAGGCACAACAGATGAATTCAGCAATCAAACAGCATCCCACTTCAGACATCAGTGCAGCAGGTTGCACAGTTGCACTCCTTTAATTAACAGATACTTAGAATTCTTCAAATCAACAGAATACAAACTCCGACAGCAGGCCATGAGCAAATGAATTGATAATAACTTCAAAACCACAGATATCTGATTTCATAGCAGAATCTAAAAATTGCAACCTCCTATTGCTTCACAACATAAAACCACTTGCCAAAATTTAAGATATTTAAAATACGATAAGGTTGCGCTCCTGTTCTGATTGCTTCAGTGTGCATTTCAGTAAATCGAGGAAAATATGGATCAGCATTTCAATAACAACAATAACAACAACAACTTACATTTATGTAGCACCTTTCATGACAACAGGAAGTCGCAAGGCAGGACAGCAAAGAGTTTGTTCTCAAGCTAGGATTGGAATCAAGAACAGTGGAGGTTAGTGGGTTGTGGGTAGGAGTGTGGCCAAAGGCACAGTCCAACAGAAAGGTCTTGAGATGGGCCTTGAAGCAGGCTAGGGAGGGGGCAAGGAGGAAGGATTCAGGAATGCATTTTCAGAGGGTGGGGGCAGAAAGGCTGAAGGCCCAACTACAAATGGAACTGGCCAATGAGGGAGACATAGAAAAGGCCAGTACTTGCCAAACACAGGGAGCGGGAAGGTTGATATGGTGTTAATAGATCGCATAGTTAGGGAGGAGTAAGATTGTGTAGGGCTTTTAAAGTGAGGATGAGAATTTTAAGCAGAGAAGGAAAGAGCGAGGTTTAGAGATTCAGATTGAGATAGTTGCAAGGAACAGGGCAGAAGTGGTCTTAGTCTTAGTTTCATTAATCACCTACAGCAAAGCAATTTATGTTCTAGTAGCCCTTTACATGTAAATATTCATAAGGTGATCTAACATGACATTCTCAAGATATTGAAGGGAATTGAGGAATGTGGCCTGTATAAAATTGTCCAGTATGGCAATGTTTCAAACACCATGCCACAATTAAGAATTTAGAAGTTTAGAGGGGAATGTAGGTACAGTTGAGGTCTCGACTCAACTGCCATCGCAAAATGTTAGTAAGATTGGTGGAGAATTTATGCGAATAACAACAACAAAATTATATTTCTAGAGCGCCTCTCATGTCGGGAGCACATCCAAGGTGCTGAACAGTTAGAGGCCAATAACCCTTAATTGTGCCTTTTTATATGTATTAGTTGTGGGATGCTTTGAATTTGAGTTATATGCTATAACTGTAGATATGCTATATCAATGTTATACATACGTATGTATACTAAGCTTTGAATAGAACTTGACAGTTAAAGGAAATAAGGCGAGCTAACTGGTGAACATTCAGTATTCTGCCCATTGTGGAGCTCCTGTAACTCAGTGGTTAGAGCATTCGCCGTACAAGCGTGAGACTGTGTTCGAATCCAGGCAGGTCAGGGCGAAACCTTGAGCAAGTTTCCTTACTCCACACACCTAATAATAATTCCTGAAAAAAAAAAACTGTAATAAATTGTCATTTCAATCCACATCTGTTTGTGGGACACTGCTGTGTGCAATTAGCTGCCACATTTCGCCCACAAAGATACAGTCAATTCACTTTACAGTATATTCTGTGAAGCACTTTGAGACGTCTAGAAGACGTGAAAAGTGCTTTATCAAATGCAAGGATTATTATTATTATTATTTGCTTTTTAGCAGCTGGGTTAATATACATAGAAACAAAATTCCTTTTGAGAAAGCAAGAAAAGCTCTACCTTTACCTGTGTACTTACTTAAAACATCACACAAACTCAGAAGGAAACCAGCTCTGATAGTAAATCAAGCCGAAGCTGCGTTTCTGAGTCTGTATTGCTTACAAGCTGCCCCTAAGAAATCCTACCAAATTCACCTCACAATCTCTGTTAAACAGTTATGCACCAGGTATAAACAGCCCTTTTCCCTGATTTTATACAATGAGTCTTTTTTGCCATTGATTTTATGTTCTATGTTTCTGCTTGGGATATAAGGCTGTGCAGAGCTACTAATGCTGATTTAAGACACCAAGCTCAATCCACACCATTCAGATCTCTTGCAATGTACTCATGTTGCTGACATAAATCCCCAAGTCCCATTCGTAATACTCCATCTTACAGCTTGTATATTCCATTCACAGCAATGGTTCATTTCAGCTGGCCCTGAAATCAAACCTGATGAAATGGAAAAGTGAATTCATTTACTGTATTTTGGACAGTTCTGATGATTCAGCTGTGCTACTCTGGAATCATTCCAATAGTAAAAATGTCAGGACAATATCACTCCATCTCGTGCCCCCCACCCCCTCCATGTATCTTTACATCCTACCTAAAGACCGACTTCTCTGACCATAGTGAAGTAAGTAACAGCTTCTGCCCCACACAAATTGTCATCATTGATTACAATTTTTTTTCAAAGAAAATAAATAAAATAAATAGCTCACTATGACACTAACTGCCCCTGTTTTCAGAATACCAACCAGAAATGGTACAGTAAAATGGAAACAACAAAATTACATTTGTAGAGCTCCTTTCACTTCGGGAGGACGTCCCAAAGCGCTGAACAGTCAGGAGTTGGGACCCAAGCATGGGGAAGGTGGGGGCAGGGGTTAGGATAAGGGAGGGCAGAGAACTAGGATGGTGGCTAAAGGTATGGGTAGGGGAGAGAAAGGACAGTTGAGGGTCGAAGCATAGGGGCAAAGAGGCGCCAATGATAGGGCGGGAGACATGGAGAGGGCCAGAGCCTGCTGAATGGAGGAAGTGGACAGGTTGATAGGGGGTCAGCAGGTCAGAGAGACAGGTGGGGCAAGGCCGTGGAGTGCCTTGAAAGTGAGGACAAGGATCTTGAATTTGATCCTTTGTGGAATGGGGAGCCAGTAGAGCCAGGTGAGGGTGGGGGTGATGGGGTCACAGAGCATGGTGCAGGGGAGGACATGAGTTGCAGAGTTTTGGATGATCTGCAGCTTGTGTCGGGAAGAGTTCAGGAGGCTGATGAGGAGGGAGTTGCCAATGTCAAGCCTTGAGGTGACAAACATAGGTGTGAGGGTTTCAGTGGCCTGAGGGGTGAGGCAGTGACAGAGATGGGCAATGTTACGGAGGTGGTGGAAGGTGTTGCTGGTCATGGCATGGATATGGGGAGAAAGGAAAGCTCAGGGTCAACAAGACACTCAGGTTCCTGACTGGCTTGATTAGGTGAAGTGTGCATCCATGGATGCTGATGCTGCCGGTGCCTAAGGTGCGCAATGTGACATTAATGTGGGTTTGCTCCAATATAACAACAACAACAAATTACACTTGTATGGTGCCTTTTCTGATGGGAGATGTCCCAAAGCATTGGACAGTTGGACAGGATTTTTTCAACTGAGCTTGGGGTTGGGATCAGGAAGGATGGAGGTCTGGAAGGGTGGGGACAAGATGGTGACTGAAGGCGTGATCGAAGAGGAAGGCTGCGAGACAGGCCTTGAAGGAGACAAGGGAGGTTGCTAGCTGAAGGGTAACTGTACCCTTGTAAAAAAAGGTACCATGGTAATGGTGGTAGTACCATGGTAGTAGGGTCCGGCAATATATCGATATATCGATTATATCCGATATAATTTATATATCGATATGCCGATATAGACATTTTCAAAATATTGAAAAATCGATATATTGGAAAAGATCGGAATGCGCGCGCACTGAACTACAAGACCCAGAATGCTCATTTCTATATACAATGCACAGACCGAGGTGCACGCTGCCATATTATATTCATATTCCTCGAATACAATATACAGGTATACAAGGGGTGGGGGGGTAGGGAGACGGCGGGGGGTGTGGGGATGGAGACGGCAGGGTGGGGGTGAGAAAGACGGGGCAGGGGGGTGTGAGAGGGACGGCGGAGGGGTGGGGACAAATGGGTGGGGGGAGACGGGGTGGATGTGAAAATATACAGGTAGATAGACCAACAGACCGACAGACAAATAGACAGACGGACAGACAAATAGACAGACGGACGGACGGATAGAGACGGGGGTGATGTGAGAGAGGAGAGAGACACAGACAGAAAATCACAGAGATGGCGTTAGCAGGTCACAGAGGTAGGGTGAGGCAAGGGTTTCAAGGGCTTTTAAGGCAAGGACAAGTATTTTGAACTGTATCCTTTGGGGTTTATAGGTCTAGTCAAGACGGGCAAGTGTGGAGGGTGATAGAGTCAGGGAACTTGTTCGAGAGAAGACACAAATTGCAAATTTCTGAATAATCTACAACTTCTGAAGAAAAGAGTTGGGAAGACCAACAAGACAAGACCACAAGGTAGCTGGTATAATCAAGCCTGGATTTGATGAATGCATAGATGAGAGTTTCAGCAGCCTGAGGAGCGAGACAATAGCAGAGCTGGCAATGTTGTAGACATAGGGGAAGAAAGAATGGGTTGTGATTTTGATAGATTATTGAGGGCCAAGCAAAATGGCAAAGTTCCACACTGGCTCAGTGATGGGTAGAACACATCTATGAACCATGATATGACAGGACTGGCCGCAAGTATAACAGTATGCGGATCATAACAACAGGTGACTTAATATGCAATTTTACTATGGTTAGAAAGAACGAGAGTTGCTGCAAGTAAATATTGGGCCACTCAGTTATTTGATTCAGACAAATAAAGATAAATTATACTTAAACAGATACTATCTGGTTGAAACTTTTTTTGGTTGCTTTCTTCATTGGGATTGTCATTTACTGTATATTATGCAAGTCAGAGTTTGCTTCCAGTTTTATGTTCAACTCGAGAAAATCTGGAAGACCCTATGTGGCCATTTGAATTACACTGTAGATGACTTTGAATCCTATAGATACAGTCTAGATGGAGTGCATGCATCACCAAGCAGTTAGATGTAGCAATAAACATGGAGATATCAAAGCTCATCCCTAATGCTTCATACATCAAACACAAGACACTAAGCAATTAAGTCATAATGTCAATGGCTTTGTATATCTTGGCTCAGAAACAACATCAACTGAAAGTGCTTCAAACAGATGTCTTTTGTAGCAAGAGGAACACACATGGAAAATCCCTAATATTTTGACAGAATTTTATGATTCAAGGGCAGGATTTCTACTCAGAATCTTAAAGTGAATTGCGATACCAAGATTTAAAATACACGCATCTTTCTGTTTTGTATGGTGTAGCAGGAAACAATTCCATATAAAGCGCCCACAATTTCAATGTTTTGCTTTTTAACTGATACTAGTAAGCTGATGTCATAATTAAAATGAATCTCTTACCTTGGCATACATTTGCAGAACACGCAGTCTGTTATGAATATTCTTAAGCACAGTGATGGGTTTCTGCCTGTATTAACAACAACAACAACATCAGATACCCAGTTAATGAAAGGCAAACTCTATAGAAGAAATAGTTTGTATAAATACTTCCTGGTATCTGTCCTGTAATTGCTTTGTGAAAGCCTTTTGATTTTTTTGTTGAACAAAAATCCTTGCATTTGATATATAATATATTAATAATCCTTGCATTCAATATAACACCTTATCACTTCTTCTAGACATCTCAAAGCGTTTCACAGAATCAACTGTAAAGTGAATTGACTGTTTTCTGTTTTCCTTACTCCACATGCCTAATAATAAACCCTCCCAAAAAAAACACAACAATAAAATTGGTCATTTCAATCCACGACTGCGTGTGGGACACTGCTGTGCGCAATTGGCTGCCGCGATTCACCCACAAATATACAGTCAATTCATTTTACAGTATATTCTGTGAAGCGCTTTGGGACGTTGATAAGATGTGGAAAGCGCTATATCAAATGCAAGGATTATTATTATTATTATCATATTATTATTATGGCATCTCTGGGTGTCCAAACACTGGCACCATCGCAATTGCGTGGGGCAATGACGCAATACAAATCTTTGAGGAGGACCTGAGCTTGGATCCCCATGAGCCCACCTTCCTTCTGGTGACCGACATCCCCAATGCACACACTCAGACTGTCAACTGGCCTGGAACCTGAGGCACGCTGGGCTGCTGGTACCCACCGCAACAATAGAGATATCACTATCTGGAGATACAAAGCTTAATTCGATCACGTCTGCTCCATGTAAAGTATTGGCTTGCCATTTCCACAGCCAGTCGTTCACCAAGCATGGAACCTTGCAAACTATCCACTTCGACAAGACAAACACTGTTTATTGTTGCAGTAATGTTACCCTGAATGCTAGAGTTATCTAATGTTAGTATTGCGCTAGAAGGCCTTAGTCTAAATTTTATCAGCCAGCAATTTTTTTCAATAAATATATATATATTAAAAGAACTGTCAGCCAAGCTTGCCTTTGCCTGTCTTCTTGTATTACATGCTGCAGTGTGGAGAATTCACTCTCTTGTTACAATGTATTACGCTCTGTTTACCTATCAGTGATAATAATAATTTGGTTACTCAACCCACAACTATTTGTGGGACACTGCTGTGTGCAGCTGGCTGCCACCTATTACCGACAGAGTATACTGTCACTGCACTTTACAGTGTATTGTATGAAACGCTTTGAGGGTGCTACATCAAATGCTATATCATATATTAGTTATTATTAGGGCCTTACAAGAACACAACATAGTCTGAGTATGACTTCCTTGAGATCTAAGATAAATTGATTTGATAATATAGCCCAGTATCCTATTTGCCTTGTTTTTTGCTTCCTCACACTATTTTCATACAATGAGTGATTTGTCAACTAATCCCCCTGACATTGTTCAGCTTTTTCTTGCAAACTTTTGTCATACTGTGCGTAAATAAACTATACAGTGGCCCATTTCAACACAGCAAGGCAGGAAGGTTAATTGGTCTGCAGGAGGGAAATTTTCCTTCTATCTGATAGTATAGAGTTTAGGTTTGATACGTCACATTCTGTATTTCTTATTGAGGATTTTAAGCACTCCAATATGCTACCATGCATAAAGGGACATATATAAATGCAAGTTGTTGGTGTTATGGTTGTTAAATGTGGATCCAAACAAAATGTATCATCCCTTCACCACTGGAGATTTGAAGAAAGCTTTCAGAGATTTGAAGGCAGCTTCTATAATGCACCTGACTTGCATTTTATTTGCGAGTCAGTGTAATCATTTCTTATTCAGGAAAGAGAAGAGAGTTGTGGGTTTGCAGAGGAAATGCAAAATTGTTAAAGCAGGTCATAAAATGCGACCAGATTGAATGACCTTTGCTTACATTTAATATACTGTGTTCGTGCCCATGTAAATATCTTCTTATAATTTGGCATAGTATTGAGGATTAGAGTTCACTGATCTGCCAATTCAAGTGGATAGCTCAATTTGAATATAAAATTTACTGAATCTTATTGTGTTTGGCAATGAGAGACAGCAATCTCTGTGGGAAAATGATTTGTTATCGACATTCTCTCTCACTAAGATGGTTTGATAACACCCTCCAATCCCCGCCGGCACCTATGTATATAAAATGTGATAAGTCACAGATCCAAATTGATGGTTCTGTTCGTACTGAACTTAGTACTATGGTGAACTGTTTGCTTCATTGACTCCAGCTCTGCATGCAAACTAACTGAGGTAAGGTTACAAGCTTCACTGCTTTTTGAAATGTTTTATAAAGGAATAATACAGGCAACTTTGGTGTGAAGCATGTGTTTTTTTCCTTGACAAATCTCCAAATATTTGAATGATTTGGTCAATGTGTTGTGAAACCACATGTTTCCACCATCTATTCTGAAAGACTGCTTCAGGATGTCAAACCCCCACTAATTTCATCACAAAGGCCGTGCCTGAAACTTGTTCTGTGTTCTTAAGAGACATTATCCGCATTGAACAACAAAAATTGTTGTTCCTTATACTGAGCCAATAGATAAGTATTGATTTGTATGATACCAATTGATTTAAGCTAGTATTCCTATGAAGCTACCCTAAAACACAGTCAAATAACATATTCTATAATCATCAAATATTGTTGTTTTACCCCTAATTTAATTTCACCTAGAAAATGGATCAAATGGCATTTGTTTTATTTTCTCGCAAAATGGATTCTCTATTCTTTAAGACAAGCTCTTGTTCTATTTCTTATTGAGGAACTCCTTTGGAATTAAAAAAAATTGGAAAATCAACCTCCCAATTAAGATTAAATGTAAGACATTTTGCGGTATCCTCCAACTTGAACGGTACTATTCCAAATGTATGTATTATTATAATTATTATTATTTTGATTGCAAAATTGTTGTTCTTGTTCTTCATGGGAAAGTTGGACAAACATTCCAAAAACAGCCTTTTACTGACCTTATTAAAGTGAGTTACTGATATGTAAGCCATATTTAACGGTGGAGCCATCACTTTGATTTATGACTTTACATAGAATGATGTTAGTTTGTTGCGTGGGTGCTGATAATAGTCTCTTAATGCTAGTGTACAGACAGGCGAGGGGAGGGAATGGCTGGGAAAGGAACCCAGACAAGCAATTGATTTCCTCTGTTCATCATATAGGAAGAAAGAGGATGTAATGAGTGAAAGACAATGACCTTATCTTATCATGAATAGTCATCAGAGACAGTAGAGAGACAATGTCAGAGTTGTTTCCTTTTGGATCATTGCACCAGGATTCAGAGCAGTATTGCCTGGTAAGGTCAGAGTAATGCAATCTATTACATAAATAGGATATAGTCCTTCTGCACAACTGGTCCAGGACTCGTCCATGCTAGTGATCAATAGGTTTGCGGATGTGTTGCAGACATTCCAGAGGCAATGTTGAGCACATTCTTAAAGCGCTTCTCATGCGTTTGCAGGACATGAGGCGTCCCCCTGGTATTTCTTGGATCAGATGCTTAAGCATATTATCATCTACAGAAGAATAGGCAGCAGTTAGTATGGACTGCTTATCGGCCAGAACGCTATGAGAAACAGTGGCATGCGAGCAATGATAATAATAATCCTTATATTTGATATAGTGTCTCATCATGTTTTCGAGATGTCTCAAAGCACTTCACAGAATATACTGCAAATGATATCCACCAATAGAGGCAGACTGGACTCTTGATTTAAAATCTCATCAGAGAGTTAGGATCCACAATATAAAAGCACCCCCCCAGTACTGTACCGGAATGTCAACCTGACTATGAGCTAGAGTCCTGCAGGATACTTGAACCCACAATCTTGTAACCTTAAGACATCAGATACCAACAACAAAATTAGATTTGTATAGTTCCTTTCATGTCAGGAGGATGTCCCAAGGCACTGGACAGTCAATGTTTCAGATCCGAGCTGGGGTCGGGGTTTGGGGAGGGTGGAGGGAAAGAAGGGAATTTGGGGTGAGCAATGGAACCATCACAGTAGAGGGCCTTAAGGCGGGACTTGAAAGAGGCGAGTTGGAGGGACTGCCAAATGGAATTCCAGAGGTTAGGGGCAGTGTGGCTGAAGGCTCATCTGCTGATGGCGGGTTGGTCGGGGGATATGGAGCAGGCCGGAGCCTGCTGAGCAGAGGGAGCAGGCAGGTTGGTAGGGTCTTATGAGGTCGCAAAGGTAGGGTGGGTCAAGGCCATGTAGGGCTTTAAAGGTGAGGACCAGGAACTTGAATTGAATCCTCTTGGTGATGGGGAGCCAATGGAGTCAGGTGAGAATGGGGGAGATGGGGGGTCATAGAGGTTGGAGCGGTAGAGGGCACAGGCCGCAGAGTTCTGATGATTTGCAGCCTATGAAGAGATACTAAAAACTGCGAAGAACTTTGCCGAGCAGATATCATTAAGTTTTGTTTTGCAATCCAGGACTTGTAGACAGAACCAATCTGTTAAAGTTATTATTTTTATACCTTTCTTTTTATCAGTGAATGACAATGTTACAATTTGTTTTTCTTCCAAATCATGCTTTTCCAGATCTTTTCAGGTAACACAGCTTCTCATGCAATTCCTAACATGACCTCTGGGTTAGCGGGGATATATTGACCTTGGAACTCATCTGCTGCTACCCACAACTTTCTCAGAACATGGTGGAGGTCTTCTTCCAACTCTAAACAGGACATTTCTTCTGTGTAACACAACCTCACCACACCCTGCTGGGCATCCATGCTAAATCAGACCTAAGATTGTTTTTTCCCACAGCCTCTGCATGCCACAGCTGGATATGTTGGAAGCTTGGTACAAATCTATTTGTTGATTAGCGGTTCCACGTGTTAACGCTTGCTACCTGAAATTGCACACTTAGTGTTGAAGATTTTAGCAAGGCCTTTGTTTTCATTTGCAGATACAGAGAATGGTTGTTTTGGTGTTATTCATAGCATGTTGCCCAACCACATACTAGTCTAGTTTTTTTGCTGAAAAAGGTCAGAAAGGCCATTACGCCACTTGAAAATGATCACTGCTCAGCGGAATCCAAGTTGGTAGAAACCAGCCTGATTCTAGCATTAGAAGGATTCAGAAATTGGGATGCGGTGGGAGGAGATTAACTTTTTTCCTAAAATAAAGAACAACATTTATTTTGGAGTACTGCATTTTTAACCCAGTGCATTGTAGAAAGGAGATTAATTTCTACTTTATGTAAGGTTCAAGATTAATAATGATCCTTGCATTTGATATAACACCGTATCACATCATTGAGACTTCTCAAAGAGTTATACCAGTGTTTTGAATGTGTATTTTGTGGGTGAAAAGTGGCAGCCAATTTGGGTACAGCAATGCCGACAAATAGACGTGCAGTGAACGACCAATTATATTTGGTGGATTATTGGTCAAGAGGAAAGGAGAAATATTTGTCATTTCAACCCACGACTGTTTTGTGAGGACACTGCTGTGCACAATTGGCTGCCGCTTTTCACCCACAAATATACATTTTACAGTATATTCTGTGAAGCACTTTGAGATGTCCAGAAGACGTGAAACAGCGCGATATCAAATGGATTATTATTATGATGATTATTATTATTATTAGTCTAACTATTTTCCTTTATTTAAGGTCACATATTTTATCTTTTTCTTTACGGTTTTGACTTCCAGGAGATAGTATCAAAAATATTGATAGCAATCATGTTTACACCGGTATAACATTTCTTGTTTTTATATTACTGAATGCTTCCTTTGTAAGATATATGCCTGTACATTTCCAATGGAAATACCATTTATCTTATTTAGCTTACTGGTCATTATATTATTCATGCCAAACTGCATCTGAGCAGTTATTTTTCTCAGACAAATATTTGCAATAACTAGATGCTCTAATTTGCCTGATTTCGAGGGGAAAATATTATTTGGTTGAATTGGGTCATTCCTTTAAAGGGGCAGCATTGTCTTGGTGAAATGAACTTGCCATGCATCTCACCAGACTTGTAAACAGAGCTTTAGAAATATGCCTTCTAGCTGATGTACTGAGAGAAATTTACTTTTGAGAAGTTGATCAGAAATATACAAGATTCACATAAACACCACAGGCCAATTGTTTGCACAGAATGATTTTTCCCAGAAGCCAGAGATTTCAGCTCATGCTGTTATTGACTATTCCAGGAACTGAGTGAGTGTGTCTTTCAGGACCTGCTGCTTGACCAGACTTGATGCCAATCGAGATAGAATAATGCCACGTTTAAGACAAGTAATAATACTAATCCTTACATTTGATATAGCACTTTATCATGTCTTCAAAACGTCTCAAAATGCTTCAGAGAATATACTGTAAAGTGAATTGACTGAATATTTTGTGGGTGAAACAAAGCAGTCAATTGTGCACAGTAGTGTCCCACAAACAGTCATGGATTGAAGTGACCAATTTATTATTACTGTTTGTTGAAGGAATTGTTAATCCCGGAAAAGCAATCCACCAATTGACTAACAACCAAGTTCCTACTTACTTAAGGTGGGTTTAAAATGTATGAAGGATGGAGGGAGTCAGAGAAATTCTAGAATGGAGTTCCAGAGAAACTGGGCAGAATGGCAGAAAGCACAACCACCAAAGGTAGGTTAGACAGTGTGTGAATGTGAAGTGGGATGTGATGTGAACAGTGGAAACATACTAGAATAGTTGAGTAACTCAGTGCTAGGGTGTAAGAACATCAGGCTGTTCATACATGGTTGTTCATACCAGGTAAGGCTGCTTTTATAAGAGGCTGATTTCCCTGGATAACATCTGGCATTGTCAATGCATTGTATTAGCCATAGTTGCAAACCTTTCATCCAGTTCTCCAACAAAGCTTGTTAGAGAATTTGCTGTTTCATTGCATTAGCATAATATGAATCCATGATACAATGTCACACAAATTAACAATCATTGTATTTGGTAAAGTATCTTATCACGTCATCAGTACAGTGTAGGATTTTACTGTAAAGTATCCTGACTGTATTTGTAGGTGATTGTTTGCAGTTAATTGTCTGTTCAGTTTTGCCCACAAAATATACCGTCAATTTACTTTGCAGTATATTCTATGAAGAGCTTTGTGATGTCTTTAAGTTCTGAGAAGACGCAATATCAAATTCAAGGATAATTTATTATATTATAATGTATTTCTCTAGTTCCACCTTCACCATTTACAACAGTGCCTTCTCAAGATCATAAGTGAGGGATATACAGTATTTTAGTGGTAAGTGCAGAGGAAGATTGCATAAGGTGTAAGTTCAGCCATTATGTAGGCAAAGCCTGTTACAGTTGAAGATCTTTGTTTTAACTAAGAATAACGTCAGCTACATAGTGATTGAAGACTGACAGTTGTAACAATACATTGGCAATGACAATAAACAGGAGCTCTGAATGCTTTCCATTGGGGCAGAACAATTTTGCTATCATTACTAGTATTTTCAATATATTCAATTGAACATTTGGGTCATCCAAGATGTTCCTCTAAATTATCAAAGCAGACACATCAGTATACAGTACTTGAGTTTATAACCTCTATCCACACATAGAGATTTTCTTATCTGTACCGCCTGAGGTAAGTCTCTGAAGAGATCATTTATTTTGATGGGATCAGAAGGTTCCATTTCCTGCTCTAATTTAGTTGACTTGATTTGTGACACCAAAATTTTGCCAGACTTGTCTGACTTGTTTGCTAGACTTATCAGACTTGCCAGACTTGTCTGATGCCTGATGTACTCGTGTTTGACTCACAACAATTGCCATCTTGTTCATTCTTACTTGTCTATTTTATAGCAATCTATGCTGTGATGATGCATATAAAACAGATACATGGTGTAGTGCATGTTTGCATTTAGAACTGGCTAGGGATGTGAACGACTTTATATTTCAATTATGTTTATTATTCATGACTTGTTTGTGGATATATATTATTGAATCACTAAATTTGCATATGGCATTTTTAGAGTTTAGTCAGAAATATATATATATCGTTAATATATATTAGCAATCTGGACTTGGGTGTAGGGAGCATCCAAGTTTGCAGATGATATTAAATTAGGGAGAATAGTAAATAATGAGGAGGATAGTAACCATCTGCAAGAAGATATAGATAAAATGGTAAAGTGGGGAGACACATGGCAGATGAAGTTTAATGCAGAGAAGTGTGAGGTGATACATTTTGGGAGAAGAAATGAGGGGAGGCACTATAGGCTAGATAGTACAATTTTAAGGTGTGTGAGGGAACAGAGGGACCTGGGGATTTGTGTTAGTGACTCTTTGAAGGTGGCAGGACAAGTAGACAAAGCCATTAAGAAGGCATATGGTATATGAGGCTTTATAAATAGGGGTATAGAGTGCAAAAGTCAGAAGTGCTGACTAACCTCTATAAAACTTTGGTTAGGCCTCAGCTGGAGTACTGTGTCCAATTCTGGTCACCACACTATAGAAAGGATGTTAAGGCATTGGAAAGGGTGCAAAGAAGGTTTACTGGAATGGTACCAGGATTGAGGGACTTCAGTTATGGGGAAAGGCTAGAGAGGCTAGGGTTATTCTCTTTGGAACAGAGAAGGTTGAGAGGAAACCTAATAGAGGTTTATAAAATCATGAGGGGATTCAACAGGGTGAATAAGGAAGAACTGTTTCCACTCGTGGGTGAATCTGTGACTCTTGGTCACAGATTTAAAATAGTTTCAAAACGAAGCAGAGGGGAGCTGAGGAGAAATTTTTTCACTCAGCGGGTTGTTCGAATCTGGAATGCATTGCTTGAAAAGGTGGTGGAGGCCGATTTTATAACAGTGTTTAAAAGAGAGTTAGATCTTTATTTAGGGAGAACAGGTCTGTTAGGTTATGCGGAGAGAGCGGGGCAGTAGGATTGAGTTGCTCCTTTCAAAGAGCCGGCACAGACTAGATGGGCCGAATGGCCTCCTTTTGTGCCACAAAATTCTATGATCCTATGAAAGTCTAAACACTAAAACTGATGTTGACTTGACAATTGAGCGTAATTACATTTTACCTGCTGGATCCCAGTGCAAATTTGGTATTGACCTTTATTGATTAAGAGGAAACTACAGCAAATTAGGGAATGTTGGAATGAGATCTATCAATTTAAAAAAGATAATTGTTCATAACCTCCAGAATTGCTTCTTTTATCTGAAGTATTGTGGGTAACTAAAGCAATTATTGGACCGAAAAAACAGTATATGCAAATTGAATTGATTGTCAGTTTTGCACCTTTCAGTTTGCAAATTCTAATTTGTGAATGTTACATTGGAAAATCATAATTGTTGTGAATATCAGGTCAGAAATTTCTGAAAAAAATGCCAACGAACAAAACACCAATAGGAATGTAATCCTATTAATCCTTGCATTTAGTATAGTGCCTTTCACATCACTTGTCTGGGTGTAATACAATCACTATACTTTACAATATACTTTTATGAAGCACTTTGAGATGTTTTGATAGCATGATTAGACACTATTTCCAATGCAAGTATTATTATTATTGAAATTCAAATAGATGAAGCAATCATCTATGGTGGAAGACTGTCAGGAAGACTTTTTCCATGTGTTTATTCCAACTAGAAATGTCATGAAAAATGGGAGGTTGACATCCAGTTGACTTATATTGTGTACATCAATGGCTTTCACCAATAAGTCATTCCTCAAGTGTATGTATTATTTTTGGCATAAACACTTCTGAATGATTTCTCTTCTGATGCCTAATTTATGGTTTGTATTCTCTGATCCCTGGATCACATGTAAAACCCCAAAGTGGTAAACCTCTCAGTTGAAAAAACAATACAGGTTATGATTCTATTTCAAAATCAAAGTCTCGCACAGATGATCTTACCTTTTTAATTGTCCAATGTTGCTGTGAACCATATCAGATGACAGCTGCCATGAGCTCCTGGCTTTTCCAATCCTCAATGGGACTGAAATATATGTCAAAGATAAATTCAGTTTTATGTTTTCTCCCCCTTGGCTTGGGGTACCTGGCTAGTGCAATAGGAACACCTTGGTGTCCATTGAAAGCTTTGATCTGCAACAATAAATCCACTACAATACTCAAGTATAATTCCTCATTTTATTATATACCTGCAAAGCAGTGTGCCTCAGAAGAAGAGCACTCAAGACATCTTTGGTATGATGATATTGGGATTATTTTTGCAGTTTGTGATTAAAGTATAAATTACAGCGAGTGATTTATCATATCTCACAATGGAAAGCAACTTATTGGATTCTATTAAATTTTACATTAAGAGGTAGCTCATGTTTTTCAGTCATGACTATTTATAGGCACAGCTTCTTGGTTTTATACCTATTCAGTATAATTTAATTCAGTTCATATGATATTGCTTCAGACCTAAGTTAAGGTAAGATATTTTATTTAGAATATTTATTTAGGGAATTCAGAATTGACTGAATATCTAAGTCTTTACCTTAAACATCAGGAATCAATTTATTTTCTTTCTAATAATACATTCTTCAATTGCTCATGGAGTGCTTCAACCCTGTTTTTAATTTTGAGGCCGTTGCTTTTAAACTATTGCAAGGGCTGTCAGTCTTCACCTTTTCACTTCATAAACAACCCACGAAGCAGTACTTAGGATACGAGCAATCAAGACTTCTTAGGTATAGTAATATCCACAATGGAATGATTTCCTTCTATTATTTCACCGGAAACATTTTAAAATATGTTAAAATTTAATTTGCATGTATCTTCAATTATTTAAAATAAACACTTAAAATGTTGAAAGTTTGTAAGGATCACACAGTAATGAAATTCTAAATGACCTCATAATGTGTAATTGATAAGATTATTACTGAATAAAACTGTGATTTGTATATTAATAATCCTTTAATTTGATATAGGCTTTATCACATTATCAAAACATCTGCAAGAACTTTGGAGGATTTATTGTACTGTGGAGTGCAATTAGCTATCATAGAGATCTTGTAGACTTATTAAATAATGGGTAGCATGAGTTGTTCATTCATTTCACTTCAGCAGCATTTTTGAAATGTTAATTGTTACTGTTAATTAAATTTTATTATGCAATCATTACCCCAACTGAAAAAGTACATGTGTAACACCAACTGTTGTTTTTAGATTTCTTGGATTGAAAGATTTTAAGGAAAGCCTATATTCTCAACTGTCTTTCCTCCCTCACATCCAAGCAATGACTCACTCTGCCTTTCCCCACCTCCACAACATTTCCCTACTCCGCCATTACCTCACCCTTAAACCCTCATCCACACCTTCATTGCATCCTAGCTCAATTATGCAAATGCCTTGCTGGTCAGTCATCCCAATTCCTCCCTCCACAGGCTGCAGATAATCCAAAACTCTGCAGCCCGTGTTCTCTACCGTTCCAAACTTCATGACCCCATCTCCCCCATCCTTGCCCAATTCCATTGGTTCCCATCATCCAGAGGATCCAATTCAAAATCCTGTTCCTCACAATTAAAGCCCTCCACAACTTTGCCCAACCCTACATCTGTGACCTCCTATTCCCTCACTAACCTGCCAGCCCCCTCCGTTCAGCAGACTCTGGCCTGCTCCACTAACCCACCCGCCCAACCATTGATGGGCAAGCCTTCAGTCACTCTGCCCCCAACCTCTGGAGCTCCATCCTAAAGTCCCTCCACCTCGCACCCTTCCTAGCCTCCTTCAAATCTCGCCTCAAGATTCTCTTCTTCAATGGACCCATTGGCAACTCCTTCCCCACCCCCCAACCTGTCTTCAGTTTGGGTCTGAAGTAGTATCTGCCTTGGTACATCCTCCTGACGTGAAGGGTGCTATACAAATGTAATTTTGTTGTTGTGTTGTATATCAATAATAAATAACTACAAGTTTCCTGAGCAGTCAAATATGAATTGGAATGAGTAACTCCATTCTGTCCTGTATATATTCATAGCATTTTGCCAAAGCTGCAGCACTCTGTGACAAGATATTAAGCTCCTATTCTGACTTTAAACACCCCAATTCTCACTACATATCAGAGAAAGAGAAAAATGTAATATTTTCTATGTTAATTAGATCATTTGTTTAATGGATAACCCATTCTTTTCTTAGATTTTTTTTTACTAATTGTTGTTTTCCACTTGTAGCATCGAGATAAATGTGTAATTTCAAATGTTTTTCAAATGCAGTAATGTTTTCAACCACAAAATATCCAGTCAGTCCACTTTACAATATATTCTGTGAAGCACTTTGAGATGTTTCAATGACATGATAAGACACAATATCAAATCCTGTAGCAGTGTAATGGTTAGAGCACTTGCCTCGTAAGTGAGAGGACCTGGGTTTGATTCGCAGGGTGGGCGAACCGTTAGGCAAATTTCCTTACTCCCGAAGTGTCTATTTAGCTAGCAGCAAGTGGGAACCCGGTTGTTAGTTGATTGGCAGATCACTTTTCCAGGGGTAATAATTCTGTTTAAAAATGTTCACTTTATCTACTAGTATCTGTGGGACACTACTATGAGCAATTGGCTGCTGTGTTTTACCCACATAATACACAGTCAATTCTCTTTGCAGTATTTACAAATCTTTACAAGCATTTTGAGCCATCTTGAAGACTTAATAAGGCTTTATATCAAATCCAAGAATTATTATTACCAAATGCAAGGGTTATTATTATTATTATTATTATTACCTCCCCTCACATCTTTTGGACGCAGTAGTGCAAGTCTCGTCTGCCTGTTAGCATGGTTGAGGTTCAGGTGGGTGTTAAAGAGATCCCTTGGCATTACAGTATTTCAAAGAGATGGAAGTTATCCCTGGTTTCTAGTCAATATTCGTTTCATTAAAATCCATCAAAAATGTCATCCATCTCATGGTTGTTATGGTTTGTTGGCTGTGCAGTTTTGCTTCATATATAACGATAATCAATACGCATCAAAAATACCTAATTGTCTGGAGATTTTGAGATGTTTGAACATGATAAAGCTCTACCTCAAATCAAGGACTATCAATATTTTATCAGTAAGAGTGACTCACCATCTACATTCAGTTAAATATAATAGTCCATGTGTTGTATAATTTATAACACAATTATAAATATTTAGGGTTAATCTGAATTGAAATACATCACACCATAAGCTCTTCCTCTTTACAACAACAACAAATTACACTTGAACAGCACTTCCTCTCGCTATGAATTTTCAACTTGCACACACAGTTTAAATTGGGATATTTGTAAAATATATCCACAATTCAAACCGGTGGAAAAATCACTCAATAAATAGGAATACTGTCCCAGCTACAGACTGGAGGTTTGTGGCACTGCTCTTTTGCATTTCATTCTAAGCTGTGCAACCCACGCAGGTTCCTGCTCATTACTCAGTGAAGGCTGAAACATGCAGTTGGCAGACATCAACTGACTCACTAAGAGGTAGATAGGATTGACTTGTAGTTGAACTCCAAGGTGAAATAATTGAAGATTTTCTATAGCAATCTCAGTAGGCTGGTTACTGAACTCAGCAGATCTGCAGTATTGCTGATGACAGAGCAGCTAGCAACCACATTGGCACATTGGAGAGCCCTAGGACCTGGATTTTTACCACTCAGATCTTGTTAACCCTGCAAGCCAAAGTCTTGTGTGGTCTTGCAAGTTATGTGGTATTAACTAGATGAACTGCAGCAGTAGCCCTACACACACTCTCGAGTTCCTAAGCCTTGGCTTTGACCGACATATGCCTATCACTCTAAAATAGGTAAGCAGCATGAGTGCCTCCAGGGAGACACTGTACATTCAATGAAACATTCCTTGTGTAGGTAACACATATGTAGAAATCTCAGTCTAGTTTGGATACTCTTACATGTTGATGGGTTTTCCTGCATCTCTGACACCCAGCTGACCCCCACAAATTTCAAACCATGGTTTCTGATTACTTCACTGGTTTGTGCTTCATGCTTTGACCACTATTCATTATGCTGTGCTTGAAAATAGCTATACAGAGAAAATAACTTCATAATCTCCAAGTGAATTGAAAAAGCAATAAATTCAGCACAATTATGTACAACAACAACCTGCACTTATATAGCGCCCTCCACTTCTCGGAGCAGTTAGAGACTCAGAGCGCTTATTTAATGCTTAATACTAATTTATTCCTGTAATACATTGCAGAAAGTGTGTAGCTATGGGGGGCATTTGCAGTACAAATAGAAATAATGTACTTTGCAGATCTGAGATGGAACAATTTGCATTCATTTAGCATCGTCCATATTGGACAAATGCCTAAAATGCATTAAAGAGAAGAATTGAATAAAGACATAATCTGGAAGTGAACCCAGTTTACTATATTGCATAATTTACGTTTATAGAGCACCCTTCAACAACTTATATCTATGTAGCGCCCTCCATGCAAGGTAGAGTCTCAAAGCACTTAACAGTGGTGGAGCCTGACTCCAAGCCTAGGAGTGTTGGCGGGGTGGGAGGGAGGTTGCCGTAAGCACAGTCGAGAAGGTTTTCAAGCAGTACTTGAAAAAGGGGAGACAGGGGGCAAGCCAGAGGGATTGAGGGAGAGTGTTCCAGAGTTTGGGGGCATCGTGACTGACAGCGCTATCTTCAATGGTGGGTTTGCGTTTCCCTCAACCCTTTAATAAACTCTAATTTCCATAGATCATTATTGCATAGAATACTGATAGTATTCTGTGCAATATTGGCAGAATACTTATAGTTGATGCGTTTGTCTCATTTAACACAAGCATGAGTGCCACAATGATTTAACGTTTTTATTAATTCCACAATGTTCAATAGTTCCAAGCGAGATTCTTTAACTAATGAATCCAAGAAAGAGACCATAGTCTCTGGCCATGGCCACCTTCTGTGCTTCTTCATCATGTAGGGACCTAAAAAGAACCTTAAAAATAAAAAGAAACCTGAGTGTTACGCTATTAAAATCAATTTGAACAACAACTTACATTTATATAACACCCCTCACGCGGGGTAGCATCACAGAGCACATATTTCCACACTTTTGTTAAAACCAAAGAGCGTGATATTCCCATTTAGAAAGGTCTGGAGATTAAAAAAAAGGGCAGATTTATTTTTGTTGTAATTTCTGTAACGCTCCTTAACAGTCACCAGCAATAATAAATTACATTACCAAAAAGATAGTGGGTATGAAGGTCACCAGGTTTAAAATTAGACAAGAAGCTTAAACTTACAAACTTCACTGACAGTGAACTGCATATGAAATTTTGGGGGTGCAAAATATGGCATGTGATAAATATTACAATGTAGAATGTTTTGCTGCTGGAGATATCCTAATGAGTAACTGTGGGAAGCGGAGAGTGGGTAGGGAATCTTTGAGCATTGAGTAATCTCTCCAACAATGTGATTTGGCTCACAAGCCAATCGCTCTAGCTATTGAATATCCAGCTGATTTTGTTAAATTTTATATCAATTTGGAAATGTTTTTCTTTTTAAGAATTGTGGAAAAACAGTTTCCAAGCTTCCAAGTTTCCTAGCCCCTTGGGAAGTCCTCCCAACGTGAAAGGCTCTATGCAAATGTAATTTTGTTGTTGTTGTTGCATAACTGAATGTAAGATTTTTCTGCATTCTATAAACCTTTCATTTGAAGGCAAGATGGTCACACAGGCAAAGACTGTGTGGACAATTCACGCCTCTTGCTTGCTCCAGCCACAAGAAATGCAGCAACCTATATTTTAACAATCTACATCAATGCAAAACCTCCATACAGGAGATCCAGGCACCATTACTGCTACTTGTGGAACAGTGAATCACCATGTCTCTGCCTGGAGCTCTGCCAATTTTACGCTGAGAATGAAATACAGATTAGGTCTCCGTAGCCACAGGGTCAATTTCATATTACAACCATCCTTGCTGGAGTTGCTTTCACTCACACTGTGACATATACCACTTTGCATACAAAATGAAAAGGAAAGGATGTGATGAATGATAATCAACCTCATTGTGATCAACATGTCACCAACTATGCACAGTGGTACTTAATGCTGCTGCAGGCACTATCATATCAATTCCAATGTACATAGTTAGTGCTCTGATCAGGCCATGCTTGGCATGCAGTGTACTGAATCGAGTTCTGGTTGCCACAACGTAAGGGAACCACAATGGGCCCTTTCGGCCATGTAGGAAACCAGTTAAGATGATCTCCAGAGTTAGAGCAATGAGCTGGGTCTCCTCTGCTAAAAATGGCCTCCTCTGCTACAAACGTGCTACAAACACCCCCGTTTGTTACAAATCTGTACACATTGTGCTAGATTCTAGGTCTCTGTTTGCTCTATGCTGTTACTGTGAATGGAGCAGTTCCAATTGCGCAGTTTTTGGGATTGCGGAAGTAGCGTGAGCCAAACAATTGTTTTTGCCTGGTTTCTGGGCTAAACTGAGCTTCTGCCGCAAATTCTTTATAAGTGCTGTCCTATTCAAATTAACATTTTTTAAAAGTATTTTGAACATACTAAGTGTTCGGAATATATATGCGTAGAGTTTTTGTTTGGGTTGTGTAACAAAATAGGTCCTTCAATCTGTAAAACTTGCACTGCAATGTTTGGCAAATATTTCCACACTTTTCTATTGGCCCAGGTAATCAGTAATGATTAGACAAACTAGGGCTCTTCAGTCTTGCATCTATATGAGGCACAGGCCTGAGGCACGATTGCTATAACTGCCATTTCCACCAACACCAACAGCTCTGAATTGACAGACCCATCACATTCTCCAAGCCACAATCATAGCTGATTGATATCCTCAACAGTTTACTACTTCAATCACAGTTTCTTGTGTTACTGGTACAGTACATAGATATAGAATCCAAAGAAAGTGAACAAGAAGGAGTACAACATTGAAGCAGTGGAATGAGTAAAGGGCATACACACAAAAGAAAAAGAAAAATTAAGTGGATGGTATATTTATGGTGTCAAAAATCAAGGAAAGTGATTCAGTGCAAATTATATACAGGAGTACAGGCCAGTGTAATTGCATGGACAGAATATATAAAATTGGGAGAACCAAATAAGGAAAACCTGGAGAAAGGGTAAACTAATGGCGTATTACAAAGGAAAAATTGAAACAGTGGGCGGAGTAGAGATAGAAGTGATATACCAAGGAAGACATTATAGAATAAAATTCTACATTATAAAAATAAAAGCTCATACATTTTTAGGATTGGAAGATATAGTAAAAATGAGAATAATAAAAAGAATTGGGAATGCAAAAATTGAGGAAAGTGAACCAAGGCTTTGGGAGAAATAGGACAGTATAAACAGGAATTGGAGGATTAATACAAGGAATTGGAGAATCAATAAAAGGAAAGTACTGTATACAAAATAATTAAATGAGACAGTATCACCAATAGTTCAGCCATTAAGCAGAGCCCAAACAGACAATGAAAAAAAGACTGAAAGAAAAATTGGACCAAATGGAAATCGACCAAATAAATTTAAAAATGGACAAACCCACTGAGTGGTTGAGTGCAGTGTTAATCATAGAGAAACCAGACAAACCATTAAGGATATGTTTGGATCCATAATAGACAAACAGGCCTATTAAAAAGAGAACATTTTGCATTTCCCACTTTAGAAGATGTGTATGCTTTTCGATATTAGATGGAGCTAGTACTTCTCTACATTAGATTGTTCCTCAAGGTATTGGCATATCAAATTGTCAAAGCATAGTACAACAACAACACAATTATACTTGTATAGCGCCTTTCACGTTGGGAGGATGTCCCAAAGTAAGTATTTGACAACGTTTATAACACAATATGGGAGATATTGCTTCCAAAGAATGCCCTTTGGCATCGTCAGCATGAGGTGTTTTTTTAAAAAAGTTGCTTATATTGGAAGAAATACCAGTGGTGATCAATTATGTTGCTGCTATTTTGAAATATGGTTAAACACAGAAAGAACACATTGAAAGATGGTCTTAGAAAAATATTTGGAAGAGAATATAAAGCTAAACAAAGAAAAATCCAAGATAAGAGTAAACAAAGTAAAATATTTGGGACATATAATTAAGCAACAAAGGTTAAAAATTGATCCGCATAAGGTAATGGTAATAATAAAAATGCCCGCCCCGATAGATTAAAAAAAGGAGTAAAAAGGCTCATGGGAATGGGCAATTGGGTGGCAAGATTTATTTCCAAAGTAACAGAAATAATGGAGCGTATAAGTGAACTGATAAAAGAAAGAAAGAGAGTTCATGAGAAAAAGAATAGAAAAAAAGGATTTCAGCAAATTAAAGAGGCTACAACAAAACCTTCAGCGCTGAAAGTTTATGATGTACCTGCGCCAATTAAAGAATCTGTAGACGGAATTAAATAGGGTTACGAGCGACGTTAACTCAAGAAGAAAATACTGTAGCATATGCTTCAAGGGTTCTATCAGAGACAGAAAAATAATATGCACAGATAGACAAGGAGTGTTTATCCGTAGTATTTGGATGTAAAAGATTTAAACAGTATATATTTGGAAAGAAAGTAATAATCGGAAATGATCACATACCATTAGAGGTAATTTTGTGAATAGGAAATAGGAATAGCAGTAGGAAGTCTAAGAAGTAGCAGTGACTGTGAGAATAACCAGAAGAAAATAAAAGAAATAAAAAGACCACAAACAACAACAAAAGCAAAATTACATTTTTATACAAAAAATGATAGAACAAGATTGAAAATAAAAAGAAAGAACTAAAAAAAAGAAGATGTTGCATATTGCTTTAAGGACCTAAGTGGCAATTGGATATGGATGGTAAGGATAAAAGGATTCTGGGAAAGCAACTGGGCAGATTTTGAACGAGGTTGATCTGTAAAGTTGGAATTAAGCACCAAGTGAATTTACATTGTGTTTTGGATTAAATGATATTATATTAGGTGCAAATCCTTATCTAGTTATTATTGTTATTATTGTTGTTCCCTTTCTAAAGCTTTCCATCCCACGTGTCGGAAAAAATGCTGAAACCCTCGTCCATGCCTTTGTCACCTCTCAGCTGGACTATTCCAATGCCCTCCTAGCCGGTCTCCCCTCCACCACAATCCATAAAATTCATCTCATGCAAAACATTTCCACCCGCATTCTCACTCGCTCCCCCATTACCCCAGTCCTTGCCAGACTTCACTGGCTCCCTGTCCCAGAAAGGATCGATTTCAAGATCCGCATCCTTGTTTTCTCCACTCCTCTGCACCACCCTACCTTTCCAACCTCCTCTCTCCTCAAACCAGCACCCATTGCCTTCACTCCACCGGTCTGGCCTCCTCCGTGTTCCCCAAATCCATGCGCTCCATCATTGGTGACCGTGTCTTCAGCCACTATACCCCATGGCTCTGGAACTCCCTTACTCACTCCCTTTGCCTCACCCCCTCTCTTCCCAGTTTCAGGTCCCAGCTAAAGACCTTTCTCTTCGACCACGCCTTTGTCACCTTTCTATCCCTACCCCTGGCTCGGTCCCGGAATCCATTGTTATGAAGCGTTCTGAGACACTGTCCAGCGTGGATGGTGCTATATAAATCAATGTTGTTATTGTTGTTGTCTGTATAGGATTGAAACTCAGGTCTCAGAGATGAAAGGAAAGGCAGGTCTGAACTTACTCCAGCCCGATCTCCTTCACTAATGCCCCAATGAAGAGTAACAAAGGGCATTATTCTGGTGATATAACAACTGTCAATTATCTCCAGCCATTGGCAGGTTTTGCAACACAAACAGAAGAAGCACAATAAACATAGTTAGAATCTACCAGTATCCCCAGTAGCAGTGGAGATTCCTGCCAAGTGTCTGTGTTCACAGAGATCACCTGATGAAGCAGAATTGCCGCTTGTATTATGACTGCAGACTGCGAACAAAAAACGCCATGGCTTTCTTTTCATATGACAAGCATAAAGCCTTTTAAGTCACATTCCTGCCACAATTGGCATCTTTGTGCTTTCCCATTATCTCCTCGTGTGAGATATGAGCCCCCATTGTGGCCCACTTTATTTTTTGCTTTTTAGGAGTACAATTTGTGAATAACCGTGTTCTTCAGTTTATGAGATGGCAAGCTCCAGTAATGGCTCAAAAAGTTGTCGATTGTTCCAGACACATTTCATTTGAAGAAATTAGTTCAGCAATTTAATGAGGAACGCTTTTTCAAAAAAATAATAGGTCAGATTGTCACTGATGCTGTCTGCTCTGTACAATAGTATAGATATCAGAATGGCCTAATTGGGCTGAAGAGTCTGGTTCTGTGCTGTAACAATGCACATAATTCTATGTAATAGCTCTGCCATCCTAGGACATTGAATATGAATAACAGTACCACAATCTATATTATATCTAACGAAGGTTTCAGAGATGCTGTTACACTCAGTGCACCTTTAGGACATTGTGGGAATGATTCAGCAAGCTCCGGGGCTCACTTAATATGACAACGAGCAGTTATATAGCGCCCTCCATGCAGGGTAGCATCTCAGAGCGCTTAACAGTGGAGCCTGAATCATAATGCGTGAGTTTCACAAATCTGACTTTCTGCATTGCAGTATTGAATCCGCAGGCAGTCGATATGCCACTTAGCAATGATTCCACTTGATTCTTGGTTACGCTGACTCACTTGAATTTCCCCTGAAATATCAAGCAATAAGTATAACCTAAAAGCAGGGTCAGAGTGCAGGTTTTGTAAGCAGCTATCAATATAGATTAGAATTGCTGAGGGAACACGAACATGGACGCTTACAGCAGGATTGTTTGCTTTGGCCCTCCATGGCCTCTCCCCACCCTACCTCTGTGACCTACTAACCCTCTACCAACCTCTCCGCTCAGCAGGTTCCAGCCTGCTCCGTCGCCCGACCCACTCACCTCTCCATTGACAGTTGAGCCTTTAGCCACTGCCCCCAACCTCTGGAACTCCCACCTCACCACCTCCCTGGCCTCCTTCAAGTCCTGCCTCAAGACCCTCCTCTTCGACGGTCCCATCGGTCACTCCCCACCTTTCCCTCCACACTCCCCGTCCCCGACCCCAGCTCGAGTCTGAAACAATGACTGTCCAGAGCCTTGGGACGTCGTCCTGACATGAAAGGTGCTATACAAGTGTAATTTTGTTGTTGCTGTTTGACAGTAAGAAACAATCGCTCAAACCTTACGAGTAGAGGATATTGTGCAGTTTCTCACAGGGATGTGTTCCCAGTCCCACTAACACTTGAATAATGCTAATGCTTGGATTGCTGAAACCATGCTATTTCTGGGGCTGTGTTCCTTTAATGAGGATACCTGCATTCTTGGAATCCTAGTTTTTATTAATGAGGATATAGAATATATAACCAAATTTGGCACAGTGCTTCTTAAGAAACAACTTGGGATATAATGGGAAGGCAGTGGAGTGGGTATTAATAATCTATAATAATCCTTACATTTTCACAGCATCTTTCACATTCAGAGAACATTTTGAAGCTATTCACAGGATAAGCACAGTACTGTAAACATAGCAGCCAATTTGCACACCGCAATGTCCCACAAGTAGTAAATTTTATTTGGGGGATTGTTGGCCTGGACACCAGGAGAAACTCCTTTGTCTTTCTGACAAGTACAACAACAAAAAAAAAATTGCTATTATAGAGTGCCTTTCACGTCGGGAGGACGTCCCAAGGCGCTGAACAATCAGGTAGGGACCTGAGCGGGGGGGAAGGGGAGGAGGATGGGGAAGAGGAAGGAGAGTAGGAGAGGGGGAAGAGTTAGGAGGGGAGCAGAAGGCATGGTCGAAGAGGAAGGTCTTGAGACCGGCCTTGAAGGAGGAAAGAGAGGAAGTGTGAGAGACACAGAGAGAGAAAGATATTTACCTCCTGAGGAGATAGGCCCCAGATAGGCACCCGGAACACGCGCGCACTCCGAATGCGCGCACCGTGCGCATGCGCAGTACGAAAAACCCGAAAATATCGATATTTCGGTATATTTTGATATGAGCCCATCGACATATTTAATCGGTAAATTTCCATATCGACGGACCCTAGAGCAGAGAGGCTAAAAGCCTGGCTACCGATAGTGAGGCAGTTAGGGCGGTGTACGTGGAGTAGGCCAGAGCCTGCTGAGCGGAAGGGAAGGGCAGGCTGGTAGGTAGACAGCAGGTCGGAAATATAGGCGGGGGCCGTGAATAGCCTTGAAGGTGAGGACGAGGATCTTGAATTCGATCCTCTGGGAGGTGGGGAGCCAGTGAAGACGGGCGAGGGTGGGAGTGATGTGGTCGCGGAGTCTAGTGAGTGAGAGTGCACGAGCTGCAGAGTTCCGAATAATCTGCAGCTTGTAAAGGGAGGAGCTGGGAATGCCAACAAGGAGAGAGTTCCCGTAATCGAGCCTAGATGTAATGAAGGCATGTTTGAGTGTTTCATCAGCATGGGGGGTGAGGATGTGGCGGAGTCTGGCAATGTTGCGGAGGTGGTGGAACACTCTACCGGTCATGGCGCAGATATGAGGGAGGAAGGACAGTTCGGTGTCAAACAAGATGCCCAGATTCCTGACTGGCTTCGAGAGGTGGAGAGAGCAGCCTTGAATGCTGATGTTGTCAGCGCCAGAGGTGCGGAGGCGCTGATGCAAGCCAATCAGGAGGGCCTCCATCTTGTTGATGTTATGTAGGAGGAAATTGGCCCTCGTCCAGGACTCAATGTCGGACAGGCACGCAGTCAATAGTACAATAGTATATTTAAAGTCCACCTGAACATCTCACATTAAAATCTATTTAATATCTCATCCTAAAGACAAAACACTAGCACACTCCAACCTTCCATTGGAGTGTCAGCCTAGACTATACAAATTCATTTTTGCTACGTTTAGCTTGAACCCACAAACCACTGACTCAGAAACGAGTGCTACCAATTTAGCCAGGCTGACACATAATCTGAAAGGATAAAATCCTTTGACAGACAGATCATCTTCACCTGAACCTCTTCTGAACCTCCTGAACCTGTTTAAACTGAATGAGCTATTATATCAAGCCAAATCCATGTTAGCTTTCAAAAAGGAACTGGAGTTGGTGTAGTTGAACCTAGATGTGATGAAGGTATGAATGAGGGTTTCAGTAGCCTGAGGGGTGAGGTAGTGACGGAGTCAGGCAATATTGCGGAAGTGAGGAAAGGCAGAGCGGGTCATGGCTTGCATGTGGGAGAGGAAAAATAGTTGAGGATTGAACAAGACAACTTGGTTCCTGACTGGCTTGATGAGGAAGAGTGTACAATCATGGTGATTGATACTGCCAGCGCCTGATGGTGAATGTGCTGGCATGTGTCAATCAGGAGGGCCTCGGTCTTGTTGACATTCAACTGTAGAAAGTTAGCTCTCATCCAGGACTTGATGCCTGGTAGGCAATCTGCAGTGGTCCTGGAATCGAGGGTAGAGGCAGAGAGATAGAGTCATACATGTGGAAGTTGACCCCATGTCTGCAGACAATGTCACCAAGGGGGAGCATGTGGATTTTGAAAAGTAGGGGCCAAGGACAAATCCCTGGGGGACGCCACACATGACAGTGCGGGAGCTGGAGGAGAAGCACTGGTGGGAGACAAAGTGGATGGTGGGAACCAGGCGAGGGCAGCTTCATGAAGATTGATTTGGGAGGAGAGGCGGTGTAGGAGGATAGAGTGGTCGACAGTGTTGAAGGCAGCAGATAGGTCAAGGGGGACAAGGAGGCAGAGAGATCCCTGATCACAAATGTTTAGAATGTCGTTGGAGACTTTAACCAAGGCTGTCTCCGTGCTATGGCCAGCATTAAAACTGAATTGTAGGGATTCAAAGATGGATTGGTGAGAAAGAAAGGAGCTAAGTTGGGATGCAACGTCTTGTTCTAGGACCTTAGAGAGGAATGGGAGGTTGGGGGTGGGACAATAGGTGGAGAGTAAGGATGGGTCCAGGTTTTTTCAGGATGGGGGTGATGGCAGGGGTGGGAACAGTGTCAGTGGATAGGGAGAGATTGATGATGTCAGGTAGGAAGGGCACTAGAAGGTGGATCTAGGAGATGAGGAGAGAGGTGGGGATGAGGTTGAGGGAGCATGTAGTGGGTTTCATTTTCCCAATGCACTTTTCAAAAAGCAAAGGCAGTTTCACCCAGTGTCCTGGCCAACAATTCCCATAAAATTGATCCTTTACTTTGTGGCTGGCGGTTTGTGGGGCAGTGCTGCGTACAAATTGGCTGGTAGACTCTGTAAACAGGATATCTTGTGAAGCACTTTGAGAAGTCCATCTGATGTTAAAGGTGCTGAGTCAAATGTAAGGATTATTAGTATATTATTCCCCTTCCCTCCCCGCCTCGCTGATTCTCTCCTTTCCTCACAACCCTGAACCTTTAACTGTTCTGGGATGCAACCCCACTTGATGAGCGATATATGAATGCAAATTGTTGTTTATTGTTGAACTTGTGACTTCATCTTCTGCTGTATCAGTAATTCCCAAAGTATTACTCTGTTTACTTCTTCAATCCCATTTAAAATCTTATAGGCCTCTGTATTATCCCCTCTGAGATGTCTCTTTTCAAACTTAATTAAGATGGATGAGATCAAAGTCTCTTCCCTCGCAGCCGGCTCTATACCCTTCAAAGTGAAATGAGTTTAGACAGTCTCAATCATTTATAGAGGATCAAGAAATGGTAGAACTATTAAAACAATTCTTCACATCAGCCTTTACTACCTGCCAGAGTGAATGACATTTTTCAAATTGGTGTTGGCAAATAGACTTATAGTTCAAAAGAAGCTTTAAAGTCAGTACCTGCTTAATAATTAAATAACATACATTTCAGGGAAACTAAACTAGAAACGTTAGTGAACTCTGAAAAGCTGACGAACAAACATATGCTTCATTACCTCAACACATATAAATAAGATAAGTTTGCTAATGAGTTTGAGGTGGCATTAGGCATTAATACAGGTATACTTGTTTACCAGAGCTCTAATCTACTTGAAAACTATCACAAGGAGAAAACTATCTCTGGAATTTCCATGTGATAGTTGGATGCATAGAATGCTCAGTTTGGTTTGGATACTTTTTAGCATGGTGACGGGGTTCTTCATGTGTCAGACATTGAGCTGTCCCAAAAAGACACACACAAAAAATACCATATGTCTCTAATGGAGTGTGCACTCTCTTCCTGGAGGGACACACAATGCTTACCTAATTCCATTTTGATGATCATAACGAGTTCTGACTTTATGGAATATTATTTTGAACCTATAATAATAATGTTAAAATTACCTTTGAAGAACTTAAAATCTCTTCCATTTTCCCATTTCTCATTTCAAAAATGTTATCAGGAAAACCGTGTTCTCAGTTGGCTGCTTATGAGCCAGTGAAAGCCAATATATGACTAGCAACAAGGCATTGAGCCGCTGATCCTCTTTCATTATCTTCAATATTTCTGTAAGTTCAGATGCAGTTTTCAAAATTTTATTTCAAGTGATGACTGGCACAAATATCTGATGTTAAACATAGGAGAAAGATAGATGCATCAGCCAACAACAACAACAACAAAATTATACTTGTATAGCACCTTTCACGTCAGGAGGACATCCCAAGGCACTGGCCAAACCCTTCCAAATCATTTGGTTAAACAACAACAACAACAACAACAACAACTGTGTTATCAACAAATGTGCATATTTCAAACAAGTTACTTTTTAAGTTATTTAACACCATACTTGAGATAAAACAATGTAGGAAGCAAAGAATTTTCAAAGAGTTTAAATAGTTGAACAGTGCTTGTAGTTCCTAGTGAGAGGTCAAATCAAACTTTGCAAAGGGCAGTTGAGGATATTTAACAGGAAAGAGATATTTACCCATGGTAAACCATTACCAAGTAATTAGCAAGTGAAATGGGTTAAGAAGGAAGCTATACACTGCAGTGTATACTGCTATTTCATAAACAGATTGAGGTTATTTAGGTTGTTGCCCAGACCTTGAGAGAAACTCTTTTCTCTTTCCAATGTGTCTCAAGGGATCTTTAAAGTCTACCTTAACAAGGCAGGTTGGAAATCAGATTAATGTCTTATCTGAAGGGCAGCACCACCAGGACATCCCAATCACTGCATTGGAGTGACAAGCCAGACTATATTATAACTTGTAGCTTGAATCCACAACCTTCTGATTTAAAGTCGATGATATGTGCTCAGCTGACACAAATTCTGAAAGGTTGAGATCAAATGGGCAGACTTCTGAATCTTCATCGGAATCTGCCTTGTCATCCATCAATTATACTGTATACATATTGAAGTTATTTGTGTGGTTCATTGCCTCATAGCCAAGCCATTAAATCAATAAATCAATAAATCAAAAAATCAATAAATCAATAAATACATACGTACGGACGTACGTACAGACGGACGGACGGGCGGACGGACGGACGGACAATAACAGTGGAGACATACGGATGCTACAACCATGGTGAAATCCCTTGGTTCAGTCATTTCAAATGTATTATTCAAGAGATTAATGAATCTCATTAAATTCTCCAGATTTTTAGATTGATAATGCTTGTGCATTTTCATTCCTTACTCAAGCACAATACCATGATCGTATTGTTGGTAGCACTCTTGCCTTTGTGTTAGGAGGTTCACGTTGCACAGCTCACAAGTCTCGGCTGACAACCAATGCACTGCTGTTGATGTGCTGCATTACCATCTTCCAGGTGAAATATTCAACCAAAGTCTGTTGTTCAGATGGATGTTAAAGATCCCAAGGCACTGCTTAGAGAGAGAAAGGAGTTTCTCCCAGTGTCATGGTCAATATTCCCCAGCTAACATTGCTAAGTACAAATTGGCTGTCCTGACTGCCTCCAATAAAGTAATCACTACACATTAAGTGTATTTTATGAATCGCTTTGAGACATTATCCTGACAGGAAAGGCATGGATTATTTATCATTATATTGCAGACTTTTAACAGTGGAATCTGTGTTGCTGAATATGCTTATAGACAGTGCTCCGAGAGCCAGTGTGAAGGGCACTGTATAAATGCCAGTTGTTGCTGTATAGACCAGGCAGCAAAACTAGTCTATTATTTCACAATGTTTCTGATGGCCTAGTTTTAATGATGGAGAAGGAGAGCAGCATGGTTCTATGTGGATAAAATGGGCTCTGCGACTCTATCACTCCTAACATTGCCAGGCTCCACTAACTTAGAGAATAGAATTCAAAATCCTTGCCCTCGCTTTTGAGGCTCTCCACGGCCATGCCCCCTCCTAACTCTCTGACCAGCTGACCCCAATCAACCTCTCTCCATTCAGTAAGCTGCGTCCAGCTCCATGTCTCCCACCTGACCCGCCCTACCCTCGGCGACCAGCTTTCAGCTTCTCTGACCCCACCCTTTTTGGAGCTCCTTCCTGCAATCGCTTCACCTTTCTCCGTTGCTTGTCTCCTTCAAAGCCTCACTCAAGACTCTCCTTTTCGTCCATGCCTTTAGCCGCACTCCTATCTCTCTGCCCTCCCTCATCTCAACCCTGCCCCACCCACCTCAAGCTCGGGTCCTGACTGCCATCTGTTCAGCACCTTAGGATGTCCTCCCGATGTGAAAGGAGCTCTACAAATATAATTTTGTTGTTGTTTGTGTTTTTTGTTGTTGTTTGAGATCTAGAGGTTCTGACCTCTGGGGATGGTAGTCAAAAATTGATTATTGTACCTTATCTTCAATAAAATCAGTGAGCCTGGCAAACAACATTGGGATCAATGTAATAATTTACAAATAACCTACCATTATGTTCCCCAAAAATTAAATCCCCTGGAAAAGAAGACTTGCCTCTTTCAAGGAAGACATCATTTGAATGGGTTTTTTCTTCTCATACAATCTTCATCAACCCTCAAACATTTAATGGTTTTAGCTCTGAAGTGGTCCATATAAATATGTCTGCTCAAATTACTAAAGGTAAGAATCACATTTTGTAGATTCCAAGATTAAAACTTTCCAGTACCTTCAGGCAGGCTGAAATGTTAATATTGGTTTTATAATCCTGTTCCAATGTCATTAACCTATACTGCCGGATGGTCTGACTTCTTGTCCTTGTCTTCAATAACAAACCAGCCTCTCAGGCTCCTGGTCTGTTATTATATCCGTGCCATTCTGACTCTGAGCGGTTGTTGATCTCACTTCAGAATTACCAAGGTTGCTTTGGAAGCAATAAATTGACCCATAAATTTGTTATAAATAGCCTTCAACTCGGTCATGATTTTCATTGAATTTCATTGAGCGGACCATTCAATAACTAATGGTGGGGGGAAATGCTGGCTAGGACTTTTATTGACTTGATGAACTTTCGAAATAAGAGATTGTAACACAGTAACTGTCTCAGGCAGGAGTAGTGTATTAGTTCATTCCTTCCATGTTTACACCTTCCACATAATTTAATATCATTGAATTTGTTTTAATTCCAGTCCTTGTTTAAAATGCTTTATTGCTCCTTATTCCATCTACTGTACAGGTAATTTGTTCCACATGCCTTTTCACGGATATTTCCAGTACTGTAGGTTTACAGATTTATATGTTAATTCTGTTTATCTGGTTTTCAGTGGTTCAGATCTTTTAATAAAGATGGCTATTCCTGCTCTTAAATAAAGGTCACAGTTGTTTTGGCTGATTCTGCAAAAGGCTCAATCCACTTCCTGATGTTATTAATGGGAGAAAAGCATCTATGAATCTGATAGAATGATCAGAAATTGAAAAATAAATTGTAAATGAATAAATATTTATAATTATATATTTTCTTAAAGATGTTTGGACAGTGGAGATAAATTAATTTTATGTACTAAGCACTGAAGTTGTTGCCTCAAGGCTCTGGACACTGTATTTGTGACCTGAGCTGGGGGTAGGGATTGAGAAGTATGGAGGACAGTGGGGGTGGGGGGAGGTAGAGGTTGATCGGAAGCACAGTCAAAGAAGAGGATCTTGAGGTGGTTCTTGACAGAAGAAAGGAATGAAGAGAAGTGAAGCGACTGTGGGAATTCTGTTTGAAGGAACTATGTATGAATATGTGTGTGTATCTGTATGCAGATGTGTGTTTGTGTGTGTCCCTTCCACCCTGCTCTTTACAATGATTCCCACTATTATAAATATCAATATAACATTTTACAACATAATTTTATATGTTAAAATATAATGACCTCACTGCTCCATCCACTCAGCAAACTCCAGTCCCTCCTGGAAGGAGAAATCTCAATTCACGTGGCATTTCTCCCTCCTAGGAATTATTTCCCAGATTATTCCAATTAATTGCACCTGTGGGGATTATCTCAACTTGATAACTTTGGGAAGGGTCCTCCTGAGAGAACCAACATTTCACCAAGACATAGCCTGCAAGACTATTTTGTCTCAAAATTTTATTGTGCAAAAATCTTAAATGCAATGTTAGTTTGGAAGCTACAGTGCATGAAATGAAATTTTGGCTTCCAAATTAAGATTTTGCCACGGTTCTGCACATTTTAAGACTTACTTTACATTACATTAAAATGTCTTTAATGCTGTGATGCGGGAAAATGTTTTGCTTTCTGTTTAGCATTATCGTACCGTGCTTTGGGTATGCTTATCTCTAGAGTACTCTTTGCATTTCTAATATCCATTTGTGCTGTTTTACAGCAAATTTCCTCACTTCTCCTACACTTTCCACCCTCATTCCCCTGTGTGGCTTTGGATAATCTGTTTTTCTCTTTTCATTCCAGTTTAATTGAGTTATTTATCCATTTGAAGAGATGAGACTCGCACTGTTTCCCTTATTGAGGAATTTAAAGTAATCTGTGTGGAACTATTGTGTTATGAATATGAAATTATTACAGCAGGACAACTCAGGATTACTATTACAGTACTGTGATATTAAGTGAATCTAGAGAGCACAAGTGTTTTTTAAATAATGTTTGAATAATGGGGTAGGAATTCTTTGGAGATGCCAATGCTGTAAAACATTGATGAAAGTACCATCATCCCTGACAAGGATACACATTCAGTGTCTTGGGATGTGAAATGCACCTTGGCATATGTAATTGTTTTTGTTGTTGTTGTATCATCAGAAACAATAATAAAATTACATTCATATCCAAATTCAAACAACCCTAATTTTGATATCTTGTTTAAAATAGTTACAGCAATAATTCATTCACGAGTAAAGAAACATAATGGGCATTCAGAAATGGATGGATTTTAATTTTTATCTAATTATTGCACGGTTATGGCTATCAATAATACAAGATTATATGAGTGACCAATTATTGTCATTAATCAGAATAAATTGTGCAAATATTTCTCCAATTTTTTATGGTTTTAGGTTTTAGATTAAGCTTATCTCATTACAGGATACCGTCCCACTGTAATCTCCTGTTATTCTTTTAACATCTGTCTGGTGGAAAGACAGAAAGTCTCAGTGAAATATGGATGATATTTAACATTGATTTGTCTAATGGTACAGTGGAAACAGGTTTCCCGAATCACTGTCTCAATAGAGTAATTCTATATTGTCTAGGCATGTCACTACTCCTCTTACCATGGCACTAACAAGATAATAAGAGTATAGGCTTGGCTCAGGTGGTGCTCAATTGGTAGCACTCTTGCCCCGAGGCAAAGTTTGTGGGGTTCAAGTCATAAGATAGAACTTGATTTTGTTGCCCAGAACTGTAAACTTCAGTGCAATACTGACAGAATTATACATTTTTAGAGTAGCTGCCAATTATTGAGGTCCCATTGGACTGTTCTTCACATGGATGTTAGGATCCCATGGCACGATTTGAAAAGTGAAGTATATATTTTTTAGTGCCCTGGCCAGCAATCCTTCAAGTACATTAGGACACTGTTATGCACAATTGCCTGCTGCATATTCAAATTAACTCTGCATTTGGCAAGGAATACATAGTGCTTCGCCTGCTGAGTTTTCCCAAGAACTTTGAGATATTTTGGTATAATACAGATTTATAATAATTGATGATTATTATTGTAGTTATGCGAATAAATCATTTACTTTGATGTATTCACAGATGCTGCAAATGGAAATTTCCCACAAAATTTCTAGGGATGGATTTGTGAGCTGAGCCAACCTGGCAACATAGGCTTGAGGGCTGAGACGGGAGCAATTCTGTCACTTGCCTCTACCCTCTAAACCACTGAATTATCAGCATACAAATGATTGGGCTGAGAGCAATGTGACCAGGGAGGAGAATGTATTGGCACTTCTGGTAGTGATCCTATTAATAGACTTGTCACTAATTCTTTAGAACAACAATTCTGCAAGATCTGACAAAACTAATGACACTTATGTTTGAAATGTTAGACTGTGGCACTTTTTAATGATTATGTAATGTAGCCATTGCAATTTAACTGTTGCAGAACTGCAGATTCCTGACAGATTTTAAAGCAGCCATTTTCTCTCAAAACTGGAAACGTCATGGATCAATTACTGACTTTAATGGAATGATTAGCTGTGGCAATGTTTGGCAGTTGGGTCTTTTTAAGTTTCAGAAAGGAAGCGGTATTGAAGTGTAATACACACTGATCACCCAAATGATTGATCTTTCAATTTCTTACTTATCATGCCCCAACATGATAAGCAAGAGGTAGAAACATCAATCATTTTGCTTGTGTTATCTAATCCTTGCATTTGATATAGTATCTTATCACATCTCAACAATGTGATAAGGCGCTTTACCAAATGCAAGCATTATTATTATTATTTGCTATCCAAATGTCACTATTTTGTTAAATCCCATATCATTGCTGGTATGGAACCATACAAAATGTCACACTAGTTTACAGTACAGTATATACTGGGAAGCACTTCAAAACATCTCGACAACATAACAAAGCACTATATCAAATGCAAGGTTTATTATTTTTTAACCTTTTCTCAACTAATATCTATCATCATTATATTTCTGTTCCACACATGGTTTGAGCAGAAGATCTATCAGTTGGATGGAATTTATCCAATGGTTGGTCCTTTAGGGGGAATGAATCAGGTGAATATTAATAACATTTTTCTGACACCTATCTGGTTCCTAAATTTCGCTATTAAATTATTAATATTAAATTAAAGCCTGGCTGGATTGGACTTTGTGGATACAAGCCTTCCACTGGGACTTTGCAATCACAGTCCAGACTGCCTAAGTAAAGAGAGTTTCTCCGAGTGTCATGGCCAACATTTCCAATGATAATACTAGTCCTTCACTTAGTAGCTGTATGCAACATAGCAGGGGATAAACCATCAAGACGCTTCTGCACAAACACTACAATTAATATTTATGCAGACTGATTTAAATATATTTACATTAAAATATGTAAACAGATATGAGGCTGCTCACCTTCGAGAACTCAGTGTCAAGGGATTCCAGTGGCATTTGAATCTCAAATCATTATTATTCACATGATGTTTACAAGGTATTTTGCAATATCAGTTAAATGCATTCCTGTTATGTGATATACTCTGGTAGAGATACCGCTCATCAGCATAACATCAAACAAGATTCCTCAAAGGAAGGTAAAAGATGACCATAAACAATAGTCATTAAAAACACGCAACCAGCTGCCAAACATTGTACATCTATTTGAGATATGTAACAGTGAGCTTTAAGATTACTGTAAGGACAGTATAATTGATCCGGCAGCCTCAGGTATTCCCTTGTAAACTCCTAATTATATCATAGAACAGTACTGTGTAAAATACCAGTTAATTTTGTATGTGGTGCTCATGCAGTTTATATTGTCATTGGGACCCTATTATATCACAGTCTATAAAATACTGTTGAAAGTACTGGAGGGTCAAATTCGATCAAATCAAGCAGAATACACAAAATGGCACTCACAACCACAAGATAGATAACAGTAATAAGATTTTCTTTAGGTGTAATGGTTATTACTGCCCTCAAAGACTCAAAATGTCCTCCACATTACATCAAACAATAATAAATAAAACCAACATCTCCAAAATAGTTGATTTATTTTCTAGACCAGTTATTTATTTCACATTGGCAGTGATGCTGCTGCTGTTTCTTTGCAGTACTGCTCTATGCAAATCTACGTATAGTGCTGCCCAATCTATATATATATATACATACTAGGATCCGTTGATATGAAAATTTTCCGATATTGATATATCAGTGGGCTCATATCGATGTATATCAATATATCAATATTTCTGGGTTTTTTGATACTGCGCATGCGCATTCCAGTGTGCAATTCTGATGCAGAATAGTGGATTTTCAAGGCAGGAGCACGCATTCTGGGGTGGGGGGTGCACGCGCATTTGAATGTGCGCGTGCATTCGGGGGGGGGGGGGGGGTGCACACGTATTCGGATGTGCGCGTGCATTCGGGGGGGTGCATGCATTCGGACGTGCGTGCGCATTCTGGTGTGCGCGCGCATTCTGTGTTCTAGGCCCAGGAGGTTTGCAATGCCAGTGACAAGGTATGTTGGAAAAGTTCGCATTATACCGATAATACCAATATATCGCCAGAAACGATATATCGATATTTACGATATACCAATATAATTTTTACTACCGAATTTTTCGATATATCGATATATTTTAAATTCCAATATCAGCATATCGATATGAAAAATTATATCGATATAACCCACATGTGCAATTCTGATGCACATGTGGGTTATATCGTTATATCGTTATAAAGTTTTGCAATGCATATATAACGATCTTATAACGATCGCATTAAAACTGACAGTAAATGTTGTTAGAGACTAAATTCCCTTCCACTGTAACTGACAATAAAGTCAATACTCGTTTATATAATTAAAGGTAGTTCTTTATTCAGGTATACTGTATAAGCTGACACCAAGACTATCACCGTATACAACAATGTTCAAACTTATTCACACAGAAATATACTACCCGGCGGAGTCTTGTTATTGTTTGTGGGGTCTGGGATCACGCCGAGGCTGCTGTCTCGTACAGCTCTTCCATCAACTTCCTCTGCTGCTATTCTCGTTCGCTCTTGGCATCCCCCTTTATTCCTTGGTCGACTCCACCTCCCTTTCTCCAGTTACCAGTCGTCTCTTGCCACCGCTTCCTTATCTTCTTAACACATCTGCTAACAAGCTGAACATCTATTGAAATTCAAACTAAAATAAATTAAATCAACTAGAATAACTAGATCAACTATTGTTAAACATTACTTATCGCATTCACCCTGATACATCATACTTTACAGTGTCACATTTTTTTCATTGCAAGCAAATTCAGGGGATGGTCTAGATCAAACAAAGAAATGAAAGGGAAGTAATGAAGGTGATTGCTCACCATGAAACCGGATGTGCAGAATACCCTAATAGTGAATTTCTTTTTGAATTTAAAGTATTGATCGTAAATCGTAAATCCAATAGACTTAGAAAGTGGTAGAATTGCTAGATGTCACCTCCTAACGTGATTGTCGTCTCCTCTTCAAATCAGGGGAGATTAACTTCTTCCACTAGAAAACTGATGGTGATACTTCAGCACTGGCTGCCTCATAGCTCAAGGGGGTAATGAAAATTTCATAGGCTCCTGCCTTGAAAATCCACTATTCTGCATCAGAATTGCACATACTATGGCTGTATTTTTCTGCATCAGGATTGCGCATACTATGGCTCTATTTATGCCTTGTGCATCCCCCTGTCTCAGTTGATAGCACATTCATCTCTGAGTCAGAAGGTTGTGTGTCCAAGTCCTATATCAGTATTTGGAATGAATATAGTCCAAGCTGACAGTCCAATACAATGCTGGAGGTGTGCTACATTGTGTCATCCTTGGATGCAATGTTAAACCGAGGTCCCCTCTGCCTCTCCAGGTGCATGTTGAAGATTCCATGATTGTATTCAAAAAGAAAAGGGAATGTTTCTGGACGTCCGAGTCGATAATCCCCCGAATGAAATTGGCGACAGACTTCATGGCTGTTTACAAAACATAGCTGTGCAAAATTGGCTGCCACAACCATCAATCACTTCACTTACAGTATAACCTGTGAAGTGTTTTGAGATGCCTGGAAGATGTGATAAGGCACTATGTAAAATGCAAGGATTATTATTACCTTAGTTGTGTTATAAATGTTTCTCCTGCATATATACAGTCAATTCACATTATAGTATATTCTGTGAAGCGCTTTGAGACATCCAGAAGAAGTGAAAAAGTGCTATATCAAATGCAAGGATTATTATTATTCTAAATGCAAGTTGTTGTTGTTTTTGTTGCTCAGTGACCATGAGCCTGGCTCGGCCCCAGTATCTATTATTGGGAAGCGCTCTGAGACGCCGTCCGGGGTGGAGGGCACTATATAAGTCCAAGTTGTTGTTCTTGTTATTGTTGTGATCAGGGCTCTCTCTGCCTTCTTGTCCCCCTTGACCTATCTGCTACCTTCAACACTGTCAACCACTCCATCCTCCTAAACTGCCTCCCCTCCCAGCTCATCTTCATGGAGCTTCCCTCACCTGGTTCGACTCATAAATCTCTCACCGTCTCCACTTTGTCTCCACCAGTGGCTTCTCCTTCAGCTCCCACACTGTCACTCTTGGTGTTCCCTAGGGCTCTATCCCTGGCCCCTACTTTTCAATATCTACACCCTCTTGGTGACATCATCTGTAGACAAGGGTTCATCTTCCACATCTCTATCAACTCTATCTTTCTGCCTCTACCCTCAATTCAAGGACCACTGAAGGACATTTTCAAGGACTCTGGGACCTCGATTCAAGGACCAGATGTGACCGCCTTCACTCCTCAGGCGCTGGCAGCATCAACCTCCATGTTTGCACCATCCACCTCACCAAGCCAGTTAGGAATCTAGGTGTCTTGTTCAATCCTCAACTGTCTTTCCTCCCCCACATCCTCACCTCTGCAATATTGCCCGACTCTGCCACTCCTGCACATCTCCTCCCTCCATAGGCTCCAGATCATTCAGAATTCTGCAAACTGTGTCCTCTCCCACACAAAGATCTGTGAGCCAATCTCCCCCATTCTTTCCAGACTCCTTTGGCTCCCCATCATCCATAGGATTCAATTCAAGATCCTGGTCCTCACCTTTAAAGCCCTCCATGGCCTTGCACCAAACTTTAATTGTAATAATAATCCTTGAATTTCACAAATTTTACTCCCTCCAGAGATATAAGATTGTTGGTTTTATGAAGATGGTTTCAGATTAGGTGACATCTATGGAATAAGATACATATAAAATAATAAGCTATGCATTTAATGCAGCACTTTTCGTGTTTGAAGTATGCGTCTTTTATTACACATTAAATCTAGTGAAGCGCTTTAAGACTTTCAACCGATGTGAAAAGCACACTATCAAATGTAAGGATTTTGTTTAACCATTCCTTTTCATTTGATTCTCAGAAGCCATTCTAACATCCTGTAATGATATTCGGACAAGACTTCCGCAATATCTACAGAGTGGGTCCATTCCACAAGTGTAAGAATATGGATCAGCAAATTCTACAAACTGCATTTTTTGCATTCTTTTACCTTTAACAACTAAAATCTCTTGATGCAAAATTCTTATAGGAATAACCATCTTGTTTATTTTGCATTTTGCCCACAAAATACAAAGTCAATTCACTTTGCAGTTATTTTGTGCAGAGTTCTACGACGTTTCAATGACGTAAGAAGGTGTCAAATGCAAGGATTATTATTATTTTATGCATTTAAAGTGTGAATGTTTTCTTTTAGCATTGATACTATCAGGGGATTCCTACTGAGTGAAAGTGTTTTCTGTATTGGAATGGCCCTGAATTACAAGTCTCTGAATGAATTGCAATGCTCCCTTCTATGGAATGTTATTTCTTTCTCATTTCAAATGATAATTTGAAAAGGCAGTTTTTCCAAAGTAATCTTTTGCTATAATAATGGCCTCTCTCAAGCTTTCAATTGATGTCTGAACAACATGCACTGAGCTGAGTATGTGGTCAGTGAAACTACACATTCATAGATTCATAGAATTTTACGGCACAAAAGGAGGCCATTCGGCCCATCTAGTCTGTGCCGGCTCTTTGAAAAGAGCGATTCAATCCCACTGCCCTTCCCGCTCCCCATAGCCTAATAGACCTGTTCTCCCTAAATAAAGATCTAATTCCCTTTTAAAAGTTGTTATCGAATCAGCCTCCACATAGATGTAATGAATTGAATTTATGTTTTTGGATTTACCTAGAAGTATGCCTGCCTCCCTTGCATTTAGGATTGAGAAAGTACACTCCATGGGGATCTACGATTAATATGCATGAGATTTGTATATCAGTTTGTGCTTATTGTTGACAGCAGTTGTAAGTCTAAGATACGGTAATTGGCTCTTTCAGTGCAGTACCTAACTCGAGCATCAAATCACATTTACTGGGAACACTCTTGAGGTATCAGATTTGTCTTCTATTATTCAGTCAGCACACAGTGAGCTTAATAAGATCACATCCAGTATATCAATGTTGAAAGGTCAGCTAACCAACTGGAATTTTACATTTTTACAATTTTATAAGGCACCAACAGCAGTGAAGCGGAATTCAAGCTAATTCCACGTTTCGGAATTAGAATCACAGAAATTTCAGCCCAGCCTCTCTGAGCCTTACAAGGGCCACACTATAACAAATTTTATAAACTGCGGTTTTTGGGGGTAATCTTTTACCTTCAACAATTATAAGCTTTTCATGTAAAATTCTTATAGGAATAACAATCCAATTTATATGCATTTAAAGTGATTGTTTTCCCTCAGCACTGATATCATTAAGAGAATTGTATTGAGTGGAATGCAGACTGATTTCCATACATTTTCCCTGAAGCCTTGTACAACTTTATTCTTCAAATGTCTGTTTAATACACCTTTAAAAAATACATATGATTCAGCTTCAAATAGCTACTTGTGGTATCATGTTATACATCCTAGTATATTTGAATAAAAATATATTCTTCTCACTTACTTTATGCTCCCAACATCTGTATCTACAGTTTATGTCGTTTTGTTGTTGATTAATGAACCACTATAAATAATTTGTCACTATTTACTCTCTCAAACCTGTTGATGTGGCATAATTCTTTATTGGTAAGCCTATTAATAATCACTTAAGGAGTCCGACAATATCAAATTATTGCTATGGATTCATTCTAGCACTCTGCCATTCTTTCCACTAATTTCATTTCCTCTACTGCTGTGGATGAGATATTCAGACTAGCACTTAATACAATTATTGATGTGTTCACCTGAAATACTGTCTCATTTACACTGTGAATGCTCCATGGGACATCCTCCAGATGTAAAAGAAAACACTATATAAATGTAAATTGTGTTATGTTGTTCCTCATATCATTTTGTTCAGTAACATTAGAAATATAGAATAACTTGGATTTATCAACAGTTAATTGTAGTATGTGTGCAATAAAAAGACAGCAGCCATTTTGCGCACAGCTATGATTGTGAATGAAAACTGAATCTGGAGGAATCTTGGCCAGAATAGCAGGAAATCCTGCTTCTCTTTTCACATACTGCATGAACATTTTAACACCCCGCAAGAACAGAACAACAACTTCAACAAAATTACATTTATGGAGTGCCTTTCAAGTCGGGAAGACATCCCAAGGCGCTGGAAAGACTGAATCTTGGATTCAATGTTTTGTATGAAAGGAACTTCAAATAGTGCAGTATCAACCAAACATCAACTCACATCTGGACAAAGTCCTTGAACCTACAACCTTCCAACATAGACAAGAGTGTTGCCAATTGAATGAAGCTCACATGGAAAACAAATGAGCTATACTGGCACAGCAATACGACACCAACTCTAGAATTCCTACCATAAAACATTCATCTCACATTGAATTCAATTTGTGTACCCACAAACCTCATCAATACAGCTGATCACATGTTGCTGATGGTTATTTGAGATGTGCGCCCTTAGGAATTGTTTCACACAACAATTTTCTATTTGTGTCTAAAACCATTTCTTCACATTGAAAATTCATCCCATCCAAATCACTACTTTTTCGTCTGATGGCTCTGCACTTATTTTGTCAAAAATAAAGAACCGAGTGGTTAAAACATAATGTTACTGCCAGAGGTAACAACAAGTATTTGTCTGAACATTAACACATCTCGTCTTGTGATGTCTGTCTTGTGCAGTAATTTATTCCATATGTTAGGATAAGCTGAAATTGACATCTGGAAGGACACTAGGCATTGGATACATGGAGCTTGTGGATTTACCCTGTTTAACCAGATATCAATCTTAGATAAATTAGGCACAAAAGTATCAGACTGAAGATTACACTGACCCCACTGACCACAGAAATCTAGGAAGGCAATCTGTATAGTACTTGACCTTGAGTAAGAGAAGAGCTGTGGAAATAGATGTTGTGGGAAAGAGTAATGGATATGATTCAACATGGTGTGTTTTCAGTCAAAATTGTCTACTTGGATTCTGTGGTTATGCTTTAAAAAACAGTAAATAATATTAAATCAATACATCCACCATAGAATAGCATGTTCTTAGCACTGTCCAATGCCTTAAAAGCAACAACATTTTGCAATAGCACTTGACATATTCTTGAGAAATAATTGGATTTCTCTTCTGTGTGACTTACATGCTGTGACTGTCACAATCAGTTTTTCACTGCCCTGAGGTCAGTTTAAGATCTCACTTGGTAAATCTGGGTTTAACTGCCATCACATTTAAGACAGTGTTATTTTTATTTGTAATACACAGCAGGTTACAATCTGTATGCCTGAAAAGCCTTTAAGCAATTGTATTATCTACAGAAACATAGAATAACCTAGTTTGTAAAAAAAAATTGGTTACTTACTACTTTTATTGTTCTAAATTCCCCTTTCTCTGAATCCCTTCATGTTTTTACTGCTTGGATTCCAAGACAATGCAAAGTTTTAAAAATGATGATGGTAGCAATTCATGTTCGACTCTTGTGTCCTTTGAATCTATTCGATGTTTCAAGAGGGAAGTAAAAGGTAAATAAAAAGGTATCCTGCCCTATCTACTTCATTGGTTGGGCCTTCAGCCATTCTGTCCGCACTCTTTGCAAATCCATCCCAGAGCCCTCCATCTTACCCTTTCCCTTGGCTCCTTCAAGGTCGATCTTGAGACCTTCCTATTCAACCGTACCTTCAGTCGTCTTTCTCTATCCACTGCTTCTGCCTCCACCCCTCTCTGGTTCCATACCACAGCATCAGGTACAAACCCCTCATTGTCCAATGCCTTGGGACTTCCTCCTGACATGAAAGGCCCTATTTAAATACAATTTGTTGTTGTTATTGCTGTTATTGTTGTGCAGTGATATGAGATCTTTAACATCCACCTGAATTGGCAGATGGAACTTTGGTTTAACATCTCATCCAAAAGATGACACTTCCCATAATGCACCATACCCCTAGCACAGCATTGAAATGTCAGCATGGACTCAGATTTCAAAGTCCTGATGTCAGCCTTGAACCTTCCTGATGTGAGCCTTGGTAGAACCTTCTACCAGACCCTACTGATTTCTATTTCCATTTTCAATTTAATTAAGTCCCCATTTTAATTCACTCCTTAATTTTTCAAATGATCATTTTACACATAATAAGTTATTCACCCCCAAGATGCAGTAGTATTGTCTGATCTCAATCTTATCTCTCCCTGGTACTGACATTCAAATAATTCAGATTTGCTGTTAGAGCTGGTGTCATCTTAGGAAATTACAGAAAATTGATTCTGCAGTGAATAATGTGATTTCTGCACAGATTATGGAAATACATGTTAATACAATACAATGACACAAAAGAAGTCTGATCAAAATTTTTAATATATAAGAATACATGAATACAGCAGTCTTGCTATTGTACTCAGTTATTTTTAAACCTTATTGAAACATTTAAAAAGAATCTATATTAAGCACTCTCATAATACACATATTGCTATAACATGCATTTAAGAACTCCTAAAGCTTTCAAACACTAGGAAAAATAAGGAGTCATCGAGTGTTCCTTCTACCCCATCTAAAATCTACCCTATGGTTGAATTCACCCAACTAACCCTATTTCCCGGAGGAAGTTTTTGTGCAGATACTCCCTGAACTTCAAAGGTCAGTACAAAAAGGTTCCAGGTTAATCATCCATCCCTGCATCTCTGCAGTTTTACCCTGACCTTGTTTTCTCCCCCAGACAAGGTGCACCCCCAACCCAGCCAAAGATAAATCATTGTGTGACATAGCATATTTGTCCATTTCAGTCTGCACCTATTCCTTATATCCTCCAAAACTGTTCTCAAGCAGATCAAAAATAATGATTTACTTCATTCTATTGGTGGGACATTGCTGCGTGCAATTTGGCTGGCACTTGTGTCATTACATTCCTCACAAATCTTTGGAAGCACTTTGAGACATCCTCCTGTTGTGAAAGGGGTTATATCAGGATTATTATTATTAGATATTTAGCAAGTTTTTGCCGCACAATACACACAGTCACAACACCTTACAATATATTCTTTGAAGCACTTTGAGTCCTTTCAGTGCCATGATAAGATTCCATATCAAATGTAAGGATTATATGTTTATTATTATTTCATCAAAATAGATTTTACTACTTTTGTCGGTCACCTGTTCTGTATAACCACTGTACTGTGGGGAAATAATTCTAATTCCATGCTTGCTTTAGTCTTTTTAAACCTTAAACCAGTGATCATCTGATTCATGATCTAAATCAGGTTATCTTATGTCTACATTATCTTTGTCTCTCATCTTTTGAAGACCCTATCATGTTCCCCTCAATTTTTTTCCTTTCAATAAGAACAATTTTATTTCCGTTAGCTTCCCCTTCGTAATTTATAGCTCTAAATCCTTCTCTAAACCCTCTCCAGTGTTTCAATAAGGTGAAAAGTGTGACATGTGTGATGTGATATCACCAATTATAACTTCAAAAGAGACAGAGACCGTGAGCATGGCTTCTGAAGGTAACAGATAATGCTCAGATTACAATCATTTACTAGTTACTCGTCAGGACCACTCAGCTCTTTGATGCCTGACCGAATGTCTGTCAGACATCAAAGAGATGAGAGCAAACTTGCTCCAGTTGAAGGTCAACAAGACCGAGGCCCTCCTGATTGGTTCTTGTCGGCACCACCACACCTCAGGTATTGGCAGCATCACTATCCAGGGATTCACACTTTACCTTACTGAGCCAGTCCTGAACTTGGGCATCTTGTTTGATTGTTTGATCCTCAACTTCAAAAGATTCAACTACAACTTCAAAAAACCCCACCCACCCCTGTCCCCTTCCACCACACCCAGACCTTGCACACAACTTTCTTCCCCAATCATGGATCCTGCCACTCCCCACTCCCTGCACTCCTTTGCTGTTTGCTCCCATCTCTCACTTATCCTTTTCAAGCACAATCACCCAGATGAAGTTCACCACCTGCTTTCTCGACCTCCTCTCAGCTGCTGGTCACTCAATTCTCCCTCCTCTCGCCGCTGCTGGCCGACCCAGTCAACTAATTTCTCTCCACAGGCTCTGTTCCATTCTCCCTGAAAACTGCTGTCATCTCACCCCTCCTCATTTAAAAAATCCACCCTCAATCCCTTTAATCTCTCTCACTATTGGCCCATCTCCAATGTTCACTTTCTGCCAAAGTCCTGGAACAATTGGTTGTATGACAACTTCAATCACACCTCTCCTTCCACTCCCTCCTCGAACCCCTGCAGTCAGGTTTTCCCACTGCCCAAAGCACAAAGGCAGCATTTGTTAAAATTACAATCAACATTCCCTCTATCTGTGACCAGGGCTCCCTCTGCCTTCTTGTCCTCCTGGATCTCTCTGTCATGTTTGACACAATGGAACACGCCATCCTCCTCCACAGAGTCTCCTCCTTCAACTACTTTAGTCGGTCCGCACTTGCATGGTTCAAGTCCTACTTAATCAACCGCCTCCTTTCCATCTCAGCAAATGGTTTCTCCTCCCACCCCCAACTGCGGTGTACCTTGGAGCTCCAACCTTGACCCTCTTCTTTTCTTTGTTTACATGTACCCTCTGGATGATATCATCCACAGATACGAGGTAAACTTCCACATGTACGTGGATGTCGCACTAATCTACTTTGGCTTCTCCAGTAGCAACACAAGGTGGGCCAATGTTCTATCAGCTTGTCTGACAGACACAAATACCTGGATGACTGTAAATTTCTTGCAACTAAACGTGGACAAGATGGAAGCCATAATAGATTCATAAATTCATAGATTCATAGAATTTTACGGCACAAAAGGAGGCCATTCGGCCCATCTAGTCTGTGCCGGCTCTTTGAAAAGAGCAATTCAATCCCACTGCCCTGCCCGCTCCCCATAGCCTAATAGACCTGTTCTCCCTAAATAAAGATCTAATTCCCTTTTAAAAGTTGTTATCGAATCAGCCTCCACCACCTTTTCAGGCAATGCATTCCAGATTCGAACAATTCGCTGAGTGAAAAAAATTCTCCTCAACTCCCCTCCACTTCGCCTTGAAACTATTTTAAATCTGTGACCATGAGTCACAGATTCGCCCACGAGTGGAAATTGTTTTTCTCTATTTGCCCTGTCGAAACCCCTCATAATCTTATAAACCTCTATTAGGTCTCCCCTCAATCTTCTCTGCTCCAGAGAGAATAATCCTAGCCTATCTAGCCTCTCTGAAGTCCCTCAATCCTGGCACCATCCTAGTAAATCTTCTTTGTACCCTTTCCAATGTCTTGGCACTCTTCAATACCTTCACTCCTGTGGTTCTAAATTCCTCAACCTCCCTGGGCTCTCCCTCACCAAAGCAGTGCACAATCTTGGCATCTGTTTCGTGCCTCCCCAGCTGTCCTTCCTCCCCCACATCCGATCTCTGACCAATAACACCTTCTTCCATCACTAACACATTGCCCACCTCTGACCGTACCTTAACCCCAAATGCAGCTGAAACCCTCATGCCTGTGTTTGTCACCTCCCACTTGGATTACTCCAATAGACTCCTCTCTGGTCACCCCAGTTTCACTATTCAAAAGTGCCAACAGATTCAGAACTCTGCAACCGCATACTGACCCAGACCAAACTCTGACCCCAATCTCACCTCCAGGCCCAGGCTCCACTGGCTCCCCATCACTGAACAGATCAACTACCAAGATCCTCATACTTGCATTCAAATCCCCTCACTCCCTGAAACCTCCCTACCTCTCCAAACTTCTCACTCCACCTCCGCTTGACTGGCACTAGCCACCTCATCCCTTGCACCCTCCACCCACCCCACAATTGGAAGTCCCACTTTCAGTTACTACACCCCAAACTCTAGAACACTCTCCCTCTCTCTCCTTTTACACGTCCTACCTGAAAACCTTCCTCTTCCACCGTGCTTATAGCCACCTCTCCCAACCCCCACCTCTCCCACCCCCACCCTTCGGCTCAGTGTCATGCTCTACCATTGTTATGTGCTCTGAAATGCTACTTGGAGTGGAGAGTGCTATATAAGTGCAAATTGTAGTTGTTGTTTTAGGAAGTTGTGTCCTCTTCCCCACCAGATCCATGACACAATCACCTAGCTTAGCCTGGCTCCCGATCCACCAGAGGATACAGTTCAAAATCCGCATCCTCGCCCTCAAAGTTCTTCCTGCCTCTGTGACCTGTAACATCATATCCACCCTACCATTGCCAGATGCGTTCTCATGCTCCCTTGCCCTCACCCTTTTGAATTCCTTCCTCTCTTGCCTCCTTCAAGGCATTTCTCAAGACTATAAAGCACTATATCAAATACAATGATTACTATTATTATCCTCTTTGACAGCACCTTCGGCCTCCCTCCTACTATTATCTTCCCTGCCTGCCACCTTCCTGATTCCAAACACCTGCTCAGGTCCATATTCCTGACTGTCCAGTTTCTTAGGACATCCTCTCAACTTGAAAACTGCTAAATGCAAATAATTTGTTGTAGTCATCAGAGCGCCCTCACATGCTGGTATTTTGATTAGCTGTGCCCATTCCCACAAAATCGGAATGTCTTTAGCAAAGATACATGTGTCTCCCAGAATATTTGAACATCAACGAACTGTGGAATTTTTTTCATTAAAAAAAATTGACATTGATTCTTTCAACTTTTAATTCCTGGAAGTTTGTGCCATTGATGGTGCTAATTAATTATCAGTGATTCATTTTATTGTCTTATGATAATGATATTGGTTCCCCCAATAGCCTTTCTCAATGGGCATTGGAGGTGCAACACATAAAATCAGCTTCAGGCTGGCATTGGGTGATTGGTTAGTGGACTGAATAAGAAATCAGAGTAAACTATGTACCCCATACTCTGCAGTGGACAAATCAAAATATCAATGTAGTTGGCTTGTGTTTTGTAATTCTCATTTAAGGGCATTTTACAGTGTTTGATGCCCATATTTAACTGGGCCCTGATATTATCATCTTGAACATCTTCCGGCATGTTTACTTCATGTTCCCTCTGTCAGTCCTATACAGTTACATCCCCTAGATGTCATTTTGGTTCTGGTGAAGGGACATGTCTGAAGCTCAAGCCCGTCGCTATCTTTCAGATTTCGATTAACCTTTGTATTTTCAACATTTCTGTCTTCATGTTAGAATTAGATTAGCTTTATTGACAATGCAGTATCACATTGGAAGTCTTCAATAAATGAACAATTATCACAACCGAATCCTTTTCCATCTCCACCTCTGCTAATTCATAGCCCTGCAATTTGATGGCTGAGTGTGGGTAGCACAGTTCAGCATGTATTTTGCTGGCCCTCCATCACTGTGACTGGGAAGTTAATTTAATTTGATCTAATGCTCATTGATTTCAGGCTGTGGGTGACTCAAAGGAATGTTTACTCTTTTCTCAGTAATGCTGTTGTCAATGCGGCCTCAAGCTCAATATTAGGTTCATTGGTCTGTCCCTCTTACAATTTACTGCTGCATCTGTATAGGTTGAATCTTGTGGCTTCCTTGGGTCTGAATTAGATACAGACAAACACACATGACTGCATATTGATAGATAACGAAACTTACGAACAAAAACACTTTGTATGTTGTTTTTCACAATGTATTTCTTGATGTAATAATCCTTGCCTTCAATGCAGCATCTTAATACACTGTCAATCTGTCCCAAGGCACTTGATGGGATTTCACTGTAATATATAGTGACTGTGTATTTGTAGACGAATGGGGCAATGTATTTCTCAATTGAAGAATCTGTAAGTCCATCATGCTGATTCACAGCAGCGTTTCAACACAATCTACCTTCAAAGAGGGTTCTCTTGAGCTACCGTAATGTATATTACAGATTTCATGTTACCAAAAGGAATCCCCATTCAAATTTCCTCATTAGGAAATCTCATTAAAGAATATCTGAAAAATTGACCACATTACATTTTTAATTTCAAGAGACTATCAAACAGATAACATAAATTTCACACTAAACATTTGGTAATTGATACAAAAACAGAAATTGCTAGGAACATTCAGCAGGTCAGACAGCATCTATGGAGAAAGGAAAAGTGAGTTAACATTTCGGGTCCACGACCCTGCATCAGAACTGGGGTATGTTGGGAGGGAGAGGCTTTTAAGGATTAACAGAGAGGGAGAGGCAGGGCAAGCAAGTCAACGGAGAAAATGGGGTAGAGGGCAGGAGATGATGTGTTAATGTTGTGAAACAAAAGGGGGAATTGCAACAAAACTGGAGAGAAGAGGTGTTAATAACATTAAAATAAACAGGGGGTGAAATTGCCAAAGAACAGCAGATCAAATGGTCGCAGAAGAGTGGGAGGATGAGCTGTTATGGCCTGAAATTTGCTAATTGATGTCGATTATTTCCATCAATCTCTGCAAATGCTGGAAATTGTGACACATCATGGAGGCTGTGAGTACAGCGATTTAGTGCAAGCTTAAACTGTGGTGAGACTTTTTAAGAGACCTCTTGCAGAGAGAAATTTGATTTATTTGATTTATTTTTTAGCAGGTGCAATTGAGTTTTCTCCTAATACAGAACTTTATTTAGGTCAGTCAGGAGTCTGATATCCTTGGAGAGCACTTCCCATTGTTTAAAAGTCTCCAGTTCAGGCTCTTGACAATGCATAGAAGCAGTTTCTGTTCACCAATTCCTGTTCCTCATTTCAAGTTTCCTATGTTCCTTTTATCAGGAGCTAGATGGGTAGAATAATATTTTTATTTAAATGTCCTTGCATTTGGTATAGCTCCTCATCACATCTTCAAGACATCTCAAAATGCTTCACAGAATATACTGTAAAGTAGGGTCCGTCGATATGGAAATTTTCCAATTTAGATATATCGATGGGCTCATATCGAGATATACCGAAATATCAATATTTTCGGGTGTTTTGTACTGCGCATGCGCGTGCGTCGCGAGGTGCGCGCGCATTCAAGGGTGCGCGTGCATTCGGGGCCTATCTCCTCAGGAGGTAAATATCTCTCTCTCTGTGTCTCTCACACTCACTCTCTCCATCTCTGTGTTTTTCTGTCTGTGTCTCTGTGTCTCTCTCCTCTCTCACACCCCCACCATCTATGTCTGTCTGTCTGTCTGTCTGTCTGTCTGTCTGTCTGTCTGTCTGTCTGTCTGTCTGTCTGTCTGTCTGTCTGTCTGTCTGTCTGTCTGTCTGTCTGTCTGTCTGTCTGTCTGTCTGTCTGTCTGCCTGCCTGCCTGCCTGCCTGCCTGCCTGCCTGCCTGCCTGCCTGCCTGCCTGCCTGCCTGCCTGCCTGCCTGCCTGCCTGCCTGCCTGCCTGTCTGTATATCACATCCCCCCATCTCACCCCTGTCTCTCCCCCCCCCCCCCCCCCCGCCCGCCGTCTCTCTCCCCCACCGACCCCCCCTCCGCCGTCTCTCTCTCCCCCCTCCCCGCTGTCTCTCTCTCCCCGCCCACCTCCCCCCACTGTCTCTCTCTCTCCACCCACACCCCGCCGTCTCTCTCTCTCTCCCCCCCTACCCCGCTGTCTCTCTCTCCCTCCTCCCCCCCAGCCGTCTCTCTCCCCTCACCTCTTGCATAGCTGTATATTGTATTCGAGGACTATGAATACAATATGTCGGCTTTGCACCTCGGTCTGTGCATTGTGTATAGAGAGGAGCATTCTGGATCTTGTAGTTCAGTGTGCGCGCATTCTGATTTTTTACCTCGATATATAGATTTTTCGATATAACGATATTTTTGAAATGTCTATATCGGTGTATCGATATGAAAATTATATCGGGTTTTAGTGATATATCGATATATTGCTGGACCCTACTGTAAAGTAAATTGACTATATTTTGTGGGCAAAACGTAGCAGTCAATAGCACACAGCAGGGTCCCACAAATAGTCATACATTGAGTGACCACATTGTTATTGTTAATGTTAAGGAATTATTACCCCGAGAAGAGTAATCTATCAATCATCTTAACAACCAGGAATTCTGACTCCAATTCAGGAAATGTCTAACCTTCTTACTCTCAGAGTATAGAATAAAGTCTCACTTTGTATTTGGTAATAGTCTCAAAGAAGTGTGAATTTATCAGATCAGTGGGTGAGTTGCAACTTTAGTCTGATCTGCTACTACCTTTGTGACAAATTAGATTAAATTAAAATATATCAAAATCTTAGCAGAAATACTTTGTGGACAGGAAACCTTCTCATGTGCTTTAATCTTGTCCTGATCCTCTTTGTTTTATAGGAGTCGTGTGGCTCAGTGGTTAGAGCACTCACCTTACAAGCGAGAGGCCTGGGTTCGATTCAAGCAGGTCAGGGCAAAAGCTTGGGTAAATTTCCTTACTCCAAACACCTGATAATAATCCCTCAAGAAAAAACAATAATAATTTGGTCATGTCAATCCATGACTGTTTGTGGGACACTGCACTGGGCAATTGGCTGCAGCGTTTTACCCACAAATATACGCTCAATATACTCAAGCACAAGGATTATTATTATTATTAGGGATCTGTGGCTCTGGCTTGGCAAAATAGTCCCAAGGTGGAGATGGAAGCCAATTTATTGGCTGTGTTGATAGACTTTGAATGACTGCATAGAGCACATCATCAGATGCTCAGAATGTACTACATGACAATGTGAAACCCATTGCCACAACAACAAAATTACACTTGTATAGCACCTTTCACGTCAGGAGGATGTCCCAAGGTACTGGACAGTCACTCTTTCAAACCCAAGCTGGGGACAGGGTGGGGAAGAAAGGATGGGATTAGGAGTTGCTGATGGGATCATCTAAGAGGAGGGTCTTGAGGTGAATTTGAAAGAGGCCAAGGAGGGGGCAAAGCGGAGGTAGAGATGCAGATTTGGAATATTTAAAAGGTGATAGACAGACAAACAGGCAAGCAGGCAGGCAAGATGGGGAAGAGGGATTGAAATATATACCATGATCTAATAAAATGGCAGAACAGTTTTGATGGAATGAATAACCTTTGTTTTCTCTACATTTACTTCTTCTTCTACCCAAACATTAACTTTCCTGTCAGACATGACTGACTGTGCACATTCCTAACATCTTCTGTTAATACAGCAGTTCTCACAGTTTTCCTTTTGATCTTATTTGCTCCTTTCTAACCTTATTGATCCTGGGCTCAGTCTCCCCCTTGTCTTCTTTCTGTCCTGCTATCTAGCTGTACTGTTAAAGCAGAAAGTGGGATTAAACTCATAAGGCTCAAAATCTCTTGGCCTTAAACTCAATTCAGTTTAAAAAAATGAAAATGGTACAACATTGTGGAGAAATTATTATATTCAGTCTTAATTTGAAAACAAGGTTTCTGGTTGTAAATTACAACATTTTCCACAATTCCGTATTATCTTAAATTTTAAGAGAAAATATTTTTTAAATGATTGATGCTCAGATCATTAGTTGGACTGCAGAGGTATCCAGTTTTGAGGCACCTGACTTCAGGAAAGATGTTAAGGCCTTGGAGAGGGTGCAAAGTAGGGTTTACGAGATGGGTACCAGAGATGAGAGAATATACTTATGAGGAGAGGTTGGGTCTTTTTTATTAGAGCAGAGAATGTTGAGTGGGACCTGATAGTGGTGAACAAAATTATGCTTAGCAGTTTGAAATGGCAAGTTATTTAAACTGGTAGACGAGTCAGTAATGTGAGAACATAGATGTGAAACAGTCACAAGAAGAGTGAAACGAGAGCTTAGGAGAATTGTTTTCTCAGCAAGAGAGAGAGAGTGAGTTTAGTGGGATGTGCACCCTGCCAAGTAGATACTATAGGGAGAGTCCATTATGGGTTTCAAGAGGGAAATAGAGTTTTAGAGGATAAAATAGAAGGATAAAGGTTTGAAGGGGTGTGGAGAAAAGGTAGGACAGTGGGATCAAATGAACACCTTGTAGACAGAATGATTAAATGAGCCTTGATGAGATGTTCTAAATTTCTGTGATGCTAAGATGGCAGAATTTTTGTTTTATAAAGTGCTGCCCGGAATGTAACTCGATGGCAGAGAAGGCTGGCTGCCCAAATGGTCCACTGAGATTTCCATCCCCGTGCTCCTATTGTGTAGCACTTTGACAAATAAAAGAGTAGAGCACTTTGTCTGTGTGAAGAGTCCACTGAAGACGTCACCCAACTCAGCACAATGTCACTGCCTGTTCCCAAGGCACTAAATTTAAACATCAAATCACCAGAGATCAGTGTATAGCACGCAAACAGCAGACTCCTGCTGCTGTGTAGAAGGTTAAGCACGAGAGATGAGAGCACTCATTTTCAGTAATGCATTCCAAAAATTAATTGTATAATTTTACAATATGATATATAATAGGATGTGATCATGCCCAGTGTTGGCAACACTTTATCTGTGTTTCTTTTAAGCTAAATAGAAATCTTTTAAAACATATCATGATCTTCCTGCTGTGAGACACTGATTATGTTTGATGGTTATAACATCCAAACTTTTAGATAGTGTTTTTATAGCTTGTATTTTTGTTATTCCTGATTATTCATTTGTGCTTTATTACTTTTTTTTCCAATAATCTATATCTTCAGTGGCAATTTACGAATGTTATGAGTGATATTTTAATATCCGTCTGATTACCTTCACCAAGAGACACCGGCATTAGTTACACAGATTAGTCTAGAATCAGTTATATTGTTACAAGTATAGAAGATGCAATATTTATATTCAAATGAAACTTCACATTATTTTGTTAATCAACTAGTGGTGGCTACAGTGCTGCTGAAGGGAATGTCACAGCAATATTAAACTCATTCACAAATGTAAAATAGGAAAATTGTTATTCATTCCAGTTTACATAGCAAATGCTTTTTTGAACTATTTTGGACTGAAGTGAGAAGGGAAAGCAAGTCAGCAAATCCATGAGTATTTAATAACGCAACGAACTGAAGCAAAGAAAAATGCTGAGTATTCACTGTGATAAGGATGTTTTAACTCTGATCAGACCAGCAGAATTATCCACTTAAAAGGAATTTAGTTTAAGGAAATGTGTTTGGAAAATGTTACAGGTTTGGAGAGATCAGAATGAGCTGTTGTGGTCCAGTCTGAAATAACACATGGAAGGGATGTGAGATTGCTGGAAAGATACTAGTGCAAACTGCAAACACAACTATTCACAGTTTAAATCTAATCTCAAACTATACTTCTTAGGAAAATAACATTTTAAGTGGAATCTTGGTACCAAATAAATGTAATATACTCAGGATGGGAGGGAAAGTGTTTCACCTTAAACATCGACTATGAGAACTTGTTACCAAGGCAATCTCAGACTGCATCATAAGATCACAAGAGAGGTTTGATGAACAACAACAATAACGATAATAATCTTTGCATTTAATATCGTACCTGAGAGGCCGTTTCAAATTGCTTCACAGGATTCACTGTAAAGTATAGTGGGAGTGATTTTGTGGGTGAATGTGCAGCCTATTTGCACATAGCATGCTCCACAAATACCCATGAAGTGAATGGTCAACTGTATATGGAGCATTGTTAGCAATCAATCTTTTTGAATCATCCCCTGGGATAATTAACATCCATCTGAATAGGTCCATTTAACCTCCTCCTTCCACTATCCTCCTATCCCAAATGACCATTTATCTTAGAGCCCATATTGTGTAGGACTATTTAAATGTTGAATATAAATTCCAAATACTATACAATGTGCCTCCAATATACAGTCATTTAGAAAACACAGGGTAATTATATAAGATAATTAATATGTTCCTATATTTTAAATACAGTATTTATCTTCCATGCATTCTGTCTGGTTTAACATAATAATAGTAATTCTTAATTTTGCTATAGCGTCTTTCACACCAGGAGGACGTGCCAAAGCACTTCACAGGAAACACTGCAAAGTGGACAACTGTGTGCAAGTGGGCAGTCAGATGGTCTAAACATTCCCTGGTTTTGTGTGCTTACCAGAACTCCACCTGCAAAGCAAAAGTATACTTTGAATAAATGATCTCAGTAGAGTAGAATTGTCCTTTTAAAAAGAATACAATTAAATGTTTTAAGAAAAGTGCTGTTCCAATGTAGCTTCCCATCAAGTGTGATTGAAATGTTGCATTTATCACTTTGCATGCCTGAGGTTTCGTACTTAAGGTTATTTTTACTGACAAGTACTCCCACATGAACTTTTATTTTAAGATCCGTCTGTCACAGAGCGGATTGACTTCAAGATCCTCACCCTTGTGTTTAAATACTTCCACTCCTCTGCACCCTCCTACCTCTCTAACCTCCTCTCTCCTCACAGCAGTACCCACTGCCTGCACTGTACTGGGTCTGGCATCCTCTTTGTTCCCCGAATCCTCCATTCCACCATCGGTGGTCCTGCTTTCAGTCACTACACCCTGAAACTCAGGAACTCCCTCTCTCAATCCCTCTGCTTCACCCACTCCTTTTCTATTTTCAGGTCACGCAGAAGATCTTTCTGTTCGACTGCTCCTATGGTCACCTTCCCCCTCCCCCTGGCTCTGGCTCGGCTCCACTATTGTGAAGAACTCTGAGATGCCGTCTGGTGTGGAGGGTGCTATATAAATCCAAGTTGTTTTTGTCAGAGGAAGCGATTGCATTGAAATATTGCTTCATTGGCACACACACACACAACCCACACACAGTAACCCCCTTCCTCCCCCCCACACTCACACTGGACACACGCCCACAGACACTCTCAGACAGACATCCACACTCACATACACAGCAACCCCCACCCCACACACACAGACACACACACTCCCCCCTTGCCCTCTTTCCCCCCCTTTCTCCCCTAATCCCACTTCCATGACTGTTTGTGGGACACTAATGTGCGCAATTTTGCTGCCGCGTTTCGCCCACAAATATACAGTTAATTCTCCTACTCTTCTTCATCCTGCCCCGACCCCTCCACCCCCCCCCCCCCCCCCCCCCCCCCAACCCCGCTCTTGTCCCTACCTGACTGTACAGCACCTTGGGACGTCCTCTCGATGTGAAAGGCGCTATATAAATGTAAGTTTTGATTGATTGATTTGATTTTTGAATGTAAATTATGCATTTGATACAGCACCTTACCACATCTTTGAAACTCAAAGCGCTTCACAGAATATACTGTATAGTGAGTTGACTGCATATTTTGTGGGCAAACCTTGGCAGCCAATTACTCACAGCAGTGTCCCATAAACAATCATGGATTGAGTGTCCAATTTGTTTTTGAAGGTATTATTACCCCTGCCAAACAAGAGAGGTCTGCCAAACAACTAATAGCTGGGTTCCTACTTATTACTGTACTAGGTAAACAGTGGTGTGTGGAATAAGGAAATGTGCCCATTGTTCAACAGTTCCCAAGTGATGGTTCCTTTCAATCTGCTCCTCACGCTCTCTGGAATTAGATAAGCAGAGTGAGTCCCTCCGAGGAGAGAATGCATAGATATGCGGAAGTGGAAGTTGGAGTCTTGTATACATATGTGGAACCCTTCCTTGATTCAACACTCAGATTTATGAATATGGAACAACTGAACTATTTTACAGCCTGTCAGCTTTCATCACATGGCAAAGGAACAAAGTAATCATTATGAAGTAGCGCACTGACATCATGAACAACTCCACTCATTCCCTGGAATTCAAAGAACTGTCTCTATCAGGAACAGCTCAGAGTAATGTTAATAACTGGTAAGACTGAAACCAAACACAAATCCATTTTGGACTTAAGAATGAAATGTATCAAGGTTTTGCCTACAAATGCACAGACACAGTAAATATTCTGTGAAGTGTTTTGAGAGGTTTTGATGATGTTATGCGGTGCCATACTAAATTCAAGGATTATTATTAGATAATTTACTCTATTTTTTACAGCCAAAATAATTGATTTCTATTATAAATAGCTTTTCACTGGCTAGTATACTTTTGTGGAGTCCTGCAGCATATTGGTTAGAGCACTCACCTTGCAAATGAGAGAACCCGGGTTAAATTCTTGACCATGGCGAAATGTTAGGCAATGCCTCTCTTTATGTAGCATTAACTAGTAACCTGCTTGTTAGTTGACTGGCAGATGGTTTCTGGGTGGTAATAATGCCTTAAAAAAATCAGTCACTCAATCCATGACTGCTTGTGGGACACTGCGGTGCACAATTGGCTGCTGGTTTCAACCGCAAAAAATAGTCAATTCACTTTACAATATATTCTGTGAAACACTTTGAGACATCTCAGAATGTGGTAATGCTCCATATCAAATGCAAGGATTATTATACACATTGTATTGTATTGGTATGTGCATGCCCTACATTTGCTTCAACTATGTTATTCGCCCTTTAGATCCTGTTTTTGTTCCAGCGCTTCAGTAACCTGCCTGAAAGAATGAATACCATATGCAGTAATTCAGATTTCAATTGTGCTGGGGATAGGAGAGCAGAAATGACCTCAGCTGCTCTGTGCTACGTTTATGGTGTTGTATATTGTCTTCAGCTGCTGAAGGTCTGTGCCCAATCTAGATTACTAGTGAAACGCTCTGAGCCTTTTTCTGATGCAATATGAAGAGCCATAAAATTATAAGTTATTTTCCTCTTAAATTAATCAATTTGATTCCATTCTGTTCGTACTTAAGAAAACTCTTCTCTAGCCACCCCAGGAGCCCATTCTTGATTCTGAAACTGCTGAAAATGTCCTTGAAATATGCTGGAGAATGTTTCTGTTTTGTTCACTGTGTTTTCTTTGCTTAATCTTTGATAAACTGAAGACATTCTCAGGATTTCCTTTGGACACAGCAGCAGGACCACAGTCTGAAGAACAGACCTGAAGGGAAAAATTACAGCAGGTTCTACGTTTCCTCTATTAACATAGCATTTCAAAACATTTTCAATTCAGCCTTAATTTAACATTTAAGATTATTTTTGTACTTTTCTTTAAGAATTACAACATCTTGCTAAATGTTTCATATTCTGCAAAGGTTGCCTAACAAGAATAAATCTAAACCCGATTGAAGATCCATACCTGAGCCTGTTTTCTTTTCAGTTTTAACCAGATGTTTGGGATTCCTTAATAGGAACTCACGTTGCAAATGGGGACTCGCTGAAAGCATATCATATGTGCCCGTGGAAACCTTGATCTGGGGATAGATCGCAGTGCATGGTTGGCATGATGTTCTTCCAGCTACTTTACTGAAGAGAGTTTCTATTTGTGGTTAAGAGTCCTTTTTAAAAAGCCCTTGAGGAATTGTCACAAATTACAACTTGCTGTAAACTACAAACTGTTTGTAGTTCAGAAAGAAACACAAGTAACTTTTTGCATCAGGATGATATCAGGGGATAATAATTATTTTAAACCAATTGGGTGATTTCATCCACGACTGTTTGTGGAACACTGCTGTGCGCAATTGGCTGCCACATTTCTCCTACAAAGTATACAGTCATTACACTTTACAGTATATTCTGTGAAGTGCTTTGAAATGTCTTGAAGATTTGATTAGGCTCTAAATCAAATGGTAGGATTATTATTATATAATTTTGTTATAATTTATTAATTGAATGTGTTTGTGAAAACAAAGCTATATAATGTTTGTTGAACACTTTCTCAATTAAGCAATGACAACACAGCATAGCAGGTGGTTTTGAAGTTCAGTGTTTTGCCACATCACACTATGATCTCACTGTTGTTATTTATAGAGGCAGATGATAGATTCAATGCCAAAATTCAAGATGTCATTTCAAGAGACTTTTAAACAATAATTTAAATGAGATGGGCCAGTTATTGTCTGGCCGTTAAATTTACATTTTTAAATCAAAGATTTTAAAGGTTATTATATGTATTTTACCTTTTTTAATTGCTCAGAGACAATGATATTGACATGTCTTGCTAAGCAGAATTAAATGATCATCTTAAATAAATAACAGTTTCAGAAACCTTTGAACTTTAATAATAATATAATAATAATCCTGGCATTTGATATAGCTCCTTATCTATATAGTGGTCTCCATGCAGGTAGCATTTTGGAGAGCTTTACAATGATGTGATTGACTCCAAGCTGGAAAAGGAGGAGATATGGCCCGAAGACACTGTTGAAGAGGCAAGTTTTCAGCTGTAATTTGAAGATAGACAAGTCAAAATGGACAGACTGACGCAAGTAGTCCCAAGGATTTGTCGCATGGTGGCTGAAAGAGATGTGCAGAAGACCTGAGGCAGCGGAGAAAAGTTATTGGAATGGGGTGTGAGCAATAGCACTGCAGTTGTTCTTTTTAAGGAAAGAACCAACAAAGCAATAAAAGACATAGGAAGCTGCATTTTACTGCATTATATACAGTGGCCCTCTATCAAATATAAAGGAGGGGAGATGATAGTTTGGGCATAAATTATATCTTGTATCAGAAAAATTATTAAAGCGTTCACTCGTTTGAATTTGAAATTTTGTGATTTGTTTGCAATGCAAATTGATTGACTACAATTAATTTTGTATCCGTTTCCCAGAGGGAGAAGGAAAATTTAGATCTGGAACAAAGGCCAATAGCTTTCTCTTCCAAAAATTCAAACATGTACCTCAATAAAGCCCATACCTCTGAAGACACAAAAATTCAGAACTGTAAATGTAGATAATGTGCTTTATTTCTTTCATATGCATTTCCTAACCAACAACATGCGTTATTCATGAATGATTTGAAACAGCTTGAAGACATCAATGGTTCATTGTCTGAAGGTCCAGGGGAACCAGCAGAAATCGAGATAAAATAAATGTATCAAAAGGACCTCACAATAAAAGAGATACATTGGTTCTGTGACTCTGTTCTGTGTGAGAGTCAATGCTGTCAACATTATAGCTGCTCATTATAGAAGATCAGCATATATCTTCATATTGCACCCTCTGTGAAATATTCCTGCATGTTTCTGGAGTGTAATGCGTTTAGAACACCGGGCATGATTTATTATTTATCCATCAGTTTCAATCTCTGATTTATTTTTATTTGATAGCAGTAAGATTGGGAGTTTGACAGGCCTCTGCTATCTTTGATGAGACCCTAGCACAGGAAGACATCCCATCTTATTTAAAATCTGATTCCACTGCGATATAGTGGTCTCTTGGGCACATGAGTATGGTCAGCATTATTTATCATGTACGCTCTTACACTCTTGTGCCTGTTCCTCAGGCAACTCTTATATTCAATCATGCTATATCAAACGCAAGGATTATTATAATATTATTTTTAAAGTTCCAAAAACGTGATGATTTCTCTGCATTTAAACACCCTTTACTCCAGGAAATCAGTGTAAAAGGAATCCCATCAACTTTGATGGCAGACGGATCACAGAAATTCAAATATGAATGAACTCACTGATTCAAGTTTTTTGTCGCAAGATATATTTTAAGTAATATCTACGATCTCCTCTCCTTTTCTGTTTGACAAAGAGGCTGCATGTGATGTAGTAAAATTGCTGTGCTTCCAAAGTCGCGTGTTGTTTCATTGGTTTATTTATCAAGATCAGTTGTTTTCCTTGAAAAAGATCACATGATTTTATTTTCAACATCCAGGTATCTGCCATTACATGGGAATGCTTCACCATGTTTAATAATAATAGTAATAATCCTTGCAATTGAATTTTGGAGGGATTATTATTAGGCGTGTGGAGTAAGGAAACTTGCCCAAGGTTTTGCCCTGAACTGCCTGGATTCGAACACAAGTCTCACGCTTGTAAGGCGAGTGCTCTAACCACTGAGCTACAAAAGTAATAAAAGTATTCAATGCAGACTAAGACTATGTGAAATGTTGTTGTTGAGTGCTCTACATACATATATGGTGTAGGGGCGAGTCGGGGCAACATTATTGGAGGTGCCATCTTTTGGATAAAAACTTAAATTGAGGTCTCATCCATCTGCTCAGATGGATGTGAATGTTTCCATGACACTATTCAATAAAAGAAAAAGGTCTTTCCTGATGTCCTGGCCGACAATCGTCCAGACATTAAATTTGTAGCTGGTTGTAGGACATCATTGTGTGCAAAGCAGCTTTTATGTTTGCACAGAAATCCACAGTCACTACACTTGCCAGCAGTTGCCTATCAACTGATTGGTAATGGCTGATTCTGGCTGCATGACAGTAATATGTCATGCTCATCATTGTTTTCTCTCTCATTTTGTTAAATATCGTTTAGATGTGAGGAGTCTTTTCACATTTGAAAAGACTCCTCACATCTGAGTGCCACTTAGCTGAAGCAGAATAGCCTATTAAAATGCAGTACCGACTAGAAAATCAATTTTGAGTGTACCCTGCCATGCCTTTTCATAGCAGCATGAAATCTCAAAAGAAGTCTGAGATTACTATATATGGTTTGCAAATGCATCCTAGATTCCTGTTGATTTCAGATTCACACTAGTAGGAAATAATCAGTATAAGTGGGATACAAAATTAAGTTTAATAACACATTATATGCAGCACTTTGCCTAGAAAGCCTTGACATTATACGTGCAACTTGACAATGCATCAAGCAGCAATAACAACCAATCGTCTTCACTGACAGAGAAATCAATGCATTCTCACTTACTTTGGATGTGTGCTGCAATCCTGAATAGTCATTTAAAAAGACTGTAATTGAAAAGCAATGTGTCCGTGAAAACTCATTAGTTTTTGTAGATTAAACAAAGGATTACCTGTATAGCATCTTGAAAATAATACTGTACTTTATCTAAAATTTCATCATTGGTACCAAAACTTTCTGTTTCTTAGATCCTTGGTTTTATCTTTGGAACTCCATCCCACAATCCCATTGCCTTGCTCCCTCCCTTACCTTCTTCAAGGTTGCTCTCAAACCCCTCTTTTTTGGCCATGCCTTCAGCTGCCCTCCTACCTCTCTGGCCTCCCTCATCCCAATCCTGCCCCTGATGTCCCTACCCCACCACACCCCCCTCCCTCCTCCCCATAATTGGGGTCCTGACCCCTGAGTGTTCAATGCCTTGGGATGTCTACCCAACATGAAAGGTGCTCTACAAACATAATGTTGTTATTGTTGTTGTTTTTACCGATCTGTTTATAGTTTCCACTTAAAATGGTCTCTGTAATCCAGAAAGCAAAGAGAGACAACCAAATCTTGGAATCTGCTATACAACCAACCACTTGGGAGATCTGCTAAGATAAACAAACCCTCCAAAAAAGGGAACAAAAAAGGTTTATCTTTCTCTCTCTCTCTCTATGGGAAAGATCAGCTTTCTGCGCAGCACCTTGATCCAATGGTGAGATTGTATCTCCTCACCTTGAGGAGATGACAAGCATGTTAGATATCACTGTGCCATTCCCACTTGATCAGATTTTTTTTAATAGAAATTGTCCGAAAACTATCCCTTCATCAACATAGAGTACAGTAATTTTAAAATAAAATAACTTGTTAACTAACATAAACAATGAAAGCACCAAAGTTGATGGATTGTGGTGTTAAAGCAGGGTTTTATGTGTTTGCAGCCACTTTTTTGTGAAGACTGTTTCTACTCTTAATTTAAAATTATCAGTTTGGCCTTTATAAAGTCAATTCAGAATTCCCCTGACCCAAGAGTGAAGTTATTTCATTATTTCACAGGAAGCAATTGATACAACTTTCTTCTATCACAGAACTGTTCTGAATGGATTTAGTAGTGGGGTTTTTTGTCACAATATCACAGTTGAGTTTGAAAACTTATTTGTATGGGAGTTCTATCCAAGGGAAACTGACAGGCACAGTAATGTACTGGAGATAAAGGCGATGGACCAGATTAACATGGCATAACTCTTAATGTTTTCCCTGTCCCTGTTCAAAGTTGTTTATTACAACATCGAACTTCTACTTTATTTATTAGATTGGCTGCAGTTCACACTTTGATAAATGCATAACAAGCTGTGTATTACTGCTATGGTACAGATGAATGAATACAAACAAATACAAATTCAGATAGCATCTTTCACATCAGGAGGATGTCCCAAGGCACTTGGCATGGTATTTTAGCTGGGATGAGAGCAGAGGGTATCCAGAGGGGCAAGATGACTGAAAGTACAGATAGAAAGAGGTAGGTTTAGAGACAGACCAAATGAAGCAAGGAAGGCAGCAAGTCAGACAACTCTGGGGTGCAGTTCCAAAGAACGGGGCAGGTATGCTCAAAGCTCAATTGTCGATGATGGGGCAGAGAGGTCATAGGACATAAAGCAAGCTGGCAGCCACTGAGTAAAGGGAGCAGTCCAGAGTGAAGGGATCCTTAGCCATCAGATATTACCTGCAAATTACATAGTCACTACACTTTACATTACAGTATATCTTGTAAAGCAATTTGACTTATGAAATAGAGTTCTTATCATCATTGCACAAACCCAAATCTTTGCTAAACTCATGTGATTCGCATTATCCTCCAGAAGAGGATGGATTTCTTGTCAAATTTCTTGTAAAATCCATCCTCTTCTAGAGGACAATGCGAATCACATGAGCTTAGCAAAGGTTTGGGTGATTTATGATGATTTATAAGAACTCTATTTAATAAGTTAAACTGCTTTAAAGGATATACTGTATTGTAAAGTGTGGTGACTATATAATTTGCAGGACAACTTTTCTGAAGTTCTTTGCGAACATTGCTCTCTCCGCCTCCCAGTATTAAGATTCTCAGCTTGACCTTGAAAGAAAGACCTCAGCAATCGTCTGATCTCAGGTTGAAGTCAATTCACAAGACCTGATTTATTCCTTCTCATATATAAAACCCTTTGTACCCTGTCATGGTAAGAAACCCTTGATATTCCCTGTTAGTTCAGCAATAATGGGTTGGCCTGTTTGCCCTCCACACGTAGTGATTGAAGATTTGAACCGTTGTCCAGACGTACTTTGCCATCACTGCTTATATTTCGAGGGTGTAAGGGAAAAATGGCAGGTAAGTGTGACTGAATTAATAATTATTTCAAGGAGCCAGCACAGACACAATGGGCCTAATAGTATTGGCTGTGCTGTAAATTTGTCTGAGTCTTTGCTTGAGGTCAGCCTTCATATCTCGGTGGCCACAAACAGCTTAGGTCAAACAGATATTGAATCCTTTGGGGCAATATTCCAAATTCTTTGATAAAGCATGATTCAACAACAACAACAATAACAATTTATATAGCCCTCTCCACGCCAGATGGCATCTCAGAGCACTTTACAATAGTGGATCCTGGGATTGAGCCACGGGCAGGGGTAGAAAGATGACCAAAAGCATGAGAAAGGTCTGTGACTTGAAACTGGGAAGAGAGGGGGCGAGGCGAAGGGAGTGAGGAAGGGAGTTCCAGAGCCTCGGGGCATAGTGGCATGGCCACCGAGGGTGGAGCGGAGGATTCAGGGGACATGGAGGAGGCCAGATCCAGAGGAGCGAAGGCAGTGGGTGCTGGGTTGGGGGGAGAGGAGATCAGAGAGATAGGGGGGTGCAGAGGAGTGGAGGGATTTGAAAACAAGGGTGAGGATCTTGAAGTTGATCCTCTCTGGGATAGGGAGCCAGTGAAGTCTGGCAAGGACTGGGGTAATGGGGGAGTGAAGCTTGGAGCAGGTGAGTATGCGAGCGGCAGAATTTTGGATTAGCTGGATTTTGTGGATTGTGGTGGAGGGGAGACCGGAGAGGAGGATATTGCAATAGTCCAGCCGAGAGGTGACAAAGGCATGGACCAAGGTTTCAGCGGCTTGTGGGGTGAGGTATTGCCGGAGACGGGCGATCCATTGGAGGTGGTAGAAGGCAGTGCTGGTAATGGACCGGATGTGGGGGAGGAAGGACAGTTGGGGGTCGAACCTGACGCCTAGGTTGCGCACAGGTTCGGAGAGTTTTAGGGGCAGGCCGGGAAGGTGGAGGAGGTGAGAACTGTGTGAATGGAGACGTTGACGAGAGCCAAAGAGTATGGCCTCCATCTTGTCGACATTCAGTTGCAAGAAATTTCCGTTCATCCAGCTCCTGATGTCTGACAGGCAGGCTGACAGAACATCAGGGGACTGGGGGTCGCAAAGTGAAGTGGAGAAATAGAGTTGTGTGTCATCCGTGTACATGTGGAACTGTGCCCCATGTCTGCGGATGACATCCCCAAGAGGAAGCATATAGATGAGGAAGAGGAGGGGGCCAAGGATGGATCCCTGGGGTACCAATTTGGCTGCCGCGTTTCGCCCACAAGTATACAGTCGACTTTCCTGCCTTTCTTCCCCCTGCCTCGACCCCTCCCCTTTTGCTTCTTTACCCGCTTTTGCCCCTAGTCCCACTTCCGTGACTGATTGTGGGACACTGCTGTGCGCAATTTCGCTGCCGCGTTTCGCCCACTAATATACAGTTACTTTTCCTACTATGCTTTATCCTGCCCTGATCCTTCCCACCCTGCTCTTGTCCTACCTGACTGTACAGCGCCTTGGGATGTCCTCTCGACGTGAAAGGCGCTATATAAATGTAAGTTTTGTTGTTGTTGTTTTGTTGTACCCCACAGGTAACTGGGTAAGAGCGGGAGGAAAAGCCATTTGTGGAGATGTACTGCTGGCAGTTTGTGAGGTAGGACTTGAACCAGGCGAGTGCGGTCCCACTGAGGTGCATGACGGAGGACAGGCGGTGGAGGAGGATGGTGTGGTCGACCCCTCAGTGGACAGGTTCAGGAGGATAAGGGGGCAGAGGGAGCTCTGGTCGCAGATAGAGAGGACGTCGTTTGTGACTTTTACAAGCGCAGTCTCTGTACTGTGGGCAGGACGGAAACCGCTTTGGAGGGGTTCAAAGAGGGAGTGGGAGGAGAGGTGGGCATGGAGTTGGTTTCCAACAATGCATTCCAGTGCTTCCTATGAGTTTGACAACTTCATGCTTCACAGGGAAAATCAAACTAAATAACAACAACAAAATTATATTTGTATAGTGCCTTTCACATTGGGAGTACGTCTAGTCACAAACTGCAATAATTCTGTACATATACAATGTCCCCAAGTCTTGATTCTTACCAACTTGGGTCTAATAGACTCCAACTTTAGATAAGCATGGAACTGTACATCCCTGCAGAGGGAGAGTGTACATTTCCAACACAGGGAGGTTATGTGCAGGGAGCAAACGGGTCAAACTATCATTGCTGAAATAACAGGAAACATTAAGGCTGGTCACTTAAAGAAACATTTCACCAAACCGTTTTCAAGGTTTCCTTAATGTGACAAAGTATAAAGTGTTCCATTTCAGACACAGGGTGAATTCTGTGTGTAGGCAGTACACTGTACATAATTAGATCTCTCCCCATCTGGGACTCTCAGTTTGCCTTGGATACTCTAAAGAATGGTGATGGGTTTCCCCATGTGTCAAACACACGGCTGAGCAGCAAAAATCTGAGTCAGGTTGTAACCCTGTGCAGATCACTTGATACAGCTCCTTATCAAATGTTTCCATGCACTTCTTCACAGGGTTTACTGTAAAATGGTACGTATACTGTGTTTATGTTGTGGGTAAAGTTATGAGGGAAGAATCATTATGGTAAATTTATTTTCAAATCAAGAAATATTGTGAGCAGATACAATTTAAGATACAGAGAGGAATGTATTATACATATGCATTGGAGGTTATCTACATGAAGACAGAACTGGGAGACACATTTAATCAACATCAAAATAGGACTCAGATAGGAAATATTTATTCTGCTGGAGTAGTGGATATCTGGAAGATTCCCGGTTAGTGCTGTGTTGCTTAATACTTTTCGAACTAGAACTAGAATATCTCTTTAGAAATGGGCTTGATGAATGGAGGATTAAATAAACGAGGGAAGTAGGGATTCCTGGGCTGTCTTGATCAGAAAATAAATCAGGTTAAATCAGACAACCAGTCGTTTGTTTTGTTTCTTTTTGTGCCTTGTTTTTGGTAAAGATAAATAGATATTCTGGAATATTATGGGTGAGGAAGGGAATGTTTCCACAAACTCTTGTTCAAAGGATTCAATGGTAAGGCACCAACAACAACAAAGTTACATTTATAGAGTGCCTTTCACGTTGGTAGGACGTACCAAGGCCCTGAACAGCCAAGGGTTGGGACTCGAGCATGGGGGAGGGGCAGGGGAGGGGAGAGGGGAGGGAGAAGGTGAGAGGGCGGCAGAAAGCACGATCAAAAAGAAGGGTCTTGAGACCAGCCTTGAAGGAGGTAAGGGAGGAAGAGAGGCGAAGGGACTGTGGGATGGAGTTCCAAAATGCAGGGGTAGAGGCTGATAGCCCGGCCACCGATGGTAGGGTGGGTTGGGTGAGAAATGAGAACCTGCTGAACGGAGTCGGCGGTTAGGTTGGTAGGGAGTCAGCAGGTCGGAGAGGTAGGAAGGGGCAAAGCCGTGGATGAATCAGTAGGCAGAATAAGTAGCAGAAAATAATAATAATAATAATCCTTGCATTTCATAAAGCACCTTATGATGTCTTTGAGACGTCTCAGAGTGCTTCACAGAATAAACTGTAAAGTGAAATGACTGTATAATAATAATAATAATAATCCTTGCATTTTATATAGCGCTTTCCACATCTTATCAACGTCCCAAAGCGCTTCACAGAATATACTGTAAAGTGAATTGACTGTATATCTTGTGGGTGAAACACGATAGCCAATTGCACATAGCAGTGTTCCACAAACAGTCGTAGATTGAGTGACTGATTTATTATTAGTTTTTAATTAATTATTAACTCCAGAAACTGATCTACTAATCGACTAACGACCGGGTTCCTACTTACTGCTAGATAAATAGAGGTGTGTAAAGTAGGGAAACTTGCCCAACCTTTCTTCCTGCAGGGAATCAAACCCAGATCTCTCGCTTGCGAGGCAAATGCTCTAACCACTGAGCTACAGACTCCATAGTATGGACAGTATCAATAAGTGAAAGGAACAAATGAATCCCACAAAATTCACATGCTATGAAAATATGCAGCTTTTGCAAAGATTTGTATAATGAATTGTGTTTATTTGTTTGTAGGATAATATTTATTATTATTAATAATATGATAACATTTGGGTTATGACAAAAGGTCATCGACCTGAAACGTTAGTTAATTTTCTTCTCTCCATAGATGCTGCCTGACCTGCTGCGTGTTACTAAGGTTTTCTGTTTTTATTAAATATTATTATTTTATATTTGGGTTGCTCCAGGTGATATTCAAAACAGAATGAAGTGACTTTCGTTACACGTTATTGGTTTCTTAGTATACTGCTGCTTGGTTAAGGACATTTAATTAAACCATCAGTCGATGAGATAATCAATGTAAATAAGAACTACTTATCTCAACTGATTCCTCTGCAATGTCATTGGAGGGCCTTATTAGAAAGAATGGTCCTGTAGTGTCATGGAGGACTGCAAGATGTGCAAAATCTGAAAAAAACAATTACTATTCATATTTATAGCTCACGGCTTATCTCCCCGTTTGAAGTGCTCCTTTAAAACCTTTTCCTTTATGTTTCAAATGAAGATAACAATTAGTAAACATAAAAAAAACGTCTTAGTTTATCAGGCTCAGGCAGGCAGAAAATCTATGTGAAAATCGTGAGCTGCGATTTGATAGAAACCGAATGGCTTTGTTTTTCCTAATTTCTTAAATAAGTTTAGATTAGGGTTTCACCATTCAACTTATTTCCCCAATGCACATACCAGAGCATGTTCCAGCACAAACCTCAGTGTACAGATCAGGAATGGAAACTCTGGTTAATTGAGCCCTCCTCAATCGAGGTCAATTTTAACCAGCAAATGTTGTCCAACTGAGATCAGTTCACTCGAGAGGGATTTGACGCAGTTTTCTGTTCTACACAGCATAGACTTGCACTGTGCCGTTTTTTAACTAACAAGGTCATTTGGGAGCTAAGCAGGGAATACCTTTAAGCGAATGCAATGAGATGAAATGATGGGTTGTCCGGATTGCTGCCAAAATAGAGGACTGTCAAATGCACAGTACATGCACAGCAGACCTGGAGTTTTCAAGAATATCAAGGTACTATTGATGCAGGCAGAACAAGGAGTTCTGTTGTTCAGTGGTTAGAGCACTTGCTTCGCAAGTGAGAGACCTGGGTTTGATTCGCAGCAAGGCAAATCCTTGGGCAAGTTTCCTCACTTCACACGCCTAATCCCTCAAGAAAAAAATTAAATTGATAATTTCAATCCACGATTCTTGTGGAACACTGCTGTGTGCAATTGGCTACTGCATTTCACCCACAAATATACAGTCAATTAATTTTACAGTATGTTCTGTGAAGTGCTTTGAGATGTCCAGAAGATGTGAAACGCACTATATCAAATACAAGGATTATTATTATTATAGATGTAACTCACTTGGCACACCAGCATCCTTGAAACAAAGAAATAAATCCCTGTTTATTCCATTACATTCCAGGAAAAATGTTTCATGTGAGTCCATGTAAACAGAATCAATTACAGTCAACTTGCTGGGTGAAAGCATTTAAAGACAAGTAGGACTTTAAAATGATCTATAAGGAATAGGGCAAGGGAACATCTTGAAGTGCAATAGGTTGATCAGAGCCATACAGCACAGAGATGGGGTTCAGAGATTGTGCTCATTAAATGTGTTGTATTTCTTTGATGAAATTACAGGCCTGCTATTTAAGGATGCAACACTGGATGTCATGCAGCAAATGCATTGAAAAATGTATTACCATTTAATGGAGGACTCATAGAGTCCCGCAGTGTATTGGTTAGAGTAATTAGAGTACCTTTCCTTACTCCACATGCCTCTGTTTATCTAACAAAGTAGGAACTTGGTTATTAGTTGATTTGCGGATTTCTTTCTGGCGGTAATAATAACTAATAATCATTTGGTCAATCAATCCACAAAGGTTTGTGCCTCGTTTCACCCACAAAATATACAGTCAATTCACGTTCCAGTATAATGCTGTAGTAAGGCATTATATTAAGCACAAGGATGAGTATTATTATTACTAATAATAGACAACTAAATAAAGCTCTGAATAAGATTTATGAAATTGACACCAAATTGAGAGCAGTAACAAATAATGAAAAAAAAACTCAATGTGCATTCAATTGAGGATCCAGACTATCTGGGCCAGAACAACAACAACTTGCATTTATAACACTATTCATGTAAAGTAATGTAAGAAGGCAAGGTCAGACTGCATTCAGTCACACACGGCATAGCATCAAAATAAGAACAAATGAGCATATTAGCAGTTTTGTGGTTCTGTATGAAAAACCTCTAGGTTCACAGCTTGAAGCACTTTTAACAGCAGGAAAGAGCAAATAACATCCAAAAGAGCAGTACAGCCACCACAAAAGCCTGACTACCGAAAGTCTTTCCACTTTGCCCTGCATTAACAAGCAAAGCTGTGAAATGATCATTCAACAACAACAACAACTTCGATTTATGTAGCGCCCTCCACACTGGACGGCGTCTCCGAGCATTTCATCAGCAGAGTAGCAACTTTAGCAATCATTTTCAACCATTGGCTGAATAAAGCCTTTTTAAGTGTCAAAGCAGCATGGCACGATCTACATACTGCGAAGGTTTTTTGACAGGATGGGTGGGGCAAGTAATTTTGTTTCTCCCAAATATATTAGTGAATTGCTAACAGCACAAGAACCTAGTTATATATGTTTTGTTTGCTTCCAAAAGGGAAGAGCAATTGAGCTTGAGCTGCTGGAAGATCTGTGCTGTTGGAAACCAGTGAATACTGCAATGTACTTTATAGTGTTGGGATCCAAAGGCACATGTCAAGTCTAGCAACTCCAGGTTTTGGAATTTCCTCTCCCTTCCCATTTAAGTTTTGATATCTACATATTTTAAAGTGATCTCTCAGTTTCTACAAGGAAAGAGATTCTAGTCCCAATAATTGCAAGATCTCATGACACCCAAGTGTATCAGTCTGACTGAGTTGGTACCACTGTCGAGTCGGAAAGTTGTGATTTCAAGCCACAAGTGGTAACTTTAATCTCAGTCTAAGATAGCACTGCAGTACAGTGCTGACAGTGTGATTCATTTTAGAGGTGTTATGCTTCAGATGAGAAGTTAAACCAAGGTCCCATCTATCTGTTCGGGTGGACATTAAACATCCAAAGCCATAACTTGAAAAGAGTTTTTCCCAGTGTCCTAGCCAACAATACCCTGAATAAAATTGGTCATTCACTTCATTTCTGTTTATGCTGTGCTGAATCGGCTGCTGCCTATGAAATACAGTCACTACACATACCCTGTGAAGCATTTTGAGACTTTCCACTGACATGAAGCTTAAATGTAATTATCCTTCTTGGGCAGAAGTGTAAGCGGGTCTCCTTGCAGCTAAATTTGTTTCACTGTGGCATGTTTGGCAACAAAATGTTGGAATCGTGTCAACCCTCTATGCGGCGGTCTTAGCCCCAGAGTCAGCTGGGTCCACAGTTCTCCAGGGCAATGCTACCGACAGACTAGCAAGCCTGATTAGAAAGGCTTGGAGGGGCATATTGAGGGCAAGGAATCTTCCCACTGAACTCCTGTTAACCCTGTAAGGCAAAGCCCTAATGAGTAGTCCTGACGAAGGGTTGTAGATCCGAAACGTTGGACTCCTTTTCCTTTCGCCATGGATGCTGTTTGACCTGCTGAGTTTCCCCAGCAACTTTTGTTTTTGTTTCAGATTCCCAGCATCTGTAGTATTTTGTGTTTTGTTTTCCCTAATGGATAGAGTAGTGCGAGCTGATCAACATATGCAAGGGTAATTATATATTATGACACTGCATCACACAGATAGTCCCATTTAGCATCCATGAGGGTAGTGGGTGTGAGATACAGCACATTGCTGATGATAGGTGATAAATTCAATGGGAAAGTGCAACTCAACATCTGAACCATGTCAGAACCAATTCAGAAATGCCTCTCATCAGCACTAAATGAGCAGAGCGTGGAAAAATGCTCCATTCTTTCAACACTGACATGCCTCACTTTGCCAAGCACTCTAAGTGTGAGGTGCGAGAATAGATTAACATATTAATATGCCTTACAATTGACGTTCTTTGAAAGCTGACCTAGAAAGTCAATTAAATAACTGCATGGGATCAGTCTATTATCTTAATATTCTCCCCAAACAACAGAAAGTCCTTTGCCTTTCAGCGTTTCACTTTTACCGTTCACCTTTCAAACCCACTAATGAATAACAAATTTAATTAACTTCAGGATCAAATTTGCCTGCTATTTTGAAACTTAACCATGTCAGATAGGAAGCAGCAGTTCACTTTATTAATACTGACTCCCAGCATAATAGTATTCTGGGGGCAATCTTTTCCATTACATTGATGTCATCTACAACAAACACTCCCATCTCACCCTTAAAAAATGTAACAAAAATATATTATTCAGTGAAGCATATTATTTTGGAAAAATATATTTAAATGAAGCAGAAAAATATATTCTATTCTCTCGTATGCATTTGAAATATTTTTTACTCACTTACAAATGTACAGTCACTGCACTTTCCAGTAAATCCTGTGAAGCACAGATCTTTGAGATGGTTCGGTCAACAACAACAACTGAAATTTATATAGCACCCTCCACGCTGGACGGCATCTCAGAGCACTTCACAGTAACGGATTCTGGGACCGAACCAGGGGCGGGGGCAGAAAGGTGACCAAAGGCGCGGTCGAAAAGAAAGGTCTTTAGCTGTGATTGAAACTGGGAAGAGAGGGGGCGAGGCGAAGGGAGTGAGGAAGGGAGTTCCAGAGCCTCGGAGAGTAGTGGCTGAAGGCACGGCCGCCGAGGGTGGAGCGGAGGATTCGGGGGACACGGAGGAGGCCAGACCCAGAGGAGCGAAGGCAGCGGGTGCTGATTTGGGGAGAGAGGAGATCAGAGAGATAGGGGGGTGCAGAGGAGTGGAGGGATTTGAAAACAAGAGTGAGGATCTTGAAGTCAATCCTCTCAGGGACAGGGAGCCAGTGAAGTCTGGCAAGGAGTGAGGTAATGGGGGGAGCAAAGTTTGGTTCGGGTGAGAATGTGGGCGGCAGAGTTTTGAATCAGCTGGATTTTGTGGATTGTGGTGGAAGGGAGACCGGTGAGGAGGGCATTGCAACAGTCCAGCCGAGAGGTGACAAAGGCATGGACCAAGATTTCAGCGGCTTTTGGTGTGAGGTATTGCTCACCCGTCAGAGTGATCCGTCGGAGGTGGAAGAAGGCGGTGCTGGTGATCAAGTCACAAGCAAATTTTATTTTACTTTTATCCTTTTCCCTTAAGAAGATCAGAAATTTGAATTGAAATTAAAACAAAAAATGAATCGTGAAGGTTTCCCAGTATGTGATGAAAAGATTAACTCAGGTTGGGTTGCAGAGTATTGCCCATGTCCTTGCAAATTGATTAAATGTTCCTTGCAGATAAAGAAAAACATTTGGCCTTTCCTTTCCCAAACTTATCCTTTCCTGACCTGTGATAAATTCTGGTGCATCAATTGTATTCCCCTTTACTGTGAATGCATATACATCATGTGGGAAAAGTACTGAGGTCCTGTTCATAAATTGTAGCCTACATGTTGGAATTCTCAAATGAATCGAATGGAGCCTTCAATAAGCAGCAAGGTCAACACAAATGCATTGAAACAGACATGGGAGCTCATTTATTTCATTATCATTTACAGATTTACTTATACTTGGTCTTCATCGGAGTCAATTTTTTTCATCCTAAATTTCAAGGTTTGGTTCCTAATAAACAACAGTACCTAGAAGCTAGGGCTGAGTTCGAGAAAATAATTTTTAAAATGTGTCAGAAAAAACTTGCATTTATATTGCACCCTTCTTACGTGGTAACGTCCCTGAACACTTCACAGTGACAGAGTTTGACAACAAGCCAGGAGGAATCAGGAGGTGACTGTCAAAAAGGAGGTCTTTAGAGGGTTTGGGGGAGGGAGGGAGCAGGGTGCAGCGATTGAAAGAGAGAGTTCCAGAGTTTTGGGATGTCATGGCTGAAAGCACAGCCACCGATGGTGGAACGGAGGGCACAAGGGACAAACGGAAGGCTGGAGCCAGCTGAGTGGAGGAAATAGGTGTTGGAGTGGGGGGTAAGCAGATCAGGTGGGTAGGGAGATGCGAGGGCATGAAGCGATTTGGAAACAAGTGAGAGCATCTTCAAATCTATCTATTCGGTGATTGGTAGTCAGTGAAGCCTGACAAGGACTGGCATGACTGGCGTGGTGGGTACGGAGTTTCATTCGAGTGAGTATCCAGTTGGCGGAATATTGAATTAATCGTCTTTTGGCCAAGTCTCGACGCGGCTATTACCAGGCTCAAGAGGAGCTGCCACTTTGGGCTTCCTCGACCTATCCTCTGCCTTCGATACCGTGGACCATTCGATCCTTCTCCACCGCCTCTCCTCCCACCTCAATCTTCAAGGTTCTGTCCTTGACTGGTTCCGATCCTATCTTTCACACCGTCTCCACTGAGTGTGGGCGGAGCTGAGGGTGGGGTAAAGCAATGGTTAAAAATAAATAAATCTTTCTAAGTTGAATGGAACATTTGGTAGTCAAAAGCAATTCAGATGGCACATTTTGCCTTTCGATGAACACAATAATAATTATCCTTGCATTTGACATAGTGCCTTATGACATCGTTGAGACGTCTGAACCCATGTCACAGAATATACTGTAAAGTAGGGTCCGTCGATATGGAAATGTTCCGATTTAGATATATCGATGGGCTCATATCGAGATATACCGAAATATCGATATTTTCGGGTTTTTTGTACTGCGCATGCGCACGCGTCGCATTCGGAGGTGCGCGCGCATTCGGGGCCTATCTCCTCAGGAGGTAAATATCTCTCTCTCTCTGTGTCTCTCACACTCACTCTCTCCATCTCTGTTTTTTTCTGTCTGTGTCTCTGTCCTCTCTCACACACCCTCCATCTCTCTCTCTCTCTCTCTCTATCTCTCTATCTATCTGTATATTATCACATACCCCCATCTCTCACCCCTGTCTCTCCCCACCCCACCGCCGTCTCTCTCTCCCCCCACATCCCCCCCACCCTCCCCCCCACCATCTCTCTATCACCCCACCCCTGCCATCTCTCACTCACGCCCCCACCTCCCCCCGCCGTCTCTCTCTCCCTCCCCCCCCCACCCAGCCGTCTCTCTCCCTCACCCCTTGCATACCTGTATATTGTATTCTAGGACTATGAATACAATATGGCGGCTTTGCACCTCGGTCTGTGCATTGTGTATAGAGATGAGCATTCTGGGTCTTGTATTTCAGTGTGCGTGCATTCCGATTTTCCCCTCGATATATAGATTTTTCGATATATCGATATTTTTAGACTGTCTATATCGGCATATCGATATGAAAATGATATCGGGTTTTGGCGATATATCGATATATCGCCAGACCCTACTGTAAAGTGTATTATAAATATAAATAATTGACTGTATAGTTTGTGAGTGAAATGCAGCAGGTAATTCCATATTGCAGTGTCCCACAAACACTCATGGATTGAGTGACAACATTTATTTATTTGTTTATATGTTTGAAGGGATTTTTACTCCAGGAAAGCTATCTGCCAATCTACTAACAACCATGTTCCTACTTACTGCTAGGTAAAGAAGTGTGTGGAGCAAGGAAACTAGGAAACAATGAATGTGATGGCTTTAATTTTTCTATTTCCTCCAATCACAGAATAAGGAAGCACTGAAACTTGGAGCAGAGCAGTGACTGAGCCAGACAGATGAGAGGGTAGAGAATTTCGACAGATATGTTCTACAGGCACACTCTTGCAAGGCTGCATGACTGCAGTAGCATTTCTGCCCACCTACTACCAACGGGAAAGAACATGCAGCAGCAACATGAGATTTAGTGGGAAAAAAAGCATGAGATTTGGGGGGAAAGAACTAAAAAGTTGGATTAACAATAAAAGACAAGAAAACCAATAGAGCGAACAGATGAACCAATGGCCTCCTACTGTGCTGAAAATGTCTAACAACAACAACAACAACAAATTACATTTATAGAGTGCCTTTCACATCGGGAGGACGTCCCAAGGCGCTGCACAGGAGGCGTGTGACCCGAGCTGGGAGGGGAGTGTTTGGGAAGGGGTGAGACACGAAGGGGAGGTCGAAAAATTTGGGGTGGAACAAAAGGCACGGTCGAAGAGGAAAGTCTTCAAACCGGCCTTGAAAGAGGAAAGGGAAGAAACGAGACGGAGGGATTGGGCCTGGCCTCCGATGGTGGGGCGGTTCGGGCGGGGGGCTTGGAGCAGGCCAAGTCCTGTTGAGCGGAGGGTCCGGGTGGGCTTGTAGGGGGAGAGTAGATTGGTTAAATAGGGCGGGGCAAGGCCGTGTAAGGCCTTGAAGGTGAGGACAAGGATCTTGAACTCGATCCTCTGGAGAATGGGGAGCCAGTGGAGACGGGCGAGGGTGGGGGTTTATGGTCGCGGAGGCGGGTGCGGGATAATACACGAGCTGCAGAGTTTTGGATGACCTGCAGCCTGTGAATGGAGGAACTGGGGAGGCCGACGAGGACTAAAGTTTCCATAGTCCAGCCTCGAGGTGATGTACGCGTGCACGAGTGTTTCGGCAGCGCGGGGGGTAAGATAGTTGCGGAGCCTGGCCCTGCTTATTTCCACCTGGCACCTGCGCAGGTGGAAATAAGCGGTTCCGGTCAAGGCACGGATGTGGGGGAGGAAAGAGAGTTTTTGATCGAACATGATGCCGAGGTTCCTGATTGGCTTTGTGAGGTGGAGAGTACAGCCTTGGATGTTGAGGCTGGCAGCGCCCGATGTGCGAAGGCGCTGGCTTGAGCCGAACAGGAGGGCCTCGGTCTTACTCACGTTCAATTGCAGGAAGTTGTCCTTCGTCCAGGATTCAATGTCGGACAAACATGCTGTCAGAACATTGATGGTCTGGGGGATGAGGCAGAAAGGTACAGCTGGGTGTCGTCCGCATACATGTGGAAATTTACCCCGTGTTTGCGGATGACATCGCCCAGAGGGAGCGTGTAAAGGGTGAAAAGGAGGGGGCCGAGGACAGAGCCCTGAGGGATGCCGTGAGAAACTGTGCGGGGGTTTGAGGAAAAACCGTTGGAAGAAAAAAAGTGTAAACGGTGGGTCAAGTAGGAATGGAACCAGTCAAGGACTGTGCCTTGAAGGTTGAGGTGGGAGGAAAGACGTTGGAGGAGGATGGTGTGATCGACTGTAATAGATGGGTACATACAATCTATATATGGAGTGAGTGTTAAGTACACTCTACAGTTGCAAATAATTGTAGTTCAAACAAACAATTTTGAAGTTTCTTTATGGAAAAAGAAACTGTAGAAAAGGCAGAAACATTGTGAAATAGGTTTTCAATAGGTGGATCTCGTACTGCAAAGTCAAACGTTTCATGAATATGATCTTTTGTTCCTTATTAGAATTCCGGTCTTACCCATTTCAAATGCAATCATTTCTTTATGGCTGCATTCACAAGCTATTTCTTCCTCAGTGGGCGGGTGATCGTAACATGCCTGTCAATAAGTCTTAAAAGGGAAAAAAGGCACAAATCAGACAACTAGAAATGTGATTTCAAAATCAATTTGAAAGCTATTACTAATCTCTTCCCTGAGCAAATCTTAAATTCCTTGAGATTACCATGGGATAAACAATTTAAAAATAAAGCTAAGCAGCCTTGGTCATTTCCATCCCTTTCTTAAAAGCTGACAAATTAGCATTAAAAAACAATCTAATGATCAGGGTTCCATAAAAATAATCATGTCATATATTCCATGCTCATACACAAGCTGGTACGGAATAGCATGGGGTCGTTTCCAGCAAGTTTTCCATTTAGGAGTGCATTGTGATATGATTGAAGTGAAAAAATGTGTCAACAGAATCTTGGAATACTGTATTGGAATATTTTCATGAGCAGCCTGGATGGATGAATGGCGCATTCTTGCCTGAAACAGTTAATATTTTGTTTTGAAATGAAACCCTGTTTCTTTTCACAACTGGGAAAAGTCACGTGCAGGTGTAATCATTTCTTTATGACTGCATTCACAACCTATTTCTTCTAATATACGATTGAGTGCACTCTTGTGTGTGGTATAAAAGCCTGGTTTTACTGACTATTTTTGAGCAGTAAGAGCATTCCCTTCAGCAAACAACAAGAGCAAGTGGCAGGATTTCAAATAATAATATTCCTTACATTGGAAGCAACTTTCAAGGCAGGTGCATTGCTCAGAGTTCTTCACAGGATTTACCAACTGCATTTTGTAGGGAAAATACTACAGCCAATTTGTACATAGCAATGTCCCACAAACAACCATAAACTAAATGATCAATTTTATCTGGTGGGATTGTTCACTGGGACACTTGAAGAAACTCCTTTCTCTTTTGGAAAAGTGCCATGGGATCTTCAACATCCACTTGAACAAACAGATAGGACCTTGGATTAATTAGCACAGGACAGATGCCATGCTTGCAGATGTAGCCTTATGGAGATGGGGCTCAATTTGCATAGCATCCATTTGCTCCAACTGCAGCCAACAGAAAGCAAAGTGCTCCTGACTTACCATGAATTGGTGATGTGCTCCTTGGCCAGGAGATTGGTTAAATAGGGCGGGTTAAATAGTCCTGGCACTGGGATAAACCCCAACCATCCTCTGACTGGTCTTTCCCATACATCCCTCTCCACCCACCATAAGTGTTTGGGAAAGGAAAAGCGACATGTCCACAGGATCTGACAGTGTGCCTGGTGATCCGAAATCTTACAACAGTGGGCCCACTTTGCAACCATATTGATGTCGCCAGTCATTATCGGAGGTTCCCGTCCTGGATTATGGCAGTGTTGGACAATTCTAATTCAACAACAGACCCATAAGGGTATTCTTGAGGTCTGGAGGGAGCATTATGCCTGAGTTGGAAGTTGCAAGACAGGAAACTCCAAATCACCTTGGGGCTACCCTCCTTGTGCTGATCAATAGGATTCTTTGGCAGGCATGCAATTACTCATTGATTGTTCCAGAGTGCAATTGTCAACAAGAAGGGTGGCCCTAGTGAGACCGAGAACGATCTCACTGATTTCAGTGGCTCTTAAAGTGGTGCTTCAGGTAGCCATGGCATGTGTATCACATGTATTTCAGGCTTTTCGTTTGATTAGGAAGGAACAAGCTGGCTTCGACAACAACAACTTGGATTTCACCTGAAAATCGGAAGGGGTGAGGCGAAGGGATTGAGGAAGGGAGTTCCAGGACCTTGCTTGTAGTGGCCGAAGGCACGGCAGCCGACGATGGAATGGAGGATTCGGGGGACAAGGAGGCCAGAGCCGGTAGAGCGAAGGCAACGGCTACTGTTGTGAGGAGAGAGGTCAGGGAGGTAGAGGGGGGTGCAGAGGAGTGAAGGGATTTGAAAACAAGTGAGGATGTTGAAATCGATCCGCTCTCAGACAGGGTGCCAGTCTGGCAAGGACTGGAGTAATTGGGGAGCGGAGTTTGATTCGGGTGAGAATGCGGGCAGCAGAAATTTTGAATAAGTTGGATTTTGTGAATGGTGGCCACTGGAGGGCCACTGGAATAGTCCAGCCGAGGTGACAAAGGTATGGACCGGGGTTTCTGGGGTGAGATATTGGCAGAGACGGGCGATGCGTCGCACAAGGAAGAAAACGGTGCGGGTGAGGGACCAGATGTAGGGGAGGAAGGATAATTCGGGGTCTAACCTGACGCCTAACTTACTAACAGGTTTGGAGCGTTTTACGGGCAGGTTGGGTAGATGGAGGAGGTGAGAGCCGTGGGATTGAAGACGTCAACGAGAGCCAAAGAGTATGGCTTCCGTCTTGCCAACATGATGAATGTGTGAGATTGGTTGTAGCTGTTTGAGATTGAAGAACATTGTAAGGCTAAGGGGAAACTTATGTTACATTCCTTAGCTTCCGTAAGGCTTTTGATCTACTGCCTCATAAAGCTGTCTTGATGAAATAGGAAGCCTTGAGAGTACAAGGCCAAATCTTGGGTTTTATTCACAATGTATGTTCCAGCTCCAAGATCCATGCAAGTGTAGCCAGTGGACTGAATGCGGGATAAAGCAAGGCTGATTATTGTCACCCACCCAATTCGATGAATTGAGGTCCCCAGGTTCTTGCACTGCTCCACATTTATGTTATTGTGAGTTGCATTACGGGTCCCCCTCACCTAGAGATTAAACCCATGTTGTTGTAGCCAGAAGTCCTGTGTGCATCTGTATCTACCTGGCTGGGGAGTGGGTACAAGCTGCAATATTAAAGCTGCAGCTTCGGCTCAATATAAACACATGAATATTGCAACAGAACTTAAGAGCTGAGTAGACTTTAGTACATTAAAACCTCGATAATCCAGCCTGGTTTGGTATACTCATCTCCCCGTTTCGGAGTTTGCTGTTGTTTAGAAACCTACCTAGAAATGGCTGGGGAAGCTCTGTCCCATACAATACGTGAGCTGAAAATACAGCACTGAAGCCAAACAGTGCCAGGGCTCAGGGCCGGTGCAAGGGTATTTGGCACCCTAGGTGAGTCTTCAGATGTGCGCCCCCTAGTAACATTTGATAAGCTAATATTAATATAAAAAATTCATATGATTAATTATCAAATGAAATGGTAATAGTTATACATTTACTTATGTATGAAACATACTTCTGTTTTATTTAAGTATTAAACATTCTCCTGTTAAGTTACTGCTAAATCCCACGCCTCCGGCACTATTCGCCAGCAGACGACAGCAGAATTTTTTGCCGTATGCGGAAAACCGTACGTGCTCTGTAACCAGGGCCAGTGTCCCCAAAATTTTGGGACCCTAGCCGACCGCCTAGTTCACCTAAAGGTAGCGCCGGCCCTGCCCGAGTTCCACCCACAGCACCGGTGCCAGAGCAGCGATGCCTTGTACTACAAACAGCTGTTCCGAACTTCAGAAGATTTGCTTGACATCGGAACAAAATCTAGTTTTGTACATATTTTGAAATCCTGCCGGTTCTAGGATGTTGCCAGCATTCGGAATACTGGTAGACCCCACTTAACGAAGGGGTTAAGGACTTGAAAACCCTTTGGTAAGCGAAAATTTAGTTAAGCGAGAGTTTAACTTTATTACTGTATTTGGCCACAGCCAAAACGCCGCCCCGACCCGAGCCTCCCCACTAAATTCAGTTTAGTTCCTAACGGTTCTTAGCGCTAACATTTTCGGTGTACAGATTGAGCGGCCAAAATCCGGAGTTCCAGAATCCGCCAATCTTACCTGCTCCAGACCTGGTCTGCACAGTCACCGCGCCGAAATATTGCAACCTGGGCACAGGCATTTCCGGACTCGGGACACGTTTCTGTCTTCCTCCCCCTCCTCTCTTTCTCTCTATCCCCCCACCTCCTCTCTATCTCTATCCCTCCCCCCGCCATCTCTCTATCCCCCCTCCTCTCTATATCACCCCCTATCTCTCAACCTTCCCTCCTCTCTATCTCACTATCCCCCCTCCTCTCTATCTCCCCTATCTCTCTATCACCCCCTCCTCTCTATCTCTCTATCCCCCCCTCGCGTGACGCGCTTCTGGCGATCCGATTTGTCCGGAAATACCCAAACCTGGGCTCAGCTATGGGTTGGAATTCAGGACACTCAACCTGCACTAGCAAAGGCCTAAGGTAGATATAACTGCTATTGAAGGCTACACAACTTTAAATACAACAATAAAATATTAAAATGCTAGTAAATACAACAATAAATAATAAAATACACAGTCTTCGACTTACTATTATTGAAGCCACAAAGCATCCTGCCGCTTGAGCACTGCACTGCTCAACTGAGGCACACGAAAGACTGAGTGTGCATTGCTGGGGCAACCAGGGAGAAGCCGTGCACGAGAAGCCCGCAAGATTTAAAGTGCGTGTAAACATTCATTATAGCGACAGCAGCCTTTGTTGAGTGGAGAAGTGGTACAAATAGAAACCCTCGTTATAGTGAAGTTTCGGGAACTGGGCTTTCGGTAAGCGGGGTCTACCTGTATTGGATTATCAAGGTTTTACTGTAGTACAAATAAACCGGAAAGAAATTAATGCAAATGAGGAGAAACAGTGAAGAAAACTACATTGAAAGCTGTAAATTGAGTTCAGAGTTTAATATGCATCAAATGTCAAAGGACCACATTATTCATTTCAGACAAAAACAAAATTGAGCAGATTTTTAAACTTCAGCAAAAATAAATTGTTCAGCCTATTTTTCTTACTTATTATTACTTTAGGTCAAGAAAAGACATTAGAATTCTCTAAGCCGTAGAGTTTCCCAACACAGTCAAATAAATTTGGACAACTTGTTTGGTAGAGGGGCTGGGGGGGAGCGAGGGAAAGGAAGTCGATGTGTATGTGGTGGGGTTGCCAGTCAGGACTCATCTGCACCATGGAAAGGAAGTTTAAAACCTTTACAAACACATTGGTACCAACTATGCTTCTTTACACATATTACTGTCTTATTTAAATTTCAGTGATGGCAAGTTTAAGTGAAAGCGACAAGCTGCTGTGAATTAATGATGCAATAACACGTTCCAAGGACTAGTTGTAATTCAATCATGGCCTAACAACCACCTCTCTGACCTCAGCTGTCCAAGTGATGTGCAAGAAACAGTCAAGCAATAAGCTATTCACAATGACTATTTACATAATCAAAAAATCAAATGACAATCGTAACTTCTGTTGTGTAACATGACTGTTGGGAACATAGAGGGATGAGCATCTCTGAGCTGCTTCCGATTGTAATAATCTCAAAAGTTATATTCCTATATTAGCAGTACTCTCTCCTTACAGATCCAAAATATGTGTTATTTCTAAATGCAGTCTAGTATTTGGAAGACATTCAGGTCAAATTGTTGCCTCAGTGGAAATATTACTTGATTGTTTCCATGCAATTGAGGCACTTCAGACAGTTTTAAAATTACACATGAATGGTTCTCTAATAGCGTGGTCTATAGGCAGAACCTTGTGGAGGCAATGGTGGTGGTGGGAACGGAGGACTTGGCATGTGTGAAGAGGGAGCACCTGGAAATCGAGATGTGTGAGAGTTTGGAAAACAAGGTGGGTAACCCATATGAGGTTCTGACCAGTTACTGTACATTGGAGGTGGGGGTGTAGAGAAAGGAGGCATGTCACGTGCATTCATGGGCCAAAATGGTGGAGGATAAGGACATGACATCATCGGATTTGACATCATTGGTTGAGAATGCATCATATTAACTGGTGGTCTTGATGGGGGCCTTTGGTTATATTGTGGTGGTCTGTATGCTTCCCTTTGATGACTTGACGGATGAGGGCCAAATCCTCTGCGTTGAAAACCTCTCCTGTGCATTGAAGAAACTGGATTTTGTTGACAAGGCTGTCCGTCTTCACTTTTTCCTGAATGGATACCAATCACACAGATACAATGGCATTATTATCATTACCTATAACAGAGAGTGGACTTTTTAATTCAAAACATAAGAGTAAAAATAACACATCACTGTGCAATTCTAGAGTCAGGCAATATTGGCTATAGTCTTGTACAATGAAGCACGATTGATGAGTAATCTCAGAATGGATTAATACAACCATTATAACCACATATTAATTGAACACAAAGCACATAAGAACAGTAATCTAGGCCTCAGTCATCTACCTTTATTACAAGATGACAGATTGACAGAACAACAAGTTATAATAATAATCCTTGCATTTACATTTATACAGAGTATTTCATATCGGGAGGATATCTCAAAGCAAAATGGCTGAAAGCTTGCCCACTGATGGTGAGGCAAATTGGGTGAGGGACATGAAGCAGGTAGATGTTAGTGACATGTAGGGAGTGGCTGAGTTGATAGGGTTGTAGGCAGTTGCAAAGGTAGGGAAAGTGAGGTCTTGGAGGGATTTAAGTGAATTTAGAATTTAAGTGCTCAGAGACACTACCTCGTGTGAATGGCACTATCTAAATGCAACAACAACAAACCACAAAATTACATTTGTAGAATGCCTTTCATGTCGGGAGGATGTCCCAAGCCTCTATGGTAGATCTGCTGGGGAATGGGGAGTTAATGGGGCCTAACAAGGATGAGAAGGGTGAGGGAACATAAGACTATCAGACCATCCAGAACTCTCAGTTTGTGTTGTCTCCTGACAGATTCTGTGAGCCTAGCACCCCCATCAACTGGCTCCCCATCCTCCTGTGGATCCTCGTCCTCACTTTTAAATCCCTCTTGCCCCACTCTATCTTTGCAACCTCCTCAAACCCGACTAACCCTCACAATTGGCAGTGTCTTGACATGTCTTTCCAATGTGAGAGGTGCCAAGTAAATGCAAATTTGTTGTTGTTGTTGTTGATAGGCTCAGGACAGTTGTGCGTCAAATAAGACGATGGATCCATAATGGCTCCATAAGCATTGATGCAGGTGAATGGGGTCAGGCCTGAGGTGAGAAGGCACTGAGTGGAGCCAAGCAGGAGAGTCTTGGCCTTGCTGACATTTAGCTGTAGAAAGTTAGATAGTATTTTCAAGTTATGAAAAACCATACTTTTCCAACAAATTAACATAAAAGCAAATTTTAACATTCACAGTACACACTGAAATTTTTTAAGTTAAATATAATTGAAGCCTCCTACTATATTAAATGGCTTGATATTGTATTTAACCATGCAATCTGAGCACAAAATGTGGTCCTTTAATGACATTTAATTGTACCAATGAGTTGAAAGTAAGCAAATAATACCACAATGTTAAAAAACCAGCAAGGGGCTTGCTTGCAATGGGTTTTACAGTTTATGAACTTCAGGTATAATTGAACAATTTAAATGGGAAGCACACATTTTTACTGTACAGTATTTAATTACTGTGACAGTGACACTAATTAAAGAAATCCACTGGGTGAAATTTATACTTGACTTGAAGAAGCCACTTTGGAGCGATTGGCGATGCAACAGTAATGATTGAATTGAAAAGTGGAACAGAAGCAAGAATTAAAGAAATGTGACCCAATATCCATCTTATTTCTAGTGCTAGCAACTGAACAGAATTAGCAACTAAAATTAAAATGATCATGAGAGCCTAAATTTATTAAAACATTCCACAAAACCTCTGCTATGAGGTTAGACCTCAAGTGATTAATAGAAGCCAGAAGTAGGTTTCCTAACTCCACACACTTGTTTACCTAGCAGTAGGTAGGAACCAGGCTGTTAGTCGATTGGTGGATCGCTCTCCAGGAGTAATAATCCTTCAAACAAAAATTGGGTTACGCAATCCACAACTGTTTGTGGGACAATTGGCTGCCGTAGTTTGTCCACAAAACACACAGTTAACCCTCTTTACAATATATTCTGTGAAGTTCTTTGAGATGTCTCAGCAACGTGATAAGGTGCTATATGAAATAAAAGGATTATTATTATTATTGAAACAATGTCACAACACTAAGACAATAAAAGTGGAAGGACAGATAGTTATCAGTTTTTCCTCTAAATTAAATGGTCAAAGTTGTGTCATGAATTTAGAATCTAAGTGCCTGGATCATTATGGTATGTTAAAATATTTCTAAACAGTCACCAATATGTATATAACAGCATTGCTAGAGTAACAGCCTCTTTCCAACACTAAAACAAAGAGTTTACGAAATAGCAAAGGATCAATGATACTTTAACCTCTGTATGGAACAATTGATAAAAAGTGATCTTATGGACAAATAACATGTATACAGTACTGATAAATCAGATTCTGACAAACAGGAGTAAGATTAAGCACAGCCCTGCCAAAATATTGAAACAGCAATATATAAAATTATATATAATTTGTATTATATTGAACAAAATATAACACTCAAATAAGAATTGAACAAAATTGAACACTCAAATAAGGGCTGCAAAGATTATAGTCGTTTATAGGACATTGTTGATGTAGATTAACAGCTGCCTATATAACATCATTCGCTTCATTTCAAATGAATTATATTTTATAAAGCATTTCAAGATTTTTTTTACATCAAAGGCGCTAAATAAACACAAATTATTATTGTATTGCAATATTAGTTAGGTGACATTTTTACTCAAATTTGGCAGCAGATTGTCAAGGAAATATTATGCATTTAAATCCCAAACAAACATTAAATAAAGATTTAATAGGACTTAGCCACACTTAAATGAGACTGAGCATATTCTCATAGTATTTTCCTCTTGTCTTGGTGCATTTCCATAGTATTATTCTCATGTCTGGGCATATTTGGTTCAATGCAAAGGTGACCTTGGTTTTACTGCTAATTATAAAAACATTTAGTACTCCTTGTTGCCTTTTCTTTATTGGTTTGTTAAATTATATTTACCCAGGGTTGGAAATAACTACTCTGTAAACTGCAAATTATCCTGCACACTCTAATTGGGTCTATTCAGCTGCAGATTTCTTTGTAAATTGTCATAGTGAGTGACAGGAAACACATTCACCCCATTATTATTATTATTGTTATATAATCAGAGGGCAAACAGATCACAATCTATTGCAATAAATGCCCAGTCAAGAGAAAAACACTTTGGAAAATGCGTTCGCTGTACAGTACTGCAAGGTGTGGTCTGACCAGAGCTTTGCACAGCATCAGGTTGAATTTGGGAAATCTAAACTCAACTGATTTGAGAATGTACTACATTTATTCATCACTGTCTCACAATGGTGTTGAGTTTATCCTGATCCATGTCCGAGAATTGTGGTGCGGATCTTGTCCATTGATAGTCTATTCGGGGCTAAATTTGTGAGATTTCATAACAAATTGAAACTGATAGTTAGTAGATAAATCTACTATGAAAAGTGGCAAACGTATCCTTCTGTTAACTATTCCTGTGACAAATTAGACTGATAATAATCCTTGCATTTGATTTAACACCTTACCACATCTTTGAGCCAAATGGTTTCACAGAATATACTGTAAAATGAATTGACAGCATATTTTTGCTGGCCAAACGCGGCAGTTAATTGCGCAAAGCAGTGTCCCACAAACAACCATAGTTGATGTGACCAATTTTTTTGCAAGGAATTATCATCCCCGGAAAAGCGAACATTATGTATTACGTGGACACAATGAGCAACAGGTCAAAGACTGCACTTTTCTCTTTGAGCTTCCCCTTGATAAATTCTATCCCACCCATTGTGTACATTTGCTGCCAGTGCTTACTTCCTATGTGCAGTGCCTTGCACTTATCCGTAAATACTTATATTTACCAATCAACAACCTGGATAGATTCCATTTCGAGACCATAGCAGTCTCCTCTGATTCCACAGTTCTCCCTAACTTGGTGGCGTTTCCTAATTTAACTACCTCGCGTGTATGGGAGTCCGTAAATCCAGGTCATTAATGTATACGAGGAACAGATTAAGACCTGTTCTCAGGACCCCAGTCAATACCCCTCCCCTATTTCAACCTAAACCCCTTGTCAAGAATCTTTGTTTTCTTCCCTTTAACCAGCTACAAATACACTAACATCCTATCCCTTACCTCGTTACCCAGGTTCATGTATTTCTAAACTAGATCAAATTCTGTTACTGCCTGACCACTGGTTATTTGTTGTTCAGTAGGTTCTTGAGGATTTATTTGTAACCCTATGAATGTGTCTAAAACAAGTACCAAAGTGTATTGTCTAACTTTTCCAGGTATCTCAATGCACCATTCATAAAACTACTATGGAGAGAGGGGAGAAAGGGGAGAAAATATACCTAAAAATAATATTAATACCTTTATTTTTAAAAAAAACCTCTATCTTTCTTATAAGAAACAATCACAATACAAAATCTGAAGGACTAGAATGTAAACAAATATGAGATTCATAATTCAGTTTGCGAAAGCCAGCAGTTTTTGAGGATCGGATGTAATATTCCCCATTCATTATTGCATCCATTTTATGTGTTGATTTACCCACATTGCTGGTGTCAGAGATGGGTACTAAACAATGAGCTATTGTGGACAAATCATACCTAATGTTCAGCACATGACAGAATTATTACATCCGCACTGCACCACTCTGTCTCACAGATCAGATCTAGCTGAAAAGCTGCTAGCTTGATTCAGGATGACGTTGTGGCTCTTTTGAAGCAGAAATTAAATATTGCAAGGACTCGAGAAAAATTATACGAAAAACCCTATGTCTGATCATAGATGATATCAGTCTTACATACATACGGTCCTTCCAAGTCATTCTCAGATCCTTCAAGTTTCTATAACCTACTTATCACCATATCAAAATTGAGACGCTATCAGCAAAGCATGTGGTGGGTTTGGTTATCAAAGATGTGGCTATAATTTTTCAATCTCCAACTGTTACTGATATGTAACACCTTTGTTTGTCGACTTTCTCTGTCTCTCGAGTTAACCTTGTACTAGGGTCCGGCGATATATCGCTAAAACCTGATATAATTTTCATATCGATATGCCGATATAGACATTTTTAAAATATCGATATATCGAAAAAACTATATATCGAGGTAAAAAATCGGGATGCGAGCACACTGAACTACAAGACCCAGAATGCTCATCTCTATACACAATGCACAGACCGAGGTGCAAAGCCGCCATATTCTATTCCCAGTCCTCGAATACAATATACAGGTATGCAAGGGGTGGGGGTGAGAGAGACAGCTGGGGGGGGGAGGGAGAAAGAGATAGCTGGGGGGGTGGTGGGGGAGAGGGATGATGGGGGTGGGGGGTGCGAGAGAGGGACGGCGGGGGGGTGGTGGTGGAGAGACGGGGTGGATGTGATAATATACAGATAGATAGAGATGGGGGGGATGTGAGAGAGGAGAGAGGGAGAGAGACACAGAGACACACAGACAGAAAAACACAGAGATGGAGAGAGTGAGAGACACAGAGAGAGAAAGATATTTACCTCCTGAGAAGATAGGCCCTGAATGCGTGCGCACCCGGGATGCGCGCGCACCTGGAACGCGCGCACCGCGCGCACATGCGCAGTACGAAAACCCCAAAATATCGATATTTCAGTATATCTCGATATGAGCCCATCGATATATTTAATCGGAAAATTTCCATATCGACGGACCCTACCTTGTACATTCCATGCTTCTGGCTGAACACGAGCCTATAAACCCTGTCAATGTCAGTTTGACCAGTTTAAAACATGCTACTTGACCAGTGAGTGAGAGGTCGCTTCCACAAAAGAATCAATGGATTCCAAGCAGAACCAGAATGAGGGAACCAATTAAGATTCACGAGGATGATTCCATGAATAAGATGCTTTATTTATTGAGGAGACTCTACAGAAATGGTGTCTATTGTCCCAAAGTTAGGAGCCTATAGCGTAGTGGTTAGAGACTTGCCTTGCAGCGAGACCCAAGTTTAATTCCTAGCAGGGCGAAAGCTTGGACAAGGTTTACTTACTCCACATGCCTAATAATAAATGCTCAAAAAATTCAATAATAAATTGGTCATTTCAATCCACGACTGTTTGTGGGATACCGCAATTGGTTGCTGTGCTTCACCCACAAATATACAGTCAATTCATTTTGCAGCATCTTCAGTGAAACACTTTGAGATGTCTAGAAGATTTGAAAAGCGCTATATCAAATGCAAGGATTATTATGTTATTATTAATAGGGAAGGATGAGAAGAGATCTGATAGAAGTGTTCAAAGTGATAGCAGGATGGTTGAGGGGAGGTGGGGGGTGTGGGCAGGGGAGGTTAATAAGATGAAACAATGGAAGCTATTCGCACTTGTTAGCAGGTTGATAACTGATCAGTAACATAGAATTAAGAATGTAATGTTTGCTGATATTAAGGGAGCGGTTAGGAGAATTTGTTTTACACATCGTCTTATTAGCACATGGAAAACCTCCCCACTCCCTCCCCCCACAATCGATCGCCAGTGAGGAATGTTTTAAAAGTTAATTGGACAAATATTTGCAAATTGAAGACTATAAGGGTATGAAGAGGAAAGGGAGAAGGGATTGGAACTAAATAATCATCTAACATTTCCTACAGGACATACATTTGTCTACTGTAAATTGTAAAGCCTGCATTTTGTAGGTGAAAGAATGCACACCTCCTTAAAAGAGTCAACACGGGCTGATTCTGAATCTCAGAGAGCTGTGAGTGTAGCAATAATGAGCCTAATGTTCAACTCGCATTCCTTACTTAAAAGTCCAGCACTTCCATTAAATATGGCACTGTGCTACCGAGTGCAAACTCTAGCAAAACTGGACTCAAACTTTCATCCCAAACTCTTTCCTTTGGTTTTATCCAGAATAACATAATAAATGTGACAAGCTTACAATATTCCTCTGAGGTGCCTTGTAGTTATTTTAAAGCGCCTCTTCTGATAAATGGCTTTCTTGATGTTTTGGAAATATCTTTCAAAACTTGTTTGCAGAATTATAGATAAGTGTTTTAAATTCCATTTCCCCCCCCACAAAGATCCATTGATGTTGATAAATCTAACTGAACATGTATTTCAGTCAGAAGCAGCCAGGGAATAGCAGACGTCAATCTTGTGAGAATATGTCTTTAATTTTTTTTTAAAGAATCACAGTTATGAAATGAAAACCTACTTTAAAACTTACAACATTAATAACCACTGGCATTCGTATAGCACCCATCACGCTGGGTGGTGTCTCAGAGCGTTATGTCTTATTTCATTGCCTTGGGATGTCCTCCCGACGTGAAAGGCACTCTATAAATATAATTTTGTTGTTGTCTTCATGTGGAGATAAAATGCTGAAATTACTTTCAGGAACAGAATATTATATGTATTGTGTTATCCACTAAATTCAAAGTGCTTTGATTTTCTGCCTCATTCTGCTCTGCAAAGCTTCAAATCAAAGCTATTTCATCCCGGTTTTGGATGAGGAAGGAACAAAACACAGGTGTCTAATATTGCCAATGGACTGCAAAATGCTCTCAGCAATCACTTAGCTGCAAGACATAATGCTTTTATTACCGTAGCAAAATAACTGATTGTACTGCAGTAGAACAAATGTTTCCGCACATTAAAAAAATTAAATCGTTATAAACGTTGGATTTATTGACAAGCGGGACATTTATAACAGCTGATACATTCAACTGGGCCACTGAATTGCACAGAATCGAAGTTGGGTTTGTGAAGTGTAAATAAAAAGGTTGGTTAATTTGGCCGGCAGTGACTCACCAGGCTTGGCAGATTTTTCTCCATGACTCTGCGGCTTCTTCTTTTTCTTTGCTAATTTTTCCATTTCATCATCACTGAAATCCAGAGCCTGGAAAACACCAAAGAATAATTTCATCCAATTCTTAATTCTTACATTTCGTACCTGGCCGTCACACTTTGAAATGCAGTGAACGTCATCTAAAGTTCCCTTAAGTCAATTCACTTTACAGCATATTCTGAGAAGCGCTTTGAAACGTCTGGAAGACATGAAACGCGCTACAACAAATGGAAGGATTATTATCATTATCATTACTGCAGTTGAACATTTAGCAAAAGAACATTAAATGCATAGATGATAAGTTCTCACAAATTATGTGCACTCTGATGAGTATCATTTCCTACGTAAATCATAATTCCTAACAATACGAGAACAGCTGCAACTAAATCTCGTGTTTGTATGAGAGGTGGTGAAGAAAGAAATGGGGGGATTTATATTGCCCTATCAAATTGTGGACAAACATATTTTAAAATATCAGAAAATAAGCGATTCAGCGAAGTAAAGCAGGTTTATTTTTGCATGAACTCAGAGATTCTCTGAACATCAGGAGTAGGGGCTGCAAAATTTTATCTCAACTGTATTTTTTATAGTTGTTTATAATACACAGTATTATAAAGTACCCTGACTTTCCTACATACTGAAGAGCTATGCAAAACGCAGCTCAAATTAAATGAATATGAGAGTCTAAAGTCTGGGAAGCCAGTGTAATTTTAAAGTACAGTAAAAGCCTGTTTATCCGGCACTCTCAGGACCTGGCCAGTGCCAGTTAAATCGCATGTTAGATATTCGGGTGGCCAGCTACCAAAAACCCACCACAAAATAATACTTTTAAAAAAATTGTAAAAAAATTAATTTTTTTAAAAACATACCATATTAATAATAGACTAAATAGTAACTGAATATTGTAGGGATACTTACCAATAAAGCAATAAATATTGATTACAGTCTATAAACACAACACACAATCACAAAGCAAACTTCTACAATGGCGGACGGAGGAGTTTTTTTCTCTTAAAGCGGCACACACACACTCAATCAGTCTGGCATCTCAATGGCTCCAAACCCAACGCCCCCTCCGCCCCTCTCATTTTCCATCTAAATTAATCAACTCACCCTCTCTCTCTCCCCCCTCCTCTCTCCTACCTCACTCCCCTCCCACTCCTCTCTCTTTCTCCCTCACCCCACTCTTACCCTCTCTTTCCCCCCCACCCTCTCTCTCTCCCTGCCTCTCTCTCCTTCTCCCACCCCACCCCCCACCAAAAGCAATGTATAAACCCACAATACCGTCAGGCTACACAGGCAACGTAGTATCCGTAGGATAGAGGGGGAAAGAAAAAAAGGCGAAGAGATAGAAAGAGAGTGGGAGAGATAGAGAGGAAGGATGGAGATGGAGAGAAAAAGAGGGAGAGGGAGGAAAAAGAAGAGAAGGGCAGTGTTGCTTTAAGATGAAAAACTGGAAGTGCCCCAACGGCAGCATTCAGAACTAATCGTACTGTACTCTTGTGCAACAAATCGACTCATTAAATGCGCCACTGCAATTGTACCAGATAAGATCCGGTTGTTCGAACGGGGACCTTTTTTTTGAGGTGCCGGTTATACGGGAGTTACGGTTGATCGGGTCATGGATAAACAGGCTTTTACTGTAATTAGAAGTCACAGAGCGGCATCACTATCCTGTGTAAGGAGTACTGATGTCTGTAAAAGTTCTTGCGGCACAAACACATCTTTCACTGCTTATTATCTTTAACTGCTGGCCCATGGAGTGATAATGCCCTTAGAGCACATTTTTAAGATGCTAATGAATGAAAAGGGCTTTGGCTCACAATTCTATTTTGTAGTCAAATCTCGATAATCACATAATCCATCCAGGTACACACATTCAATGTAACATTCACGCTTGTTCCTATTACAAAGTGCTCTGATCCAAGCATTTGATTTCTGCGCAAATCTTTTCTATGTTAATGAGGAATTGATTGCACATCAAAAGCAATTTCAGGTTAATTTGTCGTTCAGAGTGGAAACCTTGTCTTCGCTTGTCACTACCTGCAATGTTCATGTTCTATACCTGCCTTTAGCAAAAAATTCTGATATAATGCCTGTTATATTTAAGTGCTTCAGAGGGTTTCATGGGTAACTCTGCAAGTGTAGTGACATGTGTATTTGTAGAAAAATGTAGCAGTTAACTAGTACACAGCAGGGTCTGACAAATAGCAAGTAAATTAAGTAAAAAAAAACATTTTATCTGTACCGTGGCTGGGTGAATTGGCCAGGAGGTGCAAAATTAAACCCAAAAAATTATTAAAATGCAACAGGAAAATTAAAAGCAAGATTAAGAAATAGAGGAAGATTTATAAACAGTAGCTGATAAAAAAAAAGATTAGGGAAGGCAAGTGAGGGACATAACAGCAGATGTAAACTACAATGCCAAAGCAATTCCTCTAATAAATTGGAAGTGGGTAGTCAGGGAAGAAGTTATGTCTCCAAGGAACCCAAATAGAATTCAAAATGCGGACTAACAAGAAAGTAAAAATATTAAATGACTACCTCCTAGAAGCTTTTAAACTTGAGGTGACATTCATGCCTATGACATAAAACGACAGTGACTTTAGTCAGGCAAAAAGTAGGTTTGAGAGATTGAAACAACAAAAAAATGACATTTGTATAGTGTCTTTCAGGGATACTCTCAGGGCAGTTAAACTACAGCAAGAGAGGAAACTTGTGAATCATTGATAACAATAATTATAATAATCTTTGCATTTGATATAACGCCATCAACTGTAATTTAGCATTCCAAGCTACTTCCACTCATAAGCCTGCCTTCATAAGCTTAAACTCCACTACCCACCACCGTGCGCCCCCTCAGGCCTCCTCAATCTTCACTTCAAATGCGAAGTCCGAGGAGGTCATGGACTTCTTCTCCTCCAAAATCCACAATATCTGCCAGACAGACAGCCTCATCCTCCTGTCTCTAGTAGGCCACCACCACCACCCCTTTTCCCTCTGCCCATTGCTGGCTGACATATCAACCAATCCCTATCCACAGGTTCAGTCCCTGCCCCACTCAAAACTGCTGCCATTACAGCCCTCCTCAACCAACCTTCCCTAGATCCCTCAAACCGTAGCCACTACTGCCCTATTTCAAACCTGCCCTTCCTTGCCAAAGCACTCGAACGCATTGTTGTCAACCAACTCCACGCCCACCTCTCCTCCCACTCCCTCTTCGAACCCCTCCAGACCAGTTTCCGCCCTGAGCCAGATCCACATCCTCTCCCCCTCCCCCTCCCTCCCTCTCTCCCCTGTCCCTCTCTCTCCCGTCCCTCTCTCTCCCCTGTCACACTCTCCCCTGTCACACTCTCTCCTCTGTCTCTCTCTCCCCTCTGTCTCTCTCTCCCCTGTCACACACTCTCCTCTGTCTCTCTCTCCCCTCTGTCTCTCTCTCCCCTGTCACACACTCTCCCCTGTCCCTCTCTCTCTCCCCTGTTACACTCTCTCCCCTGCCACACTCTCTCCCCTGTCACACTCTCTCCCCTGCCACACTCTCTCCCCTGCCACACTCTCTCCCCTGTCCCTCTCTCCCCTGTCACACACACTCTCGTCGCATCGAGGACCAACCAAAATGGCGACCTCGGACATCGAGTTCTCATTCAATCACCTCTCGCATGTGTCCTCAGACATAGTGAACCGAGTACAATGGGGAGTTCAATATGCAGCTTTCTCCTCAAGAGGAAGATGGTGCACATTTGCACCCAATATGAGGGGAGGGAGGTGCAGATGGTGAACTCTCCAACGACAAGCAGCCGATGACAGTTCAAACCAAAGAGAGTAAGATGAGAAGTTCTGGGGGCTTGTGCTGTATCAGACCAGGTATTGTGTTACGAACGAGAATTTGGATTAAAGTTTTAGACCTGTTCCTTGTTTCTATAATGGCTTCAATGAGGTATTATTAATGCCAAGCACACTATTAGGGGTATAAATATTAAAACATTTCAAACCAAACAATTGTGATACTTGCTTTCTTCTGCATGATAGTATTTCTGGTGCAAATATTTATTATATAACATTCTTGTTACTGTTGAGAAAACATTACTGTTGATATTTGAAGCACTCTGAGATGCCGCCCAATGTGGAAGGTGCAAGTTGTTGTTGTTGAGAAAATATTTTAATTTCTGAAGTTTAGGTAATCTGCCCTGAATTCGCAAGAAAACTAAGAATTTTCAGAGGTTTTCAAACAACCATTTTATCGTCAATAAATAACATAAAGGAGGTACAGGGATTTAGGCTGTAAAATGAACACATGTTTTCCCAGTGGCAACACACACTACAACAGTTACCCAAACTTTCACAAAATAATTTCAAGCTCCATTCCCTGTGGAATCCTGTAGCTCATTGGTTACAGCACTCGCCTTACAAGCAAGAGACCTGGGTTTGATCCCAGGAATGGTGAAACCTTGGGTAAGTTTCTTTACTCCACATGCCTAACAATAATCCCTCAGAAAAAAACTGAATAATGAATTGGTCATTTTCAATCCACAAGAGTTTGTGGGACACTACTGTGCACAATTGGCTGCCACGTTTCACCCACATATATACAGTCAATTGACTTCACAATATATTCCATTTTGAGACATTTGGAAGCCATGAAAGTGCTATATTAAACACAAGGATTATTATTATTATAAGATGAATGTTGATGCAGAAAGCTCAATTAATTTACTTCAAGGTTACCAGTGGAAGCAGTTACTTTTACTGTCTCTATCACTAACAAAATCAAGCTCATGGCTACAAAATACATGTTTCTTTTAGGGCTGATCACCTCTAGTCAAAATGGTTAAATTCTTGTCATCAAAATGGAGTTCAAATAAAAAAATTTCTGCTATGTTTCATGTTTTGTTTTAAATAGAATAGTGCCCAGACCAATTTGAATTCAATTGGAAGAGAAATAAATATTATATAAACAAAACAAACAAATGTATCCGTTATTTGTTTGTTGCCATCCTTTATATTAATCGCAATATTCTGAGCAACAGATTGAAGTTAGTTTACTTGAGGGAATTTCTTTGTAACACATTTGTGTAAAGGAAGAGCATGTGACTGAACAACTTGTTTGATTTGTGTGGAAACAGCATCAATGCAGAAAAGCACAGTCGCCCTAATTCTTTCAGACAATAGACGATTGAAGTGATTTAGCTGATCCGATGTGTTTAATTAAAGATATCACACAGCAATGGCCAACTGGTGAAAAACAAGTCATTAAAGCCTGCAGGAATATAAGACTGCAAGAACTTATAAACCTGTGAGAATACAGATAGATAAGAACATCAGAGAAAGGAGCAAATAGCAAAATACAGAGCGAGAAACAATGAATCGTATAAAAAAGTCAGGCTTTGCAGTACTAATTCCTGTAGTAATATCAGCATGAATAGTGAGAGCAGTAAACAGATTGAAGTTAGTTCACTTGAGGGCATTTCTTGGTAACAGATTTGTGGAATGAAATTGCATGTGACTGAACAATTTGTTTAATTTGTATGGAAACAGAGAATCAAGGCACAAAAGCACACTCGCCGTGAATCATAGCCATATCTATATCATTATCACCCGGTGTCAAGATACAGAATTATTTTTTTCTTCCTAATACTATTTCCTAGCGAAGAAAATGAACAAGCATTTTAAAAACTGCATTACAAAGATAATTCCATTTCTTCAAAGCAAATATTGTGGCTTTTTTCTTAACAAAAAAGTAAAACTGGAGAATAAAGGAATGCACTGCACCTCATTATAATACAGTAATACAGTAATAATAATCTCTGCATTTGATAAAGCACCTCATCACGTCTTCAAGACTTTTCAAAGCGCTTCGATATGTAAATACTGTATCTACAATTCTGTTTAGTATCGGTGAAGTCAGAATTAACGGGAAATTATTTAGCATATGACTTTTTAATGACCAAGATTCCTTATGTTCTCATCTACAGTTTAACCCAAAGCAGAAGCAAAGATAATCAGCAGGAGACGAATGCTATTTTTAAAATACCAGGTATTAAATAGTTATTAAGGATAATACCAACCACTGATGTTTCTTCTTTTGAATTATCAACATTATCTATTTTAATCAAAAAGGAGCACGATGATGAAGGAAAATGGATGATAATTATTTTGAAATGCTGCAAATTTCACTCCAAGGTTTGCTCATGAAGCAAATATCTCTAATGAAGTACGTTTAAACTTGTGGCAAAAGAGACCCTCTGAAAAACATATACCGTGGAGCCTTGTTGTAGAGCAGTAGCCCGGATCCATAAAACAACAACATATAATGAGGCTTGGTTCCCAGGTTATCAGGTATCGGGACCTGGAAACCATGCCTCATTATATGTTGATGTTTTATGGATCCGGGCTACCACCCTACAACAACGCTCCACGATATATGTTTTGTTTGCAAGGCATGATTATGTTAAGACTTTTTTTTGTCGGACTGGGAGCTAAAATGGCCGATCATCAGATGTTTGAGAGTTCAACATGATAAGGTGTTATCACCTTATTAATAAGGTGCTCTTCCTTTTCTTAAGAGTTTACATTTGAGAATCCTTTATTATTCTTTGAGATGTGCTTTTACGTGAAAGGTGCTACCTGAATGCAGGTTGCTGTTGATCCTCTATGGATAGAAAATAAAATGGATTAAAATCCTCAACTGTGTGGTCACTGAAGGATTCTGCAGTTGGCAATCACAAAGAAAAGTGAGCAAAATAGTGTTCATGGAAGGTCTATGTTGTATATAGTTTAAAAATTGATTTTAAGAGAGCTATATACAGTATATAGTGATCTTTAAGTAGGATAATGTCTCCTGGTGCTTCACAGTGACTGGGTTAGATGCCGAGCATGGGAGGTAGCCATAGATGCTATTGAAGACTTTTTAAATTGGGATTTAAAGACAGAGATAGTGTGAGGTGGAGGAATAGAGGCATGGAGTTCCAGAGATTAGGGGCATAATGAATGAAGGCTCAACCACCAATGGTAATGTGGAGGGGGGCAGGACATATACTGAATGGAGAGAGCAGACAGGTGTGTGGGATCAGAGAGATAGGGCCTGAAAGGATTTATATGTGGGGCTGAGGTGAAACCTGCTGAGAGATTGGGTTGACATGACAAATACAACAACCTAACATTTCAAGAATGCCACGTCGGGAGGATGTCCCAAGGCACTGAGATGTAACTATGCATTGCTTAAAATGAGGTCTGGCCTTATGTAAAAGACCATGAGCTGTTACTCAGGGTTATGTTCATCTCTTTCTGAATGATTTGAGGAGTGAAGGAAAACAAGGACAAGGAGTCAATTAAGGTGACTGAACAATTCTTTAACTTTGTATTTTGTGTCATGTTCTGCATGTTTACTGAACTGGAACAACACTGCCTTGTCACCTGGGAAGAAAACAAAACAAACTGTGCAATCACAGTCCTGTAGCTCAGTGGTTAGAGTACTCGCCTTATAAGCGTGAATCCTGTGTTTCAAATCCAGGTCAGTGCGAAACCTTGGGCAAGTTTCCTTACTCCACACGCCCACCATACCCCAAAAAACTTATAATAAATTGGGTCATTTCAATCCATGACTGTTTGTGGAACACCGCCGTGCACAATTGGCTGCTGCGTTTCGCCCACAAATATACAGTCAATTCACTTTACACTATATTCTTTGAAGCGCTTTGAGACATCTAGAAGATGTGAAAAGCGTTATATTAAATGCAAGGATTATTATTATAATTACACTCACCTCAGGTGGTGGTTCCTGGTCATTTCTCCATGATGCATCTGATCCTTTCTGCCTGTTTAAAAACACATCAATATAAAAGTCACTTATACATTTTTTTTAAATGCTGATGTGTGAATAGAGATGAATACAGTGCTCTGGACTCCAGAAGTAAAATAACACAAGGTTCCTACTGATTGCTATTCAGTGATCCCTGCTGAAATCACTTTGTAATCCTTTTCAACGGTTGTTAATTACATAATTAAGAGCATCTGTTATTCCATCTGTATACATGTTTTTAATATAAAATGCCAAATTTTGTTACATGTTTTTACATATGATTAACCCAACACATAAATTAGACCTCCCTGAATCCACCTGGGCTTTGGAACATTCACCCGAACTTGAAATAATAGTTTGATTTCATGCATATAATTCACAATGTTTATAGCTGTAAACAGTAGTCAAGCTGTCTGATGAGCAGATTTGCTTTTTATTCATATCTACTGTAGGATATATGTTCTTCTTTGGGTCCGTAAACTGGGATTGATTTTGTCAATCCCAGTTTCCCCATACAAAGCAAATTCCTTAGGGACTGATCTCGTCAACCCCAATCAGTCTGACTGGTTTCTTATCTATGCTGAGCTGTGGTCTTGTGTTATTCTGCAAATATTTAATGACTTTAGATTAAAGAAGTAGCAATTAAAGGATTGAAAACGAATGTTCCTCCCCCACATTCACAGATTGACCAGTACTGCCTTCCACCACCTCCGCAACAATGCCAGACTCTGCCACTGCCTCACCCCTCAGGCTGCCGAAACCCTAGTCCACGCATTCGTCACATCAAGGCTCGACTATAGAAACTCCCTGCTCATCGTCCTTCCCAGCTCTTCCCTTCACAAGCTACAGATCATCCAGAATTGTGCAGCTTGCATCCTCTCCTGCACTAAGCTCTGCGACCACATCACTCCCACCCTCGCCTGGCTCCATTGGCTCCCCGTGCCCCAGAGGATGCAATTCAAGTTCTTCGTCCTCACTTTCAAGGCCATTCACGGCCTTGCCGCCTCCTATCTTTCTGACTTTCTGTCTCCCTGTGAACCTATCTGCTCCCTCCATTCAGCGGGCTCCTCTCTGCTCCATGTCTACCCCACCTGACCCGCCCTACCATCGGCGGACGGGCTTTCAGTCTCTGTGCCCACACACTCTGGAATCCATCCCACAATCCCTTCACCTCGCTTCCTCCCTTGCCTCCTTCATGGTCAGTCTCAAGACCTTCCTCTTCGATCGTGCCTTCTGCTGCCCTCCCCACTTTCTCCCTCCCCTCTACTGCCCCTTTCTTTGCTTGGGTCCCGACCTGACTGTTCAGCACCTTGAGACATCGTCCCGATGTGAAAGGCGCTTTATAAATGTAATTTTGTTGTTGTTACTGTAAACTAAGCAAAAAGGCATTATGAGAAAATAATCAAGGTAAAAAAACACTAAATGCAATTAGTCAGAGGAGCGAGCCTTCTGCATAGAATCTAGTAGAATTTTAGAATAGACGAGGAGAAATTGCTGATGACAATCAGCTTGAACTTTGTGCTTGAACTTTGTGTATTGAATCATGCCTTGACCATATTTGGGTAAAACATATTGAGAATTGAAGTATAAGACCAGTGTGCTTAGCACAAAAGAGTTGAGGCTAGGCAGGAGGTGAGGTAAGTAAAGGAATGAACTTGGTTAACTTGCTTACCAGAGGAACCGCGTAATACCATTTTCTCTCTAAAACTACCGCTTTAGTCATTGTGCAGGTTAACTTTGCACTTGTTGGCCATACAAAATTGCTCATCATTCCACCACCATTTTGTTAGTCTCCTATGAATAATTTTGAATGACGTACACTACAAAGTACTCGGCACTATTGTTTACTGGATGCTTTAGCAGAATTTCATGAACTTCTTCCATTTTTAAATAAAAATACCTATAGCAGCGAGCCTGATACCTGCACTGATTTGGACAGACACCCATACTGCATGGGAAAATTTACAGAGCATTTATACCACACAAGATTTACAAATTAGTTTTCTACTTCCCTCTTCACCTCTTTTGCTGTGTGTGTGTCCTCTCTCTCTCTCTCTCTCTCTCTGACTCTCCTGGCTCTCTTTCATACTCTAACCACCCTCTGCCTGTAACATTGCTGAAAAGTGACTGTACATTGGCAGGTTAGTCACACAACTGAACTGAAATTGTGTACCAGGTAGCAAAGCATGCATGCACTAACTAAATATCTCCCCCATGGCAATGCAGCCCAACCATGTATCTAATACAAATCCTAATCAGGTTGGTTCCCCAGCATAAGAACATAATAATATAATAATTCTTGCAGTTGATATAGCGCTTTTCATGTCTTCTAGATACCTCAAAGCAATTCAGAGAATAGACTTTAAATTGACTGTACATTTGTGGGCATTCACACAATGCCAATTGCACACAGTAGTGTTGCACAATTAGTCATGGATTCAAGTGACCAATTTATTATTATTGTTTTTTTCTTGAGAGATTATCAGACGTGAGGAAGTTTGCCTAACAAACAAACAACTTGGGATTTATATAGGGCCCTCCATGCCAGACAGCGTCTCAGACCACTTCACAATAGTGGAGCCTGAGGCTGAGCTCAGGGGAGGGGCAAGGTGACCGTAGGCGCAGCCGAACAGAACGGTCTTCAGGTGCGATCTGAAAATGGAAAAGGAGGGGGTGAGGTGGAGGGACTGAGGGAGGTTTCATCCTGCTGGGAATTAAACCCATGTCCCTCGTTTGCAAGGCGAGTGCCCTAATCACTGAGCTACACAAGCTACAGAACATAAGAAATGCTAGACATAAAAAGACAACGGTCCATCTAGTCCTGGTATGTGCCATACTATCAAGATGGACCGTGGTCAGAAGAGAACGCAACTTGTGTTACGGCATTTGTAATGGAACGACTGAATACAACAGAATTAGAATGAAATTAAGTACAAAATGTAAGAAATATAACTATGTAGATTCAGGTGTATTGTGGAGTAAGTTGTGGAGTCAATTCACTTTACAGTATATTCTGTAAAGCGCTTTGAGACATGTAGAAAATGTGAAAAGCGCTATATAAAATTAAAGGATTATTATTACAGTAAAAGCCCGTTTATCCAGGGTGAATTGATGGTTGTTTATAAACCTTTATAAGACTATATATAATAAGTGCTGCTACAAGCCACGCACAATGTAAATTACATTTCATGCCGGAATGTAGTTCCCAGAGAACATGTTTGCGTGATTTCCATTGAAAAATAATACATGCCACTCTACCACAGTAGAGCACTCATGATCCACTTGTTTGCCCATCTGCACAGCCTTTTCAAGCCAGTTCTTTGTGCAGTCACAGGGTGAAATTCAATCTGTAGTTGTCAGCATTCCACCTACCTTACATATTGTAGGATAGTTTGCTGCCTATTTCTCTCCCATATTCCATCAATCCTAATATAACTGTAAACAGCTTGTATTCATTTGATAAAGGTTCTTATAAGCTTTGTACTGTAGATCGAAAAGATTGCAATAGCTTTAGATGGGTTTTCAAGATGTTATTCACAGTGCCTGCAATATTTCCCCTTCCAAAAAAAATCACTAGGTAAGACATAAACCAAACTGCCTGCAAATTTCACTTGAACTCAGCTTCTCACTCCAGTGTTGTTAACTGTTCTTATCCTTTACCACTTTCATCCTTGCTGATTTATCCCACAAAGCAAATTGTCTCACACACTCTTCAATTCAGTCTTTGAATGTGTTCCATCCTAAATATTCTGTAGGGCATGTAGAAGGAAAGAATGGAATTGGATACATGACAAAAGCAGATTTATTTATTATAATAATTTCAGGCCATGGAGTATAATGGGAAATAGGATAAAACATACTCGAGTCATAAATAATATTTTGGTCACTCAATCCATGACTGTTTGTGGGACCCTGCTGTGCACAATTGGCTGCCGCGTTTCGCTCACAAATATAAGTCAATTCACTTTGCAATATATTCTGTGAAGCGCTGTGAGACGTCTAGAAGACATGAAAAAGCTGTATATAAAATGCAAGGATTATTATTATTATAACCTCCACCTTCTTGATCTCCTGGGGGAAACAGGATGCAGATATTTTATGAAACCCAAAGAAGTAATACTGATAATCATTGCATTTGATATAGCACCTTATCACATGGAGACATCTCACAAGCTCTTCACAGGATATACTGTATATTTTGTAGGAGAAATGTGGCAGTCAATTGCACACAGCAGTGTCGCACAACCAGGCATGAATTGAGTGACTAAATTATTAATTTTTTAAAAGGGATTATTACACGCAGAAATCAATCGGCCAATCGACTAACATTTCTACTGTTTACACCAGCAACCTTGCTTTCCACGGATGACATGTTCCCTCTAGTTTCACTGGCAGGGAAATTATTGAGCATTTATTCATTTTGGTCTGTACCCCCTGCAATCTATCCCTACTGCTATCTGAACCAAAATGACATGCAGTTCTTTTCTTTTTGGGAGTTACATCGATGCAGCATCACCTGTTTTCATAAGTCTGTCCTATTTATTTGCTAACTGCCTTAGACGGCATTCAAAAGTAGGTCAAAGTCATGTGGTTTCTGCTTCCACTTTTTCATCCAAACCAGGGCAGATTACCAGAGGGCATACAGTGACATCATCAAGTGCATCGATGGGGTGATAACACTTGACTGATGCACATTTCATACTTAGAATCTCATTTTTTTAAAAAAAACCTTGTTACCTTATTTAGACAGTTTACAAGCTGCTTTGCTTTCAAAAATCTCCCAAGTACTAAAAGCATATCACGTACCTTGCTATTAAACATCAGTGATCAGGACCTTTTGTACAGCATTAGGCTTAGGTCGATCCGGTATCTTAAAATTTAAGATTGTGCGGACTTTGGGAAAATTCTTAAATTCAGTTCAAGTTGAGAAGCCATTTAACAACTACGGAAAATAAAACGCTGGCAGCTGAATAAGATTGAATTTTAGAATTTTAGAATCTTCAAAGAAATTCTACACAATTTTAAATTTCAAAGCATTGGTCTTTTAAAAAAATTTAGGCTGATGTGACTTGCCTTATTTTTCTTTTCTGCTTCACATATGCAACATATGAGTTCCGTGCTGTGATTTTCTGCTTGCTGGTTGGTCTGTATATTTTCCCATCATGCCTGGTGAGCAAATCTTCTTCCCTGGCACTGTATTGACCTTGACCTGTTAAATCATTCTGTCCACTGAAGGCCTGTGCCAAGCCCGAAGAAGTGAACACATCATAAGCCAGATAACTGATCCTGAGCCTCATGACCCAAATACATGCTTCATCAGGCACTAAATTTTCCTCGTTGACTGCTGTGGACAAGTAAACTAGGCTGGATTCTTTTCCAGATACCAGGCCTTTATTTCATCTGACCTCTGATATTTACTTTGCCTGTGGGTCTGATCCCAATCGAGTGATTCACAATGTTCTTTTTCACAGCTGAGCCATTTTATTTTAAAAGAAATTATGCCTTTGGTCTCCAGAAAGTTTCTCCCACCACTGCCGTCTTGAGTTATATTCTATGTAGCAATGATTCAAGCTCTGGGATGCTACTCCTGTAGCTCAGTGATGAGAGCACTAGTCTTACAAGCGAGGGACCTAGGTTCGATTTCAGGCAGGGCAAAACCTTGGGCAAGTTTCCTTACTCCACACACCTGATATAATCCCTCAAGCTAAAAAACAATAATAAATTGGTCACTTCAATCAATGACTGTTTGTGGGACACTGCTCTGTGCATTTGGTCCACAAAAATATAGTCAATTCACTTTACAGTCTATTTTCTGAAATGCTTTGAGATGTCCAAAAGATGTGAAAACGCTATATCAAATGCAAGGATTATTATTATTATTATTTGTTCTGCATTACCATGTGTACCATGGTGTTGTACTGGGGATATTAAAACACATTTCCCCTTTCACAGTTTAAAAAAATTAAAAATTAGCTTGCTTGGGCAACGACTGGATATAGAATATGTACAACAATAATTCCTTTTGGTACCAATGTTGAGCACTGGGAAAGAGTAACAGTAAACAAAAATCCACAATATTCTGGTCTCAACTGGAATTGCAACTTTTGTGTTTCCATAGTTGTGACACCACATGAGCATTATAACTAGAATATAAAAGTTAATAAACAACAGCCACTGTAAACTTCCATTCATGTGAAAGGCTGACAACACCAAAGTACCACTGGCGTGAACTTAGTTTATTACCATATGTGCCTTACGAGAAAATGTTGTTGAAAAAAATCCAACCAATTACTTAAATGCCATTACCATCTTTTGTTCTTACTTTGGGGCAGAATTCACTGCTGCTCAGTAAAATGACAAACTTTAGCAATTGCAGGAACGAAATAGACTAACCCCTGAAAATCACTCAGCTGGCAGCAACAATCAATCAATCACAGATACACCACACACACTCGATGATCACTCAGACATGCTTGAATATCAACCCCAATTGCACCAAAGCCATGCACAGCGAGCTACCAGCCGTGTCCGGCAAGCACACCAGCCTTGCTCAGTAATGCACTACCCATTCCCCTGCAAGGGCAAAACAATTTATCTGGCAACTAATTTACAGCATCTGTAGAATGTTATGCGTTTGTTCAGCAACTAAATGTTTTTCTTTTTACATGCTTAAATTCCAAACCATATTTCCTCATCAGTAGCCATTACAGTAAGAGTTAGACGCACACTGAAACATTTAGTGTCGAGATCCAAAAAATGCTTAGCTGGATACCTCATTAAAAGAAAAAGAACAGTTGATAAGTGCTTCCAATCTCTAAGGGAATCCGGAGCTAACAGCAAACATGCATAACAAAAAAGGTGACAAATCTTTTCATGTTCATTTTGGGTATGGGGAAAGGTTGGTAAAGACACTGGAAGATTTGATCTTTTAAAGTGTCAGCACAGACTTTCAATGAGGCATGTCCTTGGTATATCCACTCCACAAATATCCTCCTCGCTGTTCTCCCCTGATCCACTATTCACAAAATTCAACTACTTCAAAACTCTGCCATCTGTATTCTAACCCGCACTAAACTCCATATCCCCATTACTCCAGTATTTATCAAACTCCATTAGCTCTCTGTCCTAGAGCGAATCGATTTCAAGATCCTCACTCTTGTGTCTAAATCCCTTAAGACCCTAACTCTCCAAACTGCGCTCTCCCTGCACCACCACACAATGCCTCCGCTTGACTCGATCTGGCCCCCTACTTGTGTCCTGGACCCTCCATATGCAGCTGTGAAGATCGTGTGGGCTGCTCAGGGTTGACATGCACTAGGAGCTGCTTCACTTCTTTGTTCTAGTAAAACAGACTAAAATTTTGAACCTTATTTTATGATTAAAACACTTCAGCCCTGGTGTTACCCATGGGAACCTATAATATACACTCCTGATTATTTGCTTACAATGAAAACTGCAGTACGTCATTTGCGGCAATTGTTGCATGACAGGATTAAATAAAAGGTCAGTGTGCTGTTAAATCGTCATTCTTTATAGTTGCACAATCTGTAATTTAAAAAAAATCTACCTAGTAATTTGTTTTTATTATGCACAAAGGAGCAAGCCTTATAATACTGCAAAGAAAAGCAAGTTCTTGCAAAGTCTTTTGCCATCAGAAATTGGAACAATCTGCATTTATATAGCACGGATGGTAGCATCTTGGGAGCAAACATTAGCTCCCTGAGCTGACTAATTAGCACTCCAAAGCGAGGTCTCAAGCTGGTGGCAAGAAAGTGCCTGTTTCCTAATTTGACATGATAACAGAAAGCGTTGGCTCAAATGAATTTATCCCATTGCATATTATGTTTTATGGAAGCAAAAGCAACAACAAATAACAAAGATTATAATAATAATAATCCTTGCATTTGATATGTTTGTATCCTTGCAATCCTTGCATCCTTGCATCTGAGACGCCGTCTGGTGTGGAGGGCGCTATATAAATCAAAGTTGTTGTTATTGTTGTTGATATAGCGCTTTTCACATCTTATCGACGTCCCAAAGCGCTTCATAGAATATACTGTAAAGTGAATTGACTGTATATTTGTGGGTGAATCGCGACAGCCAATTGCGCACAGCAGTGTCCCACAAACAGTCGTGGATTGAAATGACCAATTTTATTATTGTGGTTTTTTTGGACGGATTATTATTAGGCGTGTGGAGTAAGGAAACTTGCCCAAGGTTTCGCTCTGATCTGCCTAGATTCGAACACAGTTCTCCCCAGCTTGTAGGACAAGTGCTCTAACCACTAAGCCACAGGAGCTCCAGATTATACTTATAGAACATCTTTCACGTTGGGAGAACACCCAAGACGCTGAACAGTCAGGAATCAGGACCCGAGCATGGGGCTGGGGGTGGTGGGCAGGGTTGGGATGAGGGAGGAGAGCGAGGTAGGGGGGCAGCTGAAGGCATGTTCTAAAAGGACGGTCTTGAGTTGGGCTTTGAAGCAGGCAAGGGAGGGTATGAGGTGAAAGGATTATAGGATGGAATTCTAAAGCGTGGGGACAGAGAGGCTGAAAACAAGGCCACTGATGGTAGGGAGGGAGACATGGAGCAGGCCAGAGCCTGCTCACCGTAGGGAGCGGACAGGTTGATGGGGGTCAGCAAGTCAATGGCAAGGCCATTGAGGATCTTGAATTCTATCCTCTGAGGGATGGGGAGCCAGTGAAACCGGGCGAGGGTGGGGGCGATGGAGTCGTGGTGCAGGAGAGGACACGAGCTGCAGGGTTTGGGATGATCTGCAGCTTGTGGAGGGAAGAGTTGGGCAGGCCAACAAGGAAGGAGTTTCCACAGTCGAGCCTCAAGGTGACAAATGTGTATATGAGGGTTTTGGTGGCCTGAGGGTTGAGGCAGTAGCAGGCAATGTTGCGAAGGTAGTAGAAGGCTGATCTACATGGATTCGGGGAAAAAAGGACAGTTGAGGGTCGAACAACGTGTACAAATTCTTGACTGGCATATGCATATGCGTTTGGCAACACAGAATTTCAGCCAAATAGTAGTTTTTTTTAAAATCATAAACTTTGAACAAGATTCTTTAGGAGTAACACTAGTTTAACATTATCTTACCCCCAACTTTGTGCCAAGGCAATATTGTTAAGGGCCTTGGAACATTCTCCAGAGGTGAAAGACATTATGTAAATGTAAATTTATATTGTAGGGTAATAGGTGTAGTGAGAATTAACAACACAATTCTCTGGAAGTAACTACTGTATGTAGTGTTTTTGCACTTTTAATCTGTGTATCTGAGGGGCTGGTCAATATACACTGATTGCCTCTGCTTCACACTTACCAATTTGATCTAATGCAGCTAAGACAAAGGCCCCAAAAATTTGTTTGTAATAGAAAATCTAATTATCTATCCGAAAACATGAGAGAAATGCTCTCAATTCATTTCTGTTTGTTATTTAGATTGATATTGAATCTTTACTCAATGTTAGATCTGATAGATTGATAGCTCTGATAGATTTTTGAAAAATAGAGGGATTAGGGGATATGGCAGGTAATCAGAGCTTGGTGAGAAGATCAGCCATGATCTTATTGAATGGCGGAGCAGGCTCGAAGGGCCGAATGGCCTACTCCTGCTCCTAATTCTTAGGTTCTTATGTTAAAATTCCTATCACGTGGTTCACAAAATGCTCATTTATGCACCATCTGAAAATGTTTTTACAGTTTGCTATGCCATCGTAATCACTCATATTACTAGGTCTCTCAAGCACTAATTCATTCACAAACTGCCGTTACTGAAATTGAAACCATATTTTCCAAGTCAACGTTTCTGATTAACATTTTTTGAGCAGCGGGAATGTTAATATGAATATTAAGATGGATTATTGAGGATAATCAACATGTTGGACAGAACATATTAAACATTATTTGCCACAATTGACTTTCCTCATTCAACAATTACCCAGTATAAATTGTGTATTGCGCCTGGGCTGGCAATGAGGTCAGCCAGGACCTCATTCCTATCATTGAATTCCTAGCCTCTGAGCCTGAATCGGCAGCAGATGGAACGTAGCCAATCTGGATTGGGCAGAACAAGGATTGCACCTTCAGTAAAGAGGATGGAGCCAGAAGCTACGAGAACCACTCGCAACCAGCTCCAGGATAATGAGGTTAATCAGCCCCCAGGACAGCACCCTCAATAGGCTGGAACAGGCACTCGCAATGAGGTCTCCAGGCTTCCCTGAGAAAAGAATGCTTGCAGCTGGTCCTTAAAAAGGTACCTAGAGGGACAATAAGAAGCACTGGCATGCCCAGGAGCTACGAGTCTGCAGATGAGCAGGTCAGGGAGCTGACATCCCTTACTATGAACTCCATCTGTTACCAAAATGTCTAATTTTGTTTGTTTTATTCAGCAACTATACTTGGTTTGATCATAGTCTCAATGGTATCCCTGAAGGTGGCAACATTACAGACAGTGGCAAATTTAAACAAAAGGAAAATATTTGCCTCTCTTTATTCCTCTGTCTGTCCCAGGCAAACAGTGATACGGACGGACAGATTGATTCTCTGATTAGATAGGCAGGCAGGCAGGCAGGCAGATGGATAGAGTGCCACATAGAGGGTCTATTTTTGTATTTATCTTTAATTTATTTTATGAATGGGTGTATTGGCATCATTACAGACAGCGATAAATAAGCCATCAACAAAATAAACTGAAAAAATCCTCTGGGCTTTCCTCTATACAGCCTGCGTCTGTCCATGTCAGATGGTGATTTTGTGACACTGGCTAACATGGACAGACAGAGGTTCTAATGGATACGGAGCGGTCCAAAGATTTTTTTATTTATTTGTTGCTGTTTGCAATAACAATAGCACGGAGATGCAGACAGCATCATTACAGCCTGCAGGAAACTGAAATACAGTAGACTCCGCTTACCAAACGCCCAGTTAACGAAACTTCACTATAACGAGGGTTTCTATTTGTACCACTTCTCCACTCAACAAAGGCTGCTGTCGCTATAACGAATGTTTACATAGAGAGAAATGGGCGGGGGGGGGGGGGGGGGGGGGAGTAGAGAGAAAGAGGGAGGTGGGATAGAGAGAAAGTGAGGAGGAGGAAGAAAGAAGTGCGACCCGAGTCAGGAAATGCCTGAGACCAGGTTGGGATATTTCGGTGTGGTGACTGTGCAGACTTGGCCTGGAGCAGGTAGGATTGGTGTTTTTACTCCTGCAATTTTTGTCACATTCCAGATTTTGGCCGCTCAACCTGCACACCGAAAATGTTAGCGCTAGGAACCGCTAGGAACTAAACTGATTTTAGCGGGGAGGCTTGGGTCAGGGCGGCATTTTGGCTGCCGCCAAATACAGTAATAAACCCTCGCTTAACAACATTTTCGCTTTACGAAGGGTTTTAAAGTCCCTAACCCCTTCTTTAAGCGGGGTCTACCTGTACATATAAAACATAAGATGAATAGAGATGACGATTAAGTTGTTGATAAATGTATTGAAAAAACATGCAAACAGGCTATTTTCCTCCTCATTGTTGTGAATATGTTCAGTCACCACTTTGTATATATGTTTATTATACCTTTTAAAGGTATGAACTGTGAAATAGTTATTTTGATATTTTGTTCTTGGTTTGCTAACAATTTTAACATTTCTTAAAGATTTGTATTGATATAACATTTTTGTAATAAACAGTGCAGGTTGGAACCTGCCAAAGTGAAATCCTGGATCCACTATGAAGTATCATAAAGTGCCATCTGATATTTAGGTTGTTTCAAAAAGAAAAAAAGACATTACCACTTCAAATAATTAGCTCTGATATACAGTACTTCTACAGAATATTTTGTGATTATTGTTTTTTCGGCCGCCACCCCCATCGAATTGGTAACACACTGCCAGTTTTCTACAACTACAGAATACACACAAATCTCACAAAATAAATTATGAAATGCTACTTCAATACACTGGTGGCACAGAATAAGTAGCTGTTAGTCAGTTTGTTAACCACTAACGCTAAAACAAAAACAGAACTATTAAAACATCACATGCTGTTAGGATCTGAAATAAATAAATGGATTTCAGATATGATCTTTTATAAGACCAATTTAGGTTACTGTTAAATAGAAACATCTTCACTTTGCATCTCTCCTGTCTTGATCTCAGAATCATTGATGCTGATATGATGCAGAAAGCAGATAACTCGTCCCATTGCTAACAGAGACATTCATCTTGGTAATGTTTAAAACAGTGATATTTTGGAAATAATAAACTGTGCAATAATGCCAAATCACCTGAGAACAAATCCAGACCTCTATTATTGATTTTCGCAGACCGCAAAAAATCTTTTGACAGTCTCTCGTGAATATAAATGTAATTATTCTTCACATTGAATTTCCACCGAAGAAACTAATTTTGCAACAGTCAGAAATCATCTATAAAAGGCAGATACTTCCTTATTTCAATATAATTGCATACTCAAGGAAATACATTAATTTACAAACAATTTGTTTCAAAATGCAAATCTTCTGCAATCTATTACATTTTTGAAAAAAAGTCTTAAGCTAAATGGAACTGAAAAGTGAAAATTCAATAAAGGCAAACTGCAGCTTGACACTATTATGAAACAAAATTATGAACGATTTAGTGTACAGCGAGCCTTGTCTGTGTTGTCCTACTGTGTGTATGACTACCGTGTTAGCTAAAGGTAATAACCTGGTCATAGTTAATGAACCGTTCCTCGAATAAAAATGTTTAAAATGAAATATGAGATTGGTAAATCCAATTCAGCGGCTTATTCAATCAGTAGGAAGTGTTAAGTATGCATACACGATGCTTTAGTGATTCAGTTTCCAAAAGACAAATAAGCATGCTTGAGTCTACTTAAGCGATGATATGTTTGACACTGCACTCATCCACAATTCACATTTGTGAAAAAAAAGCTCAGCAAATCTGACCAAGATTTTGTCAAGATATCAAAATTTCCTGCCTTCAACTTTTGTGCAAATGAATTTGAACCATGAAATACCATGGATTTTTCTTGGCATTTATGTTTGATTGAAAATCACCCTAATTTAAGTCCACAAAGAATACGCGAAGACTTTTATGGAATTACTTGAGAGAAGAGACAGTTTGACTCGAATCTGCTTCCTACCATTTGAGCTGAATTTGCAGTAGGGGAACTGGAGTCCAGTTGAAACCATTGGCCAAAGATGCCGTCAACAATGAGGCTCCAACAAGAGTTTCTTCCTAAGCATGCTAGTAAAATCAGATTTACCCTTAATTCCAGTGAAGAGTAGGGTAAACATTGAATGAATTTAAGTGCTCTGAGACGCTGTCCGGTGTGGAGGGCACTATATAAATCGAAGTTGTTGTTGTTCAATCATTGTGTTGGAATATATCTTGCTAGGTTTCTAGCTGCAAAATGATGGAACCAATGAACAACATTAATAATTGCTCAAAACACAAAATACTACAGATGCTGGGAATCTGAAACAAAAACAGAAGTTACTGGGGAAACTCAGCAGGTAGCATCCATGGGGAAAGGAAAAAGAATCAACATTTCGGGTCAACAATCCGGTCTACAACTATTAATAAGTGCTCAGTGGTTAGAACACTTGCATTGCAAGCAAAGAGACTATTCCCGGCAGGACAAAACCTTGGAAAGTCTCCTTACTACACATTCTTAATAATAATGCCTGAAAATGTATTGGTCATTTCAATCCACGACTGTTTGTGGGACATGGCTGTGTGCAATTGGCTGCTGCGTTTCGCTCACAAATATACTTTACAGTATATTCTGTGAAGGGCTTTGAGATGTCTAGAAGACGTGAAAAGCTTTATATCAAATGCAAGAATTATTGTTATTATTATTATATGCTTGAGCAATGTAGAGAATTCTCATTGAACCAAAACATAGGAATGTGTGTATCATGAAAGGTTCATTGGGTTGATTAACCTCACAATATAAAGACTGGTAGTTTCAAGCAATAGCCTAGTTTCCTGAGTTAATACATTCTCCTTTATCTTTCACCATTCATAAGGGAGGGGGTGAGGGAAAAGCAAAATGATTACATTGTCAGGGAGATTAAATGGATTTCTATTTCAAGGTAGATGTGTCCATTGTAATGGGGAATTGCTTTTCCTTTGAGATATGTTCAAGCTGACTTCAAGGCTGTGGAATCCATGTGCAATGCAACAACGATGATGGCTTTTTAAGATCCGGTTCAGCTCTCACACGATGGGTCTGAATAGTGTTGCACTATACTGGCCAAATACAATTCCAACCTTCCGCCTTGGACTCAAAGAAGAACGTTTAATGGAGTCTTCAGTTATAAATAATCTAATAATCATCTATGTGTTTCATATAATTTCTTATCCACATGCCTAATAATAATCTCTCCAAAAAAAAACACAATAATAAAATTGGTCATTTCAATCCACGACTATTTGTGGGACACTGCTGTGCGCAATTGGCTGCTGCGATTCGCCCACAAGTGTATAGTCAATTCACTTTACAGTATATTCTGTGAAGCACTGTGGGATGTCGATAAGATGTGAAAAGCGCTACATCAAAATGCAAGGATTATTATTATTATTAATATTATTATTATCAGGTCATTGAGATGTCTCAAAGCACTTCAGAGGATATACTGTCTCTGTATGCATCTTGTAGGGAAACAGAGCTGTGAATTTGCACACAGCAATATACAGAATGTCCCCCACACTTGCTTTACTTCAATTCAAGGAATTGTTGGCCAAGACACCGGGATAAACTCTTTCAACGCTGAGCAGATTGAACTGGCACAAGTCAACTCAGACCATTTTTGAGCGGGTGCCAATTCTCTATCTAATGATGTACAATGATATCCCAAATTAAGCATTCTGAAATCTTGCTCCTTGACGGCCACTCACAATCCTGCCTACTTCCTGCCTGATGACCTGCCAATGTAAACCGTGTCAAAAGTAGAAAGAATAATTTTCACTTTTCAAGTAGCAATAATACTTTTTAAATTATAATGGACTAGAAATTAAGTCAATGTTATTAGAAAGTCAATCCCATTAACCAATCTTATGCCAATGACTTACGCCAATAGGATGAAGAGCCAATTAATTTGAATTTGAAGTAAATGTAGCCGGGGAGGGAGATATAAACTAGGAGAAAGACCCTCTTTATGTCTCTTTGAGCTACAAAGCTGTCCCTGCTCGACTGCTTTTGTTCGATTCCTCTATTGAACAGAGTTTTCCTCTGACTTCTTTCCACACACACATAGCCGAATCTACAAATCGGCAGGGCGAGCGGAAAATAAGCTGTTTCCATGTTGTTTTTGTTTCCCCCCCACCCACCCAAATATATCCACCAGCTCACCAAGGTTTCTCCAGTTTGGGCTAATAGATGTGTAACAAGACATGAAGTGAAATGAGTGCAGTAGTGAACGAGTTGAGGAAACGGGAGTTGGATCCAGTGCCGACACACACACAAACAGACACGCTCATGCACTCTGCAGACTTCAGCAAAGCGCAGTCAGGATACAAGGGGAGAACGCAACTCAGCCTTACACCCCCTCACCCCATCCCCCCAAGAATATTTTTACCTGCCGCCTATGGCAAGTCCAGTGTGAGTCAGTGCCTTCAGGAGAAGAAGAAAAGAATACTAAAAGGAGGCAAACTGTATTGATGTGGGACCTGAGAGAACAAATCGCCAAAAGCTAAGTAGCTCCTGGAGACTGGATATAGCACAATGTTGGCAGATCACCTGCTCCTTTCTCAGCCAGAGGCATGTTTCAGGGAAACGTAAGGAGTAGCAGGATGGAGGAGGAAGATATAAATAGCTATTGAAAAGTTAAAAATTGACTACAGTTAAAACCATGCTGTGAATTATTTTAAATAAATTGCTGGTCCGAAATATACAATTCCGTGTTCCATATCTCAATAGGAATCTTATTAACTTTAAATTGCGCAAGTTCTGCAGTGCTTTTTCAGCTCGGAAAAATCATAAAGATCCCTTCTGGTTGACCTGCTTTCTTCTGGTTCATTGTAAAAGCACAGACAATAAAATCTAGAAGGCATTTACACATCTCAACCTTATCATTTTTTAGGTACATTAAACTCAGTTATCAAAACACAGAACACCAAAAGATCAGCCAGCCCCTTTCTCTGCAGTGTTGCACAGTAACAGCTAACGCAATGAGAGGCTGAACACTTCACAAATAAACACAGCTACAAGGGACAGAGCAATCTTTAATACATTGTTTACTGGGGAAAGGGAACGGTAAAATACATCTCAACAATTCTGTGTGAGGATGGGGTGGACAGGGTGTAACCAGAAGAAAAAAATCAGCCAACATTCTCATTCTTCACCGCAAGCCAATGATCCATATGCAAATGCAATGTCCATGGATGCTTGGTGGTTAGAGTACTCGCCTTCCAAGCGTGAGACATGTGCTTGAATCCAAACAGATCAGGGCGAAACCTTGGGCAAGTTTCCTTACTCCACAATAATAATAATAATCCGTCCCAAAAAACCCACAATAATAAAATTGGTCATTTTCAATCCACGACTGTTTGTGGGACACTGCTGTGCACAATTGGCTGCCGCATTTCTCCCACAAATATAGTCAATTCACTTTACAGTATACTCTGTGAAACGCTTTGAGATGTCTAGAAGATGTGAAAAGCAAATGCAAAGATTATTATATCAAATGCAAAGATTATTATTATTATTATGCTTGGTGGGCATAAGATTGGACTCAGCTACAGCGCTCCCTCACCACGTATCTCCATAATTTGGCTCACACATGAAAGATGAGTACACAAGCAAAGGGCAAACAACTCCCATGGAACTGTACACCTGAACATCTGAGTAATGGTGAAAATATACCATGTTAAATTAAAAATGTTCACTTGTGAAATACCTAAGGGAATATCTTCAAAAATAAATCAAACGCAGTGTAAACACCAATTTCATTTTACCTTCATTCAATCTACAATATTAGGCTATCAAAGTGCGATATATAAAAAGGTACTCGTGCTCATTAAAGTGGGCATCCAAGCACTCAAAAGCCAGGCAAGGCTAAAAGCATTCACATTACTCCCAATTTCAGCTATGTGGTTAGCGGAGGACAAACTAATAGCATTCAAGAATCTGCCTCAATTAAGTGAATGGACTAACAAGCGGCTGATGGATTTTAATATGCATCAACTCAAGTTAACATCATTTGGAAAAGAAAATAGAAAATGTACACAGAACAAAGGATGTAAATTAGCAAGGGTGGTAAAGGAAAATATTCTCCATTAAATTATCAACCCTTTGCATAAAATTCTCTAGTAAATATATATTTAAACACATGCACAAGGGAAATAGCAAATGGGCTTTAATTCTGTTGGAGGTTAAATAATATTTTATAAGTAATGTGTAGAATAACAAGGTATGCATGCTTGTAGTTATGTATGCAATGATGCAAGTACACTTGCAGGCAGAAACAAACTATCTTTTTGAGATAAGATAAACAGTTTAAAAAAATAAGATGTTCAACATCAGATTGAGCAATTTGTTCACCGTCATATCCAATGTCCCCCTAAGAAGATGAGCACTGCATCTGCAGAGCTCTGCCCTTCCAGCTTTAATAATCTTTATTGGGCTACAGATGTCTGCTTGCACAAAGGCAATAGGCAGCAAGTCTCGGAACTCATCAACGGTTCTTCAATTTGTAAGAACTGCACATTTTGAGAAAATTACATGAAATCCAGGTTCTTACCGAAATGTTATTAACCTTAATATCTGTTGTAAACAATTGAATCCCCTAACAAAATCCCAGTGCCAGATAGTGCAACATTGTGAGATGAAGATGATTAAAATGCTGCAGATTCTTCCTTTTGATCATCATAAGCAGGGAAATCCAGTGCACAAACAAAACCTCAGCAGAACTTTCACAAGCATTTGGAAAACTCGTTTTTTTTTGTGGCACTTAACAACTAACTAAGTAAGAAATTAACTGCTTTTAAAATGAAATACAAACATCTCACTTCATTGGAGATAAGAATAAAGACTGCAAGCGCTGGAAATCTGAAATAAAACTAGAAAATCCTGCAAAACCCTCAGAACATCAAACAAGTTGGAACAAAAATGACAAGCTCAAATTTTTAGTTCACCAGAACTAATATGGATGGAGCTTAAGATGAACCATTGAAGGACAACAACAGCAAAATTACACTTGTATAGTGCCTTTCACATCAGGAAGACATCACAAGGTGCTGGACAGTCAATGTTTCAGATCTGAGCTGGAGTCAGGATGGGAGGGTGGAAGGGAAAGGAGCGGAATTGGGGTGACCGATGGAACAGTCGAAGAGGACAGTCTTGAAGCAGGACTTGAAGGAGGCTAGGAAGGAGGCAAGGCGGAGGGCCTGCGGAATGGAATTCCAGAGATTGGGGGCAGAGTGGCTGATAACTCGCCCCCGATGGTGGGGAGGTGGGTCGGGGAACATGGAGCAGGCCGGAGCCTGCTGAACAGAGGGAGCAGGCAGGTTGGTAGGGGGAGTTGAGAGGTTGCAGAGATAGGGTGGGACAACACCATGGGGGGACTTTGAAGGTGAGGATCAGGATCTTGAATTGAATCCTCTGGGTGATATGTGGAAGAAATTAAAAACCTTTTTAGAAGTGGTTAACTACAAGCACATGGGAAGGACTCAGCCAAATAGGTCACTAATAAATGTTTAAATGCTGGGAAAAGATATTAAAGAGCTCTGCAAGACACAATAATAATGAGTCTGATACACAGGACAAAGCAATAAAGATAATTATCTTGTGCTACATTTACGTCTGGGGATCAGGGCCCAGCATTGTCCCTCCTCACACTGGCCCCTGCTCAATACCTCTTTGAATGCCCTGAGCAGGTGAAAATCCTGTACCACAACAGGCTTTGTCATACACACCAGAACATCAGTTTCTGATACAGACCCCTCTCATTTGTTGGACTTATAGTGCAATACTCGTTTTCTGTTACCTGATCAAAACATGGTGGGAAATGTGGGGGTTCAAAGTCCAAAGTCACCCAAACATATTCTCTAAAAACACTCTGATCTTAGTGGCTTTTTTTTTTAGAAATTTGTGTTTTGTTTGGTTGGGAACCACCAAAACACTTAAAACAAAAATCCAAAACACTTGTAAAATGTTAAACAAAAACAGAAGTCACTGAGAAAATTCAGCAGGTCAGGCAGCATCTATGGAGAGAGGAAAGTGAGTCAACGTTTTGGGTCCACGACCCTTCCATAGATGCTGCCTGGCCAAAATACTATCTTGCAGAAAGCTGCAGAAAGCTAATTAGCCATTCTTCCTACTGTCCACTACCTCAATAATACCAAGTAAAACTGGCCCAGGTGACCGATGTTCAGGTGTAGCTTTCCGGCTTCCCTTACCCTCATTTAAGTTCTTTTAAGAATTGAGGGATTAATTAATCTATTAGTGATAGAGGCAAAAGCAGAGCGGCCATTCTCTGTTGACAGTCAGTGGCCAGGGTCAATGGAAAATACAATGCCACCTGGTTTCACGCAAAACCAGGAGCCTTGACCTAACCTACCTTCCTCTGCCTCTTGCCTTCAGGAGACAGAAGGAAACTTGAAGAGTGAAAAATAAAATAAGGGAACAGAAACAAACCCAAAACAATGCTAGGTCAAATTGCGATAGGAAAATATCAATTATATGAAAATCAAATTACCTCTTGAGTTGTTCTGTGAATATGTACTGAGTGAAATCCTTCACTGTGGGTGCAAAGTACAATGTCTCATGCATTTTGATTCCCTTTGCCTTGATGTTTTCAACAGAATTGAAACGCAGAACATAGAATGGATGAGAAACTTGGCCGAACACTTCAAACACCTGCAAAGTCAAGGGGAAACAAGTGATGTCATGGCAAGTTTGATAAATTCCTTTAAAATTACTTTTGGAAGATAAATACAAAGAGGAAAATAATTCTGTACAGAAGTTTGGGGCCAAAATGTGCATAGATGTTAATTCCTGTGCACAAATTAACGGTAAAATTCTGTGAAGCACTTTGAGATTTCTTAACATGATAAGGCATCTATGTCAAATGCAAGGATGATTATTATTATTGTGAGCAATTTCCCTCAAACAAATAGTTGGTAGTACTCTCACCTCTGAGCAAGAGGGTTGTGAGTTCATGCGCATATCAGGATTTGGAACTCGTAGAGTCCACGCTGACACTCTAATGCAGCCCGGTGTCTGCGCATTGTTCAAGGTGTCATCTTTGGATGGGATTTTAATACCAAGGTCCCTTCTGACCGTTGTGGTGGACATTAAAGATACCATGGCATTACTCAAAAAGAGAAGGGGTTTTACCTGGTCCATGGCTAACATCCCCCAGATAAAAATGATCATTCATTTTGTGCTGTCTGTGAGACACTTCTATGTGCAAATTGGCTGCTGAATTATCTGCAGAATACAGTCACTGCAGTCCTATGAATAACTCTGAAGCGCAATAAAGTTTTTTCTCTTCGTCCAAGAAATCGAGATAAGACCTGAAGACAATAATGATCCTTGCATTTCAATTAGTTCTTAATCAAAGTTCAAAACATTTTAACATGTGTTGTTTTATTAACTAGCACCAAACTCTTCTCCCTTGAAAATAGCATGGAATCTTTTACGTTAACCTGAACAGGCAGACTCGATTTAATATCTCATCTAAAGTACTGCATGTCTAACAATGCATCCAGAATTGAATTGTAGTATTAGTTTAGGCTATGAGATCAAAGACTCGATGTGGGATTTGAAAACATAATGTTCTTCCTGAGAGGCGAAAGTGCTACTAACTGAGTTATTGTAGAAATGGAAATGAGCAAGTTCCACTTAAACCCAGAAAAAAATACTCAACAGATAAATAATTATCAGGAAACATACCTAGCTACCTTCTCCGTGATGTAGTGGAAAGTACAAAATTGAGGAAGCAATTATAAAACTTTCCCGTCAGGAAGATGCAAGCTGAAAAAATCTCTTAAGAGTTTCCAGAGAGAAATTGAATCAATTTATGCAATGAATGGTATTAAATGGCACTGTTGACAGATGGACTGACTTTTCAGTATTCATTTCACTTTATATCAGCAAGAGATTTACAATAATATTTCTAATAAATGCCTGACTGAGATCTCCTGCTGGGAGCTTTGAACAGCTGCCTTAGAAAGAGCAGAGCAATTTCATTGCACTAAATGACTGACGCCTGCTGATCAACCATTACCACACATTCAGTAACACAAGTCTTTTTGTCGTATTCAGTTCCTACAAAGGGACCCGAAAGTTTGACTAATTTTCCTTTCTCCATTGATGCTGCCTGACCTGCTCAGTGTTCCCAGCGATTTCTCTTTTGGTGTTAGGAGTAAGCAGAAAATGCATGCTTCTCCTTCCATAATGTATTCGTGCGAGGAACCACAAGTATAAGTATCTTCACAATCGGAAAGATTAGGTCATGTGGAGAAAAACGTTAGCGTAAATGTGATGGGCCAAATGTTCTGATTCTGTGCTGTGACATTCTAGGATTCAACTTAATTAGCCAAACAGCAGCAATTTAAGAGAATCTGTCTCCCTTCAAATAAAGATTAGTCAACTATAGCATTTGCAACATTACATAAACCAAGATAATTATTTTGACACTCAACAGTTTTCTTAAACATGCTAACACTTAGCAGATATTTAAGAAGTTAATTGTTTTTGTACACTTACCTTTCCAACTGAGTTGCAATCCTTTTTGAACAGGACAGTTTCCTCATTAAGTGGCGGCTGGTCCTTCAAAGATTCAACGATAACTGTGTTTGTGTGTGCATGGGGAGTGGTGGGAGAAGAAAGTAAAAACACAGAGAAAGAAGTCAGAAATATCATAATAATTTTCCAATGGTTTAATTTTTAGCTTGACATATAACCGATTCTACAGCAGGTGTGAAAGTCACAAATGTTGAGGTGGAAATGATGGTGTCTTAAACAAGCTGTTTCCCGCACGAATGTCAGGGGAAAGATTGCCAACAGGCAACTTTTCAAGGAATTTAGCGACGTGACACCCAGACCCAATCATACTCAACCAGAAGGGTGCCTAAGGCAATTTACATTGCTACAATCTAAAGCTACGTAAAACTTGCATGTCTTATCTTTCTAAAACATATAAACACCTAAGTCTTACATTCACCCGGGTCTCATTCAGTCTCCTATCAAAACCACTTAGATTTATTTGCATTACTCATATTATTCACCTCCTAACCGGTAGCACAGATCCCCAACCCTCCATGACTCCCGCTCTTACTGGAGACCTTGTTTCATGTTAAACGCTCTCTGCACCTGTCGACACATGCCTACTTACCTGCTACATTACCCTTTTATGAATGAGTAGTGTAGAAGATTAATTAACTCAGATTATGACTTCTATGGTTTGCCTGCAACTCAATCTTTATGTAAGCCATATTGAATGTTATGGTCCTGACTGATATGATTTATATGAATTTTACTGTAATACCATTCCCATAAGTTCATGAAGTGGCAAACCTGTGAGCGAGTTACAGCTCAGAGCTTTGAGCTGCACCTCAGAAAAGATTCCAACCTTGATCTGTGCAAACTCATGTATTCCGGTTATTGTACATAACAATTGGATTTGTTGTACCATGTATCAATGTTCCAATTTGTTTCATCACAGTTAGAGGCACAGAAACTAACTGCGTTTTTTTTTGTAGAATGAACAAGGATTGAGAAAATTTCCTCCCCCACACCGCACCAGCCGAACTCCGCAATGAACATTGTTTTCATACAAAAATTAGCCCCAGCAACAGAAACGTGATTTAATGTAAACTCCGTAAAATATAAAAATTATTCTGTAAAAGTATTGTAGTAGAATAAGTAAGTTCTTCTGGCAGGTGCGGGATGCATCTCCACAATCAGGGAGCATTTCTCCTATCAAACGGCACAATGTATTCCTTCACGTTTGAGAGAATGCCAAGGTCACTTTATTCACCTGATCCTGCAAAGCTGTTCTTATGCATTTAGCACAGCTGTCAAAAGTACCAATCCATCCACGCTCCATAAAGTCCAGAATTACTTTGGACAATCTCGTGTAGAAATACAACAACTTGCATTTGTATAGAAATGCTCGATTCACAAATATCATGATAAAAATCAGAATGCAGTAGTTTTCACTTCAGATTCTGCTAAATAATCCTGTGGTATCTTTAAGTATAGATTTTACACAATTAATTATACAATTAATAACCATTAAAAAATATTTAAATTGCATCAGTAAAGACATCTGTAATTCCTTTTGTAAACAATTTATGTTTATGGCTTACAATATCCCAAAACCTTTCCTTTCAGATGCAGCAACACATTGATTGATTGATTGATTGATCGATCCATTCATTCATTCATTCATTCATTCATTCATTCATTCATTCATTCATGCATTGTTAAAGTCACCTAACATATTTTTGATTCACAAATTTAGGTTCTCAATAAGGCAAAATTATGCTACTCCAATTGTGCAGAATATGTAGCAGCAGGAAATTATATACAAACACTCTTCCTGACTTGTCTGTGACATTGCTAACTAGCTCCCCATTCTTACCTCCATGTACCCTTTAATATTATGAATCCGATTTCCTTTCAAATGCTTATTATAGATTCAACATCAGCAGCTATTGATATGTTTCATCAATCCCTCTGTGTTTGTAAAGAATTAAAAATATATATTTTTCTTCTATAACCATGGTGATATCGATGCAACAAAATCACAGCGAGAAATCACAGTGATGGTTTCCAACCCTGACTTCGGCATTGAAGATCACTGTAGCGATTGGTGGGGCTGATACCTACAACACACTCAAGTCAATTTTCACGCTCATTTCATTCATTAGCTGCAACACTGGCCTGTTAGGTCATGAAGCTCAATTCCACATAAAGGTTGTTCTGAAGCAAACAATAAGAGCTGGAGAAAGAGAAAGTCAAATCTTTTGAAGTTAGAAATTTCAGGAAAAAAATTACAGGATACACAAAAAGGGCATAAAATGGTACTGTATTTTCAAAAAACCCAGAGATAATACCATAGCGATGAAAAGAAAATCAAAAGAATAAAACAGATGACCAAAGGTGGAGTTTAGGGAATTTAAAAAAAAATGTACTTTTGTATTTAATTTATTTTAAAGGAATTGACTTACTCATGATAAAATTATAAGAACATAAGAACATAAGAATTAGGAGCAGGAGAAGGCCATTCAGCCCTTTGAGCCTGCTCCGCCATTCAATAAGATCATGGCTGATCTTCTCACCTAACTTTGATTACCTGCCCTATCCCCATATCCCCTGATCCCTCTATTTTTCAAAAATCTATCAGTCTCAGCCTTGAAAATGTTCAAGGATTGAGTATCTACAGCCTTCTGGGGTAGTGAATTCCATAAATTCACTACCCTCTGAGTGAAGAAATGTTTCCTCAACTCTGTTCTAAAAGGCTGACCCTTAATTTTAAGACTATGACCCCTGGTTATAGATTCTCCTACCAGGGGAAACAGTCCCCCAATGCCAACTTTATCCAGCCCTTTAAGAATCTTATATGTTTCAATAAGATCCCCCCTAATTCTTCTGTACTCTGGAGAATACAGCCCTAGTTTATTCAACCTATCCTCATAGGTCAGTCCCCTCATGCCAGGAACTAACCTAGTGAATCTACGCTGCACCCCCTCTAAGGCAAGTATATCCTTTTTTCAATATGGAGACCAAAACTGCACACAATACTCTAGGTGCAGTCTCACCAGAGCCCTATACAGTTGCAGCAAGACTTCCCTACTCTTATACTCTAAACCTTTTGAAATGAACGCTAGCATGCCATTCGCCTTCTTAGTTGCTGCACCTGCAAACTAACTTTTTGGGACTGGTGTACAAGGACACCCAAATCTCTTTGAATACTAACACTATCTAACTTTTCCCCCTCTAGAAAATCTATTCTTTTATTCTTGCTACCTAGGTGAATGATTTCACACTTGCTAACATTGAATTCCATCTGCCACCTACTTGCCCACTCCCCTAACCTATCTATATCTTGTTGCAATCTTTTTGCATCATCCTCAGAGCTCACTCTGCTACCTAGTTTAGTGTCATCCGCGAATTTAGACACGTTACATTCAATGTTCTCATCTAGATCATTGATATAAATAGTAAATAGCTGAGGCCCAAGCACTGATCCTTGTGGCACTCCACTAGTTACATCCTGCCAATTCGAGAATGATCCATTTATCGCTGCTCTCTGCTTTCTACCCGATAGCCACTCTTCTATCCATGTTAATATTTTCCCATTAATCCCATGTGCCTTAATCTTGAGTAACAGCCTTTTGTGTGGCACCTTGTCAAATGCCTTCCTAAAATCCAAATATACCACATCTACTGGTTCCCCCTTATCCAACCTGCTGGATACATCCTCAAAAAATTCTAAAAGATTAGTCAAGCATGACTTCCCTTTTGTAAAGCCATGTTGACTCTGCCTAATCTTTTTATGGTCTTCAAGGTATCCCATAACTACATCTTTTATTAAGCACTCAAGAATTTTCCCTACAACTGACATCAGACTAACTGGTCTATAGTTTCCCATATTTTCTCTCCCACCCTTCTTAAGTAGTGGAGTTATGTTTGCAATCTTCCAATCAATGGGGACGTTTCCAGTATCCACAGAATTTTGGAAAATTATAGACAGGCCATCCACTATCTCAGTAGCCACCTCCTTTAAAACTCTAGGATGCAGGCCATCCGGTTCAGGGGATTTATCAGATTTAAGAACTGACAATTTACCTAGAACCACCTCTTTACTAGTATTAATCTCCCTAAGTTGCTTGCTAGCATTGACTTCTTGATTCCCCTCTATTTTTGGTATATTTCCAGTGTCTTCTACGGTGAAGACTGTAGAAAAATACTTGTTTAATGACTCTGCCATGTCCTTGTCCCCTATTATAATTCCTCTGGTCTCTGCCTGTAATGGACCCACATTCACTCTCGCTAGCCTTTTCCTCTTTATATATTTATAAAAATTCTTGCAGTCTGTTTTTATGTTCTTTGCTAGTTTGCCCTCATAATCTATTTTCTCCCTTTTGATCAATGTTTTGGTCCTCCTCTGTTGTTCCCTAAACTTCTCCCAATCGTCGAGTTTACTACTCATCTTCGCTGTTTTATAGGCTTTTTCTTTTGATTTGATACTTTCCCTAACTGCTCTAGTTAGCCATGGCTGAACCACCTTTCCCATGGCATTCTTATTCCTCAAAGGAATATGTGCTCGTTGGGAATTTTGCACTATCTCCTTGAATGTTTGCCATTGCTGGTCTACTGTAAAATCTTTAAGTCTAGTCTCCCAGTTTATTCTGGCTAAATCCTCTCTCATACCAGCAACGTTTCATCCAGAAATGGAATGACTCCCAATTATCCTATTGGGAGTCATTCTATTACTGTAACCTGTTTTCAGAATCGCAGTGCAAGACCACAAAATCTTCAGAATGGGTCGGCATAGAAAAAGTCTCCATATGAAAGACACCAGGATTAATTTAATTTGTGCTGTAACAGAAACTGAGCATAGTTGTTTGAGGGTTTGAGCTATAACTTGGCAAACAATTATGTACTGAGACAAGCACGAGCTTCCATTAACCCACAGCTCAGGTTTCTTTGACATGAGTTTGAATTTGATAATAATAGTAATACATCCTTGTATTGGATATAGTGCTTTTCACATCTTCTAGACATCTCAAAGCGCTTCACAGAATATACTGTAAAGACTATATATTTCTGGATGAAACGTGGCAGCCAATTGCGCACAGCAATGTCCCTCAAACAGTCATGGATTCAAATGACCAATTTATTTTTGGGGGTTTTCTTGAGGGATTATTATCAGGAGTGTGGAGTCAGGAAACTTGCCCAAGGTTTTGCCCTGATGGGAATCAAACCCAGATGGTCTCGCTTGCGAGACAAGTGCCCTAACCGCTAAGCTACAGGACTCCTGTGTCTCCCATATGGTAGTTTAATACGGGAGACACAGGAGATGCAAGAGGATAGGGTAGGAGTGGGCCAAGGCCAGGCAGCACATTTAGTATTCATGTACAGTACTATCTCAGCCACTTTCATGTTCCTCTTCATTGGCAACCAGCCAACCTGTCAGTTTCCTTTCCGAGTCCTTCAACTGAGTCAATATTGCGAATACCATATCAAGATGTCTATTCCATAAAATCACACAAATTCACTTCAAAAGGTTCACGCAACAGCTCTCAACATTGCAGTACTCGAAGAGTTGAAAATGGTCTGGAAATTGTTGGTGAAATGAATTAATTCTTGCGTTTCATATTGTGCCTTTCAAACCAAGCAGATGTCGTAAAGTGCTTCACGATTGCACTGTGGTGACTGTGTATGGTGTGGGTGAATGTGGAAACCAAATGCCCACAGCAATATCAAACAGACAGCCATCGAGTGAATGACCAATTTTATTTGGGAGATTGTTGGCCAGGACACCAAGAGAAACTCCCTTCTCAATTTAGACATCGCAATATCACACAAGCAGCCAATAGAATGAGTGACCAATTTTTATTTGGGAGATTTATTGACCAGGAAGGACACCAGGAGAAACTCCCATAGGGGGGGGTAAGCACCTCGTTAGGGGTATACTTCCAGCTTCTGGAACAGACCAGTCTCCTAAATAATAATAGTAATGCTTGCATTTGATATAGTACTTTACTATGTCTTTGAGACGTCAGAATATACTCTAAAGTGAATTGACTGTATATTTTGTGGATGAAACACGGCAGCCATTTGAGCACAGCAGTATCCCACAAACAGTCGTGACCAATTTATCATTATTATTGATAGGGGCTAGTTTTATTCATGCAGTAAAAGCTTCCATCTGTTGACATTTTAATGCATTAAAATTAAACTAATGAATTAAAATATCATCAAGCTTTTATTAATGAAAAAATAATAAAATTTATTTGTACAATAAAGAACACAAGGTACATCAACAGCAACTTACAATTGTACAGCATCCTTCACGCAGGGTAGAATCTCAAGAGTGTTTAACAGGCCGATAAATATGGATTTTAAGATGCTTTAATTTTCATGGATGCACATGGTTTCTACATACATCAGCATAGACTTTATAGTTATCTTTTGTGGACTAAATAGGCAGTGAATAACCTTTGGTCCTCAATGACTGTTCATGTAATACAAACAGCTTCTTCACACAAGCATTTTTACCAGAACCCCTGCACAATCCTCTACTTCCCTGCTCTACAGTAGCACAATGCACCATTTGATGTGTTGGAACCTATACAAATTATCCAATAAATTTAGCTTTGTTTCATTCTCAATGCATCACACTCCGACTGAAATTAAATGCAATGGAAAAAATGATTCAAATAACTTTATCCGACCAAGGGAGAGAAAAAACAACACGTTGCTTTTTCTAAATGTGACATGGAGTGACAAGACCACTGCCCACCACCTGAAATGTATGTGTTGCTGATGGCTGTTTAGTCAAACTGTCAAGAAGATATGTTTCACAGTTGCTGATATTCACAACTGCTACTCTGGATACCTATCTGCACAATAGGTTAGAACATTTCAATGCCACAAATGCATATCTGGCCCATTGTAATGGTAGCATCTCTTTTACACCACTCTGTGCAAATGAAGCTATCCAGTATATGCCACCATTGCACATATGGTAACTTCCATGTGATAAGCTCACTCGTACACCAGCGCGGCGCTTAAAACCCAGGCACTCTTTAATCTTGTGTGGTTCAACTGACTGTCCTTAAGTTCTTTTAATCAATCGTAGGGAAGATCTGATAGCAGTTTGCACTCTCACTATTTTAATAATATTTTAAAATAAAGGACCACAGCAACCCTAACTCTCAGTCTTGCACATGTAATGAACATCTTGAAGCACAGAATTCACAGCACAGCTCCAGCCTCCAATCCCACACAGAGCTAGGCTCCCCCACTTCCCATTCTCCCCGTTAACATTGTTTTCCTCTTCCACTCTCTCTCCCCCACTTGCACAAAGCTTGGTCCATAAAGATGGGTAAGTTTATTTCGATAGAATACAATTAATTTGATTTCCATTCTAAATTGCCCACCTGTGGGAAGCAATACCAAATTGCTCATCAGTTCAAAAGGAGCATTCAATGTTCAACCTGCAATGGGAACACGATTAGACAAAGTAATGCACTAAGGAATGAGCCACCACAGAAGATGATTAACCTTTGTCAAAAATAGCTTTTACAATATGTATTCTCCCAAATCACTAAGTAATTGAAAATTACGTGAGACCTTCAAAACCTTTTCTTTGCTCCTTTGATACAGAGATGAAAACTGACATATTCCTTGAGGATAAATCCAGTGTAAAAAAAATTACAATGAAATAGTTACATTTTAATAAGTAAAATAAAGTATGTGCCTTACCATTACAGTACCTACAGTATCTTTTAAAGGTGCTTTATTAAGCACCTTTAAAATATCTACAACCAGGGCTCTCTTTGCCTCATTGACCTCTCTGCCGTCTTCGACACTGTCGACCATTCCATCTTCCTACACCTCTCCTCCCTCCTCAATCTCTGCGGACCTGCCCTCACCTGGTTCGACTCCTACCTCTCTCATTGTCTACACCAACAGCTTCTCTTCTAGTCCCCGCACTGTCACCTGTGGCGTTCCCCCAGGGCTTTGTCCTTGACCCCTTACTTTTCAATGTCTACGTGCTTCCACTTGGTGACATCATCCGTAGATATAGGTTAAATTCCACATGACATCGAACTCTATCTCCCTGCCTTTCGATTCCAGGACTACTACTATCTTGACAGACTGTCTGTCAGACATCAAGTTCTGGATGAGAGCTCACGTTCTACAGATTTGTACTACAAGTTTGTTGGTAAATGTCAACAAGACAAAGGCCCTATTGATTGGCTCGTGCAAATGCCCTGCTTGTTGGCCTTCCCAATTCC